>CM060833.1:170362500-171562500 GCA_030762175.1 Metallyticus violacea
ACAAGACAACTTGCAACTACATCGCAGGGGAATAGCCGGCAGACTGGCGAACTGGTACTTTTAAAAATCGCTCTCTGTATCTTTTGACTTTAGTTGTAGAGTTTACTAATGATTTAGTTTCAGATTTGTGATATCTTTCTTAGAAGCGAGTTATCGTTTACGTCTGGTTATTGCCTTCTAATATATTATGTAATATTGCTTGTTTATTACAGGTTTAACAGAGAGTTGTGGTTTATAGTTTAATTTACCACTCAACCATGAACACATTTTCTTTCCCTTAGCGGTCTTTGGTTTGCAGCATACTGCTAGAAATCTCCAGTCTGATGGTTAAAAAAAAAAAAAAACTTACGATCTTTGCATGAAAATCGGGACACATACCTTAAAACTGACGCAAACTTTTAGTTTAGAGTGAAAAATTGATAAACTGAAAAACTTACGACTTTTCTCTGTGATATCCCTGTCCTCTTATGAACCTTAATCATTTTTCATGTTTAAATTAATTTGAAAATATTCCAGATAGCTCAGAGAAGTCAATAGCTTTACTAGAGATATAGAAAAAATAATATATACATTTTGAAAATATATGGGATATAGGTAGATAGAAATTATGTAAGCTAATCCATTTTGTACAAACATACAGATATAAGATTGGATTACTTGCAAAATAACGCTCTGAATAAAGCAAATTTACAGATGCTTAAGACTTATAAATATATAAACAGTTACGCAAACTGAAATATCCAAAGCTTGGATAACTCACCAGCAATACTACAGTAATTATTTTTATTTTTGTTCTGCACACATTAGGGAGACCGTTACTTCAAGTAAGCATCTGGAAGAACTTGGCTGTTGGCACAGTAAATGAAACATTTATAAAACTTTAAATGAAATGAAAATAGTTTCGAAATGCAGGTATTTTTCTTGAAATTTTTCTACCAGATTATACAGGATGATCCAATGAAATATAACGGTTTTCAGACCCTTCTTGTGGGGCACTCGTATAGAATTAAATAAAAATATTTCTTTTCAAGGAACAAGAAGCACTATGCAATTTATTAATCTAAACTTACTTTTTAAAAAATCACAAGTGACCCAATGGAATATGACGGTTTTCAGAACGCTGCCGTTTCTAGCGGTTTTGCGGTACAGTTATGAATTTGGTAGTTAAGTAACCTTCCAGTTTATTCTGTCCGTTTAGGTAACAATAATGTGGATAACTGGACGTTTGAAAAATGTGTATTCGTTTTTACAAGATTTATTGAATCTAAACCAATCTCCTACATTCAAAGCATTTAGGGTAGAATTCAATATGAAGAATTCCATTCCGTAACTGCACCATTTTGCACTGAGTGAGTATTGGATGCCACGGCAGTTTTAGTTGGTAGGCGCGCAGAGTAGGTACGCCCGAAAAAGTTACAAGAGAAAGAAAAACAGCAGTAAGAATTCCAACCCACCTGCTAGACTCATTCGGTTATTTTGAATATATCGCGAACAAGCGTTTTCTATCCACATATTCCATCTACAAAAAATTCAAATTGTGCATTTACTTAAATACACCGATAAACCTGCTCGATTGGTATTTTGTAGTCAGTTCTTTGCAGAGTTAGATGGGGATTCAGATATTCTGAACAAACTGATTTTGTCAGACGAGGCTCATTTACATCTGTCTGGGTTCGTAAATAAACGGAACTTTTGACACCAGAGTGACGAACAACCCATGTAAGTATAAGAACAGCCATTGCATTCACAGAAAGTAACAGTGTGGTGTGGCGTTTCTGCCGTTGGAATCATCGGTCCATACTTTTTTGAAGAAGGAAACCGTACTGTGACCGTCAACACACAGCAACATACAGAAATGCTGGCAATACTGGACTTTCAGATGGGTGATAAAGATACAAATGAGTTTTGGTTCCAGCAGGATGGCGCCACAGCTAACATCTTTGTGAAACTCTACGGATCCTATTTCCTGGATGCATACTTTCTCGTTGCTGATGTTACCCGGCCGGTGAGTTCTCCATCTGACGGCTGCAGACTGCTTTTTATGGAGATACTTGAAAAATAAAGTGTACTGCAACAGGTCACGGACCATCATGCAGTTAAAAAAGGCATAGCTCGTGAAATTAAGGACTTTTATTATGCATTAATGCAGCGAGTTATGGTGAATTTCCATAGCCAATTATACGAATGTATTCGTTGTCATGGAGACCACTTAAAAATATGTTTTTTTTAAAAAAATAAGTTCAGAATAATAAATTGCATTGTGCTAATTGTTACTTGAAAAAGTATTTTTATTTAATTCTCCACGAGTGTACCACAAGAAGGTTCTGAAAACCGTCACATTCTATTGGGTCATCAATATATATGTCATGATGAATGAATTATACTGAAACATTTTATAACTGAAAGTAGTTCTGCACAATGACGTCACTAGCATAATTCTCACGCTGAGCACGCTTGCACAAACTGACGATCTGAAAGTGCTATCTGTTATTCATAACAAGTGTACTGTGTTTGGTATCGATTTGCTTCGGTTAAAATCTAGCGTCTGCTCAAGACGCCGATGAAGAACAGAAGACCTACAGCATATGTTCATGAGTTGGGACATGGAAACATGGAGAAATAGCAGTGAATATAAAAGAAGATTAGTTTTCTATCAGTTGAAGCATTCAAATATTTGTGCTAAATGATTCCTTGAAGTCTAACTGTAATAAATTAGAGACAATCATAATTTTTAGAGCTGCGTGGTTTGTAATATGCTGCAGGTGACAACTTCGAGCCTGAGATCAAAAGTCAGTCCATGTGATTGCATCACAAACTTTCTCCTCTAAAAAGAAGTTCAAGAGAGTGGCCTCAGCTGGTAAATTTATGACCACATTCATCTGCGATTAGTTTGATCTGTCTCCGAAGTACTAGGTGGGCAGGTTATGGGTTTCCGTGCTGTGGAGTGGGCTGCCTGGGCCGCGCAAACTACGGCAACTAGAGTCCCCGTTTATTAATCTACAAGTTCAATAGTGGAAGACGCACTAATTAACTGCACCACAAAAATTCTTAAAACACATGTACTTACCCGTGAAACCGCACAAATATATTAGTGCAATAAAAAAACTAGGTCTAAGTATTCTATTTCATAACGAGTTCTTATTTACGATTCGTATGTGCGTTCAGAATCGACTCGTTCTGTTGGAAGATTATTCGAAGAAAACTTCCTTGAGATCAGTTGCAAATAATGCTGCGATTAGTTAACAAATGTCCGAAAACGGGAGGCGAAGACAGTGCTTATAGAAGTTCTTTCCGGTCTCGCCTTAAAAAATCTCTTCGGCATCCCGCTCAGCAATCGGTAATTTTCTACGGCATGTAAGGTTGGTAATTAAGTTACTTATGTTAAAACCATATAAGTTTACTGTATGGCAAGAATTTAAACCTTGTTCTCAGTATAGGATCAGATTCTGTACATACTTGCATGACAAAAATCAATATCTCTATCTCACTCTGTTTTCTGATGAAGCTTGGTTACATTAATATGCAAAACTACCGATATTGAAACTCCGAAAAATCTAACATGCTGCACGAGGAATTTCAATAGTCGATACCAGAAATGTTTGGAAAATGAAGGAAATGCAGTTCCAATATCTCCTTGGGTGACACGGGAATACATGTCTTTTTAAGTGATTTTTTTTTTTGGATATCATTAGCTATTGAAGATATAGTTCGGTAAAGCGCCGACTCGTGTTGCAGCACAGACTGAGTATAGGCAACTTCATATTTTGCCCATTCCGTAAATGTCAAAATTTTTCGCAACTTCACGAAGAAAAGTGCTTCCTCTCTCACAAATTAAACGAGTTCTTCTTTATGACAACCCAAAGCCAGAGAAAACTCTGGTAAACTTGTACACCCTGCGTCTTCAAATTACCATCTCTTTGATCCTCTAAAAGATGCGAGAGAAGATTGAACAATGAGCAAAAGTAATAGACACAGTACGAAGATGATAAAGACACCTGTAGACGCGACGGTACACAGGTTTTGACATCAAGGTTACACTGCAAATTTGTTTCTGCAGGCAAAGCATTAAATCCCTTCTTGAAATAATTCAATAAAGCAAATATAGTAACAATGGAGTAGACGCCAATGTAATGTTTAAGTTCTTTGATGATTGCTTAGTTCAATAATTTTTATAACTTTTTTACAGCACACTTTGAAACAGATAAAATTATAACTACATTAATGATATTCTGAACATATTTACGTTAGTGCTTTTCACAACTAGCACATAGCCACACAACATAATTATTTCCTAAAGCGCAATGAATAATTACTGCAAGACACGGTACAAAAGGGGGAAGCGAAATACCATCTTCAGAACTAAGACCAGTACTTTAAATTGATATATATATATATATATATATATATATATATATATATATATATATATATTTATAATTGATGTACGGAACTTAATTTTTGTGATAACAATCCTTAGTAGTAACATCAACATTTTAAAAATATACAACAGTAGGAGAGAAACATGAGCAAACATATCATCAATGGGCCACAACGATTTTCAACCTAAGAGTCTAGGAACACAAAGTGGAAGATACAGCCTAAATAATCACCATAATAATAAGGAAACGATACCTGTTTGTTTGGGGAATCTTTCATATCTTAAAGTGTTACATTTAATGGAAGAAGGGTTTCAGTGAACTAGTGCATATAAAAGCATGTACGTATACCGCCAAGGGTGGCCTAGGTGGTTAAGGCGCGGACACACAAGCGGGAGGTCTGAGGTACGAATCCCGCCAGGACCTTCCTCCCAGACTGAGGTTTTTTCCAGGTTTTCCTCAGTCTTCATAAATGGCAAATGCCGGGAAGGTTCCCTAAACTTAGGCCTGGAACGTTTCCTTCTTTAATAATATCCTTTTCTAATTTATCATTTCATCTCATGTAACATCAGTGTCCATCGCTTGGGGTGCCTCAGTAGTAAAACGGCGTTAAACACTTTTCACTTTTTTATAGGGAATGAAAACTTTTATTTCCGAATACGTGTGGAATAAATGCATCTCTTTTAATGTCTTCCAGAAAATTCAGCCACTGTTGTGGCGGCAGCAAAGAGAGGTAGATAGAAAGAGCCTGAGTACCAACATTCTTTAAGGTAACTTTAAGGTAAGGTAACTAGTTGTAACTTTTACAACTACAACAAAACTATTGTAAAAAGTTGTTTATTCTGCGTTGTTTTTTTGATTTGTTATTTTATGACTCCGCATCACTTTAACAAGGAACAGAAAGGCATTTAGATGACAAATTTTGTTAATCCTAAAAGAAGTTTATCATAAATCTACAATTTTATACCAAAAGTTGCCAAAATATGAAAAATAAATATAAATTTATTATCTAAAAGCTCCAGAAATAGACCCTGTAACAGAAATATGTTGTAATAAATATAATGCTTTTATTTTGAATAATTTACTTCGGGAATGTAAATTAATAGGTTGGCAATCATAAAATAAATATGACATTTAAAGAATTGAAAGGTATGTGAATTTTATATCAAGTAAATGCTAAGATATTTTCACAAAATCTTTTCATTGTACACATGACAGTAAATACCGATGCGGAAATTTTGAAAAGAAAATGACTGTTGTCAGCTAAAGATTTTGTCATAACAAAGCTTAATTATACTTCTGTTGAGTCAATGGGATTAAATTTAAAATGAACAATATCACTTGACTCTAATTCTGAATTATCAATGCAATATTTTTCTACAAACAAAGCCTCTACAATGGAACTCACGGTTTTATATCCTCTGTATTTTTACCCCAAATCATCTTTATTACTTTGCTTTTACCATTATTTCCTTCTATCTCGTCCCTTTCCCTTCCCTGTCTCTCTCACGTATACTCTACACCTTCTCCTCCTTATAAACAAATACTTTCACCAACTTTTACACCCAGCTGCTTCTGAAGAAATGCTTAACGCCTCATTTTCTGTAATTAGTTTTGGCAAAGCAATAGAAAATATTTTCGTGTTATTAAAAGACGAATCTATTTTGTACATTTCATATAATAAAGGAAAAGGAAAGTTTTAGGGCCTTTTCCGGGAAAAATTAAAGAATATGCTTCTAATGAATTCAAAGGTGAAAGGAAATCAAGTTCAAATATAGTATTTTTAAAAAAAAAAAGACTGAAAAGGGAAGTATGCTGAATATGATACACAAATAATTAAAGCCTATCCAATAAGGTGCACAGATATGTTACAACAAAGTAGCTCATTATAATTGCTTTTTGATACATTAATGTATGCACATTATGAACATATAAAATATGTTAAATGTTAAAATTCCTAGCTCTATAATTATTACCTTTCCCGTATCTTCTTCACCGTAATTCTCCAAGCAGAGGCAATTTGGCAGATCAATATTTGACTAGAATTTCTGTTTGATAAGACGAATGACAGCATAGCACATTTTAGAAAACGCGTGCAGCGAACGATAATTCGTGTACTTAATGCAATAAGTTGAATACCATGCTCTAATTTGGAGAGATCAATTAAGGAAAGAAAATATAAGGCTGAAACACACCTACCTATGCCCTGTAGTTTGTGAGATTGATCTACCTATGCCCTGTAGTTTGTGAGATTGATCTACCTGTGCCCTGTAGTTGCTGAGATTGACCTATCTGTGCCCTGTAGTTGGTGAGATTGACCTACCTGTGCCCTGTAGTTGGTGAGATTGACCTACCTGTGCCCTGTAGTTGGTGAGATTGACCTACCTGTGCCCTGTAGTTGGTGAGATTGACCTACCTCTGCCTAGTAGTTGCTGAGATTGACCTACCTGTGCCCTGTAGTTGGTGAGATTGACCTACCTGTGCCCTGTAGTTGGTGAGATTGACCTACCTGTGCCTGTAGTTGGTGAGATTGACCTACCTGTGCCCTGAAGTTGGTGAGATTGACAGTGGTCGCCATTAGCATCTCCTGCAACTGCACCTGTAGCTCCGGAGTCAGCAACTGCAAGTCTGAAAGGTCGACACGAAGACGCCGTAGTTCCACGTGCAGGTTTTCCCATCGTCTGTGGTCAGATGCCGAGTCCACGTCGAATACCTGGTGAAGTCGGAACGCTCGGTATGTCGGTCCATCAGCCTGACATTCCCTGTCAATATACACAAATATTTCTTTTTAAGGATCCGTATTGTGAAATTCAACACGGTTGAACGTTCAAAAGATCTTGGTATTAGGTTTGTCAAAAATCATTGATCGTCTATGCAGGAAGGGGGAATTATGTCCGAAAGTTTTTAAAATAAACAATTGTAAAATTTTCCCAAATTAAAGTTTCAACATATTTAAATATGTTATATTATTTATATTATTTAAGTTAATCTCTTTAAATTATTAGGCTTTTTACTTTAATATTTATTTATATTTTTGAATATTGTGGATTGTAAACAATTGATAAAAGCTTCAACATATTTTGGGCTATAGTTTTTACCATTTTAAAATTGTAGGTGCCTACATTTAAGACAATATTTTAAATGTTAGGTTTATAAATGCTCTTTTTTAATATTCCCTGAGATCTAAAATAAGGATTGTTTATTCATGAGTGTAACGTAAAGATTTATTATTTTTATTTTAAATGTATTTATTATGTTAAATTTACATTTAGTACTTTTGTTTTCTTTCTAACTTTGCATACCTTATTATAGAGTGCTGTTCAAAAATGTTCATTTTTATCACAAAGACACTACACATGAAAACATAAATACAATGAATGTCATGCGAGGAAGAGATCAAGAGTCTGTAACTGGCGCACTGAAACCTGCCCTTCTTTCATTTCACTTCGTTGCCCCCTATTTCGTGTGAGTGTTGTATCACTGAAAAACGTTTTCTACACATGTTTAATGTGTTACACACCCCTCGCTCCAGATCCTGTCGAGATGTTTAAGATCTGTAGGTTTGTTCTTGAGGTTTATCTTTCATTACATGTTAACGCTAACGACTCTCTCCTGGGATTCTTGATAAATCTTGCATGGGAAATATGGCGGAATTCTAATGCGGTTCCCTCTCATTCATCTGTTAAAAATCAGACTCTAACATATATCGGCATACTCTTTATTAAAAAGACCTGAGAGGTCTTTTACCGACCTTGGAGCGAACTAAGCATTGTTGGAGTAGCATTCACATATGTACGCCTTCCCCCCAGGAACGTTTACTTGTAACTGACACATAAGTTCTGGTTTTCAAAAGCTTTGTAGCCTTATGCGTGGATAATCTCATTTATTGACAAGGTACCTATTGCAATTTTCAAAGTGGTAGCCTGTTATAGTCAAATTTTGTTCCAAAAAACCCTTTCTTCCTTAATGTTGTTCTCCCTTGTAAACTGTTAAATTTTTAAACGTGTGTTCTAATTTGCCAAGCCGGAACCTTCAGGAAATATTCCGTCTTGTTACAACGGTTGATCGTGTTAGAATAAACGAGAGCTTGTCGTACGCGCTAGGACCATGTTATTGGGGTGTTCTGTCGATTATAAAACAATGTTCGAGATATTCAATGTGTTAAATGCCCATTCATTTTGATTCGTTGACTTTTCGCAAGGAACAAGTGACAGAAAATAGAGGATGCTGATGTTACTGGTGACTTACTCAAGGACATCTCTAAGAGGCACATCAAGGGTACCATTGCCGTAGAGCAGGTTCGAGAAGAAGCCCCCAGAAGAACGTTGGAAGAGCACTCCTGGTCGGTCCACCAGCCTGGTGAGAGCTGTATACCCAGGCTCATCGTAGAGGGGTCGGCACACAAACACCTCTCCGTGCCCTCCTACTAGCAGCGCGCTGAGGGCTAGAGCCCACAGGCCTACCGAGAATATGCTCATCAATACCACAGACCTGAAACAAATATTCATTAGTTAAGTGCAGAGAACTCAGAACCAAGTCATCTTAAAGAGTTACGGCAGACATAACATGTCTACGTGTTATAAAAAAAATGAATGAATAGTATTTAACGCCCGTTTTTGCTATTAAGGCACCACAGGCGATGAACACTGTGATACATGAAATGATATATTGGGAAAGGATTTATTTTTAAGGAAGGAATCGTTCCAGGCCTAAGTTTAGGGTTCCTCCCCGGCATTTGCCATTTATGAGGACTGAAGAAAACCTGGAAAAAACCTCAATCAGGGAGGATGGTCCTGGCGGGATTCGACCCAGACCTCCTGCTCACGGTTATTATGACACTTAACTAAACAAGTGTATTAACAAACTGGACAAAAACATTGTCAGATATAAATTACTTTAAATTTCGTCAAAACATAAAGTAAGTTGCCCTAAGTTTGCCGCCTTAAGAAAAATTTTTAAAGCGATGGCGAACTTTGTAACTTTGAACTACAAAAAGATCTTTGCAAAGGAAACATTCAGGAAGATCTGAAATATTTTTGGGGTTACAAAGCGCCCCCTGTGCTGTACAAAAAATAAATATGAGGAGTTGCACCTGAGGAATTTATTTTTATTTATTTGTTTTATTTACGAACGCTCTTTAACATCTCAGTGTCCCATTCTACTCAGGGCGTGAAACGGACGATCAATTCTTCTCTTTCAGGCTTGAGGTTTTTTGAGTACCGCAAATCTGCGACACGGGACCCATGACTGTACTTCTCTTTCGCAGGAATTAATAAAAATATCCATCTATCCTGACTGGAATTGCACCCGCGATCGTGTGTCTACGAGACAAGTATGCTTACCACTGGCCCACCAGCACCTGACAAAGTTATAATAAAGGTATTAAATAAGCTCGGTATTTTTATATACGTTATAATTCAAACAATACTCATTATATAGTTTATGAATATTGCTGTACTGATGTACTTTTTAATTAAGAACAAAGACAATTTTGAAACGTTTAAAACGACGCTTAAAATGTGTGAAAATAATTGCAATAGAATTAAAACAGACTGAAAACTTCAAAATTTTAAGTATAATAAGGAACTGCGGAAAAAACTATAACAACACAAGTTTTTCTCGTTTAGGTTAAAATTAATTAGCATCACTTTATACACTGTGGACAAATGATAACACTTTTCTCCTTTTTGAGAGATCCTCGCATTCTTAATGAATGTAAAGGCTGTGTAAAACAATACATTTGCAAATGCAGCATGACCGTTTTCTGTTGACTTTCTTGCTTCAGGATTTATCTTGAAAGGAGAGCGGAATGATTTTTAAGATATTTAAGATTTAGAGCTTGAGTTAGATCTGCAGGAAGATCTAACATTTCTGTTAATAGATGGACGGTTTCTTTTTGGGGGTGGTTGGCATGGTAATGACGTCGTTGATGGTACGAGTTTGTTCTTTTTTCAATGCAGTTGCTGTTAGCATTAGACATACTTGCATGCATCTCTCCATGTTACTGGAAGCATGCAAAATCAAAGCGGTAGTCAGAGTTTCTATTTCCCTCGCCGTTCCACGAAAGTCCGAGATATACTTTCCCTTTCATTATGCCCTTTAGGAAGAACTGATGTCGTAACATTGACCAAATTGCTGTGAAAATACACGATCCTGGAAGAGGGAAACGATTTTAACTGTGGTAACATTACAGGTATGGAAGGCAGCACCATCCTGCTGAAAATAGTCAGTAAGGGGCTGCTTATTATTCAACTGATTCACATACTCATGGAGAATATACAGAGGGTGCAAAAAATCTACACACACTTCAAGCAAAGAAAAAAGTGTGTTAACATAACAAAACTGAATTCACACAAACAGAAAATGATGAGCACTAATCATCTTAGACTTTTACAGTTATAACAGTTGCTCAAAATGCCCTCCATCAGCGTCGACACACTTCTGAGTACGTTGAACTACTGATTGAGCAACGTTTGCGAAAGTGTCCTCGGCGATTGCAGCACATGCCGTTTCAATTTCTTCCCGAAGCGCTGCCAGTGTAGCTGGTTTTCTACGGTATACGGTACCATGAGTCTCAAATGTGTCTCGAATGCGTGCAATTGTTGCTCACGTTGGCGGTTCTGTTCTGTACACATGTCTCCATTGCCTTTGAACTTCAACAACATTCTCGGTTTTCCAATACCACTTCAAAATTGCTTTCCGTTGTTCAAACGATAATCTTGGCTCCATTTTGTTGTAGCAACGCTAGCATAACGTAATGTGAGTCAATCTGTTTACAGAATATCATACAATAATCTTGACTTCATTTGAACATTGTTGATTTACCTGTCACGTAGCAACGCTATCATAATGTATGTGAGTCATCTGTTTACAGAACATCATACTACACATTACTATTGTTTTTCGGTCGACTTTGAAATATATTAAATAGATATCTTCAGTGAAAGTGTGTACACATTTTTTGGCACACTTGGTTTTGTGTATATTGCAGTGCCCCGTTTATGCGTGAAGACACTGCAACAGAGCACACCAGTTCCAATTTTTTTCACATGAAGAATGCTGTCAGGCACGGAGCGAGGATTCTCACTAGCGCATCTAGGAATTGATCTACTATGTAGCTACCGTCGGAGAACCAAGTATGACTCAATGCATTGATAAAAGCTGGGGGTGCCATCGCCTGTGAAGCACATTTTAAATACTGGTTAAAAATAGTAATTGACTCTGTTTTGTTCACAGGATGCATAGTAGTAACACGTTGTGTATCCTGTTTTTTCTAGCTCATCAAATATTTTGCGACATTTTACGCAAGGACTTCTATGGGTGATTGTGAAGTGTGCGCTTTCACCTCTTGCAATTCCGAACGTCCAACTTCGCGGACACTTTTTCCTTCAGCGAATACTGGAGGGGAGAATGACAATAGAGCCCCAAACTAAGCAATAAATTTGTTTGCCTCTGCTTTATCGACTCGATGTTCCAGCAGGTGTGGCGTAATGTATCGTTCATAACAATAGCTGCTGACAATCTTCTAAACAATAGCACATTCTTATGCATTCTCTGCCTTAGACAGCAAATATGCAATCGACCTTTACAGACATGCGCGACATATGGGCAGTACGAGTGTCTTCTGTAGCCACGATTTTCAAGGTATATTTGTGCAAAATTATACTATAATACGTCAATTCCCTTGAAATTCACATGCAATATATATGAAGTAATATATATATTACTTCAATTACTTCAATTACTTCAATGGGAATGTTCCGAAAACGTGTCTGTCTTTTCCGGGCTATGTTATATGAAACATGGAGAAATCAAAGAAATGCTTTACTTGAATATGAATTATATGAAATAAATATTTAACCTAAGGACTTAAGAAGAGCATATTCGTAAGGGAGAGTACAAAATTGTAATTTCAAATATTCTGTAGCAAAACGACCATTTTGTATGTACTTTGCTATCAACATACTTCATCGAAATGTTGTTTTCCCTCTTCTTGGAACATAAATTAAGCATATTTTCAAATGCAAATATCCCTTTAGTATAAAGGTCTGATGTAATTTAGCTGAAGCCGAAGGGTATCGGTACATCCATTTTAATACCGCGCCAAGATTGAAAGTGGTAGATGTGCTTGACTTCAAAAAGCTGAAAGTAACAGGTGTATCCATTTTTCACGAATAACTGAGGTCTAAACTTGGCTCTGCTTTCTATTAGATATTTACTGGATAGTTGAAGGATAATCTTTTTCTCTATTGATTCTAAATGATATATTTTCCTTCGGTAATTAATGGAGCAGTATTAGCTGATTCTTTACTCTGTGCTGTAGGTAAAAGCTCAACAATTTTTTCCTTGCTATTAATCTACCAGCGTTTGATCCCAGAAAGTGATCGATGTGTAGGTTAAATTTCCAGTAATTGGCATAGGACAGTTAATGGTAGTCATTATCTCTCCATGTTCTTTTCGCCCCTCCCCTAACACAGTTCCGCCTGTTCTTCTACTCACCGTATCCCTTCTCTTTTCTTTCTCTACTGCTGTTCATACTCCCTTTATTTCTTTCGTTTTTACCGCCATTGCATGAGAACAATTCTTGGCATTCTTTACGAATTTCAGCTCTGATTCTCTCTGAGCATTTCCATAAACTTTTGGAAGAAAGTTTCCAGTTTATATGCATGTGGTGTTTAACTTTGTTAAACTTTTGTCAAGAAGATTGCCCCACATTTGCAAGGTGGGATTTCTTTTGTGGAAGGTGATAAGCCTAGTTGTTTATTATGAGAGCGATTTTACGTGCCTCTGTTCACTTAGTTCAAAAGAGACATATGCCGGAACGTTTGTGTGCCCTGCTTCTATACAGACGTGATTACCGTGTGTTTCATTCTCTCTCAATCTCTGATTTTTCTATTATAATTTTAGAACTAATGAACAAAATACAATGAAATTTCACTTGGACATACCTTGGTATTTGAAAAGCATGGTTAGTGTAAAGCACGAGTGTATGGTCCGTGTGTCGCGTATGTCAGCGAAGGACGATTCCTTGTTCGCTCTCCTTGGGGGCATTATGAAGCATCCGATTATTATTATTATTATTATTATTATTATTATTATTATTATTACTATTATTGGGTCTTCAACAGTCATTTTACGTTTGTGTTACGAGGACTACAGTACGTATAATACAGTAAGAACCGGTACAGACCAGAGCAGCGCATGTTTATTTTCGGTATATGCTGGAAAACTGCGACTGTAAAGGAGTACTCAAGACTATTTATTGCACAGTTTGGGATTCGAAAACCACTCAGGGAACATTGTTGGATGTCCACAAAGGAACACTTTAGAAGCTGCCAAAAGCAGGTTAAAATAGACTGCAGACCTTCCCACAGTATTCTTAGAGCACTATGGTACCCAATATCTTCTGATCTTATTCTAACATATTGAGGTATGCCAAAAGACACGTGGAATTGCAAAAAAATATTCGGTGGGAAAATGAGAGTGTGATTTCCGATTTGTTGATAAAGGCTTTCCTTAACACATACGGTCTTGCTCACGTATACCTTGAAATGTTCATTTTTTTTATTTGGTTTATTTACGGACGCTCTTTAACATTACAGGTCATCAGCAATTCAGGGCATGAAACGTCCAACAAATTTTTTGCTCAGAAGCCTCTTTTTTCAAGCTTGAGGTTCTTTATCGTACCGTAAATGTAGACACGGGACCCACGGCTTTACTTCCCTTCCGAAAGAAGCCATACTTAGGATTTACGCCCGAAAAAATCCATCGTCCTGGTCCGGATCGAACCCGCGTTATTGGGTTTACGAGGCAAGTATGGTTACCGCTAGACCACCAGGACCGACTTGAAATGTTAATGAAAATCACTTGCTAGAGAACACTGTGCTTCTTATACACCGAAGTATATCATAATTAAATGTGAAAGATATAAAGAAACATCAGACGCCGAGAAATTTCTGCACAATACAATTTACATTTTTCCATAAGGGATATTCCTCAGTAATTCAATTTTATTTGTTTATATATTTTTAAAATAATCTTAAAATAGCATTAACTATTTACCTTAGGGTGGAGTATTAGTTTTTGCATTTTTAAGCCGGTCTACAGCAAAGAGCTGTATAAATACTGTTACTTATTTATAATGGGAACGTTTGAATTATATTACATGATAATCAGAAAGTTGTGATTTTGAGACCATTTTTATTGAACTCTGATAGTGTCGCATGTGTTTGTATGTCTTTTGTTGTCCACTCTTCTCTCTATGAGAATGCTGACCATAGTTGCGCTGTGGGTCTACAAAGTTTCATATGCTACCTCGGGACTACAGCCTGAAGGTTTATAAACATTGTTTTTGAAATTGTAAATCTTTTTGTTGAATCTCAAGTCTTAATCTTCTCTTTGAAAATACTGCTTCGGAATTTAAAATGCTCAGCAAACGTTTATCTTCAGCCTTTAAATAATCTCGAAAGTAAAACTGCTCCGAGGATTTTGATTCTGAATGTTGCAGTGTATCGAAACTTAGTTCGTTATTGCAGTAAGAGAGCTAGGGTGTGATGTACGTGGAACATTTGCATCCCGAACGATTTAGCGCGGAGGCTTGTAAAAGTTTTGTTCACTTGGATTTGTAAATCCCTTTTCCCCGGCTGGCTCTTTGGCTCGAGTTTTAGAAAGTTTTGCAGTGTGTTGGTAAGGTCAGATTTACCCTGCGTCTGACGACAGGGTCTTGCGTCTATCAGTCTTGCACTTAGAAGTGACAGGGACTTTTCTAGCCATGGGCATTTTAGACATCAGTACACAAAATAAGAAGAATATACATCTCCTAGCATCACCTTTGCATCAATAACGTGCATTTCTGATTAAAGGTATTTTAGGCAGAAACTATTCTGGTATGCTGGAGATGGTAATGGATTTACATGCGTATTTATTTTGATCCGGAAAGCGAGTTAAATTATATTCCGGTTTCACATTTTAGACAAACTACTTCATGTTGTGTCAATATGAATGCTTATTCAATGCGCAATACAATAAATACAAAGACAAATACATTTTATAGAATTATATAGTAAATTAAATATCCCATACTATTTTTTACTTATTAATTATACATTTCCGTAATAATATTTTATCTCACTGTAGTTGCTGGTCCAAAACCCACAACACTGCGGTTATTAGAGTACTGGACTATTGACACAATTAAAAATCATATCTCTAATAATTTACTCATCATTTATTCTTCTCAGGGTAAATGACATGTACGCCAATTAATAATTAATTAATATTATGATTCAGTATTTTGAGGAGAGTCATAGAGTAAGGGTGGCCGAAAGCTTGGAGTTTTCAACAAGTTCATTCGGCTGGTGTCTTGTGAAACTGTGACGAGCTAAACAATAGAGAATTGGTAATATTATATATTTATAAGTAAGCTGTGGAGAATGGGTGTTGCTAAGAGGATATTGCATAATTTCGGGGAAGCCTTTGTGTACAATACTTTTGCAGCCTAGTCTCCGGTTAAGTTCACACTTTCCACAGTATTAACTTCTTTGGTTAACCTGCTTCCGTTAGAAAATCGGTGAAGCTTTCTAGAAGTTTTGTGATGTAAATTACCAAAATGGAAAATTCTGAGAATTGACCGGAAATCGAGAGGGTATAAAACACAAGGGTGGCTCAGCGGAAGTCGTCAAGGTGAACTCTTGCCGGTCGAGGACCGAACCGGACGTCGGTGCCCTCTGCTTAGTTCTGTACATCGACCCAAGGTAAGTTTGAGGCTCAGGTCGAGGTGTTCTCGAATATTCTTTGCCTTGATTAATAAACTGTAATATGAATGGTTTAAATAGAATTATTGCTTTGAGCTCTCCTGACGTCCGTTTCTCATGTCCGACAAGTGTCGTGACAAAGCCACAGTCAACAATAAGCGCTGACAAAGCTTCAAGTCTATATTTTTGTTGATTCAAAAATACGAGTGTACACACAGAAACATTTGCATAATCACCAGCAGGGTACACTTTGATAGTTATCTTAATGAATTTCTGTAGCGTTAATCTGTTCAAAAGTGGTTGAAGGACAGTATTTACAGATTTCTTTCATCTTAGTAATTTAGAATTCCAAACCAGTGCCACCAATGACGAATTTCGGTAAGTGCAAATCCTGTTCGGCACGTTAACGAAAAACACCAAAGGAAGAAGAGGCGGTCAACAAACTGCTGTATAACTTATTGTCAAGTGGGTCTTACGCAAGCAAGGTAGATCCTGCTCTACCCTCGACACCGCAGCAGCCGCACGTGATGCCAGCCAGCAGGAGTAGCCAGAGGAAGAGCACGGACGAGGCAGCACCAAGTCCCGTCAGCCAGCGCCATTGTTCCACTTCGCCAATTCCGCGAGCTATCTGCATTGCTGTATTGCGGGCCTCCTCTACCCGGTAGCTGAGATCTCGAGAAACCACATCCAGGGACCACGCAGAGTCATAGAGAGCTTCCTTTTGCCTCGCCAATTGCCTCTTGATCGCTGTAATTATAAACAGTAACTGCAATTAATGTTTCAAATGTTGGAGGAAAATACACAAATAAAAAAGAGCTTAACAAAGAAAAATACTATATTAAGAATTTGTCTTAGCCAAAAACAAACTTTCTAATAATTCTCATTTATTAAAAGTACGTAGCGGAGATTTTGACTTGATAACGCAATGCATCTAAAAACATGATCGAAACTACATCATTAGAATATATGAAACGCCAGAAGCAAAAGTGTAAAAGTACATTTTAGTTACTTTTGAGAAAATGAGATTGAACTTTTTTAAACTTCGAAAAATTCTATGTGTCTTTAATGTCAACTTAAATGCACGATTTGACCAAAAGAAACAGTAGATTATCTTATTAATCAATACGTTATCCATTTATAATAAAAACGTAAATTAAATGATGATTTTAGGAAAAACAATTACAAACTATTATTCTGTACTACAATCAAAATCCAGGATGCTTGAACTGATTCCAGCTGTGGCCACAAAAGTGCACTGTTGGAAAAAATGATATTTTATTTATGAATGATAAAATGTCCTTTTCGTTGTATATTTTTTATATTTAATGGTTGAGGACAAATTTTATGAAAAATAATATTTATATCAGTATATTTTATATTTCATTTATTCAGTTAACATAATATGCATTATGTAATGAAATAAGGATGTGCATGTTATATTAACTTAAGTTTTATTTGGGCCATAATAGTAAAAATTATATTTAAAAAATCTGTCAGGGAAGGATGCTGTTTGCCTTTTCACACTATTAGGTTCAGTTTCACACGACTGTAAAAAAGACTGGTTGCGTGAAGAGTATTTACAGTTTATCTGACCATCACTGTATACAGTGTAATAATTAATATTAAATATTAATATTAAATAATTAATATTAAAATAAAATACAAAAAATAAATTACTATCCATTTTAAATTAATTTCAGCGCTATTATATGCGTACGCAGCTATTCAAAGAAAACTTGTTTGCATACATACATTATTGTTTTACACGAAAATGTATTTTTGTTTATTAAAAGACGAAGCTATGAAATAGATATATATTTTGGATATCTAATTTAAGTTTAAGTAACGGAATGAATACAGGAAAACTCTTAGATGTCTTAGGAAAAGAAGAAAAAGGAGGAAAAACGTACACCATGACTCCCACAATACTCATTTCACTTCTAACTTCCACTAGCGGCAACTAAGTTTGTATTCGATGTAGCACAGTCTATCGTACGTAAAACACCATAGGACGCGAAAGGTTTTGATCATAATAAAGTACTGTATATTATGTCGCATCGCATGCTTATTTGCACTACTGAAATCCTCTCCCAGTCCTGTTGAGTACAAATCAACAAAATAGCAGAATTCACTCTGAAAAATTGCTGTCATTGAAGGTAGGCAACCATACCGAAGCGATCATTCTCCAACCTACCAAACCGCTTCAAAAATTGGCATCACAACGTGAGGTGCGACAACAATCGCTTCAAAATTGGTGCCCAAGTTGGGGCACTTAGCTGGAGCCTACTAAATTGCTTTAGTGTACATGTGTAAATCTAAATTAGCATTTCATTCTTTACAATTAAAATTATGAATATATCTTTCAAGTGCATATTTTGAAATAATGATTGATTCAGATGGAAGTTACGTTTATTAATTGATCTTGTAGTGGTTAAATTTTATGTAACATATTAGAAAGAGATGGCATAGCCTGGTGTGTGGAAATTAAGAGGAATGAGGGCAGATGTTATTTCAGGAATGTGTCCCATCTGTGGGGAGAAGGAAGTTGAAATTTGTATTATCTTCCAATGTAAAGTCACAAATGTTTGGAGGGAAAATTTAATTAGTAAGAAATGGTTAATGAGGAATAAAAGAGTTGGAATTGTTTTGAAAAAAGGTCTTTGGAGGTCGTGAGCAGATACCCAAATTAAGGGACTTTCTAAAATGAAATGGAAATGTTAAGATGAAAGATATGTAATTTAGATAATTTTTAGATGATAAGGGGTGCCTGTGTGAATATGCATGGTCTGGGAATGGTTGGGAGTGAAAGTTTATTAAATTTATTGAATTATTGAGCTTGGAATATTTGAAATTGCTCTAGAAAGTGAATAAATGTAATATTATAGTTGGTATTTGAGAAATAAATGAATTGGTAGTTTGTAGGGATTGTAGTTAGCTGATAAAATAATTGGTACAGGCAGAGTAAGCTAAATATTTATTTTAGTGGCGTGGGTTGGGTTGGAATCTGGTCCCCTGGAATTTCATTAGGATGCTGATGAACTGGGAACTAGGAACTGACGAAATCAATGTGGAAATTTTGTACTTTGTTAACTATCTAGAATTTAGGTAAAGATGTTTGTATATTTCTGAGGGGTTAGACCTAAAGATCGGTAGAGGTATTTACATTTTTCTTAATACTTTATATATTTCAAATTTCATTACAGTAGATGTTTGAAAAATAAAATTATTAGTAGTTTGCAGAGATTGTAGCTAGCTGATAAATTAATGCTATAGGTACAATAATTGAAATATTTTATTTTGGTCCCGTGGGTTGGGCCGGAGCCTGGTCCCCTAGTGGCCCAATAGCTAAAGTTGATGAACCAGGGACTGGGGTCTGATGCAACCAAGGGGGAAATTATGTGCTTTATTTAATTATTTATGATTTAGATAGTCGGTTAGTACACAATCATAATTGCATTACAGTTTCTGTAATCATGAGGAGGTACACCTAAAATGGCCTGGGTCAGATAAGTGGAGGCCCCTTGTAGTTTGTATCTTGCTTAGCATTTACAATACATCTGTGTAACGTATTTAGTACTTGGGTTTCCTTGTCATGCTTTGTGTTTAACATCAATTATACAAGATGCATCCATACCCTATGTACTCATTTTCCCCCCATTAAACAACATATTCCTCTTTCAGAGCAAACATGACTTCCATGCAGTTCAAGCAGCTCAGATAACGTAAGTAGGATTAGTGCTAGTGGTAAGCGAGATGGAAATAAGATTACACTTTCTTACACTCTACACCCCAACAACTGGTGGGGGTATCTCAAGTTCGTATAACTTTATGGTTTAAAAATCTGAAAGCACTACGAGAGAAAAGCTTGTTCCAAGATTGTTGGCCTCTGAGATTCGCAATGTGGCCAGCTGATTAGAAAATAGGCACTCTACCACTTCAGATGGAACTCACTGTGTAAATGAGTTCTTAAAATGTGCTATTAGTTAAGGAAAAGAAACAGGATCAAAGAGCAACTCAATGTACTCTCAGCAAGCGCTGTGGAAGGGCGGAACGCGACTTGACCTACTAACCGTTGCGGGTGTCCCTTGTTTCCTTCTCGACGCGCATGGGCACGAACTGGAACTCGCCGCGGGCCTGCTGTGCTACCAAGGTCAGGTTTCCATCCCTAAGGTCTCTAACCCTGGTCAGTCGTTGCTCCGTCATTAGCTGCAACAGTCAAGGTATTGTTTGTATAAATGTACAAAAACATTTACAAATAAAACATGATAACTGAAACTGCAGTCTAAATCTGTTGGCGCAAAACGGAAGATTTGCCTCCAAAAACCAAAATGTCTTGAATATTGCAGGAGATATCCGGTATAGGGAAAATAACTCAAGGCAAGAAAGAAAGAGAAACGCAGTTATCTAGTGGTTACAAGTATAGGCCTATTATAATATGATATATATGAGTTTAAATCGGACAGGGTGATAATTTGGGATAAAAATAGCAACACAATTAAACATTTAGTGAACTTTCATTTTAAATACGTATAATGTGGAAAGGTCTCAGACCGTAAAATTACGTAGATATATGACCAGCAATATGAACAACTCACAATATTACTTACTTCAATACATGCCATTGTTAACATCTTTAGAAAGCATGAATAAGTTTTCTTCGCAGGTCATCAGTATCTCTGGGTTTATGTGAATGTACAGTGTATTAGCAAAACTCTTTTTTCCACAAAAAGGCATTAATATTCCTTCCTTAATTTTAGAGTCATTAATGTAACGTTATTCTTTTAAATAATGAAAACCAACACCATTTTATGCATCGCCTATGAAAAGCACTAATGTGATATTAAGTGGAGATATAAAAATAATGCTGAAGTTAATTACTCCGCATGTACAAGGAGTAAGCGATTCACGCCTTGACCATTTCCTCTTCCTCGCAAAAAAAGCATAACATTTAATACTGTCAAACTGCAAACTCAAGACTTTTAATTGCAATTTTTGAATAGATTTGTCACATTTTCTCATGATTCCTTCATACAGGTTGCACAAGCTAACAGCACAGACAGACTTGCGAAGAATTAATGAACAGTTTCGAATTTGCAGTGTTGTGTTATGTTGCTATAGTACACTAAACTATTTTTTCAGAGTATAAATCTTAAACAAAGTTCCTGGTGGTTACGATAGAAACACACTTTGGCGTCAGTCAGCCTAAAGCCCAAAAGCTCGATCTGTTTTATGGGCAAGTTCAAATCTACAGTAAGGTCATTTAGTTCGTCTTGAGCTATTGAATGAGCTTCACAGGAAAAAGTGAGATAACCTTGCCCTGATGTCAAGTTCATCATCAGCATGTAAGATACTGACCTTATACCACATAGCAAATTTTTAAGTTGTGTTTTTGGATTTACTTTTAGTTTTGTATTTAAATGATCTTGCGGTTCACGCCACCACTGATATGGCAAAACTCAAGTACCGATTACCTCTATCCAATCTTAATCCATAATTTCCAGTCAAAATATAGTTTGCACCATTTTTTAATTAACAGAGTTAAAATTCGTCATTCTTTGGATGTCAAATCCCCACGCCCATTACATTCGGACTTCCTGCATGTTTATTATCTAACAACACACTTAAAGCAGTACATCTATAAGACTGCCTTCTTGGTCTGTTGCTGACCATTGGCCAGTAGATTCTGGGTTCGATCCCCGGTATCTGCTTAGAAATTTTAATTTAGGGAGGTCTAGAATGGGTCCACCTATCCTTATGATAACAAGGTGATGGAGAGTGGTTATGAACGTCGCATGGCAGTGGTGTGTTAATGACATACCTCCTTGGAATATTGCACCCTGTTCATGATGTCCAAGATGGAAACAGAGGGCGCAGCGGTTTGGTCACTGAGGCTGTTAGGGGTTAGTTTGTAAATGTATAAAAACAGTTTAACGACAGTACATGCATACACTTTCCCGACAGCGTGTCAGAGTTTGCAGCGAATGATTCCTCCAGCACATACAGACATCGCCTTATTATGTGTTAGAAATAATTGAAAATTTTATTTTATATGAATTACTTATCCCCCCAAAATGCTTATGATTCCGATAAAGCAATTATTAAACATGTGGGCGATAGAAACATTCTAATAGCATTTTTGAATTCAGTGCACATAGTTACGTTAGAAACAGAATAAAATATTCGTGTGTTTACCGGTATATGACTCAAGTTGTATATTTCTTTTTCAACTTTCTTCAGTATAGCAAATAATGTACTTTTCCAAACGCATCTCAGCAATAAAGACATGAACAAACTATATTGGGCTTCGTGTTGCCAATTTGAATTCATCGCGATGCAGGAAAACTCGCTTCCTGACAGGTACATTTTCCCGAACTCTTCTGCAATCCCGTCTTCAATATCCGATTTCCATCGGCACTTGAGAAGTTTCCGTTATTGCAAAAGTGAAATAAACAACCTTTAATCTTAAAATGGAACAAGCATGTATATTCTGGACCCCTTACTATATATAGTGTGAAATTAGAAATAAGAACAATTAAATACTGGTTAAGGATAATGCGGGAGAATCAAGCTCTTCTTCGAACAGTTTGTCTAAGGAAGCAAATAATAGAAGGGTGGGATACGGGATGGGCATTTTTTTTTTTTTTGAGTAGTGTCTAACGCCCGTTTTCACTACTGAGGCACCACAGGCGGGAAGAATGGGCATCAAAAATAAAGAAAAGCTTAGACAAAATTGTATCGGGGTATATTTGGTAAGGGGAGAGGACATTACACGAAACATTGGAAAATAGTTAACTGAGTTTGCAAGGTATAAACAGGCAAAATATTTTGTCTCAATGCGCAGAAAAAGCATCGCTTAACCTGCAGGCTCAAATATATCCGGGTTGGGGGAGGGGATATGATTTAAATATCTGTGGCAGGTAAGAAAGAAATGGTCTTGCATGGTTCAGATTAGGGGCTCGGAAAGGAAACTAAACAATTGATACTCTCGGGGAAAGAATTTGTCCATTGTGCGGAGAAAGTGATACCTGGAGGCATATTTTGGCAGAGTGCAGGGAAACGGAGATTTTAAGAAATGAGTATTTATCACAGCAATTTCTGAATTCTAATAGAAATTTGAACATTTGCTGGAAAGTGTTGGTACATGCGAGATACTCACACAATTTGGGAATATTTCTAGAGAAGACCCGACAAAGAAGTTAAATAGCTATAGTGAAGAGGGGGAATTTGGAGAGGGGATGTGAGTAAATGGAAGGGGGGCTCAAGAGTAAGGGTTCCATTCATGTTTATGTATTTATATATAAAACTAGAAAACGTAAATATATCCAAGTGTATGAATGTTATGTATGTATGTATGTATGTATGTATGTATGTATGTATGTATGTGTGTATGTATGTGTGTATGTATGTGTGTATGTATGTATGTATGTATGTATGTATGTATGTGTATGGCCATTTTGATTGTTATAAGGACGATATTAGCATGTACGGCTGTAAGGCCCACGCGACAGTTGTATTTATTTGAATGTATTCTAAAACTGGTACAATAAAACATCCATTACTACTGCTACTGCTATATATTCGGCCTTCTGTCCATCCATCCATGCACGTATTAACTTGTTCTCTATATGTAAACCTATCCATATATCCATCACTAGCCGTCCGAATACGCTAATTACTTATACTGCACATACTATATATACTTATTTATATGGTGTACGTGCTATTATATTAAAATTCTTTTCTTTTTTGTTTAGATGACACAGTAATATTATCACCACTTTACACCTTACCTCAGTGTCTCAGTTTAATGTACGGCTTTGCTGACAAGTGTTGGACAAATGGTTTAAGCTTAGAACAATATAATAAAATCAATGACGTAAGCACTCTTTAGTAAATATAAGCTCTCTCTAGAGAGTTCAGTGCTCAGTTGGAGCTGTTAGTTGTAAGAAAGCGATAAAATGGTACAATAATAACTTCACAGTCAGCAAATTGTATCTAGTGATAAAAATCTACTTTGAAATAAGAGAAATTCAAAAAGTGATGTTGATAACTGCACATCTTGGAATGAAAACCGATAACTGGCAAAAATTGCCTGTCATAGTAACCATTGCCAAAAGAGATGAAAATGTTATTCAAGGGGAGCTTAATAAACAATAGAATATTTTTTTTCATCAGCCTATCTTGGAAAACTGCAGTATTTTATGTGTAGTGTTCTTTCATATAATTTTATATTTTTCCGAAGATGGCAGTATAGTTATTAATTTTAAAAATTGGCGTGAAATATAATGGTAATAAATTAATTTTTGTACAAATTCGGAGAAAATTTACTATTGCCAATATTTAGGTTAGGTATATGAGAATAGCGTTGGACAAAAACATTGTTGAAAACTATCATCTTTGGAAAAAAGTTGAAATAGTCTCACTTCCACATGTTAGATGTCTCTCACTGCAGTCACGTGTGGAAACGCGGAAAGTGCCGATGGATGATCGGCGAATAATAAACCACATCTCGCTGTTCTGTCAGCAATGGCAACACTGTTATCCACCAATTAGAAGATCCAAAGAAACTTAACTGAGCATCGATAATAAGAAATAGGAAACAATTTGTTCAGAGTGGCTTGCTCGTTAAATTGACACTTTTCTCTAGAATCATAATGGGAAATAAAAGATAAATTCAGCACTTCGAGCCTGAGACAGAAGAAGAAGAAGAAGAAGAAGAAGAAGAAGAAGAAGAAGAAACAATAGAGAGTTTACCATGAAACTTCTACTAGAATTTAAAGTTAAATAGGATACCCTTAATGGGCAAATCATAGCCATATTCTTCTGAATGTCTGAAGGGAATATATTGATCTTGTGCAGAAGCAAAATTACTCCAAAGGATGTATCAAAACTCTCGGAAGTGAAGAAGCGGTTTCGACGCACTCATCCTCATAAAAATATGACGAATCGTTACGAAAACAGGAATACACACAAAGTAGAAATGACCAACAAACTTCAGTAAATTTTCTGCTCACGCACAGTTTCGGCTTCTAAATGATACAACCCGTGGAAGTAGATTTGACTCTGATGAGGAAGGCATAACCACAATACGAGTTTCGGTATTTAGCATGGGGAAAATATTACTATGTAACAAAAGAATTGAGAAATAAAATAAACCCTAAAAGAGAGATCAAAAGTGTTACATAATTTTGAAACGCACTTTATGTCATTTGACAATATTTTTACGATGAGCATTAAAGTGCTATGTGAAATGATTCGAAGTATTTGCAATACAATGGATTGTGTTTTATATAAGGTTCTATAGATACACCCTGTCTCATTGCATTTGGTTAACGATACTTGTCAACGTTCAACAATTACCATTCTGAGCTTCTGTAGGAGATACGAGAGTTCGAACCTCCTTACAGAAAGGCAACTTTTTTTTATTCATCTTCATACTTGTGCTAAAATCTCTAGTTTGAGCATATTCGGAAATTGCCCTTAAGGCTCATAATTCGACGAGCTGAAAATATGAGTTTAATGTTCTCCCTATTAGTGCACGTATGGATATACTACGGTAAGAAATGACTGGTTTTCATTGAAATAAATTGTTGAAAAAGATGAAAGTCCGAGATATTATTTGAAAGTAATAATGAAAATACTTTATGGGTGTTCTAGGGATAGGATGTAGACAGACCAGCATTTCTGTGTATTACTTTATTATGTATCATATATAATACATTTTTTCTTTCTTGGATTTTCTTTATAAACGCTGCAGGCATTTAAATTTTGTCCCAACATTTCTTTATTAAACATACTGAATTGTTACTTAATTCTTTGGATATACAGTGCTATTTTTCAAATATATGGCTTTGCATCAACTTCGTCTTCATCAAATCTCCTCCCGTGTACTGCATCTGAAGAGATGCATGATCTGCGCTGTAGGGTGACAACCATTTTTTCTTGAGTGCATGGGCTTGTGTTATGAAGGAGAACAACGTGGAGCAGCTTCTGTACTTTCTCTTCATAGTTCCAGAAGAATGCGACTATAAATTTACCGGCTTTGCTTTAGGTCTCAGGTTCGAGGTGAGGAATGAATGTTTCATCTGCCCCTACATTTCGTCACCCAACCTTCAGCCTCGTGATGAGCAGTTAACAAGTATTTTCCTTGCTTCGGAGGACTCGTTTAGCAGAAATCTTTGAATGCTCTCATTGGTGTATAATTATGTTGGTAGATTGTTATTCGCCGATTTGCTCGCATGTTCCACTTTGCAGATGTGACTGCGGTGTGCAGCCGTCAGATGAGACCAACTTGATCTTCTTCTGATGATGACAGCCTTTTGCTCAACAACAACGCCGATGATCTCTGCCAAATATATTAATTTACAGCTCTTAATTTGTATCGCACCTAATTTAGTATTTCCGAATGTATCACTTTCACCTAGCGGAATAAAATGCAACTACACGAGACGATGTGCGAAGATTCAAAGATATTACATAAAAATAGTGTCATTTTCCAAGACAAATTGGCGGAGAAAAGACCATGTTCCATTACTTTTTGAGAATCTCTTGGAGATGACAGTGCAATATCTAAATGTAAGTAATGGGTACATGACGTCAAACAACAAAAGGTAGATTTTCACCAATTCGGAGAATGAGTTAGTTCATCGCTTTATTGTTACACACCCGCATAATTCAAGGTTCGCTATGGCACAAATTACGAAATTCATAATTGCGTTTTTAACATTTAACGATGTTAATGATTTCTGCTGGAAAAAGGATGTACAATGTGGAATTAATGAGAATACAAGTATTCGTTATATAGAAACGCAAAGAAATATAACTTCAGGAGTTCTGCTAGAATATAAAACCCCCTTTTCCTTAATAGAACAGTATTATATCTGAAAACAGACAATTTTGGACTTGCTGACTTCTTCCAGAACGACATTCAATGTTTCAAACCACTGCAAACCTACTAATGAAATATAAACCACATAATATTTTATATTGTTTGTAAACCTTGAAATAAAGAAAGAAATTTTATTCATAAAATTAATTTTTTGTTACTTTGTTCCCTCTTTAGTCTTTACAACCCTTAAACTACAGCTCTAATTTGCTTTTATTTAGAGTAAGGTTTCAGCATTTAAATAAGGGATACGTAAATAAATTAAAACAATTTAACTTTGCTATATTCTTTGCTTGCCTTTGAAGAAGGGTTGATCGAAAGCAAAACAATTGAAATCGTTTTCATTGACGTGGGAGGTTAATGTTAAACAATTTTCGTGCTACCCTGTGATGCATGGTGTGATGTGCTCAGCTATCTTTCCCTCTTGAGCCAAAAGCACTTACCGACTCTAACCGCAGGACGACATCCAGGCCTGTGGTGTCCACTGTGTCACACAGAGGGCGGAATCTGGAGGGACACTGTCTGCGGAACAGGTCTACCTGAAGTCTCAGATCTGCTAGTCGTTCTCTGGAGTCCACTATTAAGTCCCGGGTCGCCGCCGCTTGTGACAGCAGTCCTTCTACTTTCGTTGATATGGCTCTCGCCTCTGTAAAAACAAAATTTAGTACTAATAAATGTGTTTAGACAAACAAACACCTTCCTGTGTAATAATGCATCCATCTTGTCTGCCTTTCTTTTTTGTTCTTAATTAAAATAATCAGAGTAGTATTTTTATTTATTATTTTTCTTTGATGAAAAATGAAATTGACAGCCTCCTTGATCTAGTGGTTAGCTTTGCTGACTGTTGGCTAGTAGGTTCCAGATTTGATTTCCGGTACCTACTTACGATAACCCAACCTGAGGATAGCTGGGAAACTGCCTGATAGGCCACGTAATAGACTACCAGCAGGGTGCTGCATGCTGATCACATCCTCCCCCTGCAATACTGCCCTATATCAATGAAGTCACAAGACGCAGGTAAATGAGGCAACAGTCTCTGCGGAAGGCTATGGCCCGATCTTGGGCCTCTGCGCCATAGAGGAGTAAAAAAGAAAAGTAAAACATTCGTAATATCTGGATTAAAACTTTAAGTTGTGAAATATAACATATTTTGGAGCATTCTATAATCAAGAAGAAGAAGAAGAAGAAGAAGAAGAAGAAGAAGAAAGTAATCATTATGTCTAAGGCTGGTACACGTTAACATTCACTTTTTTATTTTAACTTTCTAGTAAGTAACTTTTGATGTATATTGGTGTGGTTTTTACTAGAGAAGGGTCGATACCAAAATTTCTATACTCGATAAATACATGTTTTAGTCTCGATTCTTGGCACGTGTCTTTCCTTTTCTCCCAAATAAATATTATACCTTATACGGCATCCTATCACTGATGCCTACATAAGCATTAAATTAAGAAAACTAAGAATATGATCAAAAAGTGATAGTTTCAAGTACGGGAAAAGAGAATTGCATAATATTTCAGTTATTGTAACAAATAGCTTGAATTATTCAAAATCTCAAAATCTCAAAACCGAATCTTGCATTCAGCGACATTATTCACGTTAACAAATTGTATTACTTTGATGATTTCACTTTATTCAAGAAAGTAATATGTATGCATGGCTAAGTACTTTACCCAATTTACATGGGAAAGCATTCAGATTGAGAAAACGGTGTTCTTGCATTAGTTTGAACAAAGATAAAATCTTATAACTCTTTGCAATAAAATATAATTACCCCAAAACTGAAATAAAACATACATGATGCCTTGGTCATTGAGCCATGCCTGTGGGGAGGGCAATGAACCAGATTTATAAAATTAATGACACAAAAACTTAAAGAGCCTAGCTTAAAAACAGAATAGCAGCTACATTTACACAGCCACGGGTTTCTGTATTATAGAACAATGAATACAACCTAAGGAAAAAATTAAATTAAAAATTATATGCCGGGTAATAAAGCCCATTAACAAAAACAAATTGATTCTGTGATCCAAACCAGAGAGCAATACTAAAAATATATGTAACTTCATTAAAGTGTCTAAACTTAATTCTTTCCTGAATGGAAACTGAATAATTTCCTTGGGGAATACAAGAGGCTCAATTTATATGGGTTGACACCAAATTGGTGCTCGCATTTCACCCCCATATTTCCATATTTGCCAAAAAGGGCATGTAAACAAAAACGAAAAATATACAAACGTGGGAAAAGATCGCAAGGTGTTTGTGAAAAAGCAGCTAAAGAGAAAATGGTACAAAAATAGATTAAATAAACAATATTATTTTACCGGGACAGTAGATACAGAGAGGGCAGCCTCCATTCTCCATGCTTTAAGAATCACTAATTGAAAGTGAATAAGATGAGATATTTCATTCCCCAGACTGGTTACGATATTTTTAAGAATTTCATATAAGCCCTAGAACATCTGTGAATTTCTCTTGAAATAATCTCTGAGAGTACATACGGATTCTTAACAATCATATGAATGATAAATAAGTATTGTTGAAAAAGTAGAATAATTGGATTTATATTTCTCTTTTGGCGTTGCCAATTGAGTAAACTCGAAGTATGCATCTTGAATACTCAGCTAGTAAATACCTATCAGCCATAGTATTAGAGCACTGATATGCTATGAAATGAAAGAAGAATGAAGGATGGAATTTGCTAATATAAATGTGCGGGATTAGCGTTTTTTTTCCCAGCAGGAATCTGCAATCACACATACAACCAATGTTCCTGAGGCGATTAATAATGTTCGATAAAGTTATCAGTAATAACTAAAGCTCGGACATCATGACCATAGAAAACTCTAATATAGTGATTACTACTCTGTGACTTTTTCTCAGTGTTTTATCCATTTTTTGCTTTTATAATTATTGTTAATTAGTTACATTGTTAATAAGGTTACATTACTTTTCTTTTATATTGTTTGCACCTCTGGTGTTGCTTTTAACTTTGGTTTATTAATTTAAATTTACTTTTGCGTGTTTTGCTTTTGACTTCTTTACTATTTATCTACTATTCTTTTAATTTTATTTTTTACCTTCTCTGTGTTTTCTAATACACTTTAATGTTATATACAATATATATATATATATATATATATATATATATATATATATAAAATATAAAATAAAAATAAAGTAACACTATTAACAACGTAACAAATTAACAGTAATAATAAAAATAGAATAGGATAAACACTTAGATAAAAGTCACACTTGAAATTGCTATATTTCGAACTCGTTGAGTTCTTCAATGGCAAGAAGCTAGAAGCTAGAATATATATACCCTTTTGCCATAGATGGTGCAGATAAAATTTTAAATTTAAAAAAATCAGTTAAATTGAAAAAAGCCCTGTTAGTTACATATTGTCATAACATTATTTTAAAACAATGAAATTTGTTAGATTTGAATTTTCCATAAATAACTTGATAATATTTATTCCACTTGTAAGAAACAACGTAATTTGGAAAATTTAACAGCATTATAATTGCAAACATAAATATTTTACTCGTAAAATAATTGCTAGTCTGTATTTAGGATAAATACTTCGAATTCTTCTCATAAATGGCTGTATTGTACTTCAATAAGTCTGTTACATTATTTCATACTCCCTAAAAACCTTTCTCAGTAAGTAAATAGGTTAAAGATTACAAATAATTCTTTAGTGCTCCGTTATGTATTATAAAAATCTTCTGAACATCAACAGGGATTCCCTATTTCAGTATATTGCACAGATTGCATTAAAGTAAAATAAATAATTATTAAGTTGTTAATACCAAAACAGCAAATTAAACTTCAAATAACAAAACAAGCTTTATTTAATTTGTTGCATATAATATAAATATAGGTCTTTCCATGATAAATAATTGTCTAAACTAATACGGCACTGAAGATAAGATCACCGCAAAAAGAAGTGAGGTCTACATTCATTAAATTATTAGCTGCACACCAAATTTTTAATTTTATTTCTTTAAGTCTTAAAGAGTTTAAATCACTGGTACTTCGTGCTACTAAGCATACATTGTAGACATTAATCATATAGATCGTTTATATACAATATAAATAGAACATACCCTATGAAAGCTGTAGCTATCAGCAAGAATAAGATAACTGTCCCAATTATTCAGTATTATTAAAATGATAATAAATAGTATTATTTTATTAGAATATAAAAATTTTTCATTTGGAATGAGTCTTGTAACATATATAAATAATACTAATATTCCTAATAATACTAATATAAAGAAGGGAGCACAAATATCGCATTCCTTACACGATCTTTTAAGGATATGTTAGGTGAAACAACATAAGAAACATTTTCATGTTCCATCTGGAAACCTTTCATTACAGACGAATTGACTGAAAAAAATTAATTATAAGGTGAAATAATCCTTCCTTCTAGGTATGCTCTAAAGAGATACATTGGAAAATTTGTGTTTGTCTAGATGTATAATGTATATTTACGTTTGCATTGTATTACATTATTTGTATTAGGTTTATGCAATAAAATTGTGATTAACTTCTCTCCAAATGTATCCTCTTTTCAAGGTTCAAATGCAGAATTAGCCAATATTAATATACTTTCTTTTATATATTTCACTTGTAAAACCAGCAATATGCACATAGATACTGGGGTATACGTATTGTTTGGATTGTGATTTGTACGTCTATTATTGGGGGAGAATGCCCGTTAAGGAGAATGTTCGTTGACGGCGGTTGATTGTCAGAAATCTCCAGAAGCAAGTCTTGTGTTTCAACCTGTTTCCCCACCTGTGTAGCAAGTCGTAGGGAGCGCTAGAAAAGAGTTAATGGAAACAGACCATCAAATAAGCACAACGTATTGTGTGATACATGTCCTTTTTTCCAGCCCAGAAACGTGCACCTTAAGTCAATATTTAAAATAAGGAATGTAATAATTGCTCACTCACTCTTATATAAATTGAAATAGTATTTCATAATGTAATTTAGTGAAAAAGGGCGCATTTTGCTTTAACACAGTAAATTCCTCTAAATTTCCTTGCCAAGCAATTCAGAACGTTCTATTATGTGAAACTTCATAGAAACATATCTTCATGATGCCTTGAACATAATATTTATATACAGGTTCATATTGAATGACTGAAAAATAATTTAGTATGAAACCATAGTAGGTTATTAACGAAATGGCTATTCAAGCTCAAAAGTGTGGTGTAATTTTTTATTAATTAAAGAAATCATGCTGAATAAAGAAACCCGCGTGTTTAGAAAAAAAAAATTGGGCACAACTCTGAATTGAGTAAAACGCGATCTTTTTTTGCCGGCTGACGGGATGTAAGTTCCATAGCTTACGAACCGTACTCGATAGATAATCCACTTGTCCTAAAGATATTTAAACTTTAATTTCCATATATACTCATTACTAACACAATTAGCATAACTTTGAAGCAAATGTTGAATATTTTCGCCTACTTGGTACGCCCAAGTTGATTTCCATGTGTATTCCTTTAATTAATTTTGCACTTCGAATTCTTTGTTCCGAGGGGATGACTTTCCGCGGATCCGCACAGTCAAAGAGAAAAGCATTGATAAGTGTGCAATCGCATGTTAGAAATACTTTAGCCACTTGACAGTGAAAAAGGCAAATAAAAGGTAATAAAACGCTAATGTGTCTTTTCTTAAAAGGCAAAATTATAATGATACAGTTAATTTATATCAAAAAGTAACTTTTAGTCTATAAGTAGTTTCATACCGCCATGTGTGGTCAAGATCGTTAAGAAGCGGACTCGTGAGCGGGAGGTCTGGGGTTCGAATCCCGGCAGAACCGTCCTCCCTGACTGAGGTTTTTTCAGGTTTTCCTCAGTCCTCATAAATGGCAAATGCCGAAGAGGTGCCCTAAATTAGGCCTTGACTTCCTTAACTTCCTTGACTTAACTTCCTTAAAAAAAATCCTTTCCAATATATCATTTCATCCCATGTATCATCAGTGTCCATCACCTGTGTGTCTCAGTAGTAAAAACGGGCGTAAAACACCATTAAAAAATAAGTTTTATATGCATATAAACATATTATTGCGATAGCTGTCTACATCTGTCACATCTAAATATACTCTTGCCATAAGTCGTTAGCAATACATCAACTGTGCGCTAAGAATTCCTTTCTTTAAATAGGATTTATTTCCATATATTCAAAACGTTGCTTTACTGTAAGAAGATATAGAGCTCTTTGCTTGTGGTATTGAAAATACCAGAAGAAGTTTATAAGGAGTTTGATGGATGTTGAAGGAGAATATTGACGTGGAGTGTTGCAAAACGAATGGGGTTATTAGATTCTCTTAGCTGGCGAATCAGCGGAGAGCGAAATGCGAGGAGTGGAAGGGAAGTAATGTATTCATAGTGTAGCTCGAAGACGGGAGAAATGCTGAAAGAAGATATTTTCTTTTCAGATAGAATGGGAGTGTGTATTCTTGTAAACATCTATACATTACTGAAAAATGAAATATTTAGTCACAGGTCTTAAAGCTCCTGGACCAAACGATTTCTAATCTGGTGGGAGAAGTTGTGATTCCCATTTATGTACTTACAAGTTTTATGAACTGAAAACAAAACACTCTCTAACACATTGTTATAGTCGTCATCTAGTAGAAGTGAAAATTTTACTTTTTACAAATTCTAAATGTGGATACTTTTAAAAAGAATGGGCGGGGGAGAATACAAATCTGATAGAGGCGGAAGGGAAGAGAAATTGCAATAATTGTGACATTGCACTGTAAAAGCTTTAATGTGGTCAACAAGCAGCAATATTGAAGTACTCTAGTATAATGAATACATCGTTGCATTTCTGAAACATAAGAAATCAGTGTTTACTTGCAAACAGAAGTCTCATCTGATGTCATGGATGGTTCAATCCGCCACGTAACTAGAGGCATTATCGGAATACAACAAAATGTCCCCTGGGTTCCTACCTTGGGTCTTTGGGAAATGGTTAGGTAGACCCCAACAGTAGAGGTGCCGTATTATTACTTGGGTTTGTCCGCAATACTCTGCCCCTTCCGAACTCTGCCAGAAGCTGCTTAGGCACGGATTCTTGAACAGGAAGTCTGCGGTTTGAATTCCGCCAGGACCATTCTCCCAACTTTCTCCCCATTTTTAGGTACTCCATGTTTTCCTGAGTCCTCATCAATGAAAACTACCAAGGAGATTAATATATCTAAAAATTGGTAAGAGTGTCCAATTTCCGGCATTATATCCCTTGATCTGCCTTCAGGTTTTGCTAGTATATTTATAATGTTTTAATTATTATCGCTTTGGCTACATTGATACTCTCAGGACATCGTGAACTAAATAACAAAGGTATACGTCTAGTTATGAACGGAATGAAATGATGGCGCAAATAAGCTCGGAGTCCTTGACTCAAAGCTATCTGGCATTCACCTTCTCAGGATAAGGAAAAACTCAGAAAATAATTTTTATTAGGTCTAAGCGAAAATCAAACCCATTACTAGCCCTTAACGCTACCATTAGACCACAGAGGCAGACTTTGCTAGTTTTGTGATGCCTTCTTCCTCATTGTATATTTTTATGAACGGCAGAAGAAGTAATCGGTGAATTGATTGATAAAGCTATTTCAACATCTTTATGCATTAAATGTTTCTCTCTCTTTCTCTCACTATCATTGACGGCTTACCATGTTTCATAAGAATATTTTATTCAACTTATAACTTCTGAAGGCATATAAAAATAATAATAAAATGCTAAAATACTCGAGTACTCTTGTTCGTTAACACACATTTAAACACAAATTTTATGCACAATTTTCCACCTTTCTCCCTTTTCATAAGAAGCCGGCCGCCCAACCGGATTTCCTGCAATGGCATGCAAGGAGGTAGTTTATAATTGCAATATTAGTTTGTGGTGTGCCTGTTCATATATTTTATTTTACAGAGACTCATTAGTATAGTAAATGTATTTAAACATTTCACACACAGCACATTTATAAAGGAAAGGCAAAATGTTCAACAATTACAACATTTTTGTTCCTGAATATGAGATTTAAAAAAAAATTATAGTATAATAATCGCGTGATAATTCGCAGCATTTAACGTGGGTAATGACTTATTTAGTGTCTAGTGAAAAGAACGCAGATGGGGAGAGCAGGGACACAAGTGGCCTTCTGGGAGATTAATATTCCCTCACGTAACTTGCGACGAAAAGGCTGGGATTATGAAACCAGCTTAGCGGCAAGGAATGCGGGGAAACATGCCAGAGGGAATCTGTGAAACAAACGCAAAAAGGTAACACTGCCGCTCTTTAATCCACTCTTTGTTACCTTAGCTTTTTCTTTTGGAAACTGAGTCCCTCGCCCGTAGATATGTCATGTAATACAATTTAATTTGTGGATTTTAAACCTTATACCATTTCCGACTAAAGGTCATTTTGGGGGTGGTAGCTACAGCTGTACAGTGCTGCTGCCTAATGGTTTCTATCGTATATGGGAGACCATAGTGGCGTGATAATATAATAATAGTAGCAGTAATAGTACTTCTAAGAGTAATAATAGTAGTAGACTCATTAGTTTTAGTAGTAATTGTAGTTGTGGTAGTAGTACTATCAGTAATAGTACTAGTGGTAGAAGTAATGGAAAATAGTATTAATAGTGGCAGAAGTGGTACAGGTACCTTGAAATTCCACTAGAGTCCATAGTATTGATCGTTTAATTTTCCCTTTCACTATGCCCCATAGGAAGAAATCTGATGGAGTTAGGTCAGGTGGTGTTGGTGACCAAAGTTTTTTAGAAACGATTCGAACTTATAAGAAGAAACAATTTTAGTCATAGGAGGTGTGGCAAATGAAACAATTATGTTGAAAGTATCCAATGCGAAGTTTCTGAATACCCAACAGATTTACAGATAATTGCATATTTCTATATACTAGATTGCGACACTCCCTTTGCACGGAAGAGTTGGAACCAATAATGCTGGGCCTCTAAAGAATGTATCACGTGTCATATCATTGACAGTAACTGGGGTTTCAATCCTCCAAAGCAGTAATACGATAAGCATGCATCTTTGGTATTTTTTCCCAACTCGTTGACATGATGCTATGAAACCCCCATCCGCCACTCTCATATCAGTTCATGCAATGACTTCTGCCAGCAGTAATTTTCCTTCTGACAGTTTCGTACCTTTCCTTCGTGATATCCAACAACATTACTGTCGGTCCAAGTACCTTTGTCACACAATCAGTGAAGGTATTTTGCCATTATTGTTGTTCCACTGTGTGCCGGTTCATACTGTACTGTACGTACTATACTGCTGATAACACAAAGATGCAATGACTGTTGACAATCCCATAGCAACTGAACAGACAAATGTACCATACAACTCCTACGACAGCGAATGCATAGCTCAGCCTTAATGAGCATTGACCACACAAGGGCTAGAGAGTAGACCCGCCAATCATGTAGCCATGATTACCATACATTCAATTTCACAAATTACACTCATTAGGTTGAAAGTTATAAGAAAAAAAACAAGTTAAGAAGCTTATTAATGCTCTTATTTCTAATAGATGCCAGTATATTTTAACCGACAGATGAGACGTTCAAATAAACGGATAATTTAATATCTATAGTTGCTTAATAATACTTGAGAATACATTTTGTTAATACTGGTTGCCCAGCACTGTTTAGGCTTATAAACTTTAGTGCTTCTACTCATAGCAAATAGTTAATTAGTTACTGGCTTTGCGCATATAATAAATCATAGCTGACAACAAACAATTTTAATCAAGTGTTTTTTGCGCATGATAGCCCAAAATCTCACATAAAGTGTCACGTAACATTTCTACCGAACGGTTCGGGCCACTAACGCTGAGTTTACCACAACTGCGGGCTACTCACTAAGGCTTTCACCATCAAAATGATTGCTACAGTTTATGTTTAATTCGAAAATTTAAATATGAATTTGATGAGTTCAAATCACAACTGATGCTCAACTATTATGCCTTTTTATTCAATTGCAAACAAGAGCAGTTGTTAATTCATTTTTAAATACTCGTTCGTTGTCTTTAGCAAATAATGCTGATTAAAGTTTAATTTACATATGGAGCCACTAAAGGCCTAGGTTCGAATGTTTGAATATTGGTGTTGATGAATGATTTGTCGTTCGATTTTCAGATGGTAGGAACACCATCAAAATTGTTATTTAACAGCCGATAGGCACGGAGTGATGCGATACATAAAGACATGTCTATGCAAGTTGTTCGGAATGAAGCGTTCTAGATGAAAAAGTGATACTTTACATAACTACCGCCAGTGGTTTGTGAATGGGCGAGTAATAAGTAACTATCCAAAAGAAGGGATAGGGTGGTACAAAGTAAACTTTCAATATTTTATATCAATATGTATAGCATCCAATTCCGTTTTCATAATCGACTCAGAAATAACTTTTAAAATGGAGTTTATTTACCGGTGTTACAGCGATTAGTTGCACCGCTATGACTCGGCTTAGCAAAATATGATCATTAGTGACTCTTTACACCATTTTATCAACAGCATATTGATCATCTCAATTAAAATCCCTGTCGGAAAGCGCACTATCTTCAGCCTCCTATTTTACATGCAAATGCCTTTTTTAAAATTTGAAAACTAATTGCGATTATTCTGTAAATGTGCTTTGATCTGTTGTACTTCCAGAAACGATTTAACAATTACTTTTTTATATTTGTATATCTTAACATTTTCACTTGGTTAAAACTTTGTTAATATTTCACGTATAAAGAGTGAAATGTCTATATATTAACCATGAAAGGGGTACGGAATTTCAACGAGATATTAATTAAATATCGGAGAAATCGACTAATTTTTTTTGCCGTCTTTCCCAGTGAAAGAAAATTTCCTACACTTCTTTATGAATGGTTATTAAATTGATTAAGGTAAACCCCTATAAAGTTACTGAGTGATTCTGAAGCCAGGAGTAGATCTTGTGATCAAATTTTGACATGTGGTAATTATAAAAATGGTACTAATAGTGAATACAATATTACAAAGTCATTGTCAGCAACAATGCTTGGGATAGTTTGTTTTAAAAGGCTAACCAAGTCCGTTAGAGTAAGAGTAGAAGGGGAAGTTTAGCAGATAGCGATTGGTTTACGCATTATGCGTAACAGTTGTAACAACAGTCAAGGGAAGTCAGTCAACGAAGACACACGCAGGATTGAATCCCGAGAGGCTTGTTCGCCACGACGAAGATTTGTAAGTAAAATCCCATCTAATTATGTAAAACATTTTCAAATGAACAGGATATAATAAATTATTTGTAACACCAATAGTGTTATTTGTGAAAAGTTCACTTTACATTCCTTCCTTTGTTTCCAACGTTTAGGATTTAATTTTATTTAAAGGAAGAGCGTTTGTCGCGGAATACGCCCCCCCCCCCCCAACCAATGGAAGTTTGTGAGTGGGTTTTGCCGTTTGGGAGACCTGAGTTGCAACATTTCCTAAGACATTGATCATAACTTTAGACAAATTCCCGATTCGTTTAATTCGATGTGTTAATTTTTAAAACGCTAATTTAATGGTGACAGAATAGGCGAGTTGAAAAGCGTTATCCATTCAATTTCTCAAATAGAACTAACAGAGGTATTGACTAATTTCCTAAGAGGATGCCAGAAAAGTTTGGAAAATAAAGGTTGACAGTTCCAACATCTCTTTTGTTGACATAGAAGTACATAGCTTTATAAGTGAAATTAATTTGTATTTCTAGCTTAGAGTTTACGTTAAAAATTGTAAGGTAGGGAAAGGAAGAGGTTTATTAAACATAAGAGCGCAATTGTTAAGAAAGAACTACATATGTTATTCACAATGTACTTTTCGGCACGTTTAACGTGCAGTTGATGACAAAGAATAAGAAGTTATGCAGAAACTGCAAGATTTATTGAATGCTGAACTGCAGGGTTTTTTTCCTTTTTAACTTCTTATTTCTGATAGTAACATTATTAGAATTAAACAAGAGTAAGTAACACACACTACAGAGGCTATAGATATATATTAGGTGCCCAAGTAGAAACCTGATATGGAGACGTGGGTTTTTGAAAGCATGTTTATTTTATTACCTTGTCCTTCACTACGTCGACTAACAGCATTTTAATTACAAACTAAAAATACCCTTCAATAAGCGGAGTACATTTCTAACCTATATTGCACCGCCACAGGTGACGGAGGTCGTTAAGGCGCGGACTCGTGAGGGGTTCGAATCCCACCAGGACTGTCCTCCCTGGCTGAGGTTTTCTTCTTTCTTCATAATTGGCAAATGCCGGGAAGGTACTCTAAACTTAGGCCTGAAACATTTCCTTCCTTAAAAAAATCCTTTCCCCAATATATCATTTCATTTAATGCATCATCAGTGTCCAACGCCTGTGATGCCTCAGTGGCAAAAAGGGCGTTAAACGCTATTGAAAAAAATATTATATTGCAGCATTCAGGACAATAATACAAGCTGATATTTGAGTTATAAATGAAAATGTCGATTATCAAAATCAGTCAAGTTTTAAAAATGATGATCGTGCAATAAGAAATTATACAAACACGTACACACTAAATTGTAGTAAAATTTTTGAAATGTACCTGCACTGACGTCAATAAGAGCATCCAGGGCGACATCTACTCCTGTTTCGACAGCTATTTGGTCTTGTATTGGACGTCCTAACAGCTCCTCTATATCTGCAATGAGAAAAAAATAAGCAGTTTAAAGAATTGAAATAAAATAATAGAACAAGTAACATTTTGGCATCACTGAAACCAAATGTATATACTTTGCATTCATAAATATACAAGAAAAGTCAATGAAATTTATAATGCTTTTTTCAAGAAACTTCTTGCAATTGGCTTGGTTCACCTGTCTTCAAGTTTGCGAATTTCTTCAATAAGAAAGCATTTGATGTGATCTTTAACCTCTATGACCTCGTCATCTCACCTCAAATATGCTGTTTCAAATGAAGCTCGATGGCGTCAAGTCAGATCTGTAAGGGGGATGTTTCAACACCTCACTTTTTGTGCATATCAACCGCTAGCTGCTGTTCGGGTTGTCCGGTCCACACGTCTCCAGATCCTCAACTCATCCTCATCCTCATCGCCCATTAATATTCAGTTCATCAAACTGCATGACAGTATTATGACATTGTCTCTGCGCTTCTATGTGTTGTTTCAAAACAAAACTTCTTTCTTGTCTCATGTGACACTGAAATCCTCTACTGCCTCGCAAGTATTTAATGTCCCATTTGGACTTACACAATGAGACAGTTGCCGTTTTCCACTCTAATAGGCTCTCTCGATGTTCATTTCTCATTTGAGCTACACCCGATGCACCAGCATTTCAGTGCCTTGTTAAGTTTCTCGTGCACACCGCAACTGACGATGTCATTTCTCATCCCCTGGTTCTAAATGCCCATTCTTTCCTGCGGCTTGCAAAGCTGTTCATAACCTCGCTTACTGTCCCGTCTATTTCTTGCCTTGCGTTGAATTCGCAGTCTTGCCTTTTAGAAGCTTGAATGAATGAATGAATGAATGAATGAATGAATGAATAGTGTTTAACGCATGTTTTTGCCCCAGAGGCACCACAGGCGATGGACACTTGATGATACATGAGATGAAATGATAAATTGGGAAAAACATTTTTTTTAAGAAAGGAATCGTTCCAGGCCTAAGTTTAGGGTACCTCTCCGGCATTTGATTTGCCATTCATGAGGGCTGAGGAAAATCTGGAAAAAACATCAGTCAGGGAGGACGGTCCTGGCGGGATTCGAACCCCAAACCTCCCGCTCACGAGTCCACGCCTTAACCACTTCTACGGATACTACGGAGCTATAGAAGATCCTTGGCTGATATCATGTGAATGGCCTCATCATTTGATAGAAAAATCTTACCAGGGCACTTCCACTGTCGTAGAATGTGGTTCGGTGATATGTTGAAATGATTTAGAAAAAGTGTACAAAATCAAATCATTAGCTAAGCTTTGCAGCTACCATTAATTTTATATTAATATTGCACTGTATTAAAGTATGTTTATTTTAAAATTAAGAATATATATCGGAAGAAAACGGAAGACATTTTCTATTCAAAATTGATCTATGCAGTTTCATATCGTAAGCCAATGTTATTAGACAGTATCCGCAATATCCAAGGTGAATGTCACAAACTTTTTCTTATAATTTAACGAAGATGTGCACTAGTACTGCACAGTGTTAATTAATGTATTCTTAGCCAGATATATCTAAATGCTCTATAAACAGAATTTTTAGAGCAACAGGTCGCCATAATCGCTGCCTTCATTTTGACATGGAGGGTCTGGGTTCATTACAAAAGCTGTAAAATCATTTTTGAACACCAAACTCACGCGTGGGTTAGATATACGGCGCGGTTGCATAATTTGATTTCTAAAGTGCGGCAATTGGTAACAAATTACTGTTGCTGTCCCGAATATAAAATATTCATGTAATTGGCAACGGTCGAACTTTATGACTCATAAAACTGCGGTGTGAAATGACACGTTGACGACTGGGCCTAGCAGGCCGACAAACTACATACAATGGTAGTCACTGAGTGTTATCATTTTCGAGGCGATAAAACAGCTGCTGTTTCGATATAGATAGGAAAGTGAGATGCTTTGAGATCAGTTATTCAATACTTCCAAAAGATGGTAAATGTTTTACAAAATTACGAGAGTGTTTCAAATATAAACCGGATGTTTTAAAAATAAATTTATATTTACCATATACGACTACAATTAAACAAAAACAAATTATATTACTTCACCATAAATGCATTTTCTCCACTTTATTCCTTCATCATAGAAAGAAGATGGGCACGTCAAAGGCCAAGTACTGAACTTCTACGTTATCTCTTCCAATATCTCGTACAGTGGCCCGAACATGTGGCAATAACAAGGGGATAAACCGGGACTGTAAGGAGGGTGCTCTGGGTGATTTTTTTTATTGATCCCGGCTAAGCTACTGCATGTGTCATGCAGAAGTAAGGCATTACAAATGAGTTGCTGGCGTCTTTTGTTGCGAGGGCAGTTTTCAGTTTGCAATAATACACTATATTTACAATCCTCCGTTCGTAAGAAAACCGATAATAAAAATGCCTTTGGAGTCCCAAAACACAGCAGCACGAACTTTTCCATCTGACAGGCGAATTTTGGACTTGACCGGAACACATCCCCTGATCTTCTCCAATCCATACATTTCTCTTCTTTTCGGGGGTGTAACAGATCACAATTTAGAACAGTTCTCAAACAGATCCACATCCTTCTTACTGATGCCCTTTCGAACAAGATACACAAAGATAGGCTAAATTTTGGAGGCAAAGGCAAAAATAGGTAAATATAGGCTATATTTTGGAAGAAAAGGTTAGCTTGGGCAAAGATAGGCTAAATTTTAGAGGAAAATGCAAACTTAGGTTGAGATAGGCTGAATTTGGAGGAAAAGGCAAAGTTAGGCTAAGATAGGTTGGAGGAAAAGGAACAGTTAAGCAATGACAGGCTAAATTTTCCCTGAGAAGAGATGGAACATTTTCTTTGGAAACGAATCCTGAGGTAAGTTCAGAGTTCATGACTTCAGAGGGAGGGGGTTAGCATTAGTGGCTGCAATGTAGAAATCTGCTGTTATTTACATTGTAACGCTTGGCAAGAATTCAGGTAACCTGCACCGTATGGTTGATGCTAAACTAACTTCGTTTTCATGGTAGAAAATATTCCATCACCGCTTATAATTTACAAATAAATAGGCGCTCTCAGTGACATTTGATACGGACATATCAGGCATATGAGAAGCATGATGATAGTAAAGAATGAAGCAGGTTGCCATTAATATCAAGGTATGTGTGCACGCGCCTCCCTATAGTACATAACATATTGATTGTCAAAATTTTCCCGCGAAAGCATTCTGGCAGTTCTAACCAAATCCCTGGCGTTTTGCGATACCTATTGGTCGTGCAATATTTATGATCAAAACCCTTTAGAAATTATATAATCCTCAAAGAAGAGAAAAAATAAGCAATACTGATATTAGTGACTTGAAGTGTGGTAAAATAGTCACCCTGTTAAAAACAGGCATTAAGTGGTTGATTGTCTTTACAAACTCATGGAAAATGTCCACGTAGACTGCAATATCCACTGCTGTGTGGAAGAACTTGAGAAATAACGCGGCGTCGCGACATGCTTTGCAAAAAATTCTACATGTGGAGCCAAACCTCATCAGAGAACTTCAATATTCCTGTTGGAACCATGACAGTAACTGACTTTCTTCAGCTCGTCATGAGGTTTCAATTGTTGACAGCAGTAACAGGATGTGCATGTACTTGTGAAACTCTCCTTACCCAGCGATCGTTTATGCAGGCACTTCTTTGGAGAGGTCTGTAATCGATTCACATTCTGACCTTTGTGGAAATCTTCCTTCATGTGGTTTCCGGCTTCTTCACCAGATACTGCGTGGAGTTTTGCTGATGTTCCAAACTGTAAACAGGGCATTGTTTTTTGTATATCTTTATTGACGCAGCTTTCCAGCACTTGCGGGTATGCATTGTAGCCGGAATTAAAGGGCACCTTTGATTAAACTAATATGGTTATAATCAATGCTCATAATTAACATAATTATGCTCTGATACATGCATATATTTGTATTAAAGGTATTGTAGTCATTAGATAAATCCTAATAAAGGATCATTGTGTATTTGTGAGACTGGTCGTTAAGCTTGGGAATGTTAAACGTTTTGACGTGGGGAAAAGGGTCGCTTAGGTTCTGAAAAGAGGTCATTCTCTTTTCAAAGGGTTTAAATAAAACCATTTACCGAGACGCAGACAAAAGCAGAGAAACACATTCTTTCAATAAGTAAGGACAACGGTACTAATGACTGTAAGGGTGGAATTCTTTCGAGAATTGAACAAATATCAATCTCAGATGACAGCTCAGGTTATAACCCCTCATGACAATAACATTCAAACACGTAGACAGATTTCTGACATGACTTTGCAAAACAAATAGATGTTTCTTATTTATGGCCGAGACGTTGTCTATCGTGATTACATTGTGAGTAAATCTAAAGGGCAGAAAAATGAAAGGAGATGTCAGATTATAAAAGTTTACCAATATTTATGGCAGGAATGTCCGTTTTTGGAATTATTATAATGTGAGAGGAAATTGGTCCAACACAATCAATAGGAATCTTTCAAAATTGAACGAATCAGAGCACCCTTATAATTATAGTTATTAAGGAAGGACCAATAAAGCAGAGAGAATCGAACCGAGCTCCATAAATTTCGCGGATTTAATTTTCACGGCGGGAGGTTTCTAATGACACAATAAACTTTACATCTAATGTAACGTGAGACACAGATCAGTAAGACACAGAGCAGTGAACTTGAGAGCAACGAGAAGTTAACAGTTCGGGTTCGAGGCTAGGAGTTAAGAGTCGGATTAAGGAATAGCAAGAGTTTATTGAGATAAGCGGGCATAAGAATAGATAACAGAAATCTTCGACACATTTCCAAGCTTACGCGGACAGCCCATTATTTTGATAATAATAGTGAATAAATGGCGTCAACTAAGAACTCCATTGGTTACATGTAGCCTGACAGATTTCCTTCCCTTCCCTCTGACTCAAACGAGTCACAAAATTCCAGAAGTTCCCTGAGGTAAACCTTCCTTATTCCGGCACAAGGGACATCCAACCCAGAAATCTAAGAAACAATTAATCCCCTACTCCTCGTCCCACAACGGACTGCAGCATCCCCCGTACGGCCCCAACATGTGCTGTTCATACTGTGTTGTACGTACTGTAGTGCTTGTAACATAGAGGCAAAGCGACAGTTGAACTCCGAACACAATGAGATGTGATACACTGATAACAAACACGCACGTATATCATCAGCGTCCACTGCCTGTGATCCCTCGGTAGTAAAAACAGGCGTTACACACTATTAAAAAAAACACCTTTCCCTTAATTTGAAATTCTACAAGAGAAAGTTCAAAGAGGAGGTAGAACAGCCGACAAAGAATTGATTATTTGAAAACAAAACTTTCAAAGGTCATATCATATTCTTCAAGCTACATGTTGTAATACAATATTTAGATATCATCAAATGGCAAAAGAACAAACGCGCTGTTTTAAGGACGATATGAGTTATCTCTACATCAAGCGTATTGTTGTGCATTTCTTGTCTCTAGTATCATTGCTAAGGCCAACAAAAATATTTAAAATATTGTTCCTCTTTAAATCGGAAGTCATATATTCCTAACTTATTTTTAACATGAACTCTTCAGTGATTTACCTCCCCCTTGTTGAAAGTGACTTCCTGCCTGACAAATCCGCATTATGCACAACAAACTCGCATCGCGTTCCGAAGACTTCTAAATGCACTTGCGCAACATTGGAAACCTTGCCTAGTGACGAGGTGTAAACAGTCCATAGACAGTGTAGTTTGTGCATTTTCCGGAAATTGCTGCTAAAGCAAGCCGGATGACAACTATCCTGTTTTATTTTCACGAATAAAAATGAGCTGGTAGAAAACTTTGAATTGCATTCGATAAATACACATTGGTTGAAATTGAGTTGAATATTCAAAACATTTTGTTCTTTTTTTTTGCTCTTTCTTTACCATCTCCGCAAAGTTCGTACTTTCTGGTATTTACATGCATCTTTCTTTTCATTTTCTTTAGTCTCACTTCTATTTTGTTACTCTCCAACTCTTACTTATGTGTTCCTTGTTCTCTCAACAATCTTTGTTTATCCCAGCTCTTCTTCGCTTCGGTTTTTTTTCCTCTGGCCTGTATTTCTTGATTAGTTAGTGCTTTTTTCCTCCTTTAGTAAAATATGATAGTATTACGTTAATTAAATTGAACAAAATGGTCACAAGATAACAAGGATAAATATTAAAACTGGTTAAAAACCCTCGTGATATTTGTCTTCATAAGTGAATTATGTGACAATGATCTCAAACCATTTTGTGACTTTGGTTTTCATAGGGTAATTCTCACAGATTTGTGAAAGTAGTGCTGTTGGGTGTCGATATTTGTTTTAAAACGAAAGCTGTACTGAGCTAGTAATCGAGTAACATGTCTAGATTTAAGGTGGTATGTCCGTTGTAGGGTGTAAATAGCTGGATCACACGTGGTTAGGTTGAAGGGGAGTCAGTTTGACTATTTATTTACCAGAACCGACTTCCATGTCATGCTAAAACGAAACCTACTGCCCTTGTCCACTTTCTAGCGAAGTGCTACTATGCCGCTGTTTTGCCATTACTCTGTTTTCTTTTTTATAAATAAATCATTGTGCCTTAATATTATGAAAATTTAATGGTTAAATGAAAATGAATATGAACTAAAGGATATGAACGGTATTTAATTTGGAGTGGGTATAATGGAAGCGGAACTTCATATATTCAAAATTAATCAATAAAGCGAACTAAGTATTCTAGTAGGAATAATAATAAATACATTATATTTGTATACTAAGAAACAGAAGTTTCCTCAAGAGTGGAATATTAGACAATGTGTGTCATATATGCCGAGATGGCAAAAATGAATACACACTTTCACAGTAGATATCTATTTAATATATTTCAAAACTGGACCGAAAAACAACAGTTATGTGTAGTATGATGTTTTGTAAACAGATGTGACTCACATACATTATGATAACGTTGCTACGTGACAGGTAAATGATCAATGAATAAATGAAGCCAAGATTATCGGAAAGTAACTTTGAAGTGATATTGAAAAACGAGATTGTTGTTGAAGAAAAAGGCAATGGAGACGTGTGTACAGATCAGAGCCGCCAACGCGAGTAACAATTGCACGCATTCGAGACACATTTGAGACTCGTGGTACTGTATACCGCAGAAAACCAGCTACATTGGCAGCACTTCGGGAAGAAATTGAAACGGCATGTGTTGCAATCGCTGAGGACACTTTCGCAAACGTTGCTCAATCAGTTGTTCAACGTACTCAGAAGTGTATAGACGCCGATGGTGGGCATTTTGAACAAATGTTGTAACTGTAAAAGTCTAAGATGATTAGTGCTTATTATTTTCTGTTTGTGTGAATTCAGTTTTGTTATGTTAACACAGTTTTTTTCTTTGCTAGAAGTGTGTATACATTTTTGGCAACCCCTGTATTTATTTATTTAGGACAAGGAAAGATATTGGAAAATTACAGTGGCCCGGGCATCATCAAATAGTGCCCTGTGGGGATTATTTTCGAAAATAGGTAAAAAAAAAAATAAAATAAAAGATGAAGCAAAACAGCTGGAACAGCTGAAGAACAGTTGGATTTAATTGACAACTCTTTGCATTAAAACAGATAACTGAAATAAAAGTTTCAATTTTAGAAGAAATACTGTGTTTTATAGAGAGATAAAAAGAAACATTTAAAAATAATTATTAGTGACAAAGAAGGTATTGGAAAAGATAAACAGAATTGAATAGAGCAAGAAAATGGCATAGTTTTTAAAATGTAATACGAAATAAGAGTTTATAGAAAAGTACAAAAATGTATCATAAACATTTTAGTTGAATTTGTACAAATGTAAGTGAAATGTGGACCGTAAATGAGGGAAAATCGTAGAAATGGAATACTTTTTATATGTGGAATTATTTCAGACGAAGCGCAAGAGATATAAGGCTTAACAACGTAAAGAATAATAATTGAATACATGAATATGTGTTTATTAGATAAAAGAAGACTGAAATGCTTTGTTTAGGATAATAAAGAAGGCTGGTCAAAAATTTATAACTGGAATATCCCAAGGAACAGAAAAATAACTGACAAACTAAAAATAACACGGACTTAAAATATCATAAACAATGAATAAATGAATCAAAGATACTTAAAAATGGCTTTGGATTATATATAACCGGAAAAAGCCAACAGATGTATAATTCTAGATGTGTGTTGTATGCACCAGGATTTAGTTATTCGTTAATGATGTGTGTTTTACGTCTCGGTGCTGTTCTATCTCCTAAAACAGATTACCGAATAGAAAATGCTGAAATTTTCGCCTTCCCTCAGCTAAACAAACATTGTATTGGGAAAACACATTCTGATGAAATGTGGTCGACCAAATGTTTCTGATTTTATTGCGTTTTCTTTCACATTGTACCGGTTTTGCATTAACCAATCAACCTAAATAAATATTTTCACTTCCTTCCAGCATCTCCTAGAATCTTACTCAGGAATGGCCTTGTGGCGCCAGCTTTCGCTCATTGGCTAATGCACCTCCCTGTTAAAGAATATTCAAAGGAGGTTTTCCTATGTATGACTGGAAGCAGATACCTAGCCTTTTTCTTGTTCAGATGCATATAACAATAAGAAATTTTAAGGTACCTCTTGGCTGGATAGCTAGTGACCCAGGTATTTAAATTCCCCGAAGCAGTAGGTTTATAATGTTTTGGATTTTAATAGTTTGTAAAGTAATAATACTGACATTTTCGGAGCTGATTTATAGCGCATTAATTCATTTTTCTTGCCTTAGTAACTTTTTATGGTATACCTTTTCATATTTATTGGAAACGTGAATAATGCTGTGGCTTAATTAATGAGTATTGTTGTGCGCGAGATTTAATATTATCTGTAGTCAATTGAGCCACGGGGGTGCTCACGAGGGTCTTTGTTTAAAACATTCGATGTTAATATATCACAGCTCCTGCGCTTTAGTTCATGGTATATCAATATGCTGAATTTTATATTAATTGCTTTGAGTGTTTCAAATAATTACGTGTAATAACTTGCATTTAAAAAGTACTCTTGAACTTTATCAAGTTATCCTATTCTTGCTTATTGTTAAGCCTCCTTTCCGGAGTATCTCTAGGGATTATTATATTTATAGTATATCTCCTCATAAGCAAACGTCTAAGGGAAGATTTTGATCACGTAAATGCTAATTGAAGTAAATAGTGCAGCAATAAATGTCACGGGTGTTATAATATGCTGAAACCACTGCCTGTGCTTAATTTTGGAAGTAATTTCGTGGGAGAACGTTCAAGGTTTGCGCTAATTTTTTCTCTGTTGAAAATGCACGTTTTGGCATTATTTTTTAAATACACTAAGCCCCTTTTAGTAACGTAAGTCAGTAAATGGTGCGCACAGTTAAGCGTTTAAAGTAAATTATTAATTGCTCCAATTTTTGCAGTTTTAACGCATTATTCTAGATTGAGGCTCTATGGACAGAGGCAAAATAATGTGCCTATGTATTATTTTCACATAACATTCCAGGAGCAATAACATTTTCTTCTTTATGAAATAAAACTGGATAATATCTCAAAAGAGAACGTTCTCTGAAATTCTCGAAAGAACCCAGTATTGTGCCTCTGAGTCACAAATATATAGGTTTATGATATTTCAGTTTCTATTTCTGTTAGGTTCAAAACTGGAAACTGAAAACACACTTCCTTTTTCTTGAGTTCGACTAATGTCCCTAAACAGACGATGATAACTAACATACCTAATGTTACTTCTTGTTATTTTAACATTTAAATGTTTACACTTGGTGAACATTATCAATGATACTTCAACCTTTCAAATTGATAATAGTTGGCCTTGAGGCTCTAAAGTGTATGGTCCAATAGCGTCTTGCAATGTTGCCATGCTCCATTTCCTGTACAGGGCGCATTGTTCGTCCCGTCTTGTAAATATATTTACACTAGATCGATACGTTCTAATTTGTGTTAATTAATACAGTAGGCAAGTAGATGGCAAATTTTTTTAACATGTCCATCATGTTTTCTAGCGGTTTTCATTGTACGATGAATGAATGTTTCCTTATATTGAGTCTTAGCTAGTCATATATTGTCATGATTTAATCATCGCTATGCATCACAAATTTAATTTATATACCATTTTAATGATTTATTTAGCGCTAACTTGAAATTTTTACTGCCAGTACTTTGTCCCCTCTCTTCTTCAAAATGACAACAAACAGAGCGCTGATACTGCGTGAAGTCAAAACTGTAAACATGCCATTTGTTGATATAGCACAGACAGAATCAGTTGTGCGCTTTTAGCCAGAGAACGGCAGGGTCGTCCGAATTACATTTAGTAAACTAACGACAGCAGCGAAGTTCGTGGCGATAGTAAAGATAGATATTGCGAAGCCAGACTTATGTTTTTTTTAAGAAATGCTCTGAAAAGGAGGAAATAAATTAATTAAGCTTCAATCTCAGCCTCTTAAGCGCCAAAGCGCGTGGAAAAAGCAAAACAACAGATCTAGTAGTTTTGTAGTTTTTATGATGCTTGGAAAACACATAGACCTTCTTAAAATGCTTACAAACTTAAATTACTTTGACAAGAGCGCTGTGCATAGTGCACCTTTTAAATGCTATGATCAAGATGAATATTTAACTATAATAAAATAAAATTGATGATTTAAAAACTACATTTTCGTAGACTAGTTCCAGTTCGTCTTGTTTTTTTAATAGTGTTTAACGCTCGTTTTTACTGCTGAGGCACAGGACACTGATAATACATAAGATGAAATGATGTGGTAAATGAGAAAGGATTTTTTTAAGGAAGGAAGCGTTCCAAGCCTGACTTTAGAGTAAATGCGGGAGGCCCGGCATTTACCATTTATGAAGACTGATGAAAACCTGGAAAAAATCCCCGTCAGGGAGCACGGTCCAGGTGGGAATCGAACCCCAGATATCCTGCTCACGAGTACGCGTCTTAACCACCTCGGCCACCTGAGGCGATTTCCAGTTCGTCCACATTTAGAACCCTGCGAACATTGGGTTTCAAATATAAGAAAGCAAACAATGGAAACTGATTTTAATGGAGAATAGTGGCGGTTCTTGCACCAAATATACTAAATAGGGTGACACAAGGGCGGATATTTTACTTGTATGAGGTTTGGTTAAGTAAAAAAATTTCAAAAATTAATTTGGCAAGATTCCTCAAAAATAGATGAACTGTAGGCACCTGTTGGAAAATGTAGTCGGCTCATTGTGTTGTGTGGGATGCCTAAAACAGCACTGCTACCTGCTATTTCTGTCCTAAAAAGAAAATGAGGGTGTGCTTTTTGATAGGATAGTGGATAATTTAGAAAAAAGAAGTACAACAAATATGTCTTTACCGCTCGCATGGGCTTTTGCTTGTAGGCAGCTTGACATGACAGCAGGCCCACCTAAACTCCGGTGCGCCTCGTCTGAAAACACAACAAGCTGTCGGTTTTCAGTCGCTGATGAAAGACACGTCCTGCTTAGACTTTGAACAATTTGTTGCTGTATGTGCAGAAGACACTTAAACTTCAATTTGTGCTAATTTTGGCAGAGATTTTATTGGAGAGCGTTCAAGATTTGCGCCTATTTGTCTTCTGTTAAAACTCTTCGAATGTGTTTTATTGATTTGCATGAACCAGTAGTATCAAATTTATTCATGAGATCGTGAATTGCATTTCTGAAAAGAAGCAAATGCCCAGGAAACTTCCGAACTCGACGACCTGATTCGTAATTTGAATCATAAACAGTTGCTCTAAAGTTTTCGCAAATGAATGTGTGCCCCGAAGTTGTGGGCTTGCCTTGAGTGAGTGGGGGAGGGTAGCTGGCCTTGGTTGAGATGTAAAATCCCGTGCCAAAGTGAGGACATATTCTTGAAGTCCGGTAGTAATGTATAATATTCAGGGGTAATTAGGTCGTTGAAAACAAAATTCTAAATACCCCTGTAGAAAAATATTTGTTAATGATCACAAAAAAGGAATTGTCGAATTTTCAACATCGGAAACTAAACCTGAGACATTCTAACACGAGGAAAACATGTCCTGCAATGAAAGGGCCTGGTGGTAACATATCTGTCCCTTAACATTTTCCAGTGAGCTTGTGTGGGCTGAAATAAAGCGGGGAGTTACAAACAGACACACAAACTTATAAACGTGACACAGAAAATTGGCAATCCTGCGTAGAAAAAGTTGCAAAACTTTAAGAAAACGTCATGAAAGAAGTTGTACATTTGTATGTCCCAGACGACGAAGACAGTAACCCCAAATAAATGACAGCGAACTGACAAAGAACCGTTAGCAGTTCTACTACATTGAAATAACATGTAATTAGCATATGTGTGTTTATTAACTAATTAGTTGCAAGTGAGAGGGAATGGAAATGTTTTGCCAACACTCACGTCTCATTTCTTGCTGCAGAAAACTCTTTCCACTTAAAAGTTGCTATAGTAACTTAATAAAGCGACATATAGAAACTGATGCATAACCTTTCTGTAGTCTCTTCTTAGTAATTTAATATTTACAATGCGAAAGATTAAGCGCTACAAAACTGCAAAGGTTTTGTGTTAAAATATTAAAATTTCCACAAGATTATTATTTTTTTGAAAACAGACTATTCAATCTATTGGCCCGTGTTTAAACTGCGAAGGAGGGTAGTGCAGTTCGGTATGCCAAGCATAGACTTTGCTTGAACGGGGCCAAACCTTCAATTTAATTTAAAGATATTCATGAAATCAAATCTTCAGAGAGACATCTACAAAATTGCTTGATAAATTGAAGACCATGTGGTTATAACTTATTAAAATTAAGTGTCCACATAAGTAATTAATTGTGAATTTTAATTGTAGTTGTGTGATTATATGCAGGTTCATTTTGAATAGAAATAATGATTTCTTATTAGTGTGCAACGTTGCTACCGAAATTAGAAGGATAGTAGATCAAGTATTCCTTTACCTTCAAACTAACCACATATCCCAAAGTATAGTCTGCACTTAAACCTAACAAATTAGACAATGAGCGAAATTATTTATATTTGGTGTAACTTTTATGCTTAAATGATTGTTGACTATGGCGTTCTCAAATAGATGACCTCTGAAATACACAAGTGAAAATTACACTGTACCAGGATTTCTTTTGTGAACTCAATTCGTTAAAATATTAGGTCGTTCGGAAATTATTGGCTGTTTTGTGATATAAGTTTAATAAAGTAGACATTAATATAAAATTAAGTTAGCTTTAATAATAAAAATACAACCTAGGCATTAATATATTTTTTCAGTTAGTAATCTTCTAGTTTCTAATGACAACCAAATCTCTACATGCAGTCTAAATTTCTTGGTTAATAAAGAATTTATTTTCCAATAAACAGCTCAAGAATTTGAATAATTTAAAGGCAAGGCGAATATACCGGATGTGGTGCAATGAGGCCGGGCGTCATGATGAAGAATGGACTCTTTTCTATGACTAATGCTGAACGTTTATCTTGTAACTTCTGATGAATATTGTCAATTTCTTAACAATAACTCTCCGAAGTAATTATTTTGCCCCTATGCAGAAGATTGTAATGTATTGCAGATCCCCGGAGAGTAGCTGTAACTTTGATATAACCCCAACCTTTGAATTTTTAAAAATTCAAATTTAATCTATGTGAATTATTTTTTTCATGGGAATAAAACCAGCATAAATCAATCCCATTTATCGAGTTTTTTCACTCTGCTTATATTCTTTAAATGATTACAAACTGTTGAAAATGCAAGACTCATTTCCTTAGCAAGTTCTTGAGTAGTTCGAGTAGATTTACTTCAACAAGTTCATTGAGTTAATCACAATCAGTTTTACTATGACGCAACGTTAGCTATTGACTTTCACGATCAAAAATAAATAAATTGCATCAGAAAGTTTCGCCGTAAATTTACTGAATTATAACTTTCTTCCAAGGTTGCAAATTTTAATATATTGAAAAAGTGCAAAGTGCTGTATTTTCCTTTGAAAAGTGAAAATGCGATTTGACCAAAAATTGATTCTGTTTAGGAATCTTTGTGATGATTAATACAGCAAGTTGGAATTTTTAAGATCACCGCAAGGAAAGCAACAACACTTACATTTTTTCACTCTTACAAAGTTAATATGGTACAACAGATGGAACCTTTCGATTATTGTAAAAATGTAGAAGTTTAATAGACACGCGCCTGAAACAGCATTAATGAGACGCCGTCCCTAATTAAAATAATATAAAATGTTAACATGATCAATTCCAAGTATGATAATTAGATTACGGTTAGTGTGTACAATTTATGTATATTCATGTTAGTTGTTAAGTTATTCATGCATTGAATATTTTTGCGTATTTTGGGTTATAGAAAAGAAAACCTGGCGACAGACACTTTAGAAAAGAAGTCAGAGTATGTTGATAGTAAATGTGTTTTGGGAACGGACGAAAAGAAACAGATGGTCTTATATATCTTTTGTATTTGTAAGAGACTTTGTATTTGAAGCGTCTTTTTTAAGAATTTGGAGAAAGATTGGGTCAGGTCTCTAGATATTGTATGAACGGACAGGAGGGTTAGTTTTTGTTAAAATCCAGGACAGGCCGGGCAATAAAAACCTATTGATGCCACGGAACCTTGTGGGTGTCATAAATTGTAACTGACATTACCTAAAGTAACACAGGGAAAAATAGACGCAATAAAGGGTAGCAAGGGAGTCGATCGAGCAGTTTTGGAGGTGAAAGATTTAAACTGTTAACCGGGAGCTAGATCTGAGATAGTGTTCAAAGAGAAGGACCGTGGTATAGTGAAAGGTTCGCACTGACCGGGGAGTGATAGACTTGAGTTCATCGGGCTAGTTGCAAACACACTCAACAATTTTATAAAAACTTAAAGGCGGCCCTTGAACGATAAACTTACATAATTATAAACAAATGGTGTTATTGTAAGGTCTACAATTCGTGTTCGTCTTGTGCAAAATTCCTAGTCCTCTCCCATAGGCCTGTGAGGGTCATAAAATACCAGCAATCCACCTACGCTAGCTTGGCATGGCAGTATTCGATAGGCAGCAGGAGAAGAGGAAATCGACAAAAATCCATCGATTATCAATTAAATCTACAAATTCCTCCCCCCACTCACAGATGTATCATCGAAAACCGCTGCACGCCTTCATCCGCAAGTAGCATTATTTAGTGACAAGATTTGCTTCAATATTTTGGGATATGTTAACACTAAGAAATAAAACTGCATACTGTGTAACCCGCTGTGTGTTATTTCTGAAGTTCGTCTATCCGATCAGAAATCCAGGTCTAGTTTGGCAGCTCTTGCAGATGGCGGGAGTTACATACGACTTGACCTCCAACGTCCTCGGGTCTTAATTTCTGTGAATGTTACTTGTGGACAATCTTAAGCATAAAGCACACAGCAACTTTGAAGTTCTAAAAGAAAACGTTGAAAAGAAATTTATCATTAACTGAAATGTATTTCAGCAAGTTCCCTGCAACCTGTTTAAAAATACAGGCATGGCTGAGACAGGAAGGAAGACACCCAAGAAGTTTGTGCAATATTGCTGTTTCTGATAAAGTTTAAATAAACAGGGAAGTAGGCAATAGGAAACAATGCAGAGATAAGAAGCGTGATACAGACAACCGAAGCCTCAGTGCGCCATGAACTTGACGACTGTAAATACTCGGAAAAGACTTTCCTGTAGAAACAGATGGTGATGTAGAATTCTACACGTGAATTTAAATATACAGGGGCTCTAAATTGTTTAAGTTTGTGCCGAATTGTCGTAATATATGTATTTATTATTATCATCATTATTACAATGAAATATTGGTAGTAGCTGATTAGTTCATTTCAGTTGTATAATAAAGTTAATGTTTTTTTGTAAAAGTATTAGTATTTTAACAATAATCATTATTAGTTCGGGATTCTTTGTTGCTTTTCCGTTATTGTAGTTAAGAGCTGCATTGTTATTGTTTTTATCACATTATTCCGGTTTAACATTTCATGTGATTATCATACAACTTTATGGCAATTATAAAGACCGCTTCTAGAAAGAATGGCGCAACTTTTAAATAAATTAAGACAGTTACAGCTCCCAAATGACGCTATAAATCAATAAGATTACAAAAACACTTGGTTTTGGTGCTACAGTTGAATTAAAAATGCGTGCTAGAGATACAAATAAAAAAAACCTGCCAAACAGCGCTTAGAACTGAAATAAAATCTAAAGTAAGTCAAGATGTATAAGGCATATTTACCGACGCCTATTAAAAAGATCGAAGAAAGTTTTCTAAAGATATCTGTGCAGTTCTATTTGAAAATATATTGAAACCTAGATCTCCTACGAAACCATTGCTCAACAAAATGGAACGAGAAATTGTGTAAATTGTTGTCAATTTGAGCTTGTGACGACTAAGCAAAAGGGACCCAGAAGAATGAACTCAAATGCAGAGTAGAAAGAAGGAAACTTCTGTCTCTGTACCCGTCCATCAACGGTACTTAATATAATAGATATTGTAAAAGAGAAAAAGATGATCGTCTGATAGGTGAATTGTTATGACTTTGTGATATTTCAACAGAATGACGCAAAATGCCAGACTGCCAAGAGTGTTACGCAGTGGTTTGGAAAGAAAAAGATAATGTTATCAAAGAGTTAAAAGTGGCCTGGGAAAAAGCCAGACTTGAAAACTTGTGGTACAAGTTAAAAAAGTGCTGTCTAAAAACTTTTAATAACAAAACTCAATTGATTGAAGTATTTTTCTGATTTATCAACTGTAAGGTCTAGCAAATACATTTCTTGCTTTTAATAGAAATGAATACCTCACACACAACTAACACATACAGAGTGAATGAAAGAAAAACAAGAGAACTTCCAAGCATTAATATGTTAACAGCAGTAGGGAAAGCGTGGTAGAAACTTTGATCACAGAGTAAATGAACTTTTTACATAACACTACCTTCAAATAAAACTCTTTTGGCAATGACAAACGAACTGCCAGTACCACTTCCGACGAGCGCTCATTCCAGCCAACTCGAACCTCCATCCCTTGACAAGTTTCTTTCGAACACATGTAGTAAAGATCTGGACAATACGGGGAATGAGGGTATGTTATGCTTTGCGAGTAATTCGCTCACCTGGAACGACTCATTTGCCGGGACGTTGTCGTGAATGAAAACCCAAAAGTTATTTTATTACCTGTTTTATTGCATAGCAACACATAGCTCCTTATTGAAAGTTCGACCTTCAGGAATGAATTTATAATGTACCATTTCCTGGATTCGATTCGAGCGTAATTTTTCCTTATTTGAGCATTTTGTGTGCTGATGGCTTTGGTCAGGAACTTCCCCACTAACCTGTTCATTCCTCCCGTTGCTATCGGCCAGTCTTCTCAGAACAAGGTGCCCACTTACATACACATATGGAGAATAGATGATTGATGTAATTGTCTTTTCAAGTTCAACTTATCTTTAAGGATCATATTACTACGTACTCTTAAATCTGGACCGATACGCCTTCACCTTATCGAGCTATCAGTTGCACTAAATGGCTGTATGCTGTTAGTCACAATCGGTTAACTGCAACTGCTCAGCCGCAATCCATCACGTACACCTGGAGCTGCATGGCGGAACAAGGTAAAGTTCGGTTTTTGAATCTACTAATATAGATATTGTTTCTTTAACTTTCAACTTCGCACTAGTTCAAAATGTGACGCTTTAGGAGTTTGTATCATTTATAAATATTTTATTTTAAACACTATACAAAGTAAAAAGAAATAAAATAAAACAAAAATTGCTGTCGAGAATCTGTCTTTTTTATGATCTAATGCTTTTTTTCCGTTTTATAACGGAATGCATAATTCACTTTGAACATGTTTTATTTCTGCATTAATTTCTGTATTAAGATAATTTAAACGTTTTATGGAACTTAAGTACAGTTTCCGTTTTCTTTGCAGAACACGTGTAACTATAATGGGGTATGTTATTCTTGAGACAAGTTTTATAGTTTAGCTAGCTGCCTCACCCACTCGTGCATAAGTCCCGTATCACGTTTGAAGCCGGACATACAGAGGGCCAAGTTGTTATACATTTTTATTCAAATTGCTAGTGCGTCTAGAATACACATTTCCCAATAAGAAATGAGCCTTTCCTCTAGACCTGCTATAACATAACGCTTCACTGTGTGGATAAATGACCGGAAATAAGAGCCAGAGCATGTTCAGACACGTATAATAGACAGAAGGTACTTTTTTCAAAGCACGTACTGTATATAAAGGTTAGTTAAAAGTCTCTCACTACCTAAATAACTTCCGAAGCATTTAGTTCAGCAGCCTGAAACGTGTACACTGAGAATCCAAAAATGTAATTGCAGATTTTTTTTCTACTTCCAGATTAACCAACTGCATCTCTCTTAATTAAATACAATACCCAATATATTTTCACATTTTTTAATAATGTTTATTAAGAACTTTTCAAAAACACCAACACTAGGCACTTATGTAAAAATTATTGTTGCTAAATCAAGAAAACAAAAAGTGTAGTGAATAATAAAACACCCCTTCATTAACAAATACGAAAGTTTTATTGTTTATAACACTTTTTGTTTTCTTTATTTAGCAACAATAAAATTGAACAGAAGTATCTAGTGTAGGAAAGCTCTTAATGAGAATTATTTGAAAATATAAAAATATATTGGGAATTCTATTTAAAATAAGAGTGTTGGAGTTACTTGGAAAGCTGCAAAAAGACGTAATATAATTTTGAGTTTTCAGTATAAGGCATTCCCCACACACAGGGTTTCACGTGCCCAAGTCATGAGCTTCAAAAGTTGTTTAGGTGATGTGGGACTTTTATCTAATCGTGTATATTAGACTTAGATTTGAGATGTTATGATATTGTGTCTGGCAGCAAAATTGAGTTCTGAGGTTACCTTGAAGATAATGATCAGCCTAAATTAAAGAACTTGTGTTTCAGAACAAGTCACTTAGCCGTTTAGGGATTTTTGAAACTGAGAAACATACATAAGCCCGTGTACAAGTGTTTGTTGTCTCTTCACTATTTCTTCTATTTTGTGCTTATGCTTTCTTTTTTATGTCGTTGTTTTTGCTCTTGTTGTTTCCCCCTGATATATTTGGAAATCTTCCACTATTACAAAATTCTATTATTATATAGATTTATGTTATAAAATTCTGATCGTTTTTATTGCATGGGATGTTTTTAAGTTCTTCTGTCTTCTTTATTTTCTTCCTCAATAGTATTATTATCTTCATCCAAGTCACTATTATCGTGTACTTTTTCTGGTTTTCGTAATGACTCGTGTGTTTAGTTTTCTTATAATTTTTTCATGTTCCTTCTTATTGATTTATGCATTGTTTTTATTTTTATTGTTTTCTCATACACTATTTTAACTACCTTTTCTCCCTAATACCCGGCTTTTTCTTTTGTTTTATGTCCGTAAATCTGTTGTTCCTCATTGTTCACGTGTTCCATTAAAAGTCGATTCAAAGTACGCAACGGTCAAAACACAATGTAGAAATTGCAATTTTTATGGCTAGACATTTAATATCTCAAGGGATTTGAATTAACCTTTTAATTTGGAAAGTTTGGACTTATAATTTGCAATAACTTTCAAATTGATTTTTTGATTTGTTTATTTAAGGACGCTCTTTAACATCTCAGGTCATCAGCGTCCCATTCTATTCAGGGCGTGAAACGGCCGACAAATTTTGCTCATAGGCCTCTTCTTTCAGGATTGAGGTTCTTTATCGTACCGTAAATGTGCCTCACGTAACCCACGGCTTTACTTCCCTTCCGAAGGAAGCCATTACTTATAACTTTCAAAGATATGAAATACGGCAGTGAATATTTAATTCATGATCGAATTTCCCCTTTTTATTCAGCTGGCTACAAATATTTTGACATAACGTCATATTATAATTAAGTGTACATATCATTATTATTTTTACACCTTAGGCTTTCCCGTTCCTCAAGCTACAGTATGCCCTTTTACCGTATTGCTTCTGATATTACAAGTAAACATGATATTATAGTAGTTCATATATGCAGAGTCAGAAAGGTTAAACTAGAAGTGTACAGTACACCTTTGTTTGATGAAAGTTCGGAAATCTACTCAGTTTATAGTTTGGCTTAAACATTGATTATCTCTATTTTTATACCTAGTATAGAACAAGATTCTTGTGCAGGCTGAACGTAATGATAGTAAATTAACAAATGATAAGTATCAAATGTTGGGTACATTCTTAGCTGTAGGAGAAGGTTGCAAAGAGCAGATTTCTCGGATAATGTTTTGACGAAGCAAAACAAACCGCGAAACACTTTATTATTATTCAGGATCTTAAGAAGGGATTAGACGGGAAAATGTGAATGAATTTAATAGATGGGAATGAGAAAAATTAATACCATGCATCCCAGTCTGCCATCTGCCAACCACACGCGCGTCCTGCAACCCAGTCAACCTAATTAAATCAATTCCTAATCCTCCCTGCGCAGAGTCATCTCTATCACGAAGTAGATGGTATTTTACACCCAATAAGCTAAAACCAATACTATTTGTATGAAACATGCCAAAACGAACCCTTTATAACAGTGTAGAGGAATGTACTGTCATTTCGGTTCTGCATAGAAATATTATTCTTAGATTCAGAGGAACAGAATCAATAAATTATAAAATTCCTAACCGAAATGACGTGTTCTTATTCACAATGGTGAAATGTTAGAAGGTTATCTGAAGAAATCTCAGCACATAGAGATACTAAATAAACGTATACTGTACAGGCTGGTTTTAAACGCTAAGCCCTGTAATTGGATTTTGAGAATGCTGATTCGCAGTTAATACTTTTTGTCTTCGAGGCGTTGTTTCATTTACATAGTTTTGTTTGATCCCTAGGAACCGAACCACAGAATCCTCCATTGTATGATTAAACAGTTTGAGTGTAATATATTGTTACTGCAATGGGAGATAATAGGGTTAATATTGTTTCAATATATTGTAATTTCAAAGAGATATAGCAATGATTTAGTCGCACAGTTTTTTGAACACTTATCGGATAATGGGAAATAACACGGATATTTTCAACAAGATTCCTCTACAGCACATCCCGCCTGTGATGCCATGAAGGCTTTAAGATCATACCGGGTGCGACTATTCATTTATAGGGAACCTTAAAAAGCAGAGCCTATATAGAGATCCCTCACTAATCTTGAGGTCAGAGGAAATAGGAATTCTCGATGTAGAATCTGTTAAGTCAGTTGCCTGTGTAAGTTTTTTCTAACCCTGAAAAGGTGAATGCCAGGTATCTTTCAGCACTTTGGATTGCGCGCTCATTTAATGCTTGCAGTAGACAAACAGACCTTTGAAAAATTATAATAGCAAAGGTTAGAATTTATTTATAACATTAAATACACACTTTCATTAATCGAAGTTGTACGGGAGTTTAATATACGGGAACACTATGCATCCATAAAATTGGAAATCCGTCGTCAATCTGCCAATTGTCTGACAGACGTGATGGCTGTGATGGGAACCTTCATCACATTTTCCTTAACTGTTAAAGAACGTTCGCACCATTTTAAAGAGAACTAACAAATTATCAAAACAGCTTGACGATGGTTCGATTCTATTTATATCTTAATACTTGCTAAACATTACAGAGAGAAAGGTGGCTTGGGGTAAAAACTTAAAACATCTGGTTCAATAAACAAAGATCAAGGTTGATTTACATTCCATGGGGTTTTTGTACAATATGCAGCAAGTGGAACTACTCAAGAGGTACAAAGAAACAGTAATGATATCTATATAGAGATATACGATATTTTAAGTGTACGATACATATGCTTAATCTCATACACATAACGGAAATATTTATACAAAAATAAAAAAATATAAAGGGAGCATGCATTGTCTTGTGCTGTACAGTGGCATTTTGCCAACTTTTATATGTTGTTTTATGACTGTTTTAATATCATACATTATTCATCTGTGAATTTATCATCCGAATAATAATTATTATCGCACAGATATTGTGTAAGAGCAGATTTGAGTCTTTCCCCATTATCGATGATGATGATGATGATGATGATGATGATAATAATAATAGTAATAATAACAATTTCAAAGTAATTGGGAGAGAAGTATATATTCTTATGCATTCATAAGTACATTACATAGTGCTTTAAGAAATGTATGATTTGTATTAACCATCAAACTTAGGTACAACGAACTAATGAACCAAGTGTGCAAACTTTGTTCTTCAAGCTGAGGCAGTTTTAATTGTTGTTCTTTCCTCATTTTTCAACATCACAGAGTGTTGAAAACGTTATAAGTTTAGCTCTCTTTATATTCAAAATTAACTGCAGAGTAATTTATAATATTTTATATGCAACAGTGGCTCAGCTGACATGAATTTGATTACCAAATTGTGAACTAAAAATATGTTTAAAGTTTTATCACAATGTAGGGCAAAATCAGATAGCTTCAAGTCCCAGAGTTGCTGTATTTTTCAATGTCACCGTTTAAATATTTCATTACATATATTCACCATCCTAAATATTGTGAGAATGCAAGTTGTGTTTGTCAAGCTTAACTTTATTTTTCAGTTTTGATCATAAATTAAAATGCTTTATTTATTATATAAATATTCCTTTTCTGTGTCTTCACCACTTTAACAATAGAAATTAGAAGTTAGATGGACGAATTTGAGAAATTGAAGCACATTTAAGTACACAAACGATTTAGTAAATATGGCCGCTAAGGTAATTTACTATTTTTAGTAAAGTGCAGTACAACTTTGCAAAAGCAAATTAATACTGAAGTGTTTCTATTTTGCTTGATGGAATGAGCAGGCTCCTGCAACAAACACTTGCTTGATATAAACAGGTATTGAGAGTGCTGTATACCCCTGCTTAGCTGTCTGGGCAATGATAAATGCGCCGAGCTTTTCCGCCCAACTCCCGCCCCTATTTAAAGTTTGGTTAATGCGAAGCTTTTTCTGTGATTGCGTTAGAACACACTTTGCTAATTAAGAGGGAAGTCGTTACATTATCACTCCAGCTCTTGATACTTAGCGCGTTGCGAAAGGGGACTTAATCTTTCTTTAGTGGCAGCTTGTTAGAGCTCTGATTCAAAAGATTTCAGGGTCAGAAAGGAAGTCAGTGCATAGCTAATGATGAAGTTGTATACAAACTGTGTGCGATAGCAAGTACCGCCAACATCTGAACAAATATGATTGCATTGTCAGTTCATGTTACAGCGCCAGACTTTGCCAGCAATAATCTGAATAAACATCGTGTGGTCGTAGTTGCCTCTAAAGCACTTAATTAAATTTTATATTTTATATGCTTTTCTCTACTAAATAAGCCAAGAATGTAATAAAGCGTAAGTTATGAGCAGGTTCCTTTCATGACATATTCCAAAGTGCAACTTATGCTCTTCACCTATTTTGGGCCGGCCCTGGTGGTGTAGTGGTAACCATACTTGCCTTCTGAACCCAAGAACGCGGGTTCTAACCCGGCCAGGATCGATGGATTTTTTCGGGCGTAAAAATCCTAAGTAAGGCTTCCTTCGGAAGAGGGTCCCGTGTCGTACATTTACGGCACGATAAAGAACCTCAAGCCTGATAGAAGAGGCCTCTGAGCAAAATTTGTCGGCCGTTTCACGCTCTGAGTTGAATGGGACGCCGATGACCTGAGATGTTCAAGAGCGTCCGTAAATAAACCAAATAAAAAAATAAAAAACTATTTTGGAGACAGAAACACCGCCAGGGTGGCCGAGACCGTTAAGGTGCGGACTCATGAGCGGGAGATCTGGGGTTCGAATCCCGCCAGGAACATCCTCCCTGACTGAGGCTTTTTCCAGGTTTTCCCAAGTCCTCATAAATGGCAAATGTCGGGGAGGTACGCTAAACTTAGGCCTGGAATATTCCTTCCTTTAAAAAAAAATCCTTTCCCAATTTATCATTTCATCTCATGTATCATCAGTGTCCACCGCCTGTGCTGCCTCAGTAATAAAAACGGGCATTAAACACTACTCAAAAAAATCACAAAGACAACCCTAAGCGATTGTTGAAAATAAAGTACACTTATTACATTGCAAAATAAGGCAGTATTTTAGCTTTTGTCATCGTGTGTATATTTTATTTGCATTTGTTATCCTTTAATCATAACTCATACAGTATGTTCGCAAAGTGATGGCGGGGTTTATGGATATAACCACAAACACTAAGCATTTCAGATATACGCTAAATGAGAAACATTCATAGGTTTTTATCTATTTCATGCAATCATTCGATATGACTCCCGTTGGTTGCCCTAGACATGGTTAATCGATAATCTGCCACCCACACGACTAAGCACATAAAATATAACACATTGAAACAGCTTCTCTAGTTCTCTCGTTTAAGTGTATAATAATAGAAAGTGTGGGCTATGCCTCCCAACACCTTTTCCTATTCAGTGTTTTGAAAAGGTTATATCCAGAAACTGGTGAAAATGTTGCCACAGCGCGAGGAAGAAACAGAGAGAGAGAGAAAGAGAGAGAGAGAGCGTTTATCTAGAAATTTTCCTAGTGAAATAAAAAAATTGCTCTATGCTAGATCTACACAAGCTTTTACAATGTATCGTAAATCCAAAATTGCTGTTGAAATGAAACATTAGACAAAGCGACCAAATGTGTGCGTTGCATTTCAATTTATTCTTTGTGTATTAAAAGGCATTTCATTTATCGTCAGCCGCAGCAAGCTTTGATATCGGATTGAGTTTTATCTACCATGACATTTGACATGACATGATTTTCTCGAAAGACGCTGATAATTTCACCGCCTCCTTAACCAATAATGCAAACATAGCTTATTAATTTATGCTATGCATTTAGTTACATCTCTCATTCTGTTCTAAGGGCAGTTCACAAACAAAAATATTGCATAACTACAAAACGTACACACCGATCTAGGTGGTGTGACGCAACATTTGCAGAATTTCAAGTAGAGGAGCAGAACATATTGTTAATATAAACAACTATAATAAACAAGAAACAAATGAAAAACTGCCACGAGATGACTCGAAGTATGCAACTACTAGCGCTCCTACCGAAAGGCACTTGCGATTTAGTAACTGTCAATTGTTGGGAAAACATGAGCTGAGCAAGTTATGACATTTAGAAAGAACAAAATTTGATTAAACATTCCTGTTTTTTTGTATCTCAACTCTTGAAAACTATATTAATTGTTTTATAATTACAAGTGGCGATGATCTAACTTGTGCATATGTTGCCATGTTTCTAAAAAAAGTAATACTTTATGTACGTATTAAAGTAAAAGAGAACGATTAAGGCATTGATGAAATTATTTTTTTGAATGGGAAATAAAACATTTTGCACTATCCGTATATTTCATAAAAACAGAAAGATGTACGAGTATATTCCTTCGCGTAAGAATAAAAACATAACATGAGTAAGAACTTTTTTATTATTATTTTGCTTTAAATCTTTATGACGACGCATGTTTTTACTTGCATATGTTTTATATCGAATTGTAATAAAGTATACGATTTTATGTATTATTAATCAATTTGCAGCATTTTATTTAGTTATAGTTTGCTAAGTTGAAAAGTTTTGTTATCTTCAATGGAAAAACTGCGTAGTTTACGTTCAGTTCAACTCCTAAATGTTACTTACTACTTTTATTGCTAAAGTTTTCATTGTATTTCAAAACCCCCCTTTAATAATTTTGGGGCAATTTTTTTTGCGAACGCGCAAGATTTGCGCTAGTTATTTTCCTCTGTTAAAATGCTTTTCTTTTATTTGATTTAATTTATTTTATTTTTTGCACTGAGCCAATAGATTGAAACTGTGTACATTTTAGTGAACTGCATTTGCGGAAGAAAGTTCTATAAATTGTGCATGCACACAACGAATTGTTTGTTTTATAAAATAAAGTGTACACACAGAAATGCGATACACTAGAGTCCCCTGTTATCTTAGCAGGTGGTGTACAGGGTGGAAGGCACCCCATTCTGTAAATAAAGATCGTAATAAGGGGAATAGATGTTTTTTCCACCTCTTATGTATTTCAAGAAAAAAATATTTTTTCTGAAACACATGGTAATGCTGCTTAATGTTCTGCAATGGCAGTCTCTTGTTCCCTTTGTCTCACTCAACACTGAACACGTTTTACCGTGTTAATGTGTTACCGTGATAAATGTGTTGCATGTCAACATACAGTTGAATGTAAAAAAAATCATTATTTGCAGGATTCTGTTCCTTACGAACCATCAATTGATAATGCTGTTCATTGCTATTAATCTGGTATGATGAACATTTGGCAAAAATGTTCGAACGATAACAGTGAATAATAAAAATATTACGAATGAAACAAAAGAGATTCAAGCACATTTTAATAATGTATTATACTTAATAATGTCAAAGCAAATTTTGCTATAATGTGTATAAACTTTTTCAGGAAAAGCTAGGAAAAGCTAGCAAAAATATAAGAAAGAACTTTATTTATTTTATTTGTTTGTTTATTCATTATTAACATCCGAATGTATGAATTCCGACACATTAGCCTTGAAGATAAAACAGAAACCATTTTTTTTCGGCTAAACAACACGTCAACGGTCAAAATGATATTGGAAAATTGTGTTCCATTTATAGCATGGAATCACTTCATAAGATGAGTACATTGAGTTTCCTTCCACTTACTGCCGTGAGATCAGGTTCAGTAAGCGACGACAAAGAAAAGAAGGCTAAGCGGCATTGAAGGCACGGGCGCCCCGGCTGCAGTGCGCCTACTAGCCCAAATGTAAAACACCAGGAGCGCACAAGGTTCATAAATAATGGTAAAGTTCTTATTTATTAAGCGTAAGATATGAAAAAAATTGTATAGAGACATGTATAGGCTCAGTTATTGATCTAAAAACACTTTCTTCCGACTGTAGTAAAGAAATTCTCTGGCTACTGTCGTAAAAACTGATTGAGGTGAAAGGGCGTTCATTTAAAGCAGTGTTTCAGGAATTCTTAAAAGAGAGACAAGGATCTGGATTGTATATAAATTAGCAGGAGATTTGCCATGAGAGGTTTTGCACTGTGATGTAGAAAAAAAAAATTATTTTTTTCATTTAAACAATAACGAGAAAATCATGAACAAACAACAATTAATCTTCGAGGGAATTGATTAACTTCAAACACAGAAGGAAAAGTTTTTAGGGAAGTGTGAAATTGACAATCCACAATATAAAATTGTCCCCATAATGTTGTTGGGAATCCCTCCCCAGTTCCAGCAGGACGTACTCAAAGATCTGCTTCGCATTGTTGGTTTTTCTATTGGTTTCCTAAAAGCCGTTCTGCTGAAAGAATTAACGCTGCTCAAACGCTCCTGTCTTCCGGTAGACTACCAGCCTCGCACTAGTCTCTTTTTGCTTTTTATTAAAACTGACTGAAAGTAATGAGAGATAGGGAACCGAATGAAGACATAGATGCCAAATGATTCAGCGGCTGCGAACAGAGTTGTTCAAACAGAACGTTTAGAAAGTTCTTGAAGAACTTTACTTGCTTAAGTAGGAAGTCAAAGGGATAGAATAATATTCATAATTGTTGCTGCACTAGGTGATAAAACCTGCAAAAGTTCCAATTTAGCTTTATCAAAAGCAGTACATGTCTTTGCATACCTTGGTAGTAAACCTGGTGAAAACTGAGCATGTTAAAAGTGAAAGCTCTAATACGAGTTGAAACGTTGCAATAGTTGAATGCAACGCACTCGCACTGACGCGCCAATAGCAGAAACGTTTGCAATTTTGTGCTCCGGGAAACACCGAAGAAAGTCTACTCGCTTAATCCGCCATGAATTCCACTTGCATCTCCTGGCGGTCTGCGTCGCCTTAGGTTTCTAACCGTTCGGATACTGTGCCGCTATATATCATAATGAGAAATATTGAAAACGGATATAGTAAATGTTGTAGAGTAACGGAAAGTTGGTAAATATAAAAATCAAACGTAAGAACATGTTCAATGTTCATGTTCACTTCTGTTTCCAAAAAATTTAAACTTAGCAATGATACTTTGATATGGCGGCTTCAAGAAACAGATTATTATTAAACCTAATGCAAAAACGTAAGTTAAACTGACATAATAAAAGGAAGAAAACAATATAACTGAGTAAAATAAAACACCAGCATTCTAATATACACTTACATTAGCGAACATTGTGTAATTTTTTGTTAATACCGTTTATGCGCGCTTCATAGAATTTTAACAAATCAGTGTAAACAATATTTAAACTAATACTACACTTATCCTTTAAATATTAATTAAACTTCTAATTTTTATGTTCCATAAATGCATTTAGCTCATACGTTTATGCTCATACAGTTATTTTGACAATTATATCACTTTTCTTTGCATATTTAATTAAGTCTTTATAATTGGAACATTTAACACAAATCCTGAATTAATTGGAACCTTACGGTGCACCCTGTTATTGCCGATAATGAAAGCTGAATAAATTAGGGCTATTACTCCGCCAAAATTGCCGCGTGGGCATTGTTCAAAGAAAAAAGATAAAAACTATTTGCGCAGTCCCAGGCAATAGAAAAATTAAAATCAAAAATATTTTGTTAAGCTCAAGAAAGCGCAACTTTATTGGCCAGCATATAAATATTGAAAATAAACGAAAACGTACTTTATCCCAATTTTCATTGCAAATGTGTTTGGTTATCCACAGATAAATTATTCGAAGCACCTTTTATTTTCCAACGCGACTGTACAGTATGCATGCTTTACCGTCCCATATAGTACACTGCTGCCAAAATGCACAAAGAGAATAGACAAATGACAACTGTGATGCGTGTAGACACTAAATGAAGCTCGTACGTTATAATTCCGGATCGTTTGGAACCGTTCCCTTAACTCTGTAATCTCATTGCATAACTTTGAAACTAACTTTTTAAAAGTTGCCTTAAATCAAGAAGTGAGATTGGAATTAAAAAAATCCATAAAATATATCATAAAAGGCTTTAGGAACAACTGCAGATCTGAATTTTTAAATGGGTTTCAGAGAGTCTGCAGCTTAGATCTATAATGAACAAAAGCGAATATTTAAAGCTGGAAGATTTATCTTTAAATGCATTATCATAAACTTGAGACGTAATATTCCTCGTGAAAGTAAAAATAGTAGTAACTGAGCTTTTGAATAGGCAGTGGGTACAAACATAGGAAACATATGCGCAGTATACGTAACTCGTTCATTTATTAAAGAATGATGATGATGAATGCTGTTTAACGCCCGTTTTTACTACTGAGGCACCACAGGCGGTGAGCACTGATGATACATGAGATGAAATGATAAATTCGAAAAGGAGTACATTTTTAAAGGAGGAAGCATTCCAGGCCTATGTTTAGGGTACCTCCCCGGCAATTGCCATTTATGAGGACTGAGGAAAACCTGGAAAAAACCCTCAAATAGCGAGGATGGTCCTGGTGGGAATCAAACCCCAGACCTCCCGCTCACGAGTCCGCGCCTACGACCTCTGCCACCCATGGCGGCATTTATTAAAGGAAAAGATAGAGATAGAGGAGAAAAACAAGAAGATAGGTCTAGGAAACGTAAGAGGGGAATGCCTGACACATAAAAAATAAAACAAAATAAAACAAGCTACATTACAAGGCCGTGAATTACAAAGGAAATGTTGCAGAAGATCAGAAAATTGTAGTACCTTGGACGTAGGTTTTGTTAAATTGTAAATATAAATGAAGCACTGGCAATACTGTTTCTGAGATATAATTATAAAGAAGGCATTTTAATTTTTGAAAAAATATTAGGTAGGCTTAGGTATAGACTAATTGATGTTTTATACTTGTTCTTATTATCCAAGGAATATCTTGAGGCTTTTATGTTGCTCTGAAATTATGTAACAAGTAATTTTTACTTTTTATTTAAACGGATGTTAAGACTACCATGGTATTATTATTATTATTATTATTATTATTATTATTATTATTAAGGTAATAGACATCATTAAAATGTAGGTCATTTATACTGAAAATGAACAGAATCTATAATTTCAGTCATTGATTGAGGCTTACCCAGGGAAGCGCAGGAGATCAAGTGTAAAGTAAACCCTTCTAAAGAAAATGAAGACGATATTGCAGAATAATCCTAGTCACTCTGTTCATCACGCAAGCAGCTTTAAATTCTACACCCTGGTTAGGGGGAAAGGAGTTTAAGTACATAAAAAGGAATTTCTAAGCTTACATGCAATTTGGGGGGGGGGGGAGACGAAAGGTAAGACGACTAAAAGGCTTCTACTGAAAGATGAGTCTTCTAAGAATAAGAGAGGGCAGCAGCAAAATTGAAAGATTTATCCACAGGACTTGACTTATCAGATAAAGAACAATATTCGGTCACCATATCTCTAAGTTGATTTGTTTTATTTATGGACGCTCTTTAACATCTCAGGTAATCAGCGTTCCATTCAATTCAGGGCGTGAAACGGCCGACAAATTTTGCTCAGAAGCCTCTTCTTTCAGGCTTGAGGTTCTTTATTGTGCGGTAAATATAAGACACGGAACTCACGGCTTTCTACCCTTCCGAATGAAGTCATACTTAGGATTTTTACACGCCCCGAAAAAATCCATCGATCCTGGCCGGGTTTGAACCCGCGATCTTGGATTTAAAAGGCAAGTATGATTACCACTACACCACCAGAACCGACCATATATCTAAGGAAACAAAGTACCTAGATATAAAATTATGTATAAATGATTCCCTATTATTGGCAAAGTATAGATTTACCGAATTTGATGTTAAATACAGTTTACAATATACAATGAGTATTTTGGTTACTAATTCGGAAGGCCGCAGATTGATACATGTAGCGAATGTGCGGAACTAAAATTATGTTTAATAAGAAATTCAACGCTTAATGACTCTGCGAATTGGGTTCCCGTTGATCAGTTGCTTCTACACAAGAAAAGCAACAAATTTTGCACCTCTTTGCGCGATACAAAGGAAACACTGTTTTAGTGCAAACCCACAATTCTAATACAAGAAATGTATTACATGAGACAGCTCTCAGTTTTCGGAGCCCATTGCAGCAAATGATACAGTATCAATTTATTTGTATCATGAAGGGATCACTAAAAAAGGGAGCAACGAAGTTTGTTAATTTTTAATGGAATACATTATTGATAACTTCCTTTTGAAAATCTGGAGTTGTTTCTGTATAGCGACAGGTAGAGGACGAAACAAAACTACACTATGGCGTTGGTTGATACTGAACGTTTTAAAAATGTTGTTTATAGATTACAGTTAGGGGTCACTCATACCTGCCATGTGACAGATTTCGGGTCGTGAAGAGGGAAATGAATAATACTGTTAAGGAAGTAGCATAAACGATACCCTGGAGTGGAGTTTCTTGTTGATCTGGTGCAAACACATCACCAAAAAGAATTGCAGAATTAGTGGCCTAACTTATAAAAATATGTGTTACTTCTGAAGAGACAAAAACCCCAAAAGGGGAAGAAAGAGTTGTTTATGGTGTCTGTTCATCATACTTTGTGTTGAACTGTTGAACAGGAGCAGTTACTGCATCAGATAATATAAAAGACGTGCATAAAACCACCAAACTGCAAGCCTGTTGAAGTATCACAGCTGATTGTTCAGGTTTATATAAAGAAAAAATTCCAATTTATGATATGAAAATCAATGATAATGCAATACATCCCAAAGGACTACATTTTTTTTAATAGTGTTTAAAGTCCGTTTTTACTACTGAGGCACCACATGTGGTGGACAATGATGATACATGAGATGAAATGATATATTGGGAAAGACATTTTATTTAAGGAAGGAAACGTTCCTGGCCCAAGTTTAGACTACCGCCCCGGCACTTGCTATTTATTAGGACTGAGGAAAACTGGGAGGGTGATTCTGGGAAAGGAACCCCAGATTTCCTGCTCACGAGTCCGTGGCTTTAACCACCTCGGCCAATGAAGACTACAATGAAGTTTATGAAGAACTGTTGGCATGGCTCACAAAGTAAAAGAAGCGAGCATAAAGAAGACAGGCTCAGTGCCTTGATTTAGTGTCAAGAGGTTTTTATAAATTAAGCACTTCCCATCTAACTAGAATTGTGATTATGTGTTTAACAATTTTGTGTGTTTTACTGAGTTTTCACCATATAATATTAAATGTGACTGTAAGTAACTATTTCTACAGCCCCATTCAACATAAAAATAAAAAGTTATTGGTTGTCTTTTCAAGTACCTTTTTATTTTAACAAAATTATCAAGGTAAAATTTACTTTACCACAATTTCTGCTTATTTTTGAAAATTCTCATGTCTGCACGTTTTGTTTATACACAAAACACAAATTTTGAAAACAAGAAATCCTAGTTTTTAGGGGTCTCACGTTTCTTACATTTATGGGACTTGGTCCCAGATAATGAGCTTCCTCAATTTCCCCAAAAGTTACTTTGAATGACAAGAGGAAAATAACGAGTGCTGCTGTTACTGCAGTGATAGATATATTGCCATTGTCTTATATCTAGAATTATCATTTATGCATGCGTGGCTGAACTCAGAATGAGAGAAAACCGTAATAAAATACTGTAATAGCGCAGCTATTATAAAAACTATTCTCTAGGTTCTCATGCCAGCAAACTTATCGATGATCCTTTAATTAAAGTCTGGAATCTGTAATATCAACTCTATCTCTACAGAAAGCATGACATATGTACTTCATCTTTTTTCAAATTATAGTTGCACTTAAAGTAATACTTATTGCAGCTGGTTTGCCTATTATTTTGATTTCAAAAACATTTTCCAGGGAAAACCGCGTAGACTGTAAGCTTTTTATAGAGTTATTTTCTTTAGTTTTAGTTAACACAAAACGATGTAAAGCAGTTCACTGGAAACTTCATTACCCCCCCATTCAGAAAAAGCTGATTATCGCTACCGAGGGGGTCTGTAAGAGAGCATTGTTACTTCAAATGTAATATTGTTTGATATTAAAATGATTGCAAGTTCTTCCATATTTTATATATAATTGTATGACCGTTAAATAGCGGTTTACCATAACTATCTGTGAGTCTTTTAAAATATTTTATTAAACTTTGTAACTCAATAACTTTGTATAACACCCGAGGCAAAGTTTCCTGAAAACACCCGTGACGAGAGATGACGTTTCAGGAAGTTCACACACACACACACACACACACACACACATGACTGTTAGGACAAGAGGCTGCTACAACCATTTCCCCCATTCAGAAGCTTACCCAGATACTGGTGTGCAGCGCAATTGCAAACATAAGGCGCAAGATAGAGTCCCCTACAGACATGTTTATGCATTAAGCAATAGTTATTATAAATTATTGTTGACAATTTAGGAGCTAGCGCAAACCAGCAAACTCCTATTGCTGACTGTCTTCTCTATATCTTCTTCTCATCTTCCTCTTTGTCTACTCCACGTTTCTGATCTCAGCGTCCGTGGCTCCTTACGTTCATTGGGTGCAGTTTATCCTGGCCATATTGACAGCACTTTTATATCCGCTTTTTTCCTCAATTCCCGATTGCTAACTCTTTCTTGTAATTTAATGCCTGGCGCTTCCTTTGGCTTATTCCCCGCATTTCTTTTTCTCTCTGCATTAGAGATTAAGTTTGGTGTCTTATAGCACACTGCGAAAACAATGATGCCAATTATTTCTCTTTTGATGCTGATGTTAATCCCTGAGGATTAAATGACACTTATTGTTGTTCACACGTATTTTTCGACAAGGCTGGTTATCAAGCCAACTTGATGCTATGCTTATATCGGACTTCCAGAATATTTCCTCACCGCTCGCCTGGAGTTTCGCCACTCAGTCAACGCCCGCTCCCTTCTCACTCACAGTTGCCTGCCTGTCCTTCACCTTCCGAGCAGTCACCAGTTGGCTTTTTTTTTCACGACTTATAGCGAAGTATTTTTGTATGTAAATAAATAAGAATCAGTTCTTGTGAATAAATATGATGCTGTGGTTCAGTGCAAGCCAAGAAACATACGCGAAGACGTATCGTTTTAACAGAAGACAAATTAGACGAAATTCACGCAAATCTTGAACGTTCGTCGACAAAATTATTATCAAATAAGCACAAGTTGAGGTTTCAGAACAACATTGTTAAAACTCAAACTGTACAAGTATGCACGTGTCCATTGTCTACGACAGAGAAAATCCATAGCATGTGTGCATTATTGTGAGTGGTTGCTTTCATCAGTTACTAAAGAGTTAAGCTACCCCTAACTTTGCTCTTTCCAGATGAGGCGTGGTAATGGAGTACAGGCGCGGCCCGCTGTGGCATGTCGAGTTGGTGAGACACTAAACCTCTTGCTACGGTAAGGACTAATTGTGGAATCTCTCTAGATGTCAGTCATTGCTCCTTAAATGCTGCTAGGAGGAAGGTAAACTGCAAAACAGGAGTTACGTATATTTTTATTTTTCACTATTTTTATATCATTATGTTCTCTCGTTTTATAAAGATCCCTCCATGGAGACTGCAGATTGGTGCTTTGAACATTATTGATCAGGTGAAGATAAACTATTTTTACTATGTCAAATTAAACCCGGACGCTTCTAAGAGGAGGAAAAGTGAGCGAAGAGTCAAATCAATGCATTAATTACGAAATGTTCAAGTTATAAAGTAAGTGACTGTGATATTATTTGAAATTTCGCAGAACCCTCCATGAGCTTAGATATAATTTCTTGTTGATTAACTTTTTCATTTATTTATTACTATTTCAGATAGAGGCATTGGCGATTTTATTTCAGTCAAAAGTTTGAACCCAGTTACACGTAGTCAGATTTTTCTGTTGAGAAATCTTTTCAAAGTTTAATGCTAAAGAAAAATTAAAAGTCTCCCTGTAGTAAATGAGAAAAAAGTGAAGTTAATGTAAGAGTTCATTCTGAGATTTGAATGGTCGCCAGAGGTAGTTCCCAGATTTAAAATAGCGACGCTAAGAAGAAATATACCTTAAATATTAATTATTATATATTTTAGCAGTTTTTAATTAATTCAGATGCAGTTACCAATATTAATTTATTTTTCTCTTCTTTAAGATAACAGAAAAAAGAAAAAGAATAATATAGATAATTTAAATAACTTTTACAATATGTAATCCACAGGTTCAGAGTGGCGCGAGTAATGTTAATTTGCGTAATGAAATTTGGACACTATCAAGCTAGGCCAAAAAGAAAATTAGTTACAAACTTCATTCACAAATATTTACTGTGGTGGATGGTTAATATGTAGTGTGCGTGTTTTTATCTTTTGAGTTGTGACAGAAAGTCATGTCGATATCAACATCTATTTCATACTTTGTGAAATGATTAGTACTAAAATAATTAGTTATCAGTAATTCGGCCTTGGGAGATTATAAAATTAATTGAGATCGCCTTTGCAGAGGAAATTGAAGCTATGGACATTTCCGATTCCGGACTGTTTTTCTGCATGATTTCTCTCTTGCCATGTTTTTGATCATTCCTCGACATTCTCAAAGTTTCTAACAATTCTTCTGTTCCACTTTAAATGGAGGAAAGATGACCGCCATGATTCACTGGAAAGTCTCAAATACAAGTTACGTTACTTTACGGCTCTCTGAAGGGAAAACCTGAAAGACAAAACTAAAATTCCAATATTTAATAAACAGAGCAGACACGTATTTTGCATATTTGCTACACCTTGTTTACGTTGAAAAACTGACGAAAATCGCTTCAAGAAGAAATGAGTGATTGGATATGTAAACAAAAGACGTGAACATCAATTGTTGTTTGCACTGCATATGAAAATGAAACTGAGTCGATGCTTCAATTTTTGTTCTTGTAGTTTTGTTTCACTTTGAAGTATGTGCAATGAGGGTTTAGCCATTTTCAGCGAAAATTGCAGTTCAAACAATAGTTGCAATTTTTACGTTTTACTTTTTTGTACATCTACATGTGATTGCATAACCTTGAGCGAAAAGAGTTACAAATTGCTCCATTCTTATGATATTTCGAAATATCCATTAAAATCCTAATAATACGCACCAACACAGCTATACTTTGGCATAGAGGTAATAATCAGATTGTGTTGTACATGTGAAAATAAAATATTTTTCCGTTTTATATTATATGACCTACTGGATGTTGCGGCCCTTAAACAGTAAGTACAGAATGTTTTGAGAAATTTTTCATTTTCAATAACTGTAATTACTAGACTTTAGCTATAAACGTTGTCCGCTCATGTGGTGTTTAACATATCGGCAATTAAACGGTCACAGTCGAAGACGCCCATACTTCAACTATGCTTCCTAAAAGGGGGGGGGGTTGAATAGTTTTACTACTGAGGCACCACAGGCGGTGGACACTGGTCGTACGGGAGATAAAATGATATATTGGTAAAGGATTTTTGTAAGGAAGGAAACGTTCCAGGCCTAAGTTTACGATACCTCCCCGGCATTTGCCACTTATGAGGACTGAGGAAAACCTGGAAAACACCTCTGTCAGGACGGACGGTCCTGGCGGGATTCGAACCCCAGACATTCCGCGACCTCGGCCACCCGTGGCGGTTTCCTAAGAAGTGTACACAATCTTACTTTATAGAAGATGCTGGAAAGTTCATCATCGTTCGGCTAGATACGCGTAGTATTGGGAGAACACTTTAATTAGCAGATTAAGTTCGGCTAGCATATTGTTTCGAAGTTCGTTACTTACATTTTTCTTTACATTCACTTGTTCTAATTTCGGGAGTGGTTTTGTTGCAGAACGTTAAGAATGCACTATTTTCCTCATTTAAACCACACGATTTGCTTTGCACTAAACCAGTAGATTTAAATTTGTACACATTGTATTGAGTTGCGGCTTTAGAAGGAGGAAATTGATCAGGAAATTTCTGAGTAAATATCCTACCTATATGACAAGCCGATTCGTAAATAAAACACTGTTTACACAAAAAATTGAGTTGCTCTAAAGTGAACCGTCTAACAATTTTCGTGATAAATGTTAATACCGATAGGAGAATGGTTCAGAAACGTATTCTAAACATTTCCTTATACGCTTTCAAGTAGACGAAATGTAAAATACGCGTCAACAGACTATGTCTATACCAAAGTCCTATAGAATTTAAGATAGCATTATTTTTAACATTATACTTTTATTTCTATATTTTTTGTATGTTTTGGCACCTTTCAATTAAAGCAGAGCATTTTTTGCGCACATGTTTACTCAAAATCCCAAACACTAGTTACAGGAAATTCTCCTTGGTAGGCAAAAGGCGTCAGATGTTTCTTATTACGTTTGAATAATAATACTAAAACTTCCTGGGGAATTTCTTGTGCGACAAATAAAACAATAACTATTAAATTATAAGCACAATTTAGCTTTAAGTGAACTCAGTTCATTTGGTTTGGAGTTCATGATCTAATTAATACAAATAATATTATGTGTAGAGTTTTAAATGCCGTAATATTATTTTAATGTAATAATTATTCATTAAAGAAAAATGTGACATTTTTAATGAAACAAGAATTATTTTCTATTCTCCGTAACAGCGCACAATTCACTAATGCAGAGCTGATCTACCATTTCCATCTATCCCCACATTTTTCACAATTCAGCAAAACTAAGGAAACAAACAAGATTTCCGTCACCTCCTTTGTTATGTACTATTTACTGATTTCGGATGTGGATTGGACAAGTTGGAGTTTACAAAGGAGAGAGCCAGTGCTGTTTACAGCAGACCACTGTGTTTGTTTTTGTTTATGCAAAGTTAACTTTCCTCTTTCAGAATAACTATTAGCTGAATATTGCGCTCTTCAGGGATAGACCCTATAGGTGGATGGGGGGTTAGGAAGCGGTTACCGCGCTCAAGTCAGAGACACAACGTCTGTGCCAACCCGGATAGGACCGGGGATTTTCATTATTGTGCAAGATGAATGTCGTCTTGTGATGTTTCATTACATTGAAAACTAAATGTTGCATACTCACTATCGAGGTCTGTGTACGTGGCATCCACTGCTTGGTCCAGAGTCTTGGTGATGACAAAGCGAAGTTGCTGGTGAGAGTTGCGCAGGAATGTGATCGCATCGTTCAGCGCCGTGTGAACTACTGTAGGAGTCTGTTCCACAGCATGCGACATCTGCTCGTTTGTCACGAACATGGACACAATTCCAGCACTGTAACATGTCACGTGCAACTCTAAAGCACTTTAGCCCTGAGTTGTTGGTGAACAGCAGAAGCAGAATAATCAACGAGTAAAGGTTTTGAAACGGTGTATTTAAATAAAAATAATGTTACTAACAATCAGAGAACAAGGGAATTTGAAAGCTATAAAAACTATTTGGCTTCAATTATACACCGATGTGAATTTGTAACTTTAAAGAAAATATTTCTGCATAATTATACAAACATACACATCTTCATTACTCTTATTACATATAAATTTTTTTAAATTTAGTTCCACCCTGTATGTATTATATTTTAATGACATTAATAGTAAATATTAACGAACAAGAAGCATATAGCACAATGCTCCTTATCCTCACAAAATCTATTCTAAGCTCTGACCAAACCGACGAGATCATTGAAACATTTTCACTTATTCATTATATCTAAATTCCATTTTTATTGGTTCTAAATAAAACATAGACTCTAATAGAGGAGTTAAAAAAAAATATAGTTTGTCACCTCTTTTATTTATTTTTTTCAGTGGATTTATCTGAAGCTGATTATGATGTACCAATTGTAGAGGTCAGAAAATTCCAGCACTCTTGTATGCAGATGATGTGGGTTACAGAGATGCATTGATATCCTTAAGGTTTATTGCATTATCTGGATTGTCAAAGTTAATGTAGAGAAAACAAAGACGGGTCGTTTTCCGCCGGGTAGTATCAGTGGGAAAGAATTCAAAATGTCAATTTTTTTTGAGCAGTGTTTAACGCCCGTTTTTATTACTGAGCACCACAGGTGGTGGACACCGATGATACATGAAATGAAATGATAAATTCATCAAGGATTTTTTAAGGAAATAAACGTTCCAGGCATAAGTTTAGGGTATCATTTTCAATTTAGGAGGAAAACCTGCAAAAAACCTCAGTCAGTGAGGACGGTCCAGGTGGGTTTCGAACCCCAAACCTCCCGCTCGCGAATCCATGCCTTAACGACCTCGGCCATCCTTGGCGGTACCAAAATGTTATAATTTGGTATAAATTTAACAATGAACGGCAAATGGTCAAGGCACAATGATTACTCATAAGGAAAAGCAAGGAGACAGCTGGGTGTTCTTGCTCACTTCATTGCGAGGGTCCCGGAAATGCCTGTCAGCACTTTACAAGTGTACAATGCACAAATTGAGCGACAATAAGCTATGGCGGCGAAATGTAGAAGTGAGTTGAATTTTGCCACAAACTTTCAACAATTTTCTGAAAAAAATACATACGAGAATAAGTGGGATTGATAAGGATATAGAACTGAACTGTGCTGGTTTTTATGAGGAAACGAAGCATTCTGTTGTTTGCTTAAATTATTTGCTTTTTATATTACTCCTAAATATTATTATATCGTATTATTTGTATATTAGAATGATCATTTCACAGATTTTAAATGTTAAGGCTTGTAATATTTTGGGGATAATTTGGTATTGCCAACTCTCCCATTAGTGAATTACACAGTTGTGTTCCATCTCAATTTAATGTGAGATTTAGATTGCCTAAGAAAATGCAGCACCTCCAGTGTTAAATAAATAAATAAATGTATTCGTGAGAAATTAGCTGTGTTAAATTAAATAGACTGGGGCATGGAAAACGAAACATCAAGGCAGAGATGAGCAAACCGTCAGGAAATATGCAGAAACCGACTGCGTTGTCGATAGTTTCAAAACGGTAAATTTACTGCAGAAATCAGAGAGGTCTTCTATTTCCTCAACATAAGGAGATAACCAGGAATACATTCCCACATTGCATGATAACAAGTGAGAGCACTCTGTTGCTCAACTACTATTGCAGAAGGTCTGAAGTACGGGTGACAGAGAGTACATCCTAAATATTTATTTTATAATTTTGTACAACGAGAACGAATCACTCTTGGCCAGCGCTCCACTCCTCTGGGGGCACAAGTCTTTGGTAGTAAAAGCCGACGAGGTACTGCTAGCGTACAGATACCTGAGAGTGCGACAAGAAGGCATGTGCATGTACTGATCTCTACAGTTTCTATGAGGTGTATTTTGTTTATGAGTTTCAAAAAGTAAAACAACTACAAAACCGTTCCTCCAAGTTATTACTTCAACGCGAGACATGAAAATCTCAAAATACTCATCTACCACCTATACTGTTTTTACCCAAGAGGTCTAAGACATAATCTATTTGAACCCACGTTGACTTATCTAACATTGATAAGTATGGAAAAATATGTCTGCCGGGAATGCTTGAGTTTCAATTGTATCTATCATCTTTAAAATGAAACATTATATGTGTAGATTGCTTAATCACAGTCTAACTTTATAAATGTTTTTAGGCATTTAACTCCAGAGCTTAACTTACGACAAAACAATGCTGGTAGCTTACACGAGTAGCACTAGCACCAGTTGCATGATGAAGACCAGGGTAACTCTACGACAGTTGCCCGCACAGTTGTCAGCCTGCATGCCCTCCTGTTCGTTCCAGCTGTCACTAGAGCTCTTGCTGTCAAACATGCGGCAGCAAGCATGGACCAGTAGAATACATGGTACTCCCAGAGCCAACAGAACACCCACTGTCAGGCATACTATAAATCCAACCTCAACCTGCAGTGACTGCAACCAAAAAGTCTCTAATTAGTTGTCATAAAACGTACACAAGATGCAATCTCTGGCAGGAGAGCATTATGTCTAACAAATAAAAAGCAATACATAAAAATTAGTTAAATTAAGGGGTTGGTGTATGAGAAACATAAAGATAGCGCAAGTGTTGACAGTGGTTGCCAAGACATACCTGCTCACGCCTCTCATTATTCACTAACACATCGAGAGTCACAACCTCAGTTTCCGGCCAATTATTTTCTTGAAGTTTCGCGAGAGTTCGTGAATTCGTACCCTGTCAACACAACTGCAGCTGTTCATAACACAAAGGCTGTTGACGATGCCTTACCACGCCACCACTACTGCTATGGATAGTAACACGCTACACACGGTCTAGAGAGTAGCCCCAGTACTGCCTATCTGCATCTCATACACCAACATCTACACGTCAAATTTCAGTGCATTATGTTCATCAGTTTAAAAGTTATAAGGGCCGAGAGTTGGTGAAACGTCAAAATGAACATTCTCTAATATCAAGGGTGCCAAAAAATGTGTACACACTTTCATAGTAGATATCTATTAAATATATTTCAAAGTTGAACCGAAAAACAAAAGCAATATGTAGTATGATGTTCTGTAAACAGATGTGACTCACATACATTATGATAGCGTTGCTACGTGACAGGTAAATCAACAATGAACAAATGAAGGCAAGATTATCGTATGATATTCTGTAAACAGATGTGACTCACATACATTATGACAGCATTGCAACGTGACGGGTAAATTGACAATGAACAATCTGACCAGGTATTTTTTCCAGGATTTCCTCAATCCTCATAACTGGCAAATGCCAGGGAGGTACCCAAAACATAGGCCTGGATCGTTTCCTACTTTAAAAATAGTATTTCCCAATATATCATTTCATCTCATGTATCATCAGTGTCCATCACCTGTGGTGCCTCAGTAGCAAAATTAAACACCATTTAAAAAAATGAACAAATGAAGTAAAATTTATCGTAAATCAATAATGAACAAATAAAGCCAAGATTATCGTAAATCAACAATGAATGAATGAAGCCAAGATTATCGTATGATGTTCTGTAAACAGATGTAACACGTTTCGTTATGCTAGCAAAATGGAGCAAAGAATATCGCTTGAACAGCGGAAAGCAATTTTGAAACAGTACTGGAAAACTGAAAATGTCGTTGAAGTTCAAAGGCAATGGATTCGTGTGTACAGAACAGAACCGTCAACGCGAGTAACAATTGCACGCTTTCGAGACAAATTTGAGACTCATGGTACCTTGTGCGATGTTCACAAGGGCAGATCTCGCACAGCAACAAGCCCCGCGCACTGAATCTAAGTCGCCGGATAGGACGAAGATGTTTCCGCCGCGTTCTTCGGATCTAATTCTGCTGGACTTCTACCTATGGGAAACTCTTAAGGAGTATACCGTAGAAAATCAGCTACACTGTCAGCACTTCGGTAAGAAATTGAAATGGCATATGCTGCAATCGCTGAGGACACTTTTGCAAACGTTGCTCAATCAGTAGTTCAACGTACTCAGAAGAGTATCGACGCCGACGGTGGGCATTTTGAGCTACTGTTGTAACTGTAAAAGTCTAAGATGATTAGTGCTGATCATTTTCTGTTTGTGTGATTTCATTTTTGTTATGTTAACACAGTTTTTTCTTTACTTGAAGTGTGTATATATTTTGGACACTCTCTGTATATTAATATATTATATGAAAGCTTCATAAATCATACTGTTAAACGAATTTATGTTACGTTTGTTACATTTACCTGGGTGATGAGATCCACAACGGAAACACGTTTCCACAGGGCATCCCTGAGGAGCTCTGAAAACAACAGATATTATCTGTAACTAACTGTAAGTTAGGACATTATGCAACAGTTATCTTTGTTTAGGGTGATAACTTTTTATTTGCAAATGGGTGTTACGAAATGGCAAACACTAAGTTTTAGTTGACTTATAAAATAAATGAAAGGGTAACTTACCCACAGGAAAGTCATAAGGCTGTATCCAAGACAGGAAAGAACTCAAATAACTGAATACAAAGAGACCTTCTGATAGGCCCAGGTCCTGAATATGGAACGATTCTCCCTCAGGGACATCGGGGAAGTCCAGTTTAGGTGCTACGGGTCGTTGAACTGGTCGTAGTCTGTCATCTACTGCATATTCTGGGTCGCGGTCTATACCGTCCATACGGATCGCATTGGGAGCAGGAAGAGTTTCCACTTCTGTAGATCTCTCTATGGGCACGTCTGCAGTGATCGGGTAGTCCTCTTGACGAACATCAGACAACAATGATTCAGCTATAGGAGGGGCAGAAGATGCACTTGCTACTGTGAATTCTGAAGACGTACTGATGATTGCATCTAATTTTTTAGTTTGTATTGAATTATCCCTAATGCTCTCTTTTTCTTCTAATTTCGGATTCTCATACATGTCCATTCTGTGAGCTTCAAACGAGGAAATCTGCATATGATCCGCAAGAGGCTTGTTTTCATTCCAAGGTTTTGGATTGTTATTGTTCTTGACTTTATCCTCAGCAACAATATTATCATTTTTCTGTTCGATTGCGAGCAGTAAGGCAGGCTTTTCTTGTTTTATATGCTTTGCAAGCTTCTCATCAACGGGGACTGCGGTGGGGTGCAGAAAATCAAACTTTTCTGGTAACTTTGTGAAACCATCCTCTGCTACATTGTCGGACAATGTTGTTGTAGGAGACAATTCATCCACTTCTGTAGTTACAGACATTTGGTTGATCTTTTCATAATTAGCTGTGGTACTTGAGGTTGGTGATGTAGAAAAGGCCTCTTCAGTTGACTGGTTATCACTAAATTCTAATTTCACCTTTTGTTCACTTGCACTCCTACGGAAGCGGTGTTGTAAATTATTCTTCGCGCTTCCTTCGGGTTCTAGCTGAGTAACTGAAATAGTAAGAACCTCTGGAGAGGGTTTTTCTGCATTTTGTGATTTATCAACATTCTCTGCGTGCTTGTTGGATTCAAATTCTGTCGGAGATTGTAGTGAATCAATTACTGGGGGATACGATGAAACTGATTTTGGATTTTTTAATGAATGTTTACCGCCGTATTTTTTTGGAACGCGATCTTCTGTTTTAGTTTTTGAAGCCTCTCTACCCGGTGGTTTGCTTTTGTCGTCTGTTGTCTCTGAATGAGCGGACATCGCAGGTCCTTTACCTTGATCTAGTTCTTCAGTTGCTTTTGCATGTGTTGACTTTCCTACCGGGTTATCTTTACTTGAAGGCTGGTTCTTTAAGCTGTTAGAAGTCCTAGCAAGATCCGCGTTGGGCAAACTTCTGGCGGAACGGTTTTGGATGACACCTCCATCTTTGGGAGCTTGCCTAGGGGCTGCTGAGAGGCTGGAAACTCGGTTTATTTTTGTAACGGTGTTGTGTAACTTCTGCGTGAAGGATTGCGGAGAGTTTTTGATTGAGGACACAGATGATGTTTCCACATTTATTTCTTGTTTTAGCTGCTTTGTTAGTTTATCTGAAGAACCAGAAGTTGTCTGAAACCTTTTGTTGGATTCAGCTTTTACAACGCCTGAGGGTTTTGTCTTTGAAACAGCATTTAGTGTCGTACTAGCGCCCTCTTTTGTTTTAAAATGTGATCCGACCTTTATCTGCACTTCAGGGGACTTTATAGTGGTTAATGTGGATTGTTTTATGGTTTTACCACCTCTCGAAGCGTCCCTTTGTTCTTTTAGAGAATTTGAAGCCTGTGGTACTTTGTTTTTAATATCTTGAAGCAGTTCTTTCCCATTAACATGCATAGTACTGTCATCTTTGACACTTTTTATTGACTTTTGCTGCTCCTGGTGTGTAGTAGGGAAAGGGTCATGCTCGGAGATGTTTTCTGTCAGTAGCGGAGCAATAGTCTCCCCGTCTTCTGCACATTGTTTTGACACAAAGTCTACGCCATCGCAGCCCGTGAAGGTCGCAGCCACTCTTATTGTAACCAACAGCACTAGTAGAGCTAATGCTGTCCGCTGACCACCACCACTGTGCATCTTTATGGATACAAAAATCAGTCTATTTTTAAAACTCTTTTTACTTTCTTTTATATTCAACGCGTCTCTACTATTCACATATAAAAATCAGTCTTCGCTTTCTTCTATTTTCGAGAGTCTGGTTGTTGAATTGACGCTTTATCCCATTATCTGTACTTCACAGGGAATGTAAGAGGGTGTTCATTTCCCACTGCTCAGCACTAGGGAGCCCCTGTTAAAAATAACATAGCTATAAGTACAGGTTTTGGGTACACATAAAACATAACCATACTTTGTAATATATTATTAAAACATAGGGATGTACATAAATAATATAGTTGTCAAGCTCTTTTATTGAAATTTAATTATTTTTGTGCTTTTCTCCTTCCCTCTCTGAGCTGCAACAGCAAGACAATTGTGAGGGTTGAAGAGCCATCTTTATTTTTCAATTATAACTAAATTAATAAGAGAATTTATTTTATTTTTAATTCCTTCCTTACTTTTCAATGCACTGTTCTGGGAGGGCACCTGTGTGAAAGGACACATTTGAACCAGTTTCAAGAGATGAATAAATTTAAATTGTAATAAAATTTGAGTTCCTTGAAATTCCATTCTGAACAAGGACATAGATAACGTTAATTAGCAACTAAGGAGTGTAAGTTGCGAGTAATTCTTACAGTGATGTGGTTCCGAAAGTCAACATTACTATTTTTGTTTAGTGCTTTCTGGCATTTATGGTTTTAAATCCTTTGAGTATCATCTATTAGAACAGTACAAAAATATTATAGGTCTGCTTCTGGAAGATCACCGAACACACATAAATTGAGTTTCTTTCTTGTACATATCAAAATTAAAACCCCTAATGATGTAGTATGTACAATATTTTAAACACAATCAAATGGACACGTATTGAATTGGCTTATTTTATATTGAAATGAAAGATGCAGTGTTTCTTTTCAAATTTGGACCTAGATAAGGACAAGAAAGAGTTAAAATATTCCGCATCCACAATTAAATAAAATAGATATACGTATAATTTTTATGAGAAATTCAGTTTAAGTGAACCCATTATCACCGTTTACCGCCACGGATGGTCGAGGTCGTTAAGGCACGGACTCGTGAGCGGGAGGTCTGGGGTTCAATTCCTACCAGGACCGTCCTCCCTGACTGAGTTTTTTTCAGGTTTTCCTCAGTCTTCATAAATGGCAAATGCCAAGCAGGTACCCTAAAATTCATTAAATTAATAAGAGAATTTATTTTATTTTTAATTCCTCCCTTAATTTTCAATGCACTGTTCTGGGAGGGTATCTGTGTGAAAGGATAAATTCTACCTAAAATTAGGCCTGGAACTTTTACTTCCTTAAAAAAAAATCCTTTCTCAATATATTATTTCATCGGATGTTATCACCAGTGACCACCGCCTGTGGTGTCTCTGTAGTAACAACGGGCGTTAAAAAGTATTAAAAAACTAAAAAGAAGTCTATACGAGTAATTGATGATTATGTACGTTACATTACAACGTCGTAACCTATCGTTAATAATAGAAAGAGCAAGGCTTTGATTCTCAGATATAGCATTTTGCCCCTAATATATCTTGTGAAAGGGGAATGACTGAATAACAGAATCCTTTTAACATTGACTCATTCTGCAAAGCCTTTTCTTGAAAACCCAAGTTTGGAACCTAAAGGGGGAAAATAAAATAAAAAATGTGAAACATTAAGACCATGTTATAAAAAAGAATATGTTTCATAATAAGATGAACATTAATTATCAGTAGCAAATATTTAAGATGCACTCTCATTTCACGGTTATCTGCTATGTTTATTCCCTTTACACGTATATACTTAAACAGGTGTTTGTTGAGTAAAGCATGGTTTACATGCAGAATTTTGAATATCACAAAGAAACACAACATTAAACGGATAACAGAGATTTTGGAATTGATCTATCGGATTTTATAATAATTAGTGCTGCACCTACCGGGTTTGGTGTACACTTTTATCTCTGTGCTCATTTTTCCGAGATTATTGGGGCAACATTCTTAGTAATGTTTTGAGTTTTCTTCAGATATTGTTCTCATGTCATCACCAGAATACTTTGCATAGCTATTACCATGAAGTTTGAAATTTCCAAAATTTACTTATAAACCTACTTTGCAGAGGAGATCAAGTAGGCACCTGTGTTAACTTTATGCAGTGGCATACACTTTGCTCAAAAAAGATTTTTAAAGACCGTTTATTACATAAAACATCCTGGTTTTGAATATTATCGATATTATTTGCTATGTGCAAATATGAAGTACAGATATCAACATATTCTGCATGTCTGAGAACTATAATGAGAAGAAGAAAATTCATTTTATTATTTAAAGTTGAATAAGGTTGGAAGTTGCTTGTACAAACAGTGAATGAGCAAGTTTTATAATGGAAAATCAATAGTACACTGAAAGCTGTGATTCACAATTCATACGAATCTTTGACTTACGTTGTCCATGCTGCTATGTCCTACCAAGAGGAGCCCGAAATATCTCAAAACTGAATCCTTATAAACTGAGGGGTAGCTCGGTGTGAAATTAAGCTCTGCTCACCCAAAGATTCGAACCATAGCACGGCTCTACATTTTTAGCTAACCGTACTACGGGACCTCTTTGTGATCTTAACCGTCCTCATTGCTAAGGCTAAGAAAGTGCTTTCTGAGTCAGTTCCTACCATGACAGTGTCAGACTGTCGGCTTCTGACCAGTTATTTGTTTATTTCCGGACGCTCTTTAGCATCTCAGGTCATCAGCGTCCCATTCATTTCAGGGCGTAAAACGGCCGACAAATTTTGCTCAGAGGTCTCTTCTTTCAGGCATGAGGTTCCTTACGTGCCGCAAATCTACGATATAGACCCACGGTTTTACTTCTCTTCCGAAGGAAGCCGTACTTAGGATTTTTACGCCCGAAAACATCCATCGGTCCGGGCCGGGATCGAACCCGCGATCTTGGGTTTACCACTAGACCATCAGAATTGACAGATACACACATGTTTTCATTTCGCATTATCACATGACCATAATAAAATACAATTTAGAAATGAGAATGTGTGTTTATGACTGATTTACTGAACATTTTTTTTATAAATATTGCAAAAGTGGGTATCGCCGTAAACATCACGGTTGTAGATTCTTTAACAATTTAGTGAAAAAAGTGCAAAGGTAGGTAACTGATTATACAGGCACGATGACAAATAATGGCAGACACTTCAACATCTTATGAAATGGCGAATAGAATATTATTCCTTGTAATAGATATTAAATAAAGCGTAGAAAGAACAAGCGAAACATTCCGCCCGCAATGCTTCTGTTTTAGGGAGTACGGTGCTTCGCTGTAACAAAGACTTGACATCATATAGCCTACTGAGTTAAGCTCGCAAAACATTTTCTTTTTTGTATAAAGGCTGAATCGGAAATTTAGATCACACAAGCCGTATTTGGAAAAAATGTATCTTCAGCTTTTGTATAAAACATGCGCTTATATATTGTATTATAATATATTATTAATGAAAAATAAAATATTGTAGAGGATTCTATTATTATTTGCATTCCCTTCACAGCGTTAGTGCCTGGTTATTCATTGAAATGATAAATATGTAACAACTCAGGGGGTTGTAACGTAAAGCGCATAATGATGTTTTCTTTCACAGTAAAATACATCCATTATCCGTAACGAATTTCCTACATAATGATGCAGACCGCCATGGGTGGCCGAGGTCTGGGGTTCAAATCCCACCAGGACCGTCCTCCCTGACTGAGGTTTTTTTTTCCAGGTTTTCCTCAGTCCTTATAAATGGCAAATGGCGGGGAGGTACCCTAAACTTAGGCCTGGAACGTATCCTTCCTTAAAAACAAATCCTTAAATAAATAAATACAGTAGCAAAAACGGGCGTTAAACACCATTCATTCACTCCTACATAATGATTTCGCATTATTGGGTTCTAGCAGTGAATCGCTGAGACACGCGAATGTCAAACGCTGGTTGGAGTACGCAGTAGTTTCTATGTACTCACAGTGCTATCCTGTGTGGCAGTTAGTAGTGCTATGAGGGTAGGTCCATAAGTTCCCGGCCTACCCATTTTCTAGGTATGATAAAGACAAAACTATATTTCACTTTTCAATATAGTTACCCTTTATTGCAATACACTTTTCATATCTTTGAATTAACATTTCAATCCCCTCTACCAAAATAGTCAGAAGTCTTGTGTGCAAAATGGACATAAACAGCATCCATTACTTCCTCTTTACACTTAAATTTCCTTCCTCGAAGGTCCTTCTTGAGTTTTGGGAAGAGGAAATAGTCACTGGGAGCTAGATCTGGGCTGTAGGGTGGATGATCGATCTTCTTGAAGTCACATTTCTTCACAGCTTCCTTTGCAACAAAAGCTGTGTCCATAGGCGCGTTGCCGGGAAGAAGGCGCACACCACCACTCAGCTTTCTTCGCTTTCTCTTTGATGGAAGCACGTAGTCTGTGCAGTAGGCCAAAATAGTACTCCTCGTACTATGGTGTTCCGCTCCTTGAAGCCAACGAAGAGTATTCCTTCACAGTCCCAGAAGATTGTGGCCATGATCTTCTTGGTTGACTGAGTGACCTTGGCCTTTAGAGGCAGTGCTTCACCAGGTTTACACCTTTCCAATGATTCTCTTTTGGACAAGGTATTATATTACAGGATCATAGTTTCATCTCCTATAACAATGGTTTGCAGAACTTCTCTCCCGTTGCCACGGCAGAGCTCCAAAAATGCCTGACACAGATGACTCGTTACTGCTTTTGGAATGAGGAAAGAAGCCTAGGCACCCATCTTCACTAACCTCATTCATGTTTAAAAGTTCATTATTAATTCGAAGGACTTGTTTTAGAAAGGCCCAACCTTGCTGCTATTTGTGTAATTTTGAGCCGCTGGTCTTCCATAATTTCTCCTTCCACAAGAGCGAGCGATGTTTTCAGGAGTGAGCATCTCCAAGGGCCGACCTGCACACTCTTCGTCTTCATGGCTTTTTCAATCCATTCAAAAAAAAGTTTGGCCCATTCTTTTACGGTAGAATATGAGGGGGATACTTCCCCATATACACGGTCCAAACTCTGTTTAATTTCATCTTTCTTTTGTGAAGAACTTAATAACAGGTCGATACTTCATTTTGAACATGTCACAATCTTCTACACATAACCTTGTTTATACAAATATATCTGAACAACTGAATACAGCGGAACGGAAGTTACAGCTGCAACTATTTACTTAACAGATAAAGTATGACATCAGATAAGTAAGTCGATAATCCTTATCGGTGAGGCCGGAAACTTATGGACCTACCATCATATTTATGCCTTAAATGCAGCAATGAATTGTACGTTACACAAGAATAAATTCAGCAATACTGAAATTATCAATGTAAGCCGAAATAAAAAAAAAAATGCTGCAATTTCGAGTAGTAACCACCGCCAAATCGTCCGAGAATCATGTTCATAACTAACACCGTGAATGGATGGAATGAGCAGTACATGTGCTGTGTGTTTGATTTTGTTTACTCTACTGCATTAGAAACAATTTTCTGGCCGTTCAGATCTTGCCATTAAAAGCATCTATGTACGTTTCACATATAAAGTACATAGGTATAATTCTGAAGAGAGGTAAGACACATTAGAGTTAAAGGACTAGTCAGCAATAGGGAAATATTCTGTGCAGGTCTTTAAACTATATTTTTACTTTTTGAGTTGAAACCTGTTCCCTATTCCCTGTGGAGTTGCAGTTAAAAATGGAAATTCCTAAAGTTTTACTTTGCATCGTACGTAATTTGGATCACTTTCGTCCAGTGTTAAGTAAATAATCCTTCCAAATGCTTAAGTTGCATTAGACACAGCGTCAAGCTATTTATGGATTTAACGTTTATCGAAAATCAAAGGCAGGATAATAACACCACGTACCTGAGCGTTAATCACAACATGTTGATGCCAGAACAGAGACCAAGGTGAGCTGCAGGTCCGTTGCAAGACCTAACAGACAAAACACTGCAAGGCAGGCTCGGCTCTCTCCTCCTTCACCCACATCTTGTAGGGCTTCCTGGACAGGGTCCAACTAGTCCTCTCAAGAACCCATACAAAGGCGTCAGTTTCTTTCCGTGCTCCCTCCCCCAAGGCAGGTTATTTATACTCATGGAGGGCGCACAGTGTTTAAAGTCGATCGGGGTGAATATTCTTTCGGTGATATTTATGCGAAAGGAGCATCTCCGGACCTAGCAAGTTCATCTGTGATTGGCAACAGAACGAAATGACATGCAGTACTTGAGATTGTCTCACAATGCTTTTGACACTGTGGGGAGAAGTGCATTATGAGAAAAATTATATTTTGAATGAAATGATCCAGGTCGCAATGACAATATAATGATGTTAGATTCTTCATAAAGCTGCACCAAAATTATGTATCTGAGAGTCGAGGTAGACAGGGATGTCTGTTGTATAATGTACATTGGTGACTTGTTATCGGAAGAGTTGGGTGCTCTAGGAATAAACGACCCTAAGATTCCATTTCTTTTGTACACCGATTATTTATTAATCTGCGATTTATCCGTTGAGTTCTACAGAAGAAACTCGACAAAGAGAGTGCCCCCTCTCCAATCCCCCCCCCCCCCCTTCATTATAGCCATTAACGTTCTTTGTCGACTCTTCCCTAGAAATATTCCAAAATTGTGTGAGCATCTCGCATGCACCAACACTTCCCGTCAAATGTTCAAACTTCTATTGGAATTCAGAAATTGCGGTCATAAATGCTCATTTCTTAAAACATATTCTTGTAACTAAAATGGAGAGTATTATAGCACATTGATAAGCTCTGTCATGTCCTATGCTTCAGAAATAAGGGGCTGGCAGACTGAACAAAGTCCAAAACGAGTTTCTAAAAAGAGTTTTAGAAGTAGGGAGGAATACAACTAAATGTGGGGTTTTACGGAAATTTGGGAACTAAGAGAGAATATTCATTGTAAAAGTAGAAAAATTAAGTACTATTACGCATAATAAAAAGGTACCGCACACCTTTGAGGACTTTATGCTACTAACACCAGAAAATAAAAAGAAGACAGCATTGGGACAAGGGAGCGAGGAATAATATTTATGTTTGAAGAAAGGTACAAAGATAGCTTAGGAAAATTAACCAATAGGATACAGAGGCGGAAACTTTAATCTTATTTTAGGAAACAAACTCAAAATCAGACGGGGTTGAGAGATGTACGTATATGAGCTCCACGAGTTATCAAAATAGATTGGGTCTGGAATAGATCAGACTGAGGCAAGGAATGCGATTAAAACAGATGAAAGTATATGTGCTTTTTATGGTGACACCACCTTCTAATGCTCCCATTACGAGTACTGAACAGTGGAGGTCGACTAAGCTTTGATAAGTCAAATAGTGGATAGGTTAACATAATGGGATCTGTTTGCACAGGGTGACAACTGGCCAAAGCTTGATTCCTTTCTATGCAGTGCATGGAATTAGAAGCTGTTTGTTGTTCTTTGAGTCTGTTTGCAGCCTCATACTTCTGTTCTATGCCCGCAATCTAATCCACGTTAGATCCGGTCTATTTTAGGAACTCTGGAGTATAAATACCTTCATCTCTCTTTCCAATATGATTTTGAGTTCGTTTCCTCAAATAAATAAATATATGTTTATGAACGTGAGTGCGTGAATTTAAGAGTTTGTATTTAGGTGCTAATAATTGTAAACGCATTCAATGTTTATTATTTTTTGTAAGTGTCTCAGTATGTTTACATTAAAATCGGGTACGGTTAAAAGACCCATCCGAATCTTGTGTACATGTTTGTAATAATTGAGCAATATACACACATTACTACTACTACTACCACTACCATCACTACAATTACCCAACCGCCGGATGGGCGTGGTTGTATCTTCAGTGTTCTCCGCCTGTGGTGTCTCAGTAGTAAAAACGGGCGTTAAATACTATTACCTGAGAACAAGCTTGTTTCTTTTCTGCAACTAAAGCGTTCCAAGAAAATGTCAGCAATGAAGAAGATGGGGCATCGATCTGAGATACCATAACCAACATCTTTAGCATACTTATGAACATGCAAAGGGTGTGCTCAATTCTGACAATGAAACTGAAGCCATCTAGGGATTGCATTTATAAAATATTGATTGATTTGTTTTATTTATGGAAGCTCTTTAACATCTCAGGTCATCAGCGTCCCATTCAAATCAGGGCGTGAAACGGTCGATAAATTTTGCTCTGTGATCTCTTTTTTCAGGCTTGAGGTTCTTTTACGTTCCGTGAATCTACCACAGGGGACCCATTGCTTTACTTCCCTTCCGAAAGAAGCCATATATAGGAATTTTGCATCCGACAAAATCCATTGGCCCTGGCCGGGATTGAACCCATGATCTTGGGTCTACAAAACCATCAGGACCGACGTTTCTAGCACTTAGCACTAGCTCAAGTTTGATATTCAAGTAAAACAATACATTTTTATTTCCACTGATTGCTAATTAAAAAAATGTTTCTTGTTCATTTTAATAGTTTTTATACAGTACAACAATATCTTCCATCAATTAATTCAATAGGGTAAAATATATCAAATTAATTAATTTATAAGGTCGATATTTTGACATAATTTATTCCTCTTTTATACAGAAAATAATAAATGTTCCCTTTTTGCATTTATTTAACTTTTTTTTAATTCAAGTACTATGTCGATTTCCCTTATCACGAAAGTATGAACCTGAACCTGCTTGAAAGTTAAACCTATACCCCAGAAAGTTTGAATGTTTAACATTGAACTGTAAGGAATTAAACATTTGTCTGAAATGTTGCACTGTATTGACTTCTCAGCCTTCCGTCGCCTCTAGTTCAAGGTTGGCTGCAATCAGTAGTGGGATAATACTGTACAAACAGTCAGGACATTGTTTATGCGATATCGCGAGATACAAGCACCCCATTAATTGCTTCCGGCATGATAGTGCACTAGATATAATTATTAAAACATAAATATTTTATATCAAATATATCGAACTAACGCGCTTAATCCTTTTCGCACATTTTATTTTCAGCGTCGAAACAAAGTGTTCTGACTCGCTTAAATTATACTCGTATATGGTTATGAGTCCTGAATGTTTACGAAATTGTTAAAGATTATACTTTTAGAATACAATCTCCCTAAAAGAGTTTAAATTTAACTTATCACAATTTTAGATAAATACGCATAAAATTATTTCCAATGTTGGAGGAACAATTTTTCAATAGGTTGCTTTTTCCAGTTTGCTAGAAAGAAACTGAAAAAGTTATGTTGTCTTGCCAGGTGTTTTAAAAACAGACAGCACTTATATATGGTAAGAAAAATTTAACATACATTTTTACAAGTTTTCGCCTTTTAAACCGGATTTGGAGGCCTGAACAACTAACGTTAAACCTTTTCTGGATATTACTGGGTCAAAATGCAAGTCGGTTCTTGTAACAACTTTAATGTTTCGTCCAATCTAATGATTGGCGCAAAGAAAATTATATTCACATATCTTAGTATTTCCCTTGTTTATTGACGAGGTTGGCCTATGAAAATTTACTTGAAATACGAACTATATAAACATTTTGTTCATTATTCTATTTCTGGTCCCTACACGTCTGAGAGGAGACAATCGGCAGTTTCTCAAAAATAAGTTGCATCATTTAATTGACGATGCATCTCGGGACAACTTTAGTATCATTATTTGAAATATCGCCTTCCCCAAATGGAATGGTCGAGGGATAGTCATAGAATGACCTGCTCGATTTTTTAATCCAATGGCCTTTTAAAACCCTTAGTTTATGTTGTGAGGCAACATATCCACATCCAAAATGGAGTTGAGTAAATACGAAACACTCTAGGAGTTTTCACCGAGTACGCCACAACATGAAACGGGTGCATCAGATCGGAAAGACGCCACTTTGAGCAATTTTTGTATTGTGCAGTTTAGTTTATCGTTTGTATTATTAGCTGCTCTCTTGGCAATAAAGCCATGTAATTGTGAATTAAACAATTTTCAGGTTCATGTTCATATACATTTTTAATAATATTTTGCCGTTAGGAACATGTCCCTGACACTAAATCACGTGCATATACGAAATTTTATTTAATTTTTTCTTTTTGCTCATTTGGTGCGTCTTAGGCTATATAGTAATGTGTTACATAGTGTACCATTAGTGCATGACTTATTTCTGGTCTTGCTTTTGGTGGATAGATACCATTTGTTTGTTTACATTAAGAAAGGGTATTGAGGGAGAATGTATAAACCCACATGTTATTTCCTGATAATAAGCAAGATATATAAAGTAATATAAGACTTTCTGAGCTATCGTATCGTTGGACGTTTTCTTACTCGTATGTAGAGGAAACTGAATTTATTGAACTGTGTGCGGGTGTAATGATTTTGTCTAATAGCCCCATCATTCTGATATCCTTTGCAATGCGTTATTCTGAATTTATGTAGCTATTAGTAGTGATGTATGTGGCTCTTAAAGAAACACGACAATATGTCGACAAGAATCATATACATTGTGGGTATCAAGATTCCCTAGAATCATAATTTGTAGGAATATTGACGGTAGGACAATTTCAATAAGTGATTACAGAATTTAACCATCTCATTACAAAATTCAAAATATTAATTTTTTCTGAACAATCAGTTATCTCAGTATCCTATTGAATGTATTTAGCATACTCTAATACCTTTCATATTAATTATTTAAGTTAATTACCAAATAAAAATAGAAAAGGATTTCATACTTAAATATTTCACAACCACATGAAAAATAAACATTTTAAACTATAATAACAAAATAAAAGCAGAACTTATTCATTGCATCTTCAACATATTCACGACGAATATTAACGCATTGTTACTCCATAGGAGTTCTCAGGAAATAATTAAATAAAATATTGGCCTCTATAGGAGGACAGAAACGAAGGAACTGTACGCAGAGATTGAGATTGCACCATTTCAGTCACTTTGGTCATGCTTTAGTTATAAATCTTGTCCGCTAATACGAAGTTTTACATCTCGACTACTAGACGTACCGCAGATAACGATGACCGTATTTTAACTCAGCTCATTCCTCCTTTTGAACCTGTTGCTCGCCGAGCTCGCACATTCATTCGCAAAAATGGTTCGACAGTTGACTCTAGTGCAACCCTTTTTGTGTGAAAACTCGTCGAGTTTGTGCCGAATTATTCAGATCTTCCAGAACTGCAATTCACGATATTTTGCACAAATTTGAATATTGAATATACTAGTTCAGTGCAAAAAAAAAAAAAAAAAAAAAAACAACAACAACAACAAACAAAGAAACAAACAAAAAAACGTAGGAGGAAGCGCAAAGTTCTAACAGAGAGAGAGAGGGATTGAGAGAGAAAGGGTTCAATTGGTCATATCGCAAACATTTGTCAACAACTTTACTCCAGAAAGTATCACCATTGTGGTTTCGAAGTGTTAATGAAAACATCAGCAAAGGACAAGAAACATTAAATGGGTAAAGCTTACCTACGTACTGCTGAGAGCTGGAGAGGTGACGGGGAAAGGGCTTTATCAGCCAAGTAAAACACTACGCACTGCATGTTGTATCATCTGTTCAAATATTAACAGTCGTTCTATCTCTTTGCGTTAACAAAAGCAGAATGTTAACAGTGAACAATTGGACAACACATTCCTCTGACTAATCGCCACATGTGGCCGAGATCGTTAAGGCGCGGACTCGTGAGCGAGATGTCTGGGATTTGAATCTCGCCAGGACCGTCCTTCTTGACAGGTTTTTCCAGGTTTTCCTTATAAATGACAAATGCCGGAAGGTACCCTAAACTTAGGCCTTGAACGTTTCCTTCCTTAAAAAAAAATTTTTCCCAATGTATCTTTTCATTTCATGTGTCAGCAGTGTTGTGTCAGCCTGTGGTGCCTCAGCAGTAAAAACGAGCGTTAAACACTATTTATTCCTCTGACTAGCCATCTCTCCAGCTCCCACATGTACATATTACACACTGCACTCATTGCGAAGCTACAATAATAATGATTACCTATGAAGATGATAGTAATAATAACAACACGAGGTCTATTTTTACTGCAACACCAGGCTGCTTAATGGCATAGAATGTCAGTAGATCTTGAAAACGAAGTTGTCCTTTTGATTTTTTGATTGAGTTGATATCGGTCAACCGAAATATTGGCCTTTTTGCATTTTCAAGTAATCTGAGCAATAGGCAAAGATCCATTATGGCTATATTTTAAAAGTTAAAAAGTTATAATTTGTTTAATTTTTATTTTAAGATAGCTTTCTCTTCTTTTACGACGCCTAAACGCACTTAAATGAATTCCATTGCTTTAAAAATCAATATTTATTTCAACCAAACTGCAGAGATAGATTTACAGAAAGGAATAAAATAATTTAAAGCACTCTTTTTACAAATCTGCATGTTTTCGAAAAGTGCAGATCAAATAACTGCCTGAGAAAGATACTTCGTGATTTCTAAGAAAATTCGTTGTCCATTATGATGCAGCATAATGAACTTATTATGCTCTGCGTTGTGGCGCTACAAAATTCCTTTTTTCCATTTAGAGAGAGAGAGAGCACATACACGCACGCGCTCCAGGGTAGAAAGCAAGGTAACAAGTAATTATAGTGAACATTCTTAGCGGCAGCTCTAACCAATTTAATTTAACTATTTAGCGCGAAATAGGTTTATAATTGCAAATAACGCAGAATACTATAGAGATGCTGTCCGGAAAAAAATGTAGGGAAAGATATTACATTTCGAGCTCGTTTTTATTACTTTGCTAGCTAAATATTCGCCTAATCGGGTCTAAAGATCTTCCTGAATGATATTTGCTTAGGATAACAAATATGTAATTTTAATACAATTAAAACATCATCAACTAGCTGGATAATATTTTCACATTTATCTTGATGTGAAAGCTTTCTAAATAAGTTGCTCATTGTACGAAGTATATTGAAAAAATATACGAACTTTCAAAATTCTGCATCTTTTAAAAACGCTGGAGCTGGAGTTTACTTTAAGGACTTTATATTATCATATGCCGTTGAGAAACATTTTGACAACTTTGATGACGAATTAGCCGCTATCTCTTTAGCCTTAGACAAAATATAGCAGTATGATAAGAAAAATGTTGTCCTTTTTTTGTTGATTCCAGGGCGGTAATTATAACCTTAACAACTTATAATTACAATGAATGTGATATCTGCAAGAACTGTATGGGAAAAATTAATAAACTGCTGAATGTCAAGAACCACTTTGCACCTCAATGGGCTCCTGACCACTGCGGGATTTATGGAAACGAGCGGACAGATGAGTTGGCGAAAAGGGGATCGCAATTGAAACAACCAGATCCACCTTTGCCCCTGCGGTATATAAAGCGTCATATACCCTCCTGTATTAAATCTGACCGCTTCAGCCTGTACACAGAGAAAACTTCTGGGAAAAAGTGGAACTTCCTTTTGAACTGGTCGGAAACAATTCCTAGTTCTCTACCTATATCAGTTGACGTGGCCTGCTAAGGGTCATGACTACTTACAGTCACCTGTATAGAATTGAACTGACTGAAACAGATGCGCGGCGACCATGGCGTATCCATGACTAAAGAACACCTCAGCATTTGCCCTGCTGTTCTCAACTGTTTCTATTGACAATGCTTTGGTGATTATTTTTATCGTTCTTCTTTGTACTGGACTGCTAGTCGACTTATGACCGAGAGGTCGTAGACGGGAATAGGATTAAAAAAATCTGCACCAAAGAAGTTTGTAATAAGAAGTTCTGATCTTGACGAATTGCCCTTCAATTGCCGCTCTGTGTTGTTTTTTTCAGTCGAATTTCGTAAATCGTTTACCAAGACTCATGAGATGATGGGGGTAGCTACTTCAACCGTACTCAGTGCTCTGAGTGGTTTAAAAGTGGTCAAGAGTCCGTGGTTGATGACTCACGTTCCAGTCGCCCATCGACGTCAACTGGCGACCTCACATAGTCAGATTAATTGCAGAAGAACGTAACATTTCTGTGGGATAAAATCCTGACAGAAAAGCACGGCATGCATGGCGTTCCTATGCCGTTGTCACAGGAACCGCGTCACGATCTATCAGCAGCTCTTGGATCAAGTTCATGAACAGAACAGTTGAGGCGATGAAACATGGGTCTATGGTTATCATACTGGAATGAATATTCACATTCAGGGTGTATATCACGAATTTCTGCCGGAGGGCCAAACTGTGAATTGCTGAATTACCAAGATGTCCTAACACATCTCCGAGAAAATATGAAAAGAAAGTAGCCTGCGCTGCGAAGAGACAATTCATGGATCTTGCAACACATAATGCATCATCGTGGTCATCGTTGCTTGTTGGCGACTTTTGGGCAAAAAAACTGAGTGATCTTCCCCACCCTCCATACTCTCCTTACTTAGCACCTGCGAACTGTTTTATTTCAAAGCTGAAATTCACGATGAAAGGATGGCGATTGGACTCAGTTGAGGAGATAAAGCAAAACATGGAGGCATAACTCGCAATTAGGGCCGCTTTCACAGTCTCAAACGTCAACATTAATGGCTGAAAAAAGAAGTGACGTATCATTTCAGTGTTTCCCAGCTGCTGAGAATAATGGTGGCAATAGTTGGAGGTACCGGACATCCCGATACGTGTTTCCCGACAGATTTCACATTCGGTCGCTAGGATCAAACCATCTCCGTACGAGATATGAAAGCTCTCCTCCCCTCCAAAGTTGTCTACAAAGTTTGAGGCAGAATGGAATATTTTATGCGCGGTTGTAAGTAATTTGATGACATCGATTTTAACAACGTCCCCGAAGTGGGCATCAGCATTTTTTTTTATTAACTTTGCTTTATTCCTCAGAGAGGAGAATAGCATGTAGTGTCTGTGTGTTAAGCGAAGATATAAAGAGGGTGTGTAGAGAGAGAATAGGAGAAAGCGTTTTATGGACAGTGGCCAGTAATATCAACGTGGGTGCGTGTTAATTAGCTAATTGAATAACGTGTTCAATATTAGTAGCCGCACAGTGCCAAATGTAATTTGAAAATGGTATTGATAAGTCGTTTCTGGCAAACAACTCCATTGCAACGAATATTTCGAAAATCATACTTTAAAATGTTCATGTTTTTTCATAAATGTTGGTGTTGTGTTCTCTGTTTATTAGCAGAAAAATTATAGTTTATGGAAGAAAAAACTCCAGTATTTTTATTTTTGTGATTTTGATATATATTCTTCGTGCAACTCTGGGCCTACAATTTTTGGCGGCCGACATGGAAATATATTACGGAATATAAACAATGTCTTTAAAATATACGGAATATTAATGGAAGAATGCCGTTGTCTTTGTTTTATTTCGCATTAACTGTAACTACATATTTAAAAATTTCTGACGGTCTTAGCTACAGATGATATATAAAAGGGCCACGATATGTCGTATATCTGTGGCTTCTAAGATGCTACAGACTTTGGTTTTATGATCGTGAAGCTGTTGGCTAATGTGTGAATAAAAAGCAAAACAAAAAGGGAGAAAACTATAAACGTACAAAGAAAATAAAAGATGGAAGATGAGTGACAAATCTTGGTTCAGTAGGCTGGCTAATTGAAGCAGATATTTATAATTACAAACTGGTAACATTGAACACTACAGTACAGGGAGATGTTTTCCATACTTTTACAGATGACAATTTGCACCACTCTGGCCAAGGGCGGGATCATGGGGTAACTTTAATGAAAGCAGCTCTCCTTCTCAGTTAGGAAGACAAGCAGGCCAATTTTTAGAGAAATAAATAACATTGATCTTTAATCATGGCCATACTAAGAACCAAATGTCGTTTCAATAAATGTTTGTGGTATTGATGAAAGCCGGATTGTATACGAGTACAATCAAATTGCGAAATATAGCTTAGAAAATGTTAAAATGTTTTGCGGAAAATCTGACCTAATTTGAGGCTATAGTAGTAGTAGATAAGAAAATGCTTCTTGAGGTTTTATTGAGAGTGAAAACACTACAGTTTGTCTTCAATTCGTTTCATCACCAGACACCTATTGACTAATTTGAGAAATTGTTTTGTAGCCAAGAAATTTTTTCTAATATTTCATAAGCTGATTTCAATGTTAAAATTTTTCTCTTATACAGTTAAACCACTGCTTACTATAATAATTTCGATAGTGATTTAGTTGGCGAAAGTTCAAGATTTACACCATTTTCGTTTTGTGTTTTTCCCTTAAAACTATATGCTTTCAATAGAAGTTTATTTTCATCTCACTAAAAACAAAATTCAGATTGATGCACAATATCGGGAATTGCAGCTCTGGAAGGAAACAAATGATCGGGAAAGATTTGGAAAATTCCGCACATACACGACACGTTAATTTGAATTTATAACAGCCTTTGCACACAAAACTAGACTCAACTGAATGCGAGCAACTAGGAACGGGCTCAGGAAGCGACGTTCAAGGACATGGTAAAAGGGGGAGATCATAAAATACTTATTCGGGACAGGGCATGTTGAACAACCTTCAAGGGAGACTTGGTTTTAATTAATACGGAGCGAAACAACAGTAGGAGTTAAATCCATATATAAAATGCTTTGCAAGCTTACATACCACGTTCTGACAAGCAAATGAAGTATCTTAAAGTCTCTGGGGGCTGTGGAACGAATCACATGGAATAGTTAATGCAGAGGTTTTGCATTTAAGGAGTTGGCAAGGATATGAGCCTGTGAACGGGCAGGGCATTTAGATGAAGATAGGTTGCGTAGAAATATAGTTTTAAAATTAGGGGCTCTTCTAAAAGTAAGGAGGGGTAAAAATTAAAAAATATCACTTAAAGAAGAATGCATCAATAAAGCATTGGGTCATTCTTCCAAAATACGTTTGTTGTTCTCAATTTCAGGCGCGTAGTACTAACAAGTAGTAACAAGTAGTTACAAGTAGTAACAAGGTTAAAAATGAAGCTTTTGTTGTAAATTTCTGAGCTTTAGAGCATAATCATAAGAAAAGAGCCATTGCATAAGTGTAATATCTAGGAATGTAGCAGCAGTGGGAGAGACAGAAGAAGTGAACTTAACTGGAAATTTGGAGTTAAGATTGGTAAGGAACTGCTCGAGAGATTCTGAGCCATGAGACCAAAGCATGAATATATTATTAATATATATATAAACTGTAATAATGGTGCAAGAGGTTCTGACTTAAGATACTCCTCCTGTAAGCGTGCCGTAAAAATATTGACACAAGATGGTGCCATTCTATTGCCCATTGCAGGGCCATTAAATTTTAGATAAAATTCATTATCAAAACTACAGGCATTGAGAGTGAGAACCAAATAAGTTAAGAGGCAAATAAAATTGTTTGTATAAAAAGAATTAATCCTATAGCTATAAGGTGATTAATGAATAAGAAATCTATTCCTAGAGTTATTCATATTTTTATTAAAATTGTTGCGATATCAAAGGATAGTTTAGAGAAAATATTAGTTGTGCAAATTAAACATAAGATTAAATTTTATTTCCTTGGAAGTGTTAGAGTTTTAATGATGACAAATTAAATTTGTGGATGGGGTTTGATGATGTACCCGAAAATGGAAGAAATGTCTAACAGCTGCTAATCCTGCATGGTGAGAAATAGTATTTTAGTTACATCAATATACTCTTATACCGTGGGTGCCAAAAATGTATACACACTTTCACAGTAGATATCTATTTAATATATTTCAAAGTTGAACCGAAAAACAACGTAACGTGTAGTATGATGTTCTGTAAATAGATGTGACTCACATACATTATGATAGCGTTGCTACGTGACAGGTAGATCAACAATGAACAAGTGAAGCCAAGGTCATTCCTAAAAGCATAACCACTTGCTGTAATAAAGACCTTTGCACAAGCTGGGGAATGTGTGAAATAATATCTGGTTTTGTTTAGAACTAGCGTCAAGCTTATTTACTGAAATCGAATTAGGTTACGTGTTAACTTTGTTTTCACTCATCCTTGGTTTGTTGCATCAGTGGCGTGCAAAGCCTATTGCAGCTTATTCCTGATGAAATTTCTGTTGCTGATCTTTAGTGTTCGCAAAATAATTCCAGGCTAAATTTTGTGAATATAATTAGCAAGCTTTAAAACGAACACTTGTGACTTTGTGACTGTTTAATTTGCTTCTCACATTACAACAATGCAGTCTAAAGTTATTTTTATGTATTTTATTAATAAAGTGTTAAAACTGACTAGAGAGGTCACATTACTAGGTCATACTATGTTTTCTGACTCTTCTCTCATTCGTTATACATTGTTGGTTTTCATTTATCTAATACTGACTTAATTTAAAGCATTGTTGAACTTAAACGCCCCTCAGTACTTTCCATGAGAGTTTTTTGGGGGAAAAAATTAAAATTGCGGCGGCTAGAGTGATTTTTAAATTTTACTTAAACCTCCACTCTGTTTTCAGATATACCCCGGCTCCTAATGACCCGATCGTCCTGCTTTTCAGAAACTATTTTGATTAATTTATTTTAATGAAATATCCGAGTTTCGATTAGAAAAATAAAAACTTGCGGCTGATGGAACGTTGACAGATAGACACACACACACATTGAAAATTTGAAGATTTGAAGATTTTCCGAATCTTCATTAAGAATCTCAGAAACACATTTCCAGAAATTCTGTCACTTCAGCCTGTTTTTTTATGGTGTTTAAATGTCCGTTTTTACTACTGAGGCACCACAGATGGTGGACACTGACGACACCTGAGATGAAATGATATATTGCGAAAGGATTTTTTTAGTAAGGAAACATTCAGGGCCTAAGTTCAGTGTACCCCCTGCCATTTGCCATTCATGACGACTGAGAAAAATCTGGAAAAAACCTCAGTCAGGTAGGACGGTCCTGGTGGGATTCGAACCCCAGACCTCCCGCGCCTTAGCAACCTCGGCCTACCGTGGCGGTCTTCACCTTATTGTTACATCATGAGAAAGCTAAGCGAGTTGTTATAAGTAATACCCACCACAAAGAAAATAATCGAATTGCGACAGTACATCGTATGCAACGTCAAGAAAACAACTAGAATGGCCAATCAGTGTAAAGATATATCATGTACATCAGTTCAAGATGTTTATTTCTGGTCCTAGTGCATAGTTAAAGTTTCAAAGAGAATCTCTTTGCAGTCATTCTGTTACAATGAAACACTGTCTAATAAAATATCTAACGTTTATGGTAAAATCGCAGTAAAAGGAAGAAGGAAAATGAAATGCGCATAAAAATGCACGATTTATGTGTTAGACCGGATATCTAAAGCATTATTGTAAGAAAAATTTTCAAATTTAATTGGAATATCAACATTGAGTTTGACTCTGTTCCACAAATTTCAATTAATAGTTTGCGTTTACAATAACTCCGACAAAATACATATATATTTTAAAAACTACCAGTTTTGTTCAAAACAATAGTAATGTAAATAGTAAATACATTGGAAATACATAAATTAATATTTACTGAGGGAATATAAATTATTTGTGTTTGAAATTTGATGTAGGACCTGTAAAGACAATTTACTCATGTATTTTGCATTTAATTTTTCTGCGTCAAAGCTACAACTAATTATATTCAAAAGTATTTTATGTTTTTGAAATTTAATTTTTTGGAGTCATAGTATTCAATGTGTGATGTTGGCAACTAACACAGGCTTTACACTAGTGAAAGTAATAATTGTAAATTGAACAATTATGTATACTTATATATACACACACATATATATATATATATATATATATATATATATATATATATATATATATATGAACAGCTTACCTGTACGCTTAAAAAGTCATATATATTTTACATAGCTACTGAGCTTAAAAATTGAGAGGAGGGTTACCCATTTCGGCTCCTAAATTCTCCCTCAAGGCTTTCACACTAAAGTACCTGATTCAGTTCAGTACAGCACGTGCGATACATTATGAACACACTGCAGGTCTTCCCCCTTAAGTCCTTGCATAAGAAGTGGCTGAGGATGGAGATTTGCATGAGTACGTATCAACGACCGGGGGGGAGGGGGTGCAGGCATATCGTTTTACCGACAAGGATACGTCAATTCCAATAATTCTCATATTTGGACAAGTGATATATGTCTTCATGACAAAATATTGGGATGTGGTCCCTGTTTCATGTTATGACAGATACCGAAGTCTACATTGAAATGCGAGGAACTATTTTCAGAAAGATGACTGGCATCTGACGCATCTTCAATGTCAGTTTGACTGAAATTGTTTTCATCTTTGAAGATCGTGTAATTTCGAGAGGACTCCGGCTGATTCTTGCCCTCTCCCCCCGCTCCATATTTATTCCTAGGGGACGTGTTTAAAGGGAAAGTGTACAACAACATCACTTCTAAATTAAAACCGCAAGAAAACTTGAATGGAAATTGAGGTTTGACTTCTGATGTATTAATGAATAATGAGAAGTGTGTGTAGGCCTGTCTGGTGTTAACTGGAACAAATTTCAGCACTTTATTACGCTTCTCAAACACAATGTAACGTCTCTTCTAAATGTCACTGAATTTGTTTGAAAGTTATAAGAAAAAATCTGAGCCCAAGAGCAAGTGAAACACCCTGCAGCGTTCCCAATCACAGTAAAGATGCCAGTTAGTTACCGGCTCTGTACTGAACCTTAAGCTTGATGAAGGCTCCAGTCGTTTTACACAAAATAATATATCTTGAATGTATCATTCAGCATTTCTCCAAGGCTGTTTTAGCCTCAGTACAACTTTGGACAATGTTTATAAATAAACACTTTATAAAAGGATACATTTTAGACATTTTCTTTCCACGCTTTAGCTACATCTTTAAGTGGGCGTACGGCTTTCTGAGAAGATGCCGTTTCGCTTCCACTTATAGCAACAGATCACTTCCGTTCTCCTTGTGCTGAAAACTACCGGCAGCAACTCTTCCGGAACTGCAAGAGGAAACTTCATATCTGCCGATCTCTCACTAACGGCTTGTGATGCAAACTCGGAGTGGTTAAATCTTCTGGTATTCCCAGAGCACATCAGCAGAACCCATTTCCCTCTTACATTCAATTATCTGAAATTTTTCTCATCCTCCCACTCCTGCCTTCCTTATACACATATAGAAGAAGAGCTTTTGGAATAGAGAAAGCGTATTCGAGATCTTGGTTGTATCATGGGGGTAGCAAATACTGGATGATTCGGTTGAAGTTTATAAAAAACATATGCTGTCGGGAGTGAACTGGATGATTTAGTGCCTATAAATTTTACATACTGGAACGGATTATAAAATTAAATATTGCTGTGTTTTACGCAGCTTGCTGAAAAATATGCTGTATTTATTTCCAACCTCGCGTCTACTCACTGGAATTATGTATGTAGTACATTATGCAAATTCGGTTATAAAAACGATTGATAAACAGGAATGGCATCTAGCTGGACAAATCTTTAAAAATAACACTCTAGTTTCGCTTTTTCATATCGCCGTTGTGAAACTCTTTGTCACTGGTTCTAGAAGTTTCAAGTTACCTATTACAATTTTAGCTTTATAGTTATTTTTGTTTTCGAAGTTTATTCATATTTTACTATACATTCATTTTCTCGACGTTTAGGTACTACTAGTCACATTCTTTGTTTACATTAACTGAACATTTAATTTATTTACGGACGCTCTTTAACATCTCAGGTCATCAGCGTCCCATTCATTTCAGGGCGTGAAACGGCCGACAAATTTTGCTCAGAGGCCTCTCAGGCTTGAGGTTCTTTTTCGTGCCGTAAATGTACGACACGGGACCCACGTCTTTACTTCCCTTCCGAAGGAAGCCACACTTAGCATTTTTCCGCCCGAAAAAATCCATCGACCTTGGCCGGGATTGAACCCGCGATCTTGGGTTTAGGAGGCAAGCATGGTTACCACTACACCCCAGGACCGACATTAACCGAAGAGAGGGTATATATAGATAGAGGTTTTCAAATGAGTAAGGCATGGACTCCTTTTCTCATCAACCACTGCTCTGTCACCATTCCTCCTTTCACTTCTAAACTTAAGCCAAAGATCACGACAAAATTAGCCGGGTATGATCAACTTAAATAATACTAACGTCCTTCTGTTGGGTTACATACTAAAGAAAACAGCACAATGGGCTAGATCTTAGTACTCCACTGGGTTGTTGGTTGACCTTGGCCGACGTTTCAGGTTAAGCTCAGTTCTTCTATAAAAAACTAACGTGTGTACGATTCGGCGGATCTTAAACGTTATGTGATAGTTGGTCATTTGTAAACAGTATGCTAAAAAGGTCAAACAAAAAATAAAAATATTTCTATAAATATTCATTTTCAATTTGTCTGTGCTATCACAGTGTTCGAGTTCCAATCTTAATACCATTCATAGTTTTATTAATAAATGTCGTAAGTTGCTAAGATAAAAGCGAAGAAGACGATATGAGGTGCCACAAAAGAAACTTGGATACATTGGGTGCCTCCTGGAGAAACTCCTGAATTCTTTTCGCCGCCATTCGTAGCAAACGGTAACCTCTTACACATCCTTGCGAATGGCTCTCAGATTGCTTAATTTTTAAAATGACTGTGATGCAAGAACTTAAACAGGTTGCTTCTGTGAATACGTTTTGGCTTAAGTATATGACGAGAAACATATCTGAACCTCATTCTGTTTTCCGTAATAGATTCACTTCCTGTAGGAAACAGTTCATATCAATAGTTATCATTCTGCTGAATTAACTGTGAGGAAATGTACTACATTTTCTTTTTACAGCAGGATTCTGCGACCGCACATACAGTCAATGTTTCCCTGCAAATAATCCGCAAAGTGTTTGGCAATATAGTTGTCTATAACAGACATATGGCCCGTTCGATCCTTCGATATATCTTCCTGAAGAATATAAATGAAAATGTAAATGATTAATTCGAGGTTTAAGAAGAACAATGAAATTCCTAAACAGATACTGGAAATATGAGGAAAATGAGGGTTAGTACTGTTAGCGTCTCTTGGAAGACATACATAACTTTATAAGTGTAAATAAAATAATTAAACAGTGACTCTTGAGTTTAATCGCGCAGTTTTGTTGACAGCTGGCCGGGAAAAACACACTGCGGTCCATGAACTCCCTGCCTGCAAGAAAGAAATTTTTGCACAACCTGCGCGACCTAAACATGTTGAAAATACCTGCTTAGATATAAAGAGCAACGGAACTGTTGTTGAACGATATGTTATTTGTTATAATTGTTTCAATCTCTGAAGACCACAAGCTGATTACTTTATGCCCCGGAGTGTTGAATTAAAGATTTTAGGATGCTGCATATAAACTCGTAAGTCCATAGAAAATAAGGCTACGTGATACTGAGGGAAAACTCCTGAAAACCTCAACCTAAACCCGTAACCGCTATTTGGTAAACAAATTAGTTCTAGACCGCAGGAGTGTGCGGTGATGCACTGCCTTCAGTAGTTCTGGCTTGAGAGGGTCTTGTAAAGTATTCCGGTAATTACAAAGCAGACGTATACAAGATCAGCTTCAATATTTATTAGTTATTACTTTTCAAAATAAGCACCAACTTAAATATAGCCATGTGAAATAAAATCTTAAATGTTAAGTACTTTTATTAGTGAGCAAATGTTATCCCAAACTTTGAAAAGCGTTGCTTTTTAACAGTTGCCTTTGTGTTTGCTCTGCATGCCTTATATTTACTTATGACTCCCTAAGTGCACCCACCAGGCTCCAGTAGGGTAGTCAGAGAGCAGATCCCTGGACTAAATCGGCCATGCAGTGGTGATCGGAAAGATTACTAACATTAATTAAATCACAGTTATATTGAACAAGTCTCTGTAAAGTGCTTTTCTTTAGAATATCGTGCTAAATAGCTAAGAACATATTCGGGTATCAAGTAAAAGATTTAATATTAAACTCTCCTCAACAAAGTGCATGGGGCATAAATCAAATAATCATAATAAGGCAAAGGAATTCACAGTTAACTTTTATGTTTTCCATTTAAGAACCAAAAAACAATTCAGAGACCTAAGGACTCTAACATTGAGAAATGCATTCAGACTGGTAAGTTTATCTATAAACTTAAATATACAGTTATTTATTTCTTTCTGTAAATATGTCCAGTTTCTTTCTTTTGTATGTCTATTACATTTATTGTTAAATAAAATGCTGCCTTTTTTTTGAAGTACTTGTGTCATATCGAGTTTTTTTTTTTTTTTTTTTTTTTTTTTTTTTTTTTTTTTTTTTTTTTTTTTGTATTGCACAATAAAATGTTGCTCACAAGTCAATAAGTAAGCCAACTAGCTTGCGTGTGTGGGATGCAGCCAAGAAACGTACGTTGAAACTGTTCAAGAGTGATTCCAAACATGTCTCTATTAATTAATTGCAGCATCACGAAAAGCTGTACCGCCACGGGTGGCCGAGATCGTTAAGGTGCGGACTCGTGAGAGGGAGGTTTGGGGTTCGAATTCCGCCAGGACCGTCCTTCCTGACTGAGGTTTATCCATGTTTTCCTCGGTCCTCATAAATGGCAAATGCCGGGAAGGTACCCTAAACTTAGGCCTGGAACGTTTCCTTCCTTAAAAATCCATTCCCAATTTATCATTTCATCTCATGTATCATCAATTTCATCTCATGTATCATCAATTTCAACCTCAGTAATAAAAACGGCGTTAAACATCATTAAAAAAAAGCTGTTTTTGCTATATTAGACTTAACTATCGCAAAACTATCACGCGTCCCACTCTCTTATCTGCTGGCCACCCTCACTGATCGCACTGATTGGTCGCCCGACTACACCTCTGGCATTATGGAACTTTAATTTCCCAGTTCTAAGTCACCTTTCAGGTGCTAAGTGAGCTCTGTCTCTAAATGATTTGGTATTTTGTTTGCAGTGCGTTAAAGCAGGTAACTTTACTATTGTGTGTAAAATAAATTTAATGCATTTAAATGTCCAGTCATTTTTCTCCGGTGGGATATAAAACTTCACGGGGGGATATCATAGGGTCCAACTTTTGGTAATACTAATAATATAATATATGTACTAATACTTTTAAATTTCCCTTTATCTCTGGTAGCTAGAAGGATTGATCCATAAGTTTCCGGCCTCACCGATAAGAATTGTCCCTTCACAAAACCCTTATCTGGTGTTATACCTTATCTGTTAAGTGAATAATTGTAGCCGTAACTTCCGCTCTGCTATGTTCAGTTGTTCGGATATATGTAGAATATTGTGACATGTTCAAAATGGAGACAACCATTTTGCCTTTTGTTTATTATTCAAGACAAATTAGTGTGAATTGTGTGTCTAATTTCGTTGTTACTGTTTTATGTTTATATGTGTATATAATATACACATACAATGTTTATGGAGAAGTGTGCTGACAGCATATTATTTTTGAGTACTATTTAACTAATCTGAAAATACTTGCGCCGGACATTGATATACAGGATAAAATAAGAAACCGAGAAAGGAATTTTATTTTTGCTAGACCGAAGTTTAGGGTCCTCCTTGGCATTTGCCAGGCATTTGGTATGAGAAGGGAAGTAAACAAATGCCAGTCACGGAGGATGGCTGTGGTAGAATTAGGAACTACAGACGAAAGCGATCTTGAAACACACCATGCACATCCACGTCCCAGGTACAACTTTTCAGTTATGAACGTAAGGGTGGCACTCAGTGAAATGTTCAGAATTTATGAAAGTATTCTCTCACAATGACACCAGAGCAGTTAATGTTTTCTTCCGTTAGAGCGCTGAGTGTACCATTGCCTGCCTTTCTTCGAGCTGGCTACAGGGAACAACAAACTGTTCATTGGGCTCAGCTAAAGATTTTTTTGAGAGGAAAGTAAATTTCAAAGCAGCGCATTGTTCGTCGCTGTAGGCCGAACTGAGCATGTATCAAATTGCACATCTCTCACAGGCTGAAACCGGGAGTCACAACAATGAAACTACGTGTACTAGTATTAACCTATCGAAATATTGCAACGTTAAATTTTAGCGCGAGAAATTATGCCTTAAAGTGCATTAACCTTTTTTATTGAACATCGTAATTCGAACTGAAAGAGGCTACCATTAGTATAAGGGAGGTCTGCTACATTACATGGGGAGCCACTGTCTTAATTACTCTCAGAATGTTCTCCTGCAGTTGCACTTGTCTCAGTGCATGTCCTACAGGATAACGCAAGGCAACCTTTTTGCCAAATGTATTTAGAAATTATAAATGAAGAAATAATTGTCATTAGAAGTGTGGTAGGTGCTGAAAGTAGCCAGTACCTTGCTAATTATGTAATGATTCGCACTCAGGGAAGTTTTGCATGAACTGCGGTGTCTATCGATGCGCTCAGGTGCAGCAATTGTTTTAATTTTTGTAGAATTCACGTTACGGGTATTCTGGGAACTGACGTATTCACTTAGAGGCAACCAAGAGTCGTCGGAAAACTGCGCGTAATTCAGTGTCGATAAAATATTGCAACAAATACTCTATTGTTTGCACTGGGAGGTTTCAATTCTTATGCAACAATAAAATTATACGCATGCAGTTAGATTTTATTTGTTTATTTATTTTGCAGCTCATTTACTTATGATTAAAGATGGGTGAACAAACATTCGCCCTTCACGAACAGCAGGACATATGGGCTAGAGAGAAGCGATCTCTCACATCTCCTTACGTAGGTCATATGTCTGTGTTCACTTTCATTTAATTAAATCATCAGTTTAAACTTTATCAGAAAACATTAGGAGCCCAGAGCGAGTGAAATAATCAATACAAACAAATTAATGTTACCGCAGTATAATTTGAAAAACAATTTGAATTGCATTTACTTATTTTGTAAGATGGAGACATTTAATTTTTTTAAACAAATTTCCTTATTCTATTAATTAAATATCTTTAATTTTATTTTTATTTTGAGCGCACTTATTTGTGTTCTATTCTTGGCTACAGAGTCAGTACAAATGAAAGATTTTGTCCGCTAAAAACACAAAATATAAGATAAATGGTGCAAAAGAGCGTTTGCCATGCACTGGTGATAAAATAGCGAAGAAGTAAAAGCATTTGCAAGTTCCTGCATCAAAAGCACAGACTTCCATTCCTGCGATGACATGTTTAAGGAATTCAAAACAAGGAAATATTTTCATAATTTATCAGCACGGTGTAGCTCGTATTCTTATTTCCTCAAGTACAATTATTTTTAGATTCACTTTCTCGCACATCTGTTCTACTTGACTTGAAATATGCAATCTATTTACCTACATTCTTATAAATTGAAAATTTTGCTCTTCAGAACCATGGTCCTTCTTTATTTTTGCCATTATAAGATTAAACTTTGCTTGATGTAACTCCGCCCAATTTTTAAAATATACCATACATATATGTACTTAGTAATTATTCCTCCCGTTTATTTTATTAAAGAAGAAAAAGAAGAAGAAGAAACAAACCTGACGCCACTGAAAGCCAGTGCTGGCATACAAGTGACGCACGGCACATGAGATAATTAAAAATCAATGTCCAAGGTGCTCAGCTGTGGTTGGCTGCACTTCTAAACTTAACTGCGATTCCCTCTATTCGATCCCCGCTTCATGCAAATGCGGGTTGTACCTTTGGGAACATGAAGCCTAAATTAGCGAACGCTGCAGTGCAGCTCATCTGTTCTCTTCAGAACACAGTGTTGTATTCCAGCTTGTAATAGCAGTACTTAACGTTTCCCTCTCCTAGCGTCTTAAAATGCATGGTCATAGATGTTTATGGGGGAAATTGTAAAAAGTAATCTGGTTATGTTGTGTTTTTTTCGCAATATTCCCTCGTTCCTATATTAAATTAGTATTAATGTTTTTATACACACCTCCTCACTGAAACAACAATGTGTTGTTCATGTAGTAATTTTCGGGGTGTCTGTGCAAGAAAACTAAATTGAATTATAATAGTCGAAAGTTTCTTTGACTTATTTTCAGGAAAGGGTGGAGAAACTCGGGGAGAAAGGAGAAAGAACCGTCTTTGTTGTCTGTCTCTTTCACCTACTACATTTTCGTTATCTTTTTCTTATTTTTCTGCCCATCCTTCCATTTACCCAAGTTATCAAGATAAAACAGGACGTTATTTAAGGTTCCGAACTCTCATGGGTCAAGCGAGGGTTTGTATAACAGAAACTGAACGTCTTTAAATGGAACGTTTCATGCAAGGCTTGCAGGACACTGTATTACCGACTCAGAAAGAGGCGCAGAAACTTCATTTACAGATATGGCAGGAAGAGGATTAAGGGACCCATATTTACGACTTTCATTAAGATTATCCAGAATTCCTCGCGAATATGCAGAGGACACAAACATTCACTGACATTGATTTTGTACCAACTTCTATGGATTCTGTATAATAATCCTATTAACATCTTTGCAGAGAATACGGTTTTAAAATTATATGAGGGACTCCTTTGCGCAAATGTCATATTTTTGCACAAACTCTATGGAATGTTGTAAAAAGTTTCTCTTTCCAAGATATTCTTCAAGCAAAGAGAAGCCCGCAAACAGGTACACATACTTCCAGATATAATAAGAGACAATTTTCAATGCTGTGCAAATATTTTTATAACATCATATTATGTGCCGTTTTTGCGAGATATTTATTTTTATTTTTATTTATTTTTGCTGGAACACTATTTTTCCTTTCTGCACACCTCAACAGTGTACGCCAAGTAAGCCTTGTTTGTCCCAATGTTTCAAGCTCATTGGATGGCGAGCTTCCATATTTTTCATCGTCACACAAAAAAAGGAGACCCAGCAGGGTGGATTGTATACATGTTTGCAATCTTTACAAATTGCTAAAACCGCGGATCTTCTTTATTGCATGTACCCAGTGACCCATGTAGAATGCAGTTTTGAAATAATTTTTGGTAAAATATTTTATTGTAATGCGTTTATTGATTTTAATGTTTCCTTTGTGATACTTTTTGGTCAGGAAGAAACGTAATATCGAATTTTTTGTAACTAAGGGACTATACAAAAGTTTTTATACATTGTTAAAGTAAGGGCTTTTGTAATATGCTAGTGGCGTAGTAATTATTTGTCAGCATTTGATTAATTATTATATGGTAAATATCGACAAATTAGAGATTTAAAGTTTAAAAATTCAAAGAGTCACCGTTAAAATTTAATATTTAAAATCTGTTATTTATAAGTATTTAACATGATACATTTCTGATTACGCTGTTTGTATGTTCCAATCTGTTTTCTATTTAATCACAGTTGATTGATATTCTGAGTTGAAATTTATTTTACATCTGTTTGATATGTTTTTACTGTTATTTACTAAATAATACTGATTGTCTCACTGTTAGAACCTGGAAATTATTATTCTTTTCCCGTATTTTCAGGACCATATCCTGAGGATTTTCTTTCCAACATACTCCCAAAATTAAAACAACCAACCTATTGTCGCAAATAGGTTATTAAATTATTATATCTTTGAAACGCGCATTTATCAATTTTATGTGACTATTTTTTGTGATCTACCTTTAGTTTTCCTAAGGAAATCGCAATTAAGACAGGTTTGTAGTAGCATTCAAATGTTTAAATGTTCTGCTTGATATTATACAACAAATTTGAGAGGGCCCTTGTTCATTTTGTTAGCAACGTTTTCGAATTCTGAAGGTATATTTTTCTCTTCTCTCGAAAATGTTGAATTATTTTATATTCTTATACTACAAAATACATGTAATATGCTTTGAGTTGATTTCAATTTGCTTGTTTAAGATTTCGGTCTGTTCAAATAAAATCTTGTGGCTGAACGGGATGAAATGTTGGGCGATCGCTAATTTGTCAAATGTTGTTTAGTTTATGTATACCAAACAGCTGACACGGTGTCTCGCATTTCTTGTGTTCAGAACTGAAAATCACAGGATGAACATGTGCTTTTACTTTCTGGATAGGACTGTCCTAGTCTGATATGTTTGTTGGAGAGATTCCCACAGTAAAGGGTGTAGACGTTATGCTCTGTTGTTCATCTCTGATTCGTTTGGTTTCCTTGGCTTTGGCGATCTTCAGAGCTCTCATGGTGGTCGATTTGCTGCACAATTCAGTTGAAGAATTGGAATGAATGGTTCATCTCAGTTGGTCGGCGATGATGAAGGCACCCGGAACAAAGGTACAAATATGCATTGTTTTTGCGGGGTGTAGTGTCTATTGCTGTGACCAATGTTTCCGTCCTACTTCTCATAAGCTCTTCGGCCGCAGCTTCAGTATCGAAGCTCATCCTGCTCCTTGCCTCCGGTGCTGTGGCCACGTCCACAGTGCGGCGGGTTGCAGGAATTCTGCTCTATGCCATTACTGCGGGACCTCGGCCCTCACATCCGAATGCACGAACCACTATCTGGCTCGCCGCCGCCGATACTGTGCCTTCTGGAGGGCTCCAGTCATTACACGGGTCAGGCCACCAGCCCACTTGGGCCTAGTTCTCATAACTCACAACACTCGTGAACAGTCAGCACCTTGCACTACAGTACACCGCCGCCCAGCTCCTTCGCCCATCAGTACAGCTCCAGCACCTGACACAGACGAGCAAGACCTTTCATCCGCCTTAGCTGACCTAACCTCCAAGATTTCTGACATCCAGCAGAATCTTCTTGAGCGAGCCAGCACATCAAAGTTGAACAAGAAACAACGTCCTCCCGCCTCGTCCCATTCCAGCACGTCATTCAACTTAATCCAACAATTCCACATACTTCGTGCTAAGCCCTCGCTACTCGATAGACTGGAAGAGATGTCCACAGAACTGAAATCGTCTCACCCCCGCTTTCTCTTCGGTCTAATCAAACACTTCAACCTTCAATTGGCGTCATTGCAAGCTGCAACCATTCCAAATTCAAATCCGTCAGAGCCACGCTAACAGAAATTCTTAACTGCCTTCATCCCAAGTCATCTTCATGGACGAGCTCCGGACGTTCACCAGAGAATTTCCACAGAAAGACTCACCAAGTACTAAAAAAAGTACAGAGCACCTGTAGTTATTCGTTCTGAGGTAAAACAAAGTGGAAATTAAACCAAAATAAAAGGCTTGAAAAAATTTATATTTGAGCATAAAAACAAAAATTTTCAGGCATGTTGTTAAAAGAAGAGATTTTAAAATATGAGATTGGAGCTTCGATATGAAGAACTTGCGAGAACAATCGAGCAAGTTTCAAGTTTAATTCGATGGCAGAGACGTGCTTTGGGGTTCTTGAATAATTTTTAAATTACGGCGAAATATCTGCGAATGTTCGGAGATGATCTGAAACTCAGGCATGGCATTCCTTAGGAAAGAGTAGAGGTGGTGGAATGGTCGAATGTGCTCAATGCCAGGAAAATAAATACTAATAGCATTTAAAGTACCTTTTGATTTGACCTCAATAGTACTGAAAATGTTGTGCAAAGGAACAATACGTTAATTTAAAAGTTTTTATGAAAACCCTATTGAGGAAGTTCTGCTAAATTTGATAATTTCCAACGAAGAGATGTTATTGCATAAAAGGCGATCACAAATTAGCCAAGAAGTAGATATTTTAGTATGTATAGGGTGACAACTATCGAAGTGAAGGTGTAAGTTAGCCAGCTTATAGCTATTTTATTTACTTCGTTTCTTTTACAGAAGAAGAGCTTTAAATATTTATTTTCTTAGTTGTGTATTTTAATGTATTTTATCTATCTACAACGAACACTATTCCGTAAGGTTATTACACACATATTTAGGGTTACACATACACATACCTATACGAGATATAACTGTATAGTAAATAAGTGCTCAGGCCGGCCGATCGTAGCCAGTTTCGACATTTGCCGTTAGACATTTTAATTTTGATAGCTGTCATCCCTTGCATATCAAAAGATCTATTTCTTTTTCTCTTTCAATCCGTGGCCATCGTCTTTGTAATAACTTTCAATCTCTTGACACACACATATTTAAAACTTAGCTCAAAAATTACAAGACCAAAATTATCCTTCCGCTCTTTTAGAATCCCATATCATTTCAGCGTACAAAACTTTCCAATGCAAACCTAAAACTTCTAATAAAAATTTCATTAACCTTGTTACTACTTGCATGCCTGGAATTGAAAGCATCAGACCTATTTTGAAAGAATGTCACGATACTTTGTTAATGTATTCATCTTTAAGTGATTTTTATACATTTGCACCCCGCCTTACTTTTAGAACAACCCCTAACCTAAAAAGTGTATTTCGCCGAAACCTATCCCCTTCGAATTTACCACGTCCCTTTGCTGGCTCATATCCTTGTCAACGTCCTAAATGTAAAACCTGTGCGCTAATTATGCCGTGCCATTCATTCCACAGTCCTAATTTATCCAGAGAATTCAACATTCCTTCATTTGCTACCTGTTCTTCCAAGAATGTCGTATATATGTTATCTTGTAAGCTTTGTAAAGCATTTTATATTGGTTTAACTTCTACTATTGTTTCGCTACGTATGAACAATCATAGACGTTCTGTTAAAACCAAGTCTCCCTTGCCGGCTGCCCGACATGCCCTATCTCACTGTAAGGATTTTGATGATGCTTTTAGTTTAACGCTTATTGATGCGTTACCTACACAATGCTCTGAAAATTTACTCAGAGATAGAGAAATGGCAGCTATATTTTTACATAAAGCGCGTATACCACCTGGTTTAAATTTTTTGTATTAATATATTTTCATTCTCTCTATCACTCTTGTTACTTGTTTCATCTATCTCCATGCATTATGCTACCTTCAATATTCAATCTTTATTTTTACTGTCTTCACTTGTATTCTTGCCTTAGAAGAATTCAAGCAGTTCGAAATATAACTAGAGATAACCTGTGTCTATTTTATCCTTTTCCTTCTTCTTTAGCTATTATTTTAGTTACATTGTTCATTGTATTATTTTATTTTTCACACACACACACACATATATATATATATATATATATATATATATATATATATATATATATATCCAGGATTATACAGAAGGACGGTTGGCGTCTTCCTAAAGTCAATAATCCAAAAGCGTCTATTTCGGTAACTTCGATGCTCAACCTAGTCAAGGTTGATGGATTTTTTAAATATAGCGTTCTTCGGAAGGGAAGTAGTTGTTAGTCCCTGTTCTAGATTTACAACGCATATAAGAGCCTCAAGATTGATAAAAGAGGTCTTCGAGCAAAATTTATCAGCCGTTTTGAATAGAATGGGACGTTAATGCCCAAAGGTACTAAAGATAGTCCTTAAATTAAATAAACCGAATCTTACCTAACCTTCTTTTTCGTAACTTCTAGAATAGCTTCACTCCACATATTTTTAGTCTGTTTTTTCTTCTTATTCTCCGATATCCAATTTTATAAAATGCTTTTCATTCGTTATTCTCATAATTTCTTCACTTCTTACGTAGTCTTACTCTCAATTTTAAGATAATTCTTTTCTTCAGCAAAAAATCTTTTTTCTGTATTTTTCATTTATAAACTCAATTTTTCTTCTTCAATGTCTTCTTTCTTATTAATGAACATTCCTAAGTATTTAGTTTGATATATTATGCTGAGGATAGAAAAATAACAGAAATGTTCTCAAGTCTCACAAGACTGTACCGAATTTACAGGGCTAGGTTCCTCCCCTCTTTCCGCCCACTCACCTACTTTTAAGTTGGGAGATAAATTCACCATCTGCCTCTTTCTACCTAAAGTTTTCTCGAGAGGAAGCGGGAAGCATCCTGATTCTTTCTTTTTCTTTTCTGTCTTTCCTTAAGGGCTCCCATCTACTCCACAAAATGTGAGCTTTGGGCTGAGAAGGTTTGTATATTGCCACAAACTAGGTGATCTGGAAACTTGGCTTGAAAGCTCCGTGTCTTCTTTTCATAACACTCAAAACATTTCGCATGGGGGGGGGGGGGCAAGAGACATTCTCACTGAATAAGACATGCACGATAATGCTCATTATCCGGGCACGGATAACTCTTAGTGCCTGTTGAAGTGATAAGGGAAAATGTTAATATAGATTGATGGATGTCCCTAGTAGTGTATTTAGTTGCAATTGCTATAAATATAATTCTAAACGTTCTTATAAGGAAGCAAATATTTACAGCTCTGCTTACTATGCACTCTCTAAAGTCTTTGATACTTTTCTCTACACAATGAAGTTCTTAGATTGGGTACAGTAATATTATTAAATGCACATTGTCTCATTTAATGCAGAAATGTCATATTTATGCCTACAGATTTCTAATTTTGTGTATTTCTGTCAAAACAACTCTTCTTTGTTTTAGCACCCAGCATGATATTGCGTACAAAACTGGGTACAACTTGTGAATGAAATTGTTTCAGTTTGTAAGTTGACAACAGACTCCTTAAATCTCTTCATAAAAAATACAGCGTCATACAAAAACTGTAATTTTTCTATTCCAATACTTTAATAATGGAACTGAATGACAACTAGTTTGCAAACTACTACTTATGTTTTAATGTTTAAAATATTCTCAGTTTTTATCGAGTACATTAATAATATATTGAGTAAATCATCCACACTTAATCGTCAAATCAAAGAAATTGAGAACCGGTAATTGAGAGTAGGCAAATTATATTTTAGATCATAAAATTAAATTGCTAAAACCAAAATTTTGAAACAATGGAAAATAATATTACAATAGTAAAGAATCTGTGAAATTTGATCTAGTAGAACTTCTGTTTTTCCTAATTTAATGGGGCTTAGAAATTCATTTTCTTGGCTTTGTATATCCAGTGTTTTCTGTTAATTTTCAATACTTAACCATCAAAAAATTCCTGATGCTCTTATTGATTTGGCTAATAAAAGAGAGACTCATTCTTTAAACTATAAAACAAAAAACAAGAAATGTTCGTTGAATTTATTAATAACTATAAAATATTTTAATTGTGAAGGTATCTAAACATAAATCGTTGTTACAACACTATTAGAACCTTTTTAAAAGATCAGTAAATTTCCATGAAATAGCGCAAAATTATCAATCAGGTGCGACGCATAGTTAGCGGTTGAAAGCCATCTGTAGGCATAAGTTAAAACCAGTGCGCGATATAGGACATAAAAAACTGCAAAGCGGTGTATGCAAGTGCTTCCACGCTTGTTAATTGAAGTTCAAAATGTTACACGCAAGGGTAAATTTACGCAATTAACGCAATATTGCAACATTTGATTGCAATTTGCAGAATATTTTTCGTATATTTGACGCAAATGGTGGTGGATATAATTTAAATACTGTGTTCTGCATAAAGTACTCAGCATTTAATGCATAACGGTGGACTTTATAATAATATTTGAAACCTAGGGTGCAGGCATTAATTACTAAACTTGAGAGTATGTAATTCATTATGAAAACCTATTTAAAAGTTGCAGTTTTTTTAATGGTGTTTAACACCCGTTTTACTACTGTGGCACCACAGGGGGTGAACATTGGTGATACATGAAATGAAATGATAAACTGGGAAAGGATTTTTTTGAGGAAGGAAACATTCTAGGCCTAAGTTTAGGTACTTCGCCGGCATTTGCCAGTTATGAGGACTGAAGAAAACCTGGAAAAAACCTCAGTCAGGGAGGACGGTCCTGGCGGGATTCGAATTACAGTCCATCGCTCACGAGTCCGCGCCTTAACGACCTCGGGCACCCGTGGCAGTCAAAAGTTGCAATTGAGAATATTATAAATGGAAAGAGCTCTGTTTTCTGCACAAACCTCCCTTTTATGTGGCATTTGGAACATGAACTTCCAATCGCCGCAGTTGTGACTTCAGGCCCATTCCAGAGCCTTGACTTAATCACCGTTGCAGTGAAAACGCGGATCTAAACACAATTACAACTTAGCTGATAACTGAGAGATTGAAGTACTGTAGTTCAGTGTAGTCCACATCTATCTCTCCCTTACTCACGCACTTACATTGAGTTTCGTTCAAAAGCATTAGCAGAGGCAAAATAGTCTGAATACAAATTAAATACATGACGGCTTGAGCTCAACAAATTATATTGCAAGTATTTAATTAATTTTTTTTTACTTCCATATTATATCTAATCTTTGTGTTTTATAATAAATAATATACACTTAACTGTTTGTGAAAAGAAACAAAGAAAGAAAAAAATACATATCTTGAAATCTTAGGGTGTAGTAGTTCCTTGCTATCATTACTACAACATTTTTCTATGGCATAAACTTTATTACATAGCCATGGACATTTCCCCAATATTTTGAAGTCCTTTATACTGGGGTAAGATTTTGTTCGAACAGATTATCCAAATCCTTCCAAAGCTTTTCGATCAGCTTAAGATCCGGACTTTGTTTGACTAATCCCTTTCTCTTCTTCATTCTCTGAGAGTTTATCACATTTACTTTTCTACTTATGTGACATCTATTTCTCGCACTTCGTCTTCCGAATGGGCCCACAGTCCTATCAATGTCGAGCAGAGGACGACAGAAACGGCCCAAAACTATAATGCTCTTTCCAACAAAAGGACTTTGACGTTCCTTTTGTTCCCGTCAGATGTAAATGCACTGCACTTGCTCTCATACTCCATGATACTTTGTATTAATCATTATACTTTTGACTTTTCTAATATTTTCAGTAATCGGTGGTAGGAGGTTGTTAACCATTCAGATCTACATATAATTGCTAAATTATATTTAACTGTAGAAAAAATAATTTTGAACAGTCCTGGCGAATGAAAGATGCGCAGTGATTTCTGGTCGAGTTCATTTTCTGTTTATAAGGGAATCAGATTAGTAACTTTCTTACTTCCGTATTAAACACATCGTAGTGAGAATTTATTGCACAGCTGTACCGCTCCCATCTTTATCGTTTGCAATTGTTTGCTATTTTTAAGCAGCTAAGAAGTTACCCCCTCAAATTTCCTAGAATTATCTCGCACAGTTCGATACAAGGTCATTCGCCAGCAATATTCAAAGCTGCAGTACACGTGTAGCCCATGTTTTCCTCTAGATCATTCCGTCTTGCCTGATATTTTTTGAACCAGCTACTAAAACGTAACTTCTTGTACAAGGTAGGTGAGGCATGGGATGTCAAAATTAATGGAAAATCTGATTTATGCTAAACACACCACAGACAAGGATATGTAATGCTATCATAAATGCTTTTTATGTTCAAAATTATGACATTGCGACTTTAATATGTACGATAATGAAATTAAATTACATATAATATTAAAAGAATGATGTTCCATTACTTTCATAAATATGTTCATATGTGAGCTCAAACCTCCGGTCCTTTTTTGTACATATACATTAATCACTCTTGAAGCGAATTCTGTAACACCCCTTCCTCTATAATTCTAATACTAGAGCAGTTTGGTAAGTAATTACGTTTAATATTAAAAAGAACAAGTTCAGCCTTGCAACGTACTTTATTTTTAGACATAGTTCCTTGAAGTTCAACGAACTTGCTCCAGGTTCGTGATTCACTAATGGAAATGCGTTTCTTGGAGGCCCTCAACATATTGGTTTACCTCCTGTAAGATCTCTTCATTTGACTTAAATTTGTGTCCAGCGAGAAAAGTTTTCGGTTTCGAAAACAGCTGATAATCCGAGGGAGCGAGATCAGGTGGATACGGTGGATGCGGAAGTATTTTAAATCGTAAATCGGTAAATTTGTCCTGAACGCATCGGCGCACTGTCATGGTGATATAGCAGTTTCTTTTTTTACCTTTTCGGGCGTTTTTATGCGATTACTACTTCACTCTCCCCAAAAGTGATGCATAGTATTTTTCAGCAATGATTTTCCCCTTCTCCAAGCAGGTAATGAAGAAAATTTATTTTGCGTTCCAAAAATCTGAAGTTATCACCTTCAGGAAGTGGAACGCATTTCGCCTTTTTCGCAATTGGTTCACCTTCTACTGTTCACTATTTAGACTGGCGCTTCTAGTAATGAATCAACATTTCGTTCATAATCACATAACGACATGGAAAGTCTGTTGTATTATTTTAATCGATTCCAAATAGTCAGTCGCTTTTACTCCGGAGTGAGCAGACGCGACATCAATTTTAAGCGAAATTTTCCCAAATGTAATTTTTTAAGCAAATAAAATGAACCTGCTGAGTTGAGATTCCCGCGATGTCTGCTAACTCATATACTTTCACTCGTCTATCAGTCAAAAGTATATCGTGGACTTCATGGAATGATTTCTAGCCTCGCAGCTGATTTTGGAACTCCAGGACGTGGTATCTCTTCGAAGTTTGATCTGCTTCGCTTGAACTTATTTACCCTAAGTCGAGTGGTTTCACAGAAAGAGCATGCGGCAGACAATGTTGGTAAATTCTTTCATGAATTTCCTTTGCTGTTTCCCTTCCAGAAAAAAGAATTGCGTTACACCAGGAAATGCAATCTTATCCATTTCTCACCATCACTAGAAACGCTTGTGTTTACACAATCATCAAACATGAATTAACATCAGGGTGTCTTGTGACCATAGAAACTAAACTTTATGACCACAAATACTGACGTGGCTATTGTCCTCCAATAGTACGCGAGCCCCCTCGTAGGATATCGCGCCATCCTACTGCAGTTGGCAGAGGGAAACAGTTATAAATAGTTAACAACCCATCGTATGGTCTACGTTTCAGCATTCGCTAAAATATGATCAAGGAAATTTAAGAATAGCTATAAAAATAATAAGTTATAGTAAATGGGCTTACGTAGTGTCATACTACCGCATTGAATCCCAAAAATAGAAAAAGAAAATATTATAATTGATAGCGTCAGCATTCCGGTCTTTATGTTGGGCTTCAGATTCCACAAAACCCCAGAAGGGACCTAGTCTACACAGCAACGAAAATTCCATGCAAGATCATGCTCGCCTCTCCCTGGTAGTGTCTTAGAAAACCATTACCACTATTGAGCAAGGCAGTCTGAACCTTGACCGTGTTATTGTCTACCTTACAGAAAGGGTCTATTCCAACCTTAATAGACACTTTGCGCCTGTCTGTGGACGATTTTGTCCCCCTTTGGTGTAGTTTACCAAGACGGACCAAATTGAGAGTCGTTCTTTCAGGTCTTAGTAGCTGCTAAGAAGTGTCCAGCTCTTTTGCAATGTGCATTGTATTTGGTTTTTATTTAGGGCATAATACCAACAAACTATTTAGAATCAAATTCAAATTGGAGAAATTGGAGGTCAGGGCCGGGAGTTGAACCATGCATGGTAACTTCCCATTCGGTTGTCAATACCCCGTCCAACCACAATTGCGAATTTCATACACTCTGGAGATCGCTAAGGTTATCTCGTTGCAGAAAGTTTTCTCCTGAACACACGGTTCGGGTAATTGTAGGCGAGGCTTCATAGCCACATTATGTGTCGTAGTTTACGCCAAAATATAAGTAAACCTTTATTTAATAATCTATAGGCCTTGACTGTAATATAAGCCCAAGGTCCGTGGTTCGAATCTCGGCCGTGACCTCGGTAGTTCCCTGGTTTGAGTCTAACTCCAAATTTCAGTCTAATGCATGACTTGTGTGAAAAATATGACGTAAACAAACAAAACGTACTTCACGGTGTTAATAATAATTTTGTGTTTACAACATTACAAAATGAAATGGAATTAAAAGGAACTTTATTGATAACAGAAACAATTTTATACTTAGCACTTTTTGTTAACAATCTGCAGAAAAAATAGGTCCGGATTCTAACTGGTGAAGGTCTTCGGCTAATATTAGTGATGGAAGAAGTGAAATTTGGTGAAAAAAGGGTTCACTAATTTGCAGTCCCAAGATGGATCTGTTACGATAACAGGAGGTTAAAAATATAGCATGGATGTGTAGGCAGATTACTGCAAACTTCCCCTTGAATAGGAAAATGCTAACCACCACATTGTCCAGCTTGACGAATACCAACGTCAATACACCGAAGTATAAAATGTCATTTTATGTTAGGGGAAAATAATTATGGGACTTTGCTCTTAAAATGACTTTGAACCCTAGCAAACCTCTCCTTTGCCCTTTGGAACAGCCGCTTTAGCATTTTTAATACACGAGTATGTGATCTTTAAACTCCGTCTCTGGACATTTAGCTTTTAGGCATCCAAATTTCAGAACTCGTTTTTCTCGGCTTTAGCTTTAAATGTGTTTGCCTATGCTAAAAGCCTAGCACAACTTTTTAACCTCCTGCTGCACAAGCATTAACATGCATTTTGCCGTGAAACCAAAAGTAAATTTTTAAAGTATTAGTGCAATCGATGACTAATATTTCCATTATTTCTATTTAAATGTTTATTTCAATTTTTAAAATTGTATACAGCTATAATTAAAAATCTGTGCTAGCTTTCATTTAAGACAATATTTAGAAAAAATACTTTTTATGGAAAATATAGGTATTTAGCAATACTTTTGAATCATTCAAAAATAAGTAAATAAAATAATAGAACATGTTTAAAACAATAGTAAAATCGACTAATAAGGCTGAAAGTTGATGTAGGTAATATTAAACGGAAGGACAATTGTGTTTAAATGTGAGATCTCTAGGTTTAGCTATTCAAAATTTACAAATTCTACTTCGGTATCCCCTTAAAGTAAGAAATACTTAAACGGCTTGCGGATGATGGTTAAAGTGTCAATTATGAGTTCAGTACGCGGGAAGGTGATGTCCTGCCGCTAGTCAAACAAGTTCACACACAAAAACCAGATTACTGAAGAAAGTATTCATGTCATACTCTCCCGACAGATCTTATCGCAAGAAGTTAATACCGGCAGAGATGAAAAATATCGTTATGAAATACCGAGACGGGTGGCCGAGGTCGTTAAGGCGCAGACTCTGAGCGGGAGGTTCGAATCCCATGGGGACCGTCCTCCCTGACTGAGGGTTTTTCCAGGTTTTTCCGGGCGTTAAACACGTTCATTCATCGTTAAGAAATGTAATTTGGGAACGTAAGAGAAACGAAAGAAAGAAGAGAAATTTTCGAAAACCACAGAAGCATATGCTGTGAATAAGTGGTGAAAATTGAAAAAGAGTTTTGGAAAAAGATGATTTGATTGGTAGTTAGAGAAGATGAGATTAGTCACAATGAGGTTTCTGATTCCGTTTGTTGATAGCGAGGCAAGGCGCCCAGTATAGACCATGAGAAGAACTCAACAATTTAAACATTATTTCAAATTTATCAGCGTTTACCAGTAAACGCGCTCATGAGTGCGAGAAGGAAGGTGCAGAAACTCAGGGCCATGCCTTTAAAAAACATTATTGGGAATCACACATGACCTTTTGGTTAGACCCACTGTGACTTAGTGCGGGCATTTAGGGGTGAGTGCTGAGGGCTAAATTGGATCAGCTGAGAACGCGTTTTGTAAATAGGATTTTGAGAATGGGGAGGGTCACGGAAAACTGTGAAATTCTAAGGAAACTTGGAACTTAAAAACGTAAAATTAGTGGTGGAATACTAGCTAATGGTTTAGTCCTTAGTTATGCTGAGGGTGGGATATGGGCTTCAGAATTATGAAATAGAGCAGAAACGCTAGAGATGGGTAGGGGGACAGGGAAATAAGAGGACATGGGTAGGTAAAACACTAACAAAAATATTTCGTTATAGATATGAGTAAGGTTTAACTCAGTAACCAGGGATTGGCATGATTTAAATTCGAATAATCAAGAACTACAATGACAATGACAACCTGTCCCATAGGTGAGAGAAATGGAGACTTATAGCGAGAATTGAAGGTGATATTTCATCGCATCGAACCCCGTTTTATAATGGTTGGCACACAGACATGACTGCGGGCATTTCTCCATTCAAATACAAGAACTTGTCGATCTGTTAGGTAAACGCAAAGGTAAACTAGAAGTGTATCAGGGATGAAGTATAGCGATCAACTTGTTCTTGCAGTTCTCACCAAGTGTTTACGTCGTGTGCACTATTTCCAGATATCATACTCTTCAAATTCATGAAATTATCCCTAATCATTTATTTGTCAGCTAAAAGAAATACTTTTTGTACTTTCAATGAACAGTTTTATTTCCTTTGGCCTCTGTCAAAACTAGCTTGATTTGAGTGTTTAATGCAAAAAGATATCCAGAAGCTTGATCAATGGTGATGATACAACCAATATTCAAAGGCAAGGGTAACCCACGTGCACCGTAGAACTAGAGAGCATATCTCTGTGTTAGGTAAAGTATACTGCAAGATTGTATGATCGACCTAGCGATGGGTTAACGAATACAATAAAATATCTACTATGTATTAAGCAGGTTTCAGGGAAGGCTTTTCTATGGTGAATAAAGACCCAATAGATATAAAGTTAAAAAGAAATTAATCAGCGTGTTTGTTGATTTTAAAATAGCCCTCGACAGTGTTCAGAGAGACACTCTGTGAGTAAAACTGTGTCAGAAAAAGGTATTCACATCCTAGAAGATTATTGCTTGAAATGGAGCATGGTGGTAAATGTTAACAAAACCAAAACAACGAATTTTAAAAATGTCTACGTGTATGGCAGAGATGAAGAATGGCACTAAAGTGGACAAGAAATACAAAATGGTAATTTTTTGTTTTTTGAGAGTAATATGAGTGGGAAATGGAATAAGCACTTACACGAGGTCAACTAAACGAGTTACTACGTGTTCTGGGTCACGTTCCAGATATACCAGTAGATGCACTAGAGAGTATGTAGAATACTATTCTGTTATATGGAAGTGAAATATGGGGAGAGCTGAACATGTAAATAAAATTCAAGTCGGGCCCTGCAAATGAACGTCGAACTGCGGAATCTTGAGAGAAGTAGGTTGTTTTGAAGATACAGTTAGTAGTAACACAAGAACGGCGAAACACTACCTTAGGTTAATGCAGGGAGACCAGTCCACACTTCACGCTAAATCCTATAGACACCAGATACAAAATATAACACCAAAGCTTTGGGCTGCAGAAGTGGAAGAAGAACTCAGGGGAATTGTCCTGAGTTTAATATGGCTACGAGGTGATGAAAATAATAAAAACGCATGGAAGAAGATTAGAACAAGGCTAGAGGAAATCGAGGCAAAACGTAACACGAAAGTCTCCTTGAGCCTATCGAATGAAGTTAAACTAACTTGGGGTAAAGAGGTATATATACTCGTTGTAGGCAGACAGGGTGAGATCAGGAATGGTCTGGTTTAAACCGGGAAGTTCAAAAAATAACAGGTACTTCACTAGGATAACCTGGCCATTTTGTGGTAGAGGGATGAGGAATACACATATTCTGGCAGGATGTGCCCACTAGGAACATCTGAGAAAAACGCTGTTCCAGAAAACTTTTTAAGGCAATTACAGGTCGATTGGTATGCTGGGATCTGTTTGCGAACCGCAACAATTGGTTGAATATGGGCATTTTCCTAGTCAAAGTGCGCGAAGCTAGAAGCAATTCATTTTATAGTTAGAACAGAGTAAGCAGTGTAATTATAAATAATATGTAATATGTTTCCATTCGTATATCTGAAAATATTGTTCTTTATGTTTTAAAACTTTATTTATTTATTATTAATGTTGTTCTATTTGTATAATTATTTGTTCTTCTTTCAAATTGTGTATTATACTTAAGCATGTATGGTCTACGACTCATGAATAAAATATATTTATGAAGTGTATATAGAATTTTGTAACAATAAAAATACATCTACTACTAATACTACCACTACTACTACTACTATTACTGTTACTACTACTACTACTACGGCTACTACTACTAGTAATACTACCACTACTACTACTATTACTATTACTACTACTACTACCACCACCACTACTACTACTATTACTACTACTATTACTACTATTACTACTACTATTACTACTACTATTACTACTATTACTACTACTACTTCTACTTACTACTACTAGTACTACTACTACTACTACTGCTACTACTACTGTGGCATTACAGGCGGTGGATGCTGGTGATGCATGAAATGAAATGATAAATAGGGAAGGGGTCTATTTTTAGGGAGAGTTACAGGTTTTAGTTTAGGGTGTTTCCCCGACATGTGATATTTATGAGTACTGAGGAAAACCTAAAAAAAAAAACTTAGTGAGGACGGAACAGGTGGGTATCGAACACCAGACCTGCCGCGCACGAGTCCGCATCTTAACGACCTAGACTACTCGTGTCGGCTCAAACTGCTTGATAGCATTTTAAATGATATGTAAATTCTAATTGTACAGATTTTACTTCAAGTTGGAGCTCTCTTCCGTAGTTGTGGCTGAATTTGGTGTTTCCTAAAAGTCTTGAAACAAAATAATTTTGTAAAGGTGAAAGTTGATAAATGCTTAACGCCTCAGTAATGTGCTATACGCAGATATCCGGAACTTCCGTGAATGCCCGAAGTGTTAGAAACAAAGGAAAGTGACTCAATCGCAAGCGCACCTAAAAGGATTTGGTTATTCATTTTCGTTCTGTTCAGTTCTCATATCTGCAGTCTTGCTGACCAGTTTGTTTATGTATTAAAATTACCACTTTAAACTTTGAAATGAAATGTGCAACTTATAAATGAGGAATAGCGTTTCAAAATCAGTTTTATCTAATATTTTGAAACCGAATTTTAGTGTTTGTTTACATCGAGTACAGAATGTAAATATGCAGCGATAAAATTGCAAAAAAGTTTTTTTCCATCGTAACATAATATAAAGAAAAAAAAAAAGAGATGTTAATTCAAAACGTGAACACTTCGCGAAGCGGGCCGGACCAAATCTCAGGCGCTGTACATCTGATGACAATAACGTTCTTTTTATCTAAGTGTGTTATTCAGGAAGTGTCGATTGTTTCATTATTTGTTCGCTAGTGACACAATGGATTTTGATACCGTGAAAGATGAAAATCAAGTGGAAATAGAAAAGAAAATGAGGGAAGGGTGACCGACAGATTGAAATTGAAAACAAACAAGCTGTCTCTATTATAAACAAATCAATTGTCGTGCATATTAATAATAATAGTAATAAAGTTTAATTACAAAAATACGTTTCAGAGTAAATATTAGACCTTTTAATATGTGCCTATAGAAACCCCTGTCTTTACTAATTTAAGAATGAAGAAAGTATGACAAAGAAAAAACACTATTATTATTGAAAAGTTTGTTTAACAACCTCTTAGGTCATTAACACCCCATTCAATTCTGTAGGTGAAACGGTCGACAAATTTATTTGAGCCTCTTATTTCACTTTAAGGTTCTTTCTTGTGCCATTTGTCTATTACACGGTACCAAGACTTTACTTCCCTTTCAAAGGAAGGCACCATTCGGATTTTTATGACCCTGGCCGATTTGAACCCAAAACCTTGGGCCTACGAGGAAAAAAATAGCAAGATAGAGAGGAATTCTTACAAGCCTATAAAAATTATATTTAAGGTAAATGCAAAGCAGAGTCTTTATTCAGGGAAAAAAAAAAATAAAATAAATAAAAGTTTTTTTCCCCATCAGCATAAATTATCAGTAAATTTTTTAGAATGTTAATATCTTAGAATCAGAAAATCTCAAGGCTAAGAAATAATTTTTCAAAAATATTTTTACAGTGGGTTTCAACATTTTTTTTGATTATTCCTGCTATCGATGTTTGTCGTTATTGTTTCAGGTTGCTGTACGGAGTGCAAGTGATACAAATGGATAAATGCATTTAGGAGGGGTTTTGGTTATCAAAAATTAAGAGCAAAAACATTTTACAAAATAATGAAGGAGAGTGCAAGTGTAACTATCTATTTTGATATGCAGCTGGTTCATAGAAGATATCATCAACTGTCCCTCTTTTTCTTGTACACCACAAACACAAAATCCCAACTTGGTGTGAGCCAGAACAAAAACTGTCATGCCCTTGCAAAACAAACACCTTCTGCACATAAATACACAAGAGAGTGGTTCCGTGAAATACACGAACTTTCTTTAGGCTTATTCCTAAATTCTGAAATGAAGATTATTTATTTGAAAATTTACTTTGCAAACTTCCGATTTAATAACCAACCAAATATTGTATAACGAATAAAGGTAATTAGTGAACATATGAACCTAACCTAACAATCCTTTCAGGTCAAGAATTAAAATGTTAAAAATAGGAAGCCACTACTTATAAAAACGATAAGGAAACAATTGGATGCTGTATGGAAATTGATAATATTTTAATAACTGTACTCTATGAAGAAATTGTAGGTACCCACTGTAATTTTAAAGATGTTTTGTTAATGTTAATAATTAACATTAGTAATCATGTCAAGTTAGTAGATGTATGTGACCACAGCCACTAATCATGATAAATGTAATAATTGTATTCTACATCCTTGGGAAAAGAACTTTGTATACTGCACTTATTACATTACAAACTCGAAGCATTAAGTTGTAAATTGACAATTGTAAACCTCGAGTACGTTCTTGCATGTTTCCAAACTGTTTTCTTCAGTTAACTGGATCTAAGCGTGACTTTCTCAACAATGTTTTCAAAATTATGATAAAACACATAACATTTCCGTTTGTGATTTAAAATAGTCCCGACGAACTAAACATGTAATTGTCAATAAAGTGTTTGTCATTTATGAAATTCACTTAACAATTATCAATATTTTTCGCTTACTGAAAGAAATAAAGGAGAAAATTTATTTTGAATCGACACGTTTCCAACAATATAAAGGTGTAATAACGGGTTGTTTATTTTGCAGTACCGTTAATTTCAATGCTATAAGCAATTCTAAGTATTGCTCAGCCTGGATACTTATCTCACTATCTACGACTTGTTAGCTCTTCTCGTCATCGACCTACAAGGTTTAGGTATAAGATCCATACGAGTCCTCCATATGGACCATTTGGATTTTATCTACACTTAGCACCTATAGATGTCAAAAGGATGGGCGGTTAGCCCATTGCTTCAAGTGCCATCTAGAATGATGCTAAAGCATTAAATTGGCATAAAATGGTCGGTAATTTTACTCAGGGACTTCCTTTTTCAGTTATGGAGTTCTTCAACGTGCCGTAAATCTACGACATGGGACTCACAGCTGTAAGTCCCTCGCTGAGAAGTCGAGGTATATGCCAAAAACCTTGCAGAATTACCCGCGAACCTTCAGTCCAGAGAAGAAAGCGTTACCTCTGGACCACCGAGGTCGATTTCCTCCCTGTCATGCAATTCTGATAATTTAGCATCACAGTAATTTCTGGTATGTATCCAGGCGGTAGCATTAATCGTTTTAATTTTAATTTGTATATATACTTGTTCGGGTTACGAATGTCATAAATAATATAGTTTTTATTATAGAGGGTGTTTCATTCGCTCTTGGCCTTCTTAAAAGTGGTTGCCATTAACACCAGGCATGCCTCTCCATGTTACGGAAGGTGTTCACCATCACATCAGAAATCACAGCCTCACTTTTCCGGTGAATGTTTTCTTTCAGTTTCACGAGAAGCAGCTGTTTATTGCAGTGCATTTTCCCTTTCAGCAATGCCATAGGAAGAACTCTGGTAGAATAAGGTCAGGTTACTATGGTGGACAAAGATGTTCGTTTGATCCTCTTTGTCAAACACATGGACATTTTCCATGCACACTGCGGCACCAATACTTTTTTGTTATGAACAGGTGTCTCATGCATGGCTACTAGAGCAGGTACAGGTGAGTATACCGGGAAATGACATGCTCGCCGTGCCTGTCAGAGAATGACAAAGGTGTATTGCTGGAGTCAATAACAGCAGCCGAGTCTTTTCTGTAAGGAGCTCTCAATTCCTGTCTCTTTGGCATGAACCTCCCCTTTCCCCATCTCCTGTGGCTAGTTACGGAAACTTTTGTAGTCTGTCTTTGCTTGCAGTTCCGTTGTTCTTGGCAACTTTGAACACCCTACTTCCTTGATAGTTCCTATGGTTTGCATTTTATTCACAGATACGGCACAACAAATACTTGGTAGTTCTTTGTTGACTTAGTTTCAGTGTATTAAGGCCGTGCCGGTTCATGTTGTATTGATATTACCGTCATCATTCAGCTTTGAACTACACTAAGACATTTCACTGCATTACGTCCATTAGTTTAAAAGTTATAAAGGGAAGTAGGTTAATCACCGATATAAACTGAGCAGTACGTTGTTTGTTTGTTGTGAAACCGTTCCTTAACACACAGTGAATGTATTTGCACTTTCATGCTACAAGAATTCTTCAGTTCCAACGCAGCTTGTGAATCTTGCTGAGGCTTTGTTTCCATCAATGAAAAACGTGCATTGCGGTAACTTCAACAACGAAAGAAAAAAATAAGAGGCACTTCTTATAATATTATACAACGACGTTATTTGAGTTAAGTTTTTATTTTAGTGTTTATATGTTTACTGCAAACATACAATTATATTGCATTTAAAACTGATAATCATAAACAGCAACATGTGCTATAAGAGATGCTTAAACGATGCCGCTCAGTGGTAATACATGACCGGCATTTATATAGGAATTTTATATTCGGAACACTTTCTTGTAATGAGAGATCTTGTCTTTCAACAAGCTGAGAACATCTTCTCTACCTGGAACACAATGCCAGATATTTTATTGCGAATCTGCTTACAAATTCTGTGCAAGAATGCGTTTCTACATATGTATTGTAAATAAAAACGCGTACTTCAAGACTATATAATGGTATAACTAATAGTTTATATACAATAAAAGCACCGAGAAACACAGGAAATCATATGGCTCATAAAGGTCATTTCAACAAGGTTACAAGCTACTACCTGTACATACATTATAGTCTTTGGCGATTGGCTTCTCCCAGTACGTAGCCGCTCTCTGCCGCTTCCATAACTCAAATGACCTCACTGTAAAGCTTAAGATTATCTCAGCAAAGCAAAGAAAACCTAGTAGATAGTAAGTCATAAAATTCAAAGCAATATTGACTTATTAAATACGTTGTACATGACCTTAGCCACGAATGAGTACCGTTTTATTTGCAATGAGTAAGAACCAGAGAGGTACAGAATTTGAACCGCTAATTAATTAATAAAACAGCATCGCGTACTTTGTGACTGAGCTAGGCGTGTCCTTTGCAGCAAAGCAACTGAAACGGACCGAAATGTAATTATATTCACCTACAGTGATATCTAGTGGCAGTGAAGGTGTTATAGCTTCAAGTTACCATCTTGCGTTGTAATCAAAGGTCCGCACAAAACTTCTCAACGAGAGGATAACCCCAGAGAGAGAAGTTTGCGCGGGGGGGGGGGGTTTCTAGCTAACACCAGGTAATCTGTACACAAGAGTTTGTACTACTTTGGTATGCAAGGCTAGCTATCCGGTGCAACATTCTTTTTGTACTGGCGTGTTCCTAACAAACTGTGTGGGCATCTTTTAGGGATGCGGGGTGTTCTCTGCTGATTAACGGGTACCTACTTTCTTAATCTGGCCCTCTTTTAAAATGTAGCAGTTTAGAGTACTTAACATAGCGTCTATATTATGCACTGGGCAGTGTCTAATATCTTACAATTCCATTTTGTATTTTGATACTTTTATCAAGATATTCAAAAATGCATTTTCATACTTTGAATTGTTTTCTCAGATATATGATTCACTTCGGTTTGCGTAACCAGTACTTTATATTTATCACAAAATTTATAATTCAACTTTTTTCTAAAAATATATCAAAGTATTTTACTATCGATATGCACGTTATCTGTTTATGTCAAGTATCACATGAAAAATGTTCTTGATTACGTAGTATTTATTTTAATGCATATATATTATGTTATTATGTTATTATTATTATTATTATTATTATTATTATTATTGTTGTTGTTGTTGTTTTCCATGATTTAAAAAAATTGAAAGGGAAAGACATATACCATGCGTCCCAGTCGATCATCCGCCGGCCATGCGCGTAGGCCTCAACGGCCGACCGACTGTTCACACCCAGCTTTATTGAACAGTAATCTCATTTTTCAAAGCCATATTTCACATATCAAATCAACTCTGTCACTGATTTGCTTGTAGTTCTTTTTAGCAGTGTTTAATGTACTAAGACAGCACAGGCGATGGACACTGGTGATACATGAAATGAAATGATAAATTGTGAAAGGTCATTTTTTAAGGAAGGAAGCGTTCCAGACCTAAGTTTAGGGTACCTTCCCGGCATTTGCCAGTTATGAGGACTGAGGAAAACCTGGGAAAAAAAAATTCAATCTGGAAGGACAGTCCTGGTGGGAATGGAACCCCAGACCTCCACTCACGAGTCCGCGCCTTAACGGCCTCGGCCAACCCTGGTGGTATTTGATCACACTTCCTGAACTGCTCTTATTATATGACCTTATAGTTTGTGAATGAAATATTGTGTGTTGTGTAGGGAATATTTGTATATGATACTTATGTGAGAACTTTATAGAGCAGAGTGCAGACAATTTGCAGAGGAATTTCCTGCTGTTCCCTTTCCATGAAAAATAAATAAATAAATAAATAAATAACGTGTATTTATTACTTTAGGGAAATGATAGAATTTATAATCTATAAGGTAAGAAAAACTATGGCATTGGAGAAGCATTGGGTACTCTCAGAGAAATCTCTACAGTTCATAGTTCTAGTTCAAGAACTATAACCGATCGATGACGTAAGTTATGTGGCGTTCTGTAATTAAATTTTTCAGATTTATTATTATTATTATTATTATTATTATTATTATTATTGTTGTTGTTGTTGTTGTTAGCAGTTTACAATTGTCTTGATTCAGTCTTAGTTTGGCTGAAAAAATTACTTCAACTTCTTTTGAATATTGTTAAACGTTGGTTTTCTCTACTATGACATCACAACTAGTGGACATAGATAGGGATGGAGGAGAGGATTGTGGCACTTAGACGTTAACAGAGTGTGTGTGTGGCATATTGTTATTATAATATACACCGAGAGTGGTTGTTAAGCTCCGTTCGCGTTTGAGCATCGGGACGGAATGTGGTAATACGCATGCGTAGCGAAACGCAAAGCTACGTAGCATGAGTGACACTTTCTTTTTCTCTTGAGAACTGTGGAAGGAGGTGAATGTGTCATCTAACAAGAGTATGCTGGATACCAGCAATAAGATACTGGATAATTAAAGTTAAACTCTAGTTACTCTAATTGCTGAGTTTCTTGTTTTCAAGATGTAGATTAATAACCCGAGTTTGCGCTCATGACTGAACTCGTGGTGTTAAAACGCGAGTTGCTCTACTTAGTTCGCGATTATGTCCTTCTCAACGGTTGGCCGATTATGCCTAGGCCCCCCTCTGGGAGGAAGGGATGAAGGCGACCTAGGAAAGGGACATATACGCATCCCTAACATTGTCTCTAGATAGAATACTTAGATACAGGCGGGATCTTACATGCAAGGAGCTTAAGCCCCTTAGAAAAGCTGCTTCCTACCAGTACCCGGGGCAAGCCACCGTCATTCCGCACCAGTCTACCTAGCCCAGACACTTTCAACCCTATAGCACGACCAACGAAATGAAACAAGATGAAATGGTAAAGCAGAATATTCGTGGAAAGAAAAGATGCGTTCGTCTAATCGACCAAAGGAAAACATTTTAGGTCAAAATGGCCGGCCCAAAGAATTTGAGACCTCTCAAATGCAAATTCCTGCTCTGTGGGCACTAATGACTAGACAACGAAGTCTGAACACCAAAACATTGCTTAGATGCGGCTATAGGATGCTGTGTTTCCTCTTTTGGTGTACCTGCAGGTTCGTATAGAAAATTAAAGATGCATAAAGTGAGCTATGACTTGATGTAAACAGCACGATGTGTATAACAAGCGATAACCCATCCTACTGGTGACAATAAGATGAAAAGGAATAATATTTTGGGTGGAAAAAGACGTTCCAGTTCTAGATCTACTAAGTTTTGAACACCTGCATTATTGACAACTGAAGAAATATCATGGGAAAAAAAAAAAAAAAAAAAAAAAACTAGCATGGAGAACGACCCTGTCCGGATTTGAACCTTAGACCTCCCGTTCACGAGTCCATGCCTCAAGGACCTCTTAACGATCTCAGACCCTTGTCGACACATTATTACGTTTCTTCCGGAAAGTATAGAATAGGAACACAATATTTGCCATTGATTCGCCGTTATGAAACAATGTGTATGTTGTGAGTTATAACTGCAAGGCGAATGATGTGACTATTTTTTTCAGAGAGGCGTCGCGTCCAGAATCTAGTCATAGATTCTGTTATAACCGTTGCTGCCTATAAGTGAGGTTTCTGAAGAATTATCACTCTTACTACTATAGGTCCTACCTTGCAACTATTATTTGTAAGGAAGTATAAAAATAAAATAACCTCGCATTACAAATGGACTGAAAGAAGATAAAAGGACAGAAATTTAAAGATTTTTGGAAGCGAAACATTGCGAGCGAATGCTAATTTTATGAGAAGATGCCAGAAATTCCTGAATATCTGGGGGACACTCTTGAAACATCTGCCACAACACGAGCTAATAATAGTCATTAACAAAAAAGACTATGTACACGCTTTTACTAATAAAAAGTGCAGTAGCTTTTAATATAGGGGGGATTATGGATCAATAATGACTGGATCCGATATGCGCATGTGCAGTTGGCTTAATGAGATGCCAGTTACAATATATTTATTTATTTAAAAGGTTGGTATAGTATTTTCACAGTAGGTTGCGTTGATTAAACCAACGGGAAAAATATCTACTGGACGAAGAATATGAAACATACACATGCTCAACTTTGAGCCACTTTATAATACATGTTCACATATATCAACAAGCGCAAAAAACTGAAATAAATATGGTATCTAAAATTAATATCTTCGACGATGATAGGATTTAAAAAGCACTTCATGATTGCATTCCAACGTTCGTGAGTTCTCGTAAATACATCGCATTTCTCTTACTCTTCTAACCTGTTTCTTGCATCTTCTTCATCAGCTGTTTGGGATAAAAGTGATTATTTCTTTTTGAATAATGAACAACTAAACATATACCTTTTAAAGATACATTATAAGCGTGTACGTGATTCAACTGTTATAAAAGTAACCTTCCACGTCTCCATACTTAACACTAAGTATTCTTTAAATTTGGTTTGGAAAACTAGTGCAGCCACATTAATGATATTTGAACGATCTTTAATTATTGCAGGTAACCTGACGATTACATATTTTTGAATAATCATTCTTTTCTTCGATGCAGTCTCCTATAAATGACTGACTTTCCTCTTTGGCATATTCATTATTTTTGGCAAGCAGGTGTCTGTTTTACAGGATGACATCAATCGCAGCATCTTAACAAACAAACCAACAGTTGGCTACGTTCTGAAATACCTGTGTAAAATCATTGAACTGAACACATCTAAGAATATTATTGTTAACTTATCGACTTATAGATTGTGCCCAAACAATCCCTGATCAAGACACTGGTTACTTTGAGCTACATTTCTTGTATATTTAATGAAAACACCACTAATGCAGCATAGAAGGTTGTGGTTAAACGCTATCTAATAATGTCTATTGATAATAACACAAAGGATTTAAGCAGTTTGTAAATCGTACTAATAGAAATTTATAAATTTGCAAAATAAATTATATGTCCCTACCTCGGCCAGTTTTTTATCTACTTAACCCAATGTACGTCTTTTGTGAGTTCTAATTGACGAGATTTCACTTTAATTAAACATAGAAATTTTTTGATTGAAATAAACTTTAAAGAAAACATTATTAAAAATAAATAACGGCTATACATGTTTAACTTAAGTTAAAATCATACACTTTGAAAACAACAATTAATATTTTTACTTTAGGAATGTAACAATAGAATCTATGTAAAAGTTTGAAGAACCAAAATAAAATTGTTTTTGAAATAGAGAACAGTGTATGAGTAAATGTTTATTTGTTTCCCCACATGAGTCGTTTTTACCTTCTTAATTTGTTTTAATATGGAACCGCCAGGTAACTGCCAAAATTCCGAAGTCACGTGAATTCATAGGGGAGAAAGAAACAATTTTCTAGTTTTTGGGAAACTTCGAGTATAAACAAATTTGAATGAACTAATATTTTAGCAAATAATGATCGTTTATTTATTTCATGAATATTTATATGTTAACATGTAAATGTTAGTATACATTTCAGCATCTCATTGATAAATTCTGAATGTTTTACAGCCACCATAAAAATTTGTTACAAAATTAGCTCTGCTTTCTCGTTATATGAAAACTTTACACTAACTACCAAGTGTCTTGCAAAATATGTTTTAAAAAGGGGGTTTGTGTAAAAGCAAAAATGAACAACTTACAAGTAATTAATTACCCATAAAGTGCTTTTTTTTTTTTTTTTTGGTTTTCAATTTTACGAATCTATGTCTTTCCAACCCACTCATTGGGTAACAGTTGAGCATCAAGCTGTTGATACCCATTCGCTTTAATATTCTCTCTGAATTTGAAACGAAACTAGATCTGGGGGTGTTTTGTGCACTATGAAGACGGCAGTGTTAATGTTGGAGTTTTGTTTTACTTACTAGTTCCATTTTACTTCCAGAAGCTGGAATTCCTCCGGCAAGAAATTGAGTCGCTAACCGGAATAAAGGCTGCTGTCAATTTTGTACTTGTTGCTCGTGATCTGCATATTGCTGCCCTCCGGCTGTTGCCTCAATGAACATTCCATTAAACTCGACATGGAAACCATTGTGTGCTACCCGACGTCATATTCTGAAATAATCATTGTCTTCTTATTGTACTGTATGAAATGGAAAATGTTTTATAAAGCATAGAAATATTCTATGCCTATATAGTATCTTCCAGAGATAAACGGAAGTTTAAAATGTTTCATGGATTTTAAACTAAGTGAAAACCAATGGGACATTATATATAATGAACTTTTACTACCCATGGCGAAGAATGACTTTCGTACAAGTTAGACTAAGACTTGGGATGTAGAAATGTAATGGAAAATCTAGTGTACCTTAAATATACCACAAAAATGGCTTTATTATGTTTCAAAATTGTATAATATACGTGATTATTAAATTAAACTGTACACAATATTGAAAACAGTTCATGGTCATAAATCATATTTAAATGAGTTGGTATGTGAACTCAATTTTGGTCCATTATATATATATATATATATATATATATATATATATATATATATATATGTGTGTGTGTGTGTGTGTGTATACTTATCGATGACCTTTTATATATATAAAGGCCCATCGTCAAGAAGTCACTCCGCAGCCATTATGTAGTCGAGATTTTACTAGGGAAGCGAATTCGGTTGTCAAGGGAATCTCGTGGTTCCTTGTTGCAGTTCTCGAAAGACTTGTTGCGACATGATTTCCTTTTCACATGCTCAATCAGAAGAAAACTTGTGGGGTAAGGTCGGGCTGTCTTTGTCACCATGACTTTTTCTTCATAAAGGAACAATTTCAGGCATTCAGGCATGGAAGGTGTGTCATCCTGCTGAAAATATCTGCATGGAGCTCCTCGCCACTCAACTGATTCACAAACTCATAGAATATTTTTATCTAGACTATGGTAAACACCCTCATATGGAAGAAGAGTGCGATGCTGCGATACGGCTAACTTGAAGCACTGTATGAGGATTCTCTCAAGCACAAACACGGATACTGCGGGTTCCAATTTTCTTCAGGAAAACTTGTGTCTTTAATAATCGCATCTTTCTAGAACCATTGGCAGTACTTGAGTCTGCTTTTTCATCGAAAGGTTTCAATTCTTCCACAATAGCAACGTGATATGTATTTAATCGTCTTTGTTTATGGCAGTTACAAATGCCTTCTTCCGTGGTCATCCAAAAAATTCATCAATGTTTTTGTATTTCTTCGTTAGCTATTGAATAAAACATTCAACGCGTAGTTTTTGAACATGAAAGTTCTTGATAAGTTGTTTTTCTTTAACGACAGTGTGTTCCAGTAGGCGAGGGGGGCTAAGTATTATAGAACAGATTATCAGGAGTCATGGAAAATATCTGCGGAGAGATAGTCGAGATAAGTTCATAACGAGAAAGATTCTACGAATGCGATTGCAGTTGTACGCACAACAATTGCAACTGGTACGGGAACTTCTTAACCAAGCGGCTCGTTTTGTGAGTGTATTTGTAGGAATGTATCACATTTAGTGGTGAAGTGACATTCTTTTTATCCGGAAAGATCAACGTCCTGCATGAGGATCTCAGTATCATATCAGTCCAAAGTGAACGCAGTTTATGCCGTTGGCAGAAGACGCGAATTTGGCTCATTGCCATGGGGTATTTATTTACTTCGACCTATTGTAGAACTGGTTGATGCCAATAATCAGGAGGGTCAGGTGTTCATGTAAATATCATCAAGACGAGATCCCACCAAATTGGCATGCGTATTGGCCATGCATCTGTTGCAGACATTATCATCTGCACATAATCTCACAATTTGCAATCTCCTCCCACAGGACTTGGTCAGGGAGTAGAACTGGTTGATACCAATAATCAGGAGGGTCAGGTGTTCATGTAAATATCATCAAGACGAGATCCCACCAAATTGGCATGCGTATTGGCCATGCATCTGTTGCAGACATTATCATCTGCACATAATCTCACAATTTGCAATCTCCTCCCACAGGACTTGGTCAGGGACAATATTTATGTCCTTCCATTTGACATTGCCGGAATTGAGAAGACATCAACTCCGTCAACGGAATTGTGACGCAAGGTACCTTTGAGAAGGTTTGGCGAGAATGGGAGGAATATAATCAAAGAATAAAAGTGTTAATGCAAAATGTAATATTATACCATAATAGAAAACCAACGTTTACCTATAGAGACTTAGGTGCTAATATTTGAAACACATTTCTCTGAACAAGCAAGGATATTACTGATATAATTGATCAAATAAATAACTGCATGAAAATAAAGTAAATATATACAATGTTAATTGTCTAGTGAATATTGCTCGTTGGCTAGTACTGCAAGGTAAGTACACGGTGTCTCTTGGAGAACAAGCAAGGATATTACTGATATAATTGATCAAATAAATAACTGCATGAAAATAAAGTAAATATATACAATGTTAATTGTCTAGTGAATATTGCTCGTTGGCTAGTACTGCAAGGTAAGTACACGGTATCTCTTGGAGAAAGACATACTTGAAACAACAATATTTCAATATCTTATATTTTCACCTGAATCCTCTATTAGTCACAAAACTTAAGAATCATAATTGTGGAGAGGTGAACGAAGAATTTTGTTTATAACATTATTAATAGGAACTATTTTTTTGGGATCTGATTTAAATAATTTGATTTTTTATATTAAAGTTATTATTATTTCTTACTTATATATTAGCTTTTGATTTTCATATATTTTAATTCTTATCTTCTTAATATCCTAAAATTTCACAAAACCTACTCTAATATACGGTATAATGAATATTATCCCACATTTCATAAAGTTGACACCAGCAACATGCCTCTTGAGTATCGAGATATCGAGAGTATCGAGAACCCACCTCTAAAGTATGCTAATATGATTAACAAAACAGCAAAGCTCATAATACTTAAGATGAAAATATCTGTTACATTTTAACTGTTATTTTGGAAAATGATTACCTGAATCATTATAGTCTTCTTAGGAAAAGTGAAATTTATGATACTTATAAAATAAACAAGGAAACATAATTCTATTATACAAATAAGAAAAATGAATAAATAAGGCTAAGCGTACACATATCTATCACGAAGGAATAATAGCCAACATATGAAAACTCCAGATTAGCATGTGAAGTACATGTGTGAAAGAAACTCCATTCGAAAATGTAATGTAGCTCAGGGATTCTGCTTTCTATTTGTCGTTTTGTAGGAAATTAAAATGGTCACCACTGGGTGTCACTCCCCACTCCCTCATAACGCTTTGTATGAGTATTGGAAACAAATATTTCTATTGCATGATTAAAAATGCGATACCATACATTTGTGCATGACGATATTTTGCAATAGTTTGATATTGCACTAGCATGAATGTAAATCGGCAATCATAATGCTGAAGACATTTCCAGTTATGGGGTATCAATTTTCACATTTCTAATACAACTCATGTTAAGTGAGCCTTGCACAGTGCAAATTGAAATCACACTAGTTTTTTTTTTCCTACAGAAAAACAGCCTATATAGGTTGAATTTAGCAAAGAAACACCATTTATTATTAAGATTAAATACAAAAGGTGCCAAAAAATGTATACACCTTCAAGTAAAGAAAAAACTGTGTTAACATAACAAAACTGAATCCACACAAACAGAAAACGATGAGCACTAATCATCTTAGACTTTTACAGTTATAACAGTTCCTCAAAATGCCCACCATCGATGTCAATACACTTCTGAGTACGTTGAACTACTGATTGAGCAACCTTTGCAAAAGTGTCCTCAGCGATTGCAGCACATGCCGTTTCAGGGTCATCTTCATTTAATGCATGCAAAGTATTGGATGAAAACTTTCAACTTTGCTGTTTTAATAATACGACGTACGCTGATTCTGCTAATCCCAGTCTCACGTGCACATTGCTTTGTAGATTTCTGCGGTGAGTGCTCAAAACGTTCCAAAATAATAGCAGAGGACGCCGGAGTTTGTTGCTGTACGAGGTCTCCCAGATCTGCCCTTGTGAACATCGCATCCGGCACCATGAGTTTCAAATTTGTCTCGAATGCGTGCAATTGTTACTCGCGTTGGCGGTTCTGTTCTGTACATACGTCTCTTTTGAACTTCACAAACATTCTCGGTTTTCCAATACCACTTAAAAATTGCTTTCCGCTGTTCAAACCATAATCTTGACTCCAGTTTGTTGTAGCAAAGCTATCATAACGTAATGTGAGTTACATCTGTTTACAGAAAATCATATGATAATCTTGGATTCATTAGTTCATTGTTCATTTACCTGTCACGTAGCAACACTATCATAATGTATGTGAGTCACATCTGTTTACAGAACGTCATACTACACATTACTGTTGTTTTCCGGTCCAACTTTGAAATATATTAAATAGATATCTACTGTGAAAGTGTGCATACATTTTTGGCACCTTCGGTAGTAACTGAGAGGAAACACTTTTTCTTCGGTTCATAGCAATACTTTGGCTAATTATAAGTTTACCTTACGTTCTCATCAAGTTAATTTCTGAAAATTGTGAATTTTCCGAATATTGTAAAAAAACGCTCTATATAGCAAGTAAATTCCTCATTATTTTTTATTTCATTGTACGACCATTCTTTACAAAATGAGGAAATATAAGGTGAAACTCAAAGAGCAAGAGACTTGTGCTAATTAATAATTACTCAATTATTAATTAGAAAACAACATTCAGAAGAACTTTAAGAACAATCTACAGGGTTAGTTAGTTAGTTTGTCACCTAAATAACTTTTGAAGCATGTGCTTCAGTGATACGAAACTTGGATAGCCGCATATTGAGAAGTCATAAGTGATATTGCTGACTTTCTCCTACTTCCGCTTTAACCAGAAGTGGCTCCTACTCTCTTTTTAATTGGAATTCCCAATGTATTTTTACATTTGAATAATGCTCATTAAGAGATTTTCAAAAATTACCCACAATAAATACTTCTGCAAACATGTAAAGAAAAAAGGTGTAGTGAATAATAAAACGCTTCTTGCTTAGCAAAAACAAAACAAAACCAGGTCAACATTTAAATTGTGTTCAAACTGGGCGCCCTCAGCTGTTTCAGAATGGGCCAGTCGATCATAGAAACCTTCAAGTAATGACTTAACTAGGCTGCGCCCCTTCCATTATTCGATATTCCAGATCTTCTAAATTTTGAATATTTCTCGATATATTACTGGCCGCACAAAAAGAAGTCGAAAGGTGACAAATCTGGGGATCTCGCTGGTCACTCTATGTGTCCTCTACTACCAATCCATCGTTGTGGAAAACCCTGGCCAAAGTCTTGACAAATATTCAGACAGTGTGGCTTATGTGAAACAAACATTTCTAACCATAAGTCAATACATGTGACATGTCTGGTTCATATCTTCCACAGATTATGGTAGTAATTATAAACACTTATTATCGTGTGAATATTCAAGTATCTTATTTGAATACAAACAATTCCAAAAGTTTGCCAGGAACAGGCTTTCTTCACAATCTCTTATTATTCCTATGGGACCTGGTTGTTGGTCTGTCTTTTTTAGGCCGACAGTTTTAAGGAAATTAAAATAATAGAAATTGTGGATGACACAGCTGCAAAGGCTAAGGAAGCGCTTCATAACAAGTATTGCGCTTGTTTTCACAAAGCTTAACTTGCATCATTTACCTGTGCGTACTAATCATCTATAAACCAAAAACGATACTTCAGCAAAACCAAAATTTAAACTCCCTTGGGGTTCGGCATTCTTGGAGCGATATGATATATTATTTTGTGGAAAGAACAAGAACACTACTTCGATTTTATTGTTTATAAAAATCCTTAATGAAATGTCAAACTAACACACTTCTTCTATGGGATCGGGCAACGGCCTGCCGTAGTGATCTCTGCTTCCTGGATCTCCGTCTTATGAAGTCATTAATAGTACTGCAGGTGACCTATGATCAGCATGCCGGCACTCGTCAGCTTTCTGGATCGAAGAAGGCCTCGTCCGGGTTTTCCTGGACAACTGTCAGCAACGCTAACCACCGGACCAATGAGGCAGCCAGCATTAACACAAAGTTACACAAAATTACATTAAAATTGTTTTCATTCCTATTAACTGAGTACTGGTATGTTAACATAATATTAAGGAAACAATGCATTACTGAAAACAGTTCTGTATTTGGGCTGTTGGGTTCGAAAATAATGATATTAACATGAAACCATAAACACTTGTACTTTGGTGCAGATTTAGTTGCAGTTTCTATTTCAGAACATTTAATTTAACGAACGATATCTACACTAACAAAAGAAATAGTCTTGTGACATAAATTGCTAGACTCTGGTGCCCAAAAATGTTGCCTTACGAGCAAACCTGGCTGCTATAAAAACAACGCAGTCCATCTGGAACATTCTTTGACTTATTGGTAAGTGAATTTATAGTACCCTTTAAAATGTTTTCCCAACTTCAGACTGAATAAAAATAAAATTAATAATTTATCTTTATTCTAGAATGCATATTTAAATCTAACATTTATTTAATTACTTAATTGTACCATAAGGTTTTCTTTGCTATTAATAACAATTTAGCCTTTTAGCTGCGGTAAAATTTCTTGAAAAAACCCATCTTCCCTAAACATTATAATGGGCTAATAGTCACCATGGATACAATTACATCATAAGTATAATAAAAGGACATTGACCTAGAGTAATTAATTAGAAAATCGACATTAATATTAATTTTATTTTATTAATATTCTTTAGTATTAACATTGATTTAAACTCGACTATATGAGTATTGCATTCATAAAAATTACGAATACTATACGGTGGTCTACAGAAGTGTTGCTTGATACTTGCCGTCAGGAATGTTTTAATCAACAAAGGCATCATTTTTCATTACAGAAGCTAAAATAACTTCGCACTCCGGTAACGCAATCTGCATTTTAAAACACGGCTACCCTTGTCACACTCTGGTGGCACCAATTTAATATAAAGGATTGTCCCATAGTTCGATTAGCTGCCAATCGACTGTACATGCCTACCGCCATATCAGCTGTCAGATTAATTTCCTCTGCCGCAGCCTTTACACGAACAACCTGTTACACGTTATGCACCCTCTCAGACCTCAAGCTAACTCCAGGATTCCGGTTAATATGCTTTGCATCGTGCTTTTTGGAATTGCAGCTTCCTCTTCCATATTTACACGAAAGTTCTTATCCAAGCATGCTCAAAGAGAATATCAAAGCAATTATCCGAATCAAACAGAAAAACAGATAGAAAGGAAAAGCATGTTCTTCAATTATTGGATATTCATTTTTTCTAATGCGAGTATCTCTTCTGCTAATTATTAAGCCTTCTACGCTTTCTTGACTCGAAATTTCATATATTTTTATTATTTTATGACAGGTTAATTTATTTATTTTTTATCACAAGACCTAGAACAAGGTGTTACTTTTATTAAGGGGTTAAATATTGCTTGGAATGTTTAATTTTGTTACACAAAGCTACTTTTAATGCGAGGCTGGAGTGGAAATGTCTCTCTCCTTGACCATTTTATATTACTGAATGATCGAAATGTATTAAATTGCCTTATGGCAGTCACGAACTACCCCCCTTAACCACATCCGGTTACCGTAATTTCACCTCAGTGCGTGTTGCAGCGGAAGGCTGTGAAGACGTGGTACTGTCAAGTTCTAAACTGCAGAAAGCATCCGGGTCATTGACAAACGAGGAGTGATCCATAAGTTACCGGCCTGACCTTGTTAGAACAACAATCCAGGTTCTATTTTCAAGTAATTGTTTACGTTTCAATTCCTCTAAAAATAATTCGAAAGTTTTCTCTGGAAAATACATTCAATTCACATTCCTGGGATGTATTAGATGCGGTCTGTTAGTTTAAGGCCATCATTCACTGTAGCAATGTTCATGTTGAGACATTATCGTTCGTGAATCTTTGACCTAGAAGGAGAGATTTCACATTTGAAAGGAGGCAGGCAAGATCTGGGCTGTATGGGGGATAGTCCAGCTCCTGCAAGTCATAAGTCTTCACAGCATTTTGGCTGTGTCCTTTCTTTGAAGTCTATCACCAGAGTTCCTCTGCGGTTGCATACAATCGTTTCCATCATTTTCGTGGACTGTGTGACCTTCACCTTTCTAGGGGGTGTCTCACCGTTCTTCCGCAATTCCATTGATTCTCTTTTGATATATACTGTCATAATAAAGGGCCGTACTTTCATCTACTACGTCAATGGATTCCAATACTGCCTTCTGATTACCACGGCAAAGTTTTAAAACATTCTGATAACATTCCACGCGCTGAAATGTTGATTTGATGAATCCATCTTGCATTATATTATGCACTCTTGATGAAGGATGCAAAGCAAATTGTTTCAGAAAGCTCCAACTTTGAAGCTTTTTAATGTTTGTATTGATTTACTTTTTTTGTCTTCAGATTTTTCTCCTATATAAGAGAGTCTTGTGTTAACACCTCCATCGGCCTATCTTCCTATGGGTCATTTCAAGGCTCCTTCTGCACAAACGAAATACTTTTGACCACTCCTTAAAACCGAAATATGAAAGAAAAACTTCCTCATACACACCTCCTAGTGTCGTCCCAAGGTGAAAGTCCTTCTTAATTAAACATTTAATGACTGCTGCGTATTAAAAGTTTAACATCATGCTGCATTCAGCAACGCATCTTATGTTAGCTTTTGAGAGCGCGTCTATCTTAGGAGAAAAACGAAGTTGCCTATTAATTTATCTGCAATTATTTCAGCCTAGATATTAATTAAAAACTTCCGCTGTAAAAGTTCTTGTTGTATAGTGTGGAGATTTGAACAGGCCAGGTATTATTATTGCGGAAATTCAAAACCTATAATGTGCAAAACATGCCTAATGTGATGAAACATTAATATGAAGTGCATATTGCGGAAGAACTCTTCTCTAGGCGTAGGTACGAACCTTGTGGATATAATACGAGAAAGCATCTGTTTCCATACTTTTCTATTACACACTGGACCCTCTTCCATAAGCTGCAAAACTTGCAGTAATTCGAACGCAGCTCTTCTTCTTATTTATGTTTTTATTTTTTGGCGTGGATTACGCTTTCCGATTCTTGTATTCGCTGTGCTACTGCAACAAAAAAATCTTGGATTTGGAACCTTCCTGTTGTAAACGTTGTACTTCACACAAGTTACAGTCAACTTTGCCGGAATCTTGATTCAAAAATAATGAAAGAACTAAATCCTTCGATCCACATCATGTAACTGTAGAAAACATCTGTAGCACTGAGAGGTTGCAGGCAAACTGTTGCCGCAGCATGTGCAGGGGGCAGGTAGCTACTGTTGTCAATAAGATACCTGACCTACCTATTCACACGTTAGCATCGACTGTACAAAATGCAAAATTACTAAGGTATTTCCACGAGTTTGTTCTAATAGAGGCGACGAAATTAATCCTCATATCATACATTTTATCGAAAAATTTTAGAGACAGAAATCTGTTCATTTGTTCAGAATCTACTCAACTATGTATATTTCAACAGAAAAAGATAAAGAGGTATTGAAATATTGGTGTATAAACTTTCGATAACATTTATTTTTTATTTATAAAATCACGCGCTGGAATGGAAAATAGACAGGAATTAAAGTTTAAGCTGCCCTTAAGAGTTGCACATTCGTACCCCTGACACGTTGTATATTAATGAATAAAAACGAAAGTATAAACACAACATACTTGCTTATTCAAAATATTGTGTTAGTTATAAGCTACTTTTGTTCTTTTTGGTTCAATAACACGTTACATATTTGATAAAAACTTTGGTTCGGATGGAAGGAAAAACAATTCAATTTTACACGAGGAAACGCAAAAAAGCAGCACAATGCAATGACGTTTCAAGTTCATATACAGAGTGTAACAAAAAGATGTGTCAAACTTTGTTGAAACATTCCTTACATATAGAGAGAGGTTGCAAATATGTTATATAAACAAGGTCAGAAATGCTTTGTTTCATTTGCTTACACGGTGTGACAGTGACAATAACCGCACAACATAACTCGTATAGTATTCGCTTTTACCTCTGGTTAAATGGTGTGGGCTGATAGTTCCATGGTTATTGTGATCTTTTTGTACCACATAGTCCGCTTGTTAAGCTACTCACTGCATTGCTTGACGTAGCACTGGGCAAGTAGTATCAGTTGTGTGTGTTTAGCAATCCCGTTCCAGGTACAGTACAGAGGTATTCAGATGCGGAATTGACAGGTGCTCGTGTGATCTATGAATTAACCGAAGGTGTAAAGAGTCTTTCTGCTCGTACTCTGCAAGGCTGTCAGACAATGCGAGATACTCCAGGGATGCATCAGCGCCATCCGACGGCGGGGTGGTGGATGTGTCCATGTCAATGGAGGACATTTTAAACATTTCATATGATTTTCTCTTTTGATTGTTCTGCTACAGGTGTAGAAAAAATGCTCTTACAAGATAATGACGGAATTCCGGACCCATATTCTTATTATATTTTTTATTCCGTATTAGCTGCACGCATTGAAATAGCATTCGGGTGAATTTCGTTCGAGGTACCAGTATATTAATCTTTTATTCTCTATGTGAGGATTGTTACCCTAAAATTTTGACATACCTTTTTGTTACAACCTGTTTAAAGTATCTATACTGACAATAAATCAAAGATATAATAGAGCTGTACACCATGTTTTTATTGTCTTTGTAACTTTGTCTTGCATGTAGTTAAAATTAATATATTCAGTAAGGTGGATTACGTAAAGTAAGTCATTCCTCTCTTGAGAAGATACCCAATCAGTAGAGTAGTGAATATAGACTTATAGATGGAACATGCCCTAAAGGCAAAAAGACATAACTTACGCATAACGGAATATGGTGTCTGATATCAGTAATTTTCCACATTATCATACAGTGCTAACGTGAAACGTGAAGCTGATCTCAGAAGTTCGTCATCAGCAACGACGATAACTCAGGAAATCTGCGACATTAATGAAACTTCTGAACAAGTTTACAGTAGACAGAAAAGCATCACGTTTCAAAGTAGATAAAGGTAAACTCCCTACGATCTGGTGAATAAGCTGGTCACTTGAGAGCACCTGCATTTACAATTGATTGTTAAATACAGGTTTGCCTAGTTACCATTCGGCAGGACGAAAGGACTCGCTCGGTATCTTATTATCTTACATGCAAATGGTAAATAAAGTAAGCTCCCTTACAGATCATAAAGGATAAATCGACCTACATGCCTCAAAATATTTACCCCAATCAATTCTATTATAGTTTTTATCGACTCTATTCACTGCACACTTTTCTATGCCTCATAAGTTTTTCATTCTTTGTCGGCCACTGATTTTCCCGCATAATTTTTCAAACTACTGAAATATTATTCAGGGTCTATGTTAGGGACATACCGTGGTATATGGAAACAAAAGTGCTCTTATATCCAAAACTAAATGTGATTATTAGCATCATTGCACGCCTGCACATGCCTCTCATATTATGGAAGATATTTACCAGCACATCAGGAATCAGACTTAAATTCCCGCCGAATGTTTACTTACAGTTTCATGCCTTTTGCCATCCACTTTCTCTTTAGCATTTCCCATAAGCAGAAATCTCGCAGGATATGATTAGGTGACCTTTGAGTCAAAGTCCTCTAGAAATGACAGGGCCTTAAAGAAGAAAATAATATCAGTCATTAGCTATGTCAGTTGGCACCATCTTGATGAAAATAACTAAATATAGAGTTCTTTATGTGTAGCCTGCGGTGTATGGAAGAAGACAGGACCAATAATATGTGCTGGTTTATACTGTACTGTACGTACTGTATTGTTTGTAACACATAAACACGATGTGCTAATGATAACAGTACTTTCGAGAACAGTGCAGTGCGCCTCCATATCTTAACGTTACTCTCATACACGAAGGTACATTCATGTCAAACTTTCCAAAAGTATGTCCTTTAGTTTGAAAGTTATGGGTAAATCTGGGTCCGAAAGCGAGTAAAAGGGTTTATATTTCGATGTTTGTTTGAATGCCTTTAGATCATTATTATTTAATGCAATATCTTCAAGTTCACAAATAGAAATACAAATGCAGTCAGTAGTGAGAAGATATGCAATTTAATAATTGTTGTTACCTAAGAGATTAACCAGTAAGATTTTAGGAGAAAAGTATAGAGAGATATTTAAATGTAAATCTCACTATATATTTGGTTAATACGTTCATTTTAAAATAGTAATTAAATAGCTTTAAAAATAAACTTTGGGAAACTTTGATGAAACTTTTTGAGCATTATGAAGAAGAAAGAGAAGCTGTACTAAAATATTACCACTTAGTGCTGCCATGTGACAGCCTATTGCTAGAAGAATAATAATTACTTGATTAATACATCCTTTAAATAGAACGGAAGCTAATAAATGTGTCTAAAATAGATCATGCAAAATAGAAAATACAGTATGGCTAACAATAAAGTATACTGGAATTGAACTGAGATTTATTTATGTAAATCTGTATTGTTAATTACTTATCTCGTTTTTCTAATATGTACACGTAAGAACTATGCCCCATGTTTTGCAACTTTGATGAACAGTTCTTAACATGTTTTTACTGTCTCTTTGACTATGCAGCGAAGGACAGGTAGGTTATTTTACTTAAGCTGATTATCGGGTCTGTGCATACACCCTCTTTCAGGAAACCCCATAAGGTCTGGAGAGTTTTGAGGAAAATGATATTCTTTATTTTTGGAAATTAGTCTTCCAGGAAAGTAAGTTCAGTGATTCTCTCTTAATGTATGGATAATGTCTTGTTACAACCATTGTGAACGGCAAGTAACATTTCTACTGCAGCAAAATATTCTAATAACTTGGAAGAAAGGGGTCAATTGCCGATATGTTTCATTGCAAGAGCCGAGGCACATCATAGACGTCTTCTGGTTTAAATCACTGCGTGAACCAAATTCATGGATCATTCGCTGAAATGACAGCCTGTTCTAAGAAGGTTGCAATATTTTCTCTATGTGCTCTTCTTCTTCTTGCTCTCTTTCCTTTGCGTTGACACAAAACAGAGCAATTTGTTTATCATGGGTAAATCCTTACGCTTTGACGGTGTAACTGTTCTTGATGCGTTTTCTATGAAACGTTCAACTCTGTATGAGCGAGAATATAATGCTCTGTGAGAAATTATTTTTGTCTGCAATGCTGAGCATTATTTTGATTGTGTGTTTTTCATGGAATTCTTTACAACCTAAATATGAAGTTGTCGTGATATTAATATATTTTCCTTATTCAGCAGGATATGCAGCGTTCACACATTTCAGTATTCTTTATTCTGGACTACATTGTAGAAGATCAAAAAATGAGGTATAAAGGTAGAATTTTTCTAAACTTTGTAGCCAATGCAGTAATGTATATACAAATTTGTTAGTGCATGTAATATACGAGGGTAGGTCCTCGCCGATGAGGAGGACCTACCCTTATCTGTTGTCATACTTTATATGTTAAGTTAATAATTGCAGCTGTAACTTCCGCTCCGCTGTGTTCAGTTGTTCAGATATACTTGCATAAAGAAGGCCATGTGCAGAAGATTGTGACATGTTCAAAATGAGCTCTTATTAAGTTCTTCACAAAAGAAGGACTTACTCCAAATGAAATTAAACAGCGATTGGAAGGTATATATGGGGAAGCACCCCCCTCATATTCTACTGTAAAAGAATGGACCATACTTCTCCATGTTTGTTTGCATATTTTGGCATAACTTTTTGCATAATGCGTGTTTTAAATTTTGGGGGTTATTAAACCATATTTAGAGAACATTGTTAAATTTTAGCATTAATTCTTATTAATGACATCAATTTTTTGTCCGACATTATGGGGGAGGGTTATTTCATAATGTTTTATATATGTAATTCTGTATACTTCTGTGTTTGGTATTTTCCTGTTTTCTCAACATTTCATATGTGCAAATAGCAGCACGAACGGACTGACTAGACCCGTGTATTTATGTATCCGCAAGCCATTATTGAAATAAATACATTTACCTCTACTATTAGCATTAATATTACTAGTCCTAGTGCATATTGTATGTTAAACTGCATAATACTGCACTTTATAAATGTTTTGTGTTAGTATTTTTAGTTGAAAATATTTCAGTGTATCTATGCTTCTGGTTAAACACGTAATCTGTATTTTCCTTATAAAATATTACAAAGACTCGGGTATACCTCCCACACTACTCAATAGCTTTTAACCGTCGTAATGAAGAGATCTATCTCAAGGTTGAATGAACTGTCATTACCACCCAGAAACCGGCGAAAGAGGAAAAAGATGTAGCCGGAAGTGATTAAAAAGGCTTTTAACGGGTTGCTTGCCTGCTGTCTGCTGAAAATGTAACAAAATCACTCTTGCAGTGTCACAAAGGAAATCCCATGACCTTCTTTTGTTTTGTACAGGCCTGGTGTTAAATTTCTTTGATAATTGCAGCAAACTGACATGCATTCCCTCCCAATTTATGATTTCATCTCATGTATCACGTCAGTAGTAAAAACGACCGTTAAACATTATTAAAAAAGAAGTAAAAAGGCATTAACACATTACTGTTCAAATGGGTATAAGACTTCAAATAACAAAATACACCTAAATAAGGTATTTCGGAATATCGCTTGAATGCAAATAGCTCTTAATTATTACTACCACTGAACATTTAATAATTATGAATAATTTTCTTCGTACTTATGCACCAACTACCCCTTTCTATTGTTCTTTGAGGCGTCAGGTAATTAAGTAATTATTATTAATTAAAACAGACTGCCAATCTTTATGTAGTAAAATGGCTAAATAGGTATAAATGCATAGACGGATACATTTATAATAAAGCAATTATTGATATTTAACATAAAAATAAAATATGCATGAATATACTCTCTTTTACTGCAACTGTGGATCTGTGGCAAATATTTCTGCAAACCTTTGAAATTAAAACTAACATTGAAATGTTTTTACCTTGCAGGTGTCATCCAATATTAATAAAATGTATAAAATATTATAATGAGAATGGAGGTTGCTTTTATTGCAGTGATTAAAAGATATTGTTTGCAGAACCCTTTCGCTAATGCCCTGTCATTGGGTATTCCTAAACCTAAATTGGGAAACACGCTATGAATAAAGAGTCCTAGGAAATGTTCTTTATTAAGAGAGTGAAAGTTGCGAGGGAAGATGAAAAAAGGACAGTTAAAATTAATATTTAATGCATAAATAAATAAATATATAAGTATATTAAATTGACATTAGAAATGTTTTAACTTTGGAAATTAAAACTTTGGGAAAACATTTTATGTATATTACAATCGTTAACATATATTTTCAATTTTGCAACAACTTTAGTTGAGCATAAAACTATTCATGAATGGATAACAACATTTAAATAAAACATGCACAAAATTAGAATATTGCACACAATTAATAAATAAGCTAACATTTTTACAATAAAGTTAAAGTGGGTTAAGATAATTGACTCATACAAATTTAAATCAAGCTCACACAAATATGATGCACATATGTAATTAAAATCACCGTTGCAGTTAAGTTACAGCGAGTTAAAGTATTCAGACCATTGACTGAAACAAATTTAAATCAAACATAAATGTACTTAGGTAATTGAAATATCAATGTCTAAAATAAACACACGACATATAAAATGTGTACTCATTATGTCACAATTGTGCATTTGATCATCAGTACGCTATAAATTTGCATTTAGGAAAATGCAACAAACTCTTGAACCTCACACAAGTAATTGCTTCTTATACATTAAATAGCTGAGAACATTACAGCCGATATCTCTTTGAAAACGTGCCAAATGAAAATAATGAAATCATGAAACAACTTTGTATGGTAGTTTTGTGTTTTGTGATACAAATACAAATAAAATTAACTGGAAGTAAAAATAAAAACCTTCATTCAAAGGTTAGACTTTGATGTTAATGATGACAAATAATAATAATAATAATAATAATAATAATAATAATAATAATAATAATAAAGTTTGTGTATGTTAGCTGTTTTAAGAGTGGGAATTTTGAATTAAAACATGGTATTTCTAAAATTTCAGCATATATCACAGCTAAGCAATGCAGAGACCTAAAATACTTAAAGTTAAACTAATAATAAAAAGTTATCACAGAAATTAATTGTGACATCCTGGAGGAGAAAACATGCCTAATTATTATTTGACATCGGGTTTTCAGGCTCTAAGAATGTTCAGTAGGCGTCTAAATTGGGTTCATTCATGTTGCAAAATAGATTCATTCATTTGTAAACTAAACGTGAAAAAATATCATGATAAATCAGTGTAAATGATTACTTTATTTTAATCTTTATCAACAAGAACACAATTAATAATTCATTATCTAGAAAAACACTCTTCAAATACTGTTTAAAAGTTCATATAAATTTTATCTATAATAAGGTAGAAAGGAAGAATTAGACTTGTAAAATTCGGGTCACGGCAGGGATTTGAACACCCATCTTCGGCTTCCCTGCCGACACTCTAACCAGCTGAGCTTCACGGAACCCTTCTCCCCTGACCTCTGTAGACCTCCCTGAGGTTTTCTCTGCTGCAAAGGATTTAGAAATTCTAGGAGTAGTTTTGACCCCTAGTTATCTACGAAGTATATAGGAATTAATTTATGTACAGAAATAGTTCTTTCACACTAGACGTGTGTAGAGCATACGTTAGAAAAAAAGAATCAACTTGAAAAGTTCGGACCACAACTGGGATTTCAGTCATTAAAATGCAGCCTTCTGTGTCAAACGAACTGAGGTGTCGTGTCCTTATCCTTTCCAACTAATATCCTAAACACGGCTAATGTGAAAGAAATATTTCAAAAAATGGAATAAGTTATCTGGATATTACTGTACATCTTTGTTTTACCATAATTATAGTAATAGTATATTGCAGGAACAGCAAAACTATGACAACTAATAACCAACTTATAAGCCGAAAATGTTCCTTATGCAGAACTAAATTCGGTATAAACTTTATCCGAATCTCATAATGACTATGCTACTTTCCAACCAGAATATCTGCCACATGCAAAAGTGTAGGAAGTTCAGCATTTAAAGCTTCGCAGTTCGACTTGAAGCAGCTCATATTCTGTGCTTTATCTCGTCCAATAATATAAATTACTCAAATAATGGTTTAACTGAACAATAAAAGCAAGAAATTATTTGGATAAGGGATCTAATATAAAAATTATCCACCTTGGTACATTCTTAAAATTATTTCTTTCTCTGACAAAATGTTAATAGCATCTTTATTCCAGCTAAAGATCACTCCCTAAATGCCTTGAAAAGTCCACTGTGGTACACCAGAGCTTTCAGCCCAGGGACTCAAGATCAGTTCGACTGCTTTTTAAAAAACGCTCGCACTCTGGCTGGTGCTTTAACAAATGTTTTCTTCAAGGAGAAAATCAATCTGTTGCATTATGGAAACACTTGACAAATCTGTCTACCTTATGATTTACAGGGTGCGTCAAGCAGGTGAAGCGTGGAAGAGGTGGATAGAACACTCAGAAACAACTTTGCTGCAGCAAACAACTGCTATTTTAGTAGTGAAAAGAATACAGTAGTGGCCTTTAGATATTTAGATTTTAGCATTTTTATCCTCATAAAATAAACATGCATTTGAAGCAGTAGGCAGTGAAAATCAACTATTTCTTAATGATGATTTTAATAATTGCAATTAAAGTTAATAATAAGTATGATACTATAATAATAGTTAAGTTATTGATAGATTAGTTATATCTTTTTAATAGAAATCTATTTTTATTTTTGTTTATGTAGAAGGGAATTCTTAAGGTTTCTGTGAGAAGGTTTTTCCCAGTTTATTAGGAGTGGACCGTAAGATAGCATAAGCAAATAGAACATATCATTCCGAAGAAGCAATATTGCTCTTTAGGCATTGTAGTGGTTTTAAATGAAGATCATTGTTGGTACAGCTTTACCCAAAATTTCGGAACAAAACCTTTTCAAATATGCAGAAATACTTTCTGAAATACAAGTACAAATACAATAATCTTTAACTAGATAATATTAGACGTTCATGTCATTTTAGGCTCTGTTAAATGATCAATCTTTGGCTTAAATATTTCTTGCACTTGTGTTTAATACTGTTCATTCTTGTAAATTTTCAGGAGTGGATAAGTTTTTACCTAAAACCTTAGGCTTACTAGTACATCATGTGTAATGTTGTATTTTTCATTAAGAGTGTTCTACTTTTTACTCCCATGCAAAAACACAAATCTCTTTATTGTGTAGCTAATTGAATGTACTTTATATGAAGCTTTAATGTTATTTATTGTATTTTGAGTTCTAATATATTATTTGTAATGTCAAAAGCAACCCGCTGGAATGTGCAAAGCAAAATACAGAGCCCTAACTCGCCAAGGAATGTAAGCATGCGGCATTCAATCAATATTGTGTTGATAAAGAATATGAAAGGAATGTCAGGGTTGGCTGTGTGTTTCACTGTAAAAATATCATTTCGAATATTCCTACAGTGTGGTAACTATGCTCGTATATTACGTGCATTTTTTCCGCTCAGGTTTCGCAATGGGTGACGGAAGGTAAACAAAAAGAAAAGAAAGAAAGAAAAAAGCGTCGGAGAGGGATGGAGCGACGTAGGCGGTCCAGCGGCTGCGCATCTCTCGGATGCTGCCCCATCATCTTCCATTGAGACAGTCAGTGCTGTGGTGCCGGGTCCAGCAGGTCCACATCGATTCTGTTGCCGCCAACCAGGAGCCGGGACTTGACTGTGGGTCTGCGCGCCGGTAAGTTCACTCTCTCTGAAACTTGGAACTACTTGAGCTGTAAATTAACGACCCCTGCACTTGTATTTTTATGAAATTTAGGTTACGTGCTTGAACATCCTTTTCGGTACAACGTAAATACCGTGAAGACACGTCGTGCTATGTCATAAAGTTATATAAAGTTCAATGGGGTGCTCGTGCTTTAATTCTACCTAATGATTATGAAACATTTAAATTATACAGGGGCTTTCTAAGAATTTGGAATCATGGTTTAGGTGTCTGTCTGGAAGTTGATTACGTTTTCTAAATTGAACCCATTACTTTATTATCTAAATATCTTCTTCACTTCTCCAAGGAAAATCGTTATATTGTGAAATATTTACTAAGCAATTCAAATTATACCATGTTATAATTTTATAGCGTTTGGTATCGATTCTTGTTAGTCAAATATAAGCTTGAGTGATAACTCTGTTCACGAATCACAGAAACGTTACGATTAATGTGCACCTTAGAAATGCCATTAACTATACGGCGCACGCTTTGAATACTTTTTCTTTCTGTGAGTTAAACATAATGCAACACGTAAAACGTAGAGAGTAAAACAATTGGGAAATAAAGCATAAACACCACTGTGCGTATAAATTATTATTAATAATTCTAATTTTAATATTTGAATTACGAATGGCAGTTGTAACTGTATGTTACATTAAGAACGAAGTTGGATTTTGAAATTCAAAAAGAAGAGTTACAACTTAATCATAACATGGTTTGTACATTTTAATAAAACCTTCAAATGTTTTTGTTTTAACAGTGAGTTGTTTAATTTTTGGGACACTAATAATCTACAGCCATGATGTGGCAATACTGTCTGCGTTTAATATAGAATTACATGCTTGTCATATAATTGCGTTATTTTCTTCGTTATGTTTCATAATTAACAACATCTGAGAATACTGCACACCCAAGGCATAGCTATACAAATAATCTGTTGATAAATTAGGGGCACGATTGAAAACACATTGTTATTCAAAGCAGATATAGTATTGTTGTGTCCCCCATTATTATCAATAATATATTGCCATTTTTCCGGAAGCTTATAGGTTCAATAATTAAACATAGGATCATTCAAAGGAGAGTATAGAATTATAAATTGATGTATCCAAGTAAATTACAAACACATACTCTAAACTAAAACAATGACATTTAAAACGACTACACGTATGGCAGAGATGAAAACGGTATTACAATGGACGAAAAATACAACATATTATTATTTTTTTTATTTGGGAATAAACTTCTATGCGAGTAGGAAATGGAATAACCACTTATCTATCATTGATTATAAATGCTATAGACATCAGGTACAAAATAAAACTCAAACATTATGGGCAGCAAAGTCGGAAAGAGGACTCAGAGGAATTTGCCTGGTTCAATATGGCAACGAGGTGATGAAAATAATAAAAATGTATGAGGGAATATTAAAACAAGGCTAGAGGATTTCAGCTGGCAGGAAATCGAGGCGGAATGTAATATGAAAGTCTTCTTGAACCTATCAAATGAAATTAAATTAACCTGGGGTGCATATATATGTGTGTTCATTCTAGGGAGAAAGGCAAGATCAGAAATGGTCTGATTTAGACTTGGAAGTTGGAAGACTCGAAAAATAATGGATAACTCCTGTAGGAGAACCTGCCCCATTTGTAGAGGGGATGAAGAATGGGTACATATTCTGGTTCACTGTACCCATTGGGAACATTTGAGAAAAATGCTATTTCCAGAAAATTCTTTAAGGTAGTTAGAGATCCATTGACATGCTGGGACCTGTTTGCGAATTACACTAATTGGTTAAATATGAATATTTTTAGGCCGAAGTGCGCGAAGCTAGAAGAAATTTATTTTATGGTTAGAATGCAATGACCAATATAATTACTAAATAATATGCAAGTTGTTTTCACTCATATACTGTAAATATAGTTCTTCCCATTTTTAATATTTATTTATTATTGTTCCTTTATATTTAAGCTGAACGGTCTAATATCCAAGCATAAAATATACTTGTAATATGCATATAGAATTTTATAGCAATAAAGATGCACCTACTACTACCACTACTAATACTACTACTATTACTACTACTACTACTACCCCCACTAGTTTTTTTTTTTTGATTTGTTTTATTTATGGACGCTCTTTAATATCTCAGGTCATCAGCGTCTCATTCAATTCAGGGCGTGAAAGGCCGACAAATTTTGCTCAGAGGCCTCTCTTTCAAGCTTGAGGTTCTTTTTCGTACTGTAAATGTACGACACGGGACCCACGGCTTTACTTCCCTTTCGAAGGAAGTCATACTTAGGATTTTTACGCCCGAAAAAGTCCGTCGGTCGTGACCGGGTTTCGTTCACCACTAGTACTATCATTACTGTTATACCTATGCAATAACATCTGGCTGGAAATCGCATGTCATAGGGTATTCCGGCAACCAGCATCACTTAGCTGTGTAGAGGTTAGTGATCTATAGTGAAGGAAACAGAAGTTAAGTGACAAGTCAGTAAATTGCAGGATTATATTCGATTACTTATTGGCGTTTTATACCTGAATTACTTTTTTTAAATGTTGTTATCATGGAATTTCAGGCGCTGAAGTACTTCGAAAGTACTCATTCCGAAATTTCTTTGCAATTCTTAAAATTATAAAACTACTTATTTATCCAAATAAAAAACATATTCAATATGTCTGAAAGAAAGCAAAGGCTTTAACACTATTTATTTATTTATTTTTTTACTTAAAATGCTACAACAAATCTATTGTAATCATTATACGACAGTTATTCAATGAGAGTACCCGAAATCCGCTACTGCTCAAAACGAAAGCAACTCATAAAACGTAAATGTGGCTTTGTAATTTGAAAATAAACTTCATAAATAACGTATATAATAACACAAATATAGAAAGGTTTAGACCTCTTAACAATATTACACTTTTTTCACTTAATCTCGACCACTGGCTTAGTCAAATGTTACTGCCGCCGCACATTTAAAGTTAATTAAATTCCTCGCTTTAGCGACGGTAGGCAAATAACGTCGGAGAGAAAATAAAACATAAACGCAGCAGTTTATTTAATGAGCGAGAACGTATATAGCAAAACATTTTTTTTTTTTTGGTCTACTTAAAGTTGGTTTTCAAGTATCAACTTTCTCTGTGTTTAATAATGAACATAATTAGGGAAACAGCAGGTTGCAAATCTTTCTGTTACCTATTTGTGAAAACCCTTTCTCTGCTATCGTGTATTGATGTTATTCTTTTGAATTATGAGGTTGAAAATATTAAATCCTCCTTTTCAGGCTAATTGTACGAATTACAAATTAGCGTTTAGCATTTGAACAACAAATGATATATTTTGCTATGTTTGATCTTATGTTATTATTTACATTTAATCTATCTACATACTTCTACTCTTATTTGATTATTTTGAACAATCCTAGAATTATGATCAACCTGTTATACCAATCAAAAGCGCCCATAATGGACTTTTCATAACATGCGTATCAATAGATTTGTCTAGTAATAAAAAACAATAACATAGTAAAGATCTCATGCATTGAAACAAAATATAAACGTCACATTAATTTCCACATTTGTAGGAATTACTTCTGTTGGAAAATATTATTACTGAACTGTTGCTCATGTCTAATGTATTAAAATGTGTCTTCTAAGTGACTTCTGCAACCGCTATTGACTTGAAGTTTCTATTCTCTTTACTAAATTTACTTAAAGTCATTACTGAACTTCGCCCAAACCAATGACTCATACAAGCTGCAGAAAATTTGTGATTTTCATAGGAAACTTTCCCACAACGAGTTGACAACATTTACCGGTTCGGAAATATAAAAAGAGTTTTGCAAAGGACGTTCTTAAGATAACTTCTCGTACAACGCCACACAATTTACTACAGTACATCAGGTAACTGTGTCGCAAATAAGTGCAACAGGACCCTTCAGCCTTCATGTCATCAATGCACAAGTTCATGGCGACTTAATACTCCAAAAATGCCAAAAGATCATCTGGTGCTCTTGAAGGAATTCTCAATTTAGTATCATGTTTAATTTATTCGCTTTATTCCGTGAAACAGACTTACCGACTAACAAAATGTCACAATTTTCTTCAATTTCAGCAATGTTTTGAGCTTGGACAAAGCACCAGAGCAATAAAATTATGAAAATTTCAAACTGAAAATAATTAACAACGCTTATCTGCAAATGCAAATTTACTTAACACGTTAATAATAATAATAATAATAATAATAATAATAATGCTTTTAAAAAAAGGACCAGTTCTAATGTGTGTACCATTATCACTGTTTAATCTATAGTGAGAAATTTCTCTTTTCGCCAGGCAAAAACTTTTAATACTTTTCCCGAGTCCTTTGGTTTTTATGAAATTGAGTTTCGGCTGTTTGAGTTTCCTTTGTAATTTCATTCTTATACCGTTTTCTAATTCGATTTTTCCAGTCAATAGACAAACGCAGACTGTCTATGGCTGTTACAAAATCATTACTTCAAGTGTTTAGTGTTTCATTACGTAAAACAGAAGGCTATGAAAAGTTAATCACATTTTAAATGTTAATTAATTAATATTGATATAATTCCACAAATGTATGATCTCAGGTATAAAATTCACTGGCGCCACAATCCACAACACAAATTTTGAGGGAGAGTTTATTACCAAAACTGCCACTTAATGTGTTCATATAATTAGTATTGAAAGACAATTTCAGCGCGTTACGAGGTATAATCAAACCACCTAAATTGTTGCAATAACAACTACTTTTTCAGACAATCGCTGCAAGTAATTCTACTGACAATGTAATCTAGATGACGATGTGTTGCCAAGGAGTATTGTTTACATTTCCGTGAGGAAACCTTAAAGTTTATGATATACATGTACGACATGTTAAACGTTTAAAGCATTATCCGCCTACTTGAACTTATGCATGAACACTGTTTCAAAAACCCCACTAGTATTGAAGGCTTCTAGAACACGTTAATGATTTTTTTTTTTTTTTTTTTTTTTTTTTTTTTTTTGATTTGGCTTATTTACGAACGCTCAAACAGCTCTGGTCATCAGCGTCCCATTCAATTCAGGGCGTGAAACGATCGACAAATTTTGCTCAGAAGCCTCTTCTTTCAGACTTGAGGTTCATTATCGTGCTGTAATTTTGCGACACGGGATCCATGGCTTTATTTACCTTCCGAAGGAAGTCACACTTAAGAGTTTTACACCCGGGATCAAACCCGCGATCTTGGGTTTAGGAAGCAAGTATGGTAACCACTACACCACCAGGACCGACTTCACGCGTTAATGAGGCATCTCTTGAAATGTCTGTTCTTTTACATGTCCCCATAAATAAGAAAGAACAAATGAAATCTTCTTCACAACACATTGCTATCTAGGGTACATCGTTTTCTGAAAAAGTTAGTTATTATTTGTAACAAGCTTGAGTTTATACGTTGAGAACAATCTTGAAGCAGCATTTCCGGACATGTAACTTCTTTTCTGTTTGCAGTGAGGAACTCACTTCCTAAGTTTGTCTTACTATTTGTTACATCCTATTCTTCTTTTAATATCCTGCTACATAGAATTGTATGCATTGTCTGAAGGGCGGTGCAATTGAATTAAATAAGCTCTTATGTGTTGGTTATCCAGTGCCAGCCTCTTGTTTCTATGAGCTTGTGCACATTCCCCCTGAGGTGCGAGTTCAGGAAACTTCTGAGGCTGGGGCGTCCACAGGGCGCTGTTACATTGTTTTAGTGAAATGATGGTAATAGTGCACCAAGGGAGTCCTTAAACCTAATGGCACCTAAACACACCACAGCATCATCCTATCAAAGTAAAAACCCCATGGCAGATCCCCGTGCTCCAACAACAGTCGCCTCTGATCACTAGAATTTGGGGCTGGTCGAATGGTTATATTTGATGATGATTGTTCATTCATGCATTATCCTCTTTAGTAAATGAGCCTAAAAGTTGTTATCCACTGTTTAAACAGTGGTCCCAACGGTCAAACAAGAAAAAACTGGCTCTCCGCAAGTGAAAAATATTGACGATACGAAAAAAGTCATGACGATGCTCAGACGAGAAAGACGGACTACTCTGTTTCAGCGTTACTTTATGTCGAATGTGATGTATTAGAAAAGGAGCTGACATATATGATGATAACGTATACCCCCAGAGTACATTTAAGACGGTACATAATGTGCTGTAACAAAAATATTATCCAAACAGCTTCACATGAATGTGATCCGAACCCAGGACCTCCGGAGTAGTACAGGAAAACGCTACCACTTGACCATGGAGATAGTGGAAAGTAAATTATTATTTTAGATAATACAGTAAATATATAACGTTATATGTAATAGCGTGTAAGGAGCAGTTGACATTCTTCCTTTAGTTGTAAGTAAAATGAACAGCTTTATACACTTCTTGTACTGTCTCCCTGCACATTCAAAATGGCTTCCGTATGTTGCTCGCACACTTCTCGCCTAACACAGGTGTGACTAATTAAGTTTTTATGATACTCTCCTACAAGTGTCCAACATTTTGCTTTATGTAGTTCCAGAGGTAAAAGTTGAAACGCGAGAGGTCCGGCCGGCTACCTTGACGGCCATGCCTGAATGTCACATCCAGACACTCAGAAACAATGTAGTCGTAGAGCGAAGAAACACCATCTTGTTGAAAGATGACACCTTCATTTTGGATTTATGGCACTGCATACAATATAAAGATGTCACAGCCGGTTCCGCAAAGAAAAACGGGGCCATCACTCTTATGTGAGAGGACACACCACATTTGACGTTCAGTATTTACTAGCAGTGGTGTTTATTATTCCAGTTATACACATCACAGTCACCTGGGTCACAAGACCGTTCATGATCTAGTAAAATGCTTAATTTCTGAAATTAATGATAACAAAAGAAAACAATAACAATATTAATAAGAACGCCCAATTCTTCAATTCTAAAGATACAAAATAACACATGTACAGAGTTCTCTGAATATTGCTTATATAAACTAGATTCCATTTTTTAAAACATACACACACATACATACAACAATTCTGATAATCATATAAATTTTCTTATTATTTATGTATAATGTTTACAGACCTTTCTTGTCTCTAAAACTATGTATTTCATCTAAGAAAAATCCCAGGTTTAGCCAGTTTTGTCTGTTTACAATTAAGTCCCTGGAAGTCAAAAAATGAACCCGGAAGAAAATTTGTCCTAGTATTTTCTGTCTGTGTACACTTGGTTGAAAACTTTAATTGAGAACCTAAGAAATAAAGGAAGAAAGTTATACGGTGATTTGTACATTTTAAAATGACGTTCGATACTACAGAATGAAGCGCTCTATGAGAAAAATTAAAACGTAAAGGGCTTTCTGTGAAAATGATTAATGCTCTTAAGACAATGTATAAAAAAGTCAAATTTATTATGAAGGCTAATCTTTATAACAGATTTTAGTACAACATGGCGCAGGGGGGAGGGTAAACGGGGCTGTATATTATCATTGTTACTCTTTAATTTGTTTATCGATGATATTTTTAACGTAATGATGAATGAAGACTTAGATGCACCGGTAATTGATGACGATATAGTAATTCTCTCTAGGACCGTAAAAGACCTGCAAAATTATTGTAACATTGGGGTATGCAAGTAAATACATCTAAAACCAAAGCTCGCACCTTTAAAAATGGCTACGTCTAAGGCGAGCTGGAAAAATGGATGTATGGGGAAAGGAGTAAATCAGATCGTTAAACAATTTGACTACCTTGGAACAAGATTTGACATGAGTGGTAAATGGAATAAACACACAGTTTTTATTAGCTCATATCGACCTTATGTCTACGAACGAGAACAAACGACTTACTGGTACGGCAAAGTAAAGACTTTAGGGTTATTCAGTTGACGGATTCTAGTTTTTAAACCGTAAAATGTAGACGCTACTTCAACACTTCCTTCTTAAAGTCTAGGTTTCGGCAGAAGTGAGGACTTATTTCTTGAGGTTCATTAATAGCTCTATAGATTAGCCTCACACATGCAGGATCAGCTGTTTATTTAACCATCTTCTCCCTTCACCTTGCTGGAGCATCTAGAATTATAGGGGCTGTAAATTTCATCAAAAGTCCTGTCACTAACGGATGCCAGAGCTTGAACATCTGCCGCTTTCCTTAAGCTGGCATTCCATCGAGGATTCTTAATAAGAATGATAACAGTTTTCTGCAGGCTAAAACTTAACTTCACAACATTGTGTTAGAAGATTAATGTGTAACGTACACGGCACTAGTTTCATTTTCGTCACTTTCGGTGCAAGTTGAGACATGTTCAGTTCCACCTACAGCAAAATGGAGGTGACACGCTACGCAGCAACTGAAATTCTGCTGCTCTGAAATTCTACTATCGTCTCAACAAATCGTCAGCTGAGGCCTATGGAGAGTTTGTTTTTCCTCATAGCACAGATTGAGGATTGTTTGAAATGTTTGAAGAGGGAAGGTAATGAATTTCAAAGGAAGGTAAATACGGCCCTCAAGTTTGTGCTCTAACGGAAGAAACCATTAACACTGTTGCTGATATTGTGAGAGAGGATCGTCGAATAACATTAAGAACACTTTCAGATATTCTGAAAATTACACTAGGTGCCATCCACACATTGAAACTGAAAAGATGCACATGAGAGGTGTATGTGCACGGTGGGTTCCAAGAACAAAAGGACGTTTCGCGTGCAGTTAAGTGATGTTGTTACAGAAGACGTGGAGTTTCTTTCACAGGTATCTACTGCTGATGAAGCTTGATTAGAATATTTTGATTCTGAAAACAAAGAGCAAAGCTCTGTGTGGTCACAAACAACAAAATAAGCGAAAGTGGTTGCCTCTGCTGGGAACGCTATGATCATCTCATTTTTTTGTATTTAAGGATGGTTAACCAGCATGTCGTACCTTCACACACAACTATATGCCCTGGAAGCTCTGCAAGGTCATATGCACCTAGAAAGCGATCTCTAGTCATTGTGTGTTATAATAAGATGGAATCAAATAAAATTGGAAAACTAAGGACCTGCAATCGGTAACCGCAAAGGTGATGGTTTGGAGACTCTTCTCCTTGCATCACCAGATTATCAAAGTTTTCTTTCTTTAGCCAATCATATCCCTGGGCAGCAATTCCGCATATTTGCACTGCACTGATGGACATTTTGCAAAGTTTCTATTGCAATCTTCCATCACGCTTAGCGACAGTTTTTTTTTTTTTTTTGAGTAGTGTTTAACGCCCGTTTTCACTACTGAGGCACCACAGGCGGTGAACACTGATGATACATGAGATGAAATGATAAATTGGGAAAGGATATTTTTTTTAAGGAAGGAAGCGTTCCAGGCCTAAGTTTAGGTACCTCCCCGGCATTTGCCAGTTATGAAGACTGAGGAAAACCTGGAAAAAACCCCAGTCAGGGAGGACGGTCCTGGCGAGATTCGAACCGCAGACCTCCCGCTCACGAGTCCGTGCCTTAACGACCTCGGCCACCCGTGGCGGTCCTTAGCGACAGTGTTTATATTTCATATTAAAGACATTACTTTGTTTATGTTTTGAAATATCTGATCTAAAACGGACGGTATTTTTTGGTTACCTTGTATTTGGCTTTGTTCGAATACTACAGGTATCAGAAGACCCCACCATGGCTTTATGGACATGCCATATTTAATTCAACTTTCTGCAGTAAGTATTTTTTACCTTTCTTGCATTTGTCTATTTACTTTTTAAATTGTTCTCTCCACTTATAAATAACATGCACAAGTGAAAAGTCATGCCAATTTGCTACATTTCAGTCACAACATAACAAAAATAGTACTCAAAACTTAATAGAATAAGCCAGTTATTTAATATGGCAAGAATTAAGACCACAACGTTTCTCTTTCACTCAAAGTGATTAAATAGAACCAAATAGAGGGTTTTTAAAACTGTATTTTTTTAAAAATGTTACAGAATATAGGTAAATATTTTTGCCTTGAATATTTGGAATAGTTTCTAAGTAAGTTATAAAACAAAACACAACATTTAAATTATGTAATAATGCTGAAAACAACAACTCCAGACAACTGTATTTTAAAACTTGTTTCACTTATAGTACTCACGACGGACGCCATTTTGTTACTGAAACAATGGTCAATCTTCTAGGTTACTTAGTGTGATAAAGTACTGTAATTATGTACTCGTGTTTGTTCTTCCTCACATTTCATCTCATCATTGGAATAATTTAACGCAAATTTTCATATACTTCAGTTATCAATGTAGTCGCTTTGTTTTAAATTTTAATTACACAGAGCGTGACAAATTAGAGACAGTAATACGGTTAGGGGCTGTCCATGTATAACTGCACAAATCAGGTGATATATATACACGTTCCTCTTTCCCTTAATAGTGTTTAATTAGTTGTTTCAGGTTTTATTTTACACTCTTCAAGATTTATACCTTCTATATGTTAAGTCTGCATAGAAATCTGTTGCCGAGAATTACTTTTGACGTGTCTTAATGGCAGTTTCCAGTCACTCGCAGTTTGCTGTTATGAGAGCAAACATTGTTTCTGTAAATGTCTTTATGGTTAAGTGGTCGTTATACCTCTACGTTTTGTTTTATAAAAGACTATTGACACGTCAGAGTTCTTAGGAGTAGTTGTAGTGTGCTAGTGAAGTAAATAATATTATAGTATAGCTAGAACAGAGAAAAATAAACTCTACAGGAATAAGTTCCGATATGTAAACGAATTTAAAATAAATATAAGGGCGGAAATGAAAGCGGAGATGTTGCGAGTGAACAGAACTTTCATTAAACATGTCAGAAATATTTGATTGAAGACGAACACAGTTTCAAACAAGTAAAACACAAATTAATGCTCATTAATGAAACTAATTCTGTGTTCAAGTATTATTGATCGAACTTGTTCGAGTATAAATGTGAAGGGAAGTTGTCCATTGACAGAGTTGGAGACTGACGCGGTCTCGGTTCCTCACGATTTGCTCTCAGCTGCGGACGCAGGTCAAATATAACTCTATATTTGCTATGATAATAGATTGTATAGCATGACGTTTGGAGACTTCTTAAAATTGGCAGAATATGAAAGTTTAAGCCAAAGCAAACAGTTTTAATCTATTTAATACTGTGGAGGTTATGTGTTAATATTACCATATTCAGAAGTAAAATTGCTATTTAGAGCGGGGCTCAAACAATGGATGACACGATTTTTCATTCCGCTTTGATTTAAAATATTTTAAAGCCACTAACATTAAACCGTCACTTTTATATTTTAATTTGTAATTATGAACAGTAAGCAATTAAATAAAATACTTCTTAACTTATAAAAACGAATATTTGACTTCGATATATCTGTGCAGATTCCAGACTCTTTTGAATGTGTTATGGTAGTCGCAAAACTATGACATTTCATTACAAAGACAACCAATAATGCTGTGTGTGTTCTGCTTAGTAAGGCATAAGAATACCGATAGCCATTATCCCTTTGCGATTAGTTTCTCTGCCTCCTAAATCAGAAAACGCAGGTTCAGCTCTCTTTATGAGTAATTCATCGAATAAATTCTGATATGTGCATGATATTACAGTGCTTTGTGTAAATGTTGACAGGCGTTATCTTTTATAGAGTCAGACATTCCAGATAGTAACACAACATTTCTAGTCATTAGAAATTAGAAATTAAAAATATGGACTCCTACTAGAGCAGTTCCAATTTCTACATTCCTGCCATTTTCTTTCATTCTCTGCAATGCTGCCAATTCCCTTCTTGCAATCTCGACGCTATATTATTATTATTATTATTATTATTATTATTATTATTATTATTATTATTATTATTATTATTATTATTATTATTACTATTATTATTACTATAATTATTATAATTATAATTATAATTATTATTATAATTATAATTATTATTATTATAATTCCAGTGGCTATACATCGTGACTTCCTTCTGAGTAGAAATTTTACTCAAATTGTTTCAATTTAGTTTCATTATCCCCTAAAAATATTAAGAGTTTTGGAATAACTTTTACCCCAAATATGGGATATCCAAAACCCTGAATTTTTTTCGAAACCAGTTAAAAGTAAAACTATTTGAGAAATAAAAAAGTTCAAGATTTGAGGAACCAAATCTTTTGCGTTATTTTATTATTTTATTCCCTCTCTTGAAATCTGAAGTGGACCTATTCACAACACACACAGCTTTAGCGGCCCAAAAACTGAAAAATTCTTTCAAGGCGTTATATAGAACAGATTAAACGATGGCACAAATAGTTACGGAGTCCTTAGCACCTGTTACCTGTTATACGTAATTTCAAAGTAAACAAAGCTCCAGAAAAAGTCCACCCAGGCCACAAGTTCCGAATGAATTCGAGCTCACTATTATACCAAGTTATTCTGTGAAAAGTAAAAAGAAGAAGAAAAGAAAAGGAGCAGGGAAAATAGCATATACCGAGGCGGCCAAAAAGTTTATACACACTTTCGCAGTAGATATCTATTTAATATATTTCAAAGTAGGACTGAAAAACAAAAGTGATGTGTAGTATGATGTTCTGTAAATAGACGTGACTCACATAAATTATGATAGCGTTTCTATGTGACAGGTAAATCAACAATGAACAAATGAAGCCGAGATTATCGTATGATGTTCTGTAAACAGATGTGACTCACATTACGTTATGATAGCTTTGCTACAACAAACTGGAGTCAAGATTATGGTTTGAACAGCGGAAAGCAATTTTGAAGTGGTATTGGAAAACCGAGAATGTTTGTGAAGTTCAAAAGAGACGTATGTACAGAACAGAATCGCCAACGCGAGTAACAATTGCACGCATTCGAGACAAATTTGAAACTCATGGTGCCGGATGCGATGTTCACAAGGGCAGATCTGAGAGACCTCGTACAGCAACAAACTCCGGCGTCCTCTGCTATTATTTTGGAACGTTTTGAGCACTCACCGCAGAAATCTACAAAGCAATGTGCACGTGAGACTGGGATTAGCAGAACCAGCGTACGTCGTATTATTAAAACAGCAAAGTTGAAGTTTTCATCCAAGACTTTGCATGCATTAAATGAAGATGACCCTGAAACGTCATATGCTGCAATCGCTGAGGACACTTTCACAAACGTTGCTCTATCAGTAGTTAACGTACTCAGAAGTGTATCGACGCCGATGGTTGGCATTTTGAGCAACTGTTGTAACTGTAAAAGTCTAAGATGATTAGTGCTCATCAGTTTCTATTTGTGTGAATTCAGTTTTGTTATGTTTTTTTCTTTGCTGTTAGTGTGTATACATTTTTGGCACCCTCTGTATAGCCTATTTGATGTCATACAAACTTAAAACCAAAGAATTTATTTCCAATTGATATATCTACCTTACACTACAATGATCGCCACGGTGACCGAGGTCATTAAGATCAGGACGGTCTTCCCTGACTGAGTTTTTTCCAGATTTCTTTCAGTCCTTATAATTGGCAAATGTCCGGGAGGTACCATAAATTTAGGCCTTCTTCCTTTAAAAAATATCTTTCCCAATTTATCATTCTTTTCATGTATCATCCGTGTGGCGGTGGCCTGTGGCGCTCAGTAGTAAAAACGGGCGTTAAACTCTATAAAAAATTAAAAACAAAGAACAAAAAAAAAAAAAACAGTACAATGTGACAAGCGAAACTACGATAAATTATCTACTATTTGTAGATTGTTAAACCGACCGAAGTAAGTTCAGTTATTATGTACTACAGGTCATTATAAAGTCGGGATACACTTTTGAAAACAACGGTCCGCATCTTCCTTAAACTCCGGAGCTCATTTTACTGAAAATGTTGCCCATTTTCTGAGACACATCTAGAGATTGATAAACGAATTCCTATTGACGCTTCTAACACGAGTTCTAATTAGGGAATTCTGAGTTCTTTACAAAATAATTTAACAGCATCCCCCAAAAGGCTGTAATAAACCTTATCCTCCTTTATTGGGGCCCTTCAAAAGTATCATTAACGCTTATTACAAGCTCGGTGCTAATGAGCCTAATATCTGTTCGAGTGCTTTTAAGTTCCTCCAGTAGTAAGGACTGTTGCTTACACTTTATGGAGATGGAAATCACAGAGAGGTAGGTGACATATTATTCGCTTCTGTAGGCAGATGACGTCTTCCAGTCTTCACAGAACAATCCCCTAGTCTAATAAAGTTTGTTGTGTTCAAACTAGGTTATAGTAAAATTTATATCTATGGTTTTACGTTGTTCACTATTTCTTACACTTTGGAGTGCTTTAAGTTCAAAATATATACCAGATTACGAAATGAATTCCTAACCATTGCGCAATATTGCTGTGAATGATCTACAGGCAGTTTGTGACAGCTCGCAGAGCGGAATGACCGCAGTAGTGTGGAGGCTGACCGACTTGTGACCTTCTTGCTAGTTTTCTTTTAATTTTGTGATGAATGTTATTAACGACAGGCAATTCTTTCTCGTTTGATTAGCCCTATTAATTTTGTCTAACCTCAATTACAGAAAATTAAGCTTAAGTGAAATGCTTTCGCGATCTTTTTTGTAATTTGGAATGAAAATATTTGTATTAAAATATTTTAATTTTTGATATACAACATAGGTTTTTGAGCAAACATAAAATCACCAACAATTTAAATCTTCCTATTACAGACCTCAGTTTTACTCTTGAGTTCATGGTCTTCTGAAATAAACCGTTCTTCTTTACTAAAAGCAACCCAGATGTTCATTTTTAACCTCTTCAGTTGGTACAGCTACCAATCCCAGCTCACTTACATTGGAAAAAGTTCAATCATTCACCGAACGAACTACTAAAAAATTGTTTAATATTAGATAAAGTTGTTTGGGGATAGAAGAGCTACAGTAATAATAATTAAATTGTTATACAAAATGTAAAATTCAGTACAATTTCTAAGTGTGATGTAAGGAATTTTAAAAGCTACTAATATGTACTATTTTTGCGTTATTTTGTATTTTGTACTGATAAGATTCAAGAATTTAAATCCAATGAACTGATTTCTCAATTAATAAGTTGAATTTTTGTTTGCTAAGATGCCCACACTGTTAGATTCCCATAACCACATTTTTCGTTCCAATTTTAGAGGGTAATACGTGACATAGCTTTGTTATGTTATTTTCGTGTACAAGCCCGTTACCGTATGAGAATTTACCAGAAGATCTGTTACAGTCGCCACGCTTGCTTTGTTAACTCCGGAAATCCTTTGAGTGTTATCACCTGCGACGGAGACTCTTTGTCTGATCGCACCAATGACATTTGAGCTGCAGCCGAAGGTTTAAAAGTACACACCTCCACGTGGAGAGTGTAGAACGACAGTTTACTACTGAGCCGTTCTTCAAGGATACTGTGGTATTAATGCGTGTGAGGAAATCTCAGTCCCGTTCCATGACAAAACTTTCAGAACTATTTGTTTTTACTGCCTCGATCGTCATATCACCACGTGTTAACATTACACATTAATTGGAATGCTTAAACTGAAAACAAAACAAAACAAAACAAAACATAGATATTATAAAGTTATCTATCTATTCGAGTGCTTTGGTGTGAGCCAAAAAGTCGCGGGAAGACTAAAACGTTTATCTTACCAAAAGTGTGGGCTTTTCGAAGAGCAAGAAAGGTGGCATGGAATACCCAAAAAATGTAGTAGGATCATTACCCGGTTTAACATGGGAAAACGCATCAGTGTTCAAAAATTCAAGATGATAGTTTTGCTGAGGGTGTAACAGATGAATCTGTGACCTCTAATCTTTTTTACAAATGATCTATAATGGAATCAAGATTAAAGTGTAGTCGTCAATTACTGAATGGACTTTATAGCTACAAAGTACTAGAGTTTCAGCATTCAGAAAAAGAAATAACATTTTGTCTTCCTACTTCAGTTGGAAACGTTCACTTTGCAACTGTCAGGATAATTAACGGGGTTTAATGAAATAAATAGGAATAATAGATATAAGTTCAGCTTGAGATTCGTGCTCTCACGCAATAGTAATGAAAAACTTACAGATTATCGTATTCTGTAGGCTTAAGAGAAATTTATGAAAACATGGAAAGAATTTTCAAAATAATCAAGTACACCAGTTCCAGGTAGTCAAAGTACTGATACAGGTGGTTTCACAGAATACAGTGTGAGGCAACACTTGAACATTATGTAGTTAAAAACTGCCCTCCAAGAAACGAATTCATCCCCGGCAGTAGTAACATGGAGTTCAAACATTTGATTGCCCCTGAAGAGGTTTATTTCACCACCATTCCATGTAAAACTGGTACTAATGAATATTTATAATAAGAAGGGAAAAGCATTTAAATATCTGAGAGCGTGCATCTTTCCCTAATGTTAGTGACGCCAAGTTGAAAGCAGCTATTTTTGTCGATACACACAACAGACAACCACTGGACGTTAGCAATTTCAAAAACCGGCATTCTCCGAAAGAACTCACAGCAGCTTGAAATTCTTTTGCAGTGAAAGAGTTCCTAGGAAAGTTAAAGTGTTGCGGGATCTGGAATGTGGAAGCTAGTTGAAGATTTACTTTCTTCACTTACACTTGAATTCTTCCCAGAGAACCTAGAAAACGTAAATGACGAGTCGATGCATAGAATGGAACACAGTTATGATGGGAGCCTATTGTTGCTTTTTGTAGAGGGAAGACATTGCTTAACACAACAGAAAGAAGAAATATTTGTAGATCACTCATTTTCTATTTTCCTACATTTTTTTTATTATAATTACTTTTAAATTTCTAAAAAGTTATAGTTTGAACTTAATCTGTTTTACCATTTTCCCACTCAAACTACAGTAACAAAATGAAGATAATAATTTGTAAATGCACGAGTAAAAATAAGCTACATTTAAATGTACATCAAAGCAAGTAAAAGTTTAAGTTAGCGTAACAAAATGCTTATGTGCTAGGTACTTTTCAAGCACATATCTCAATTTAGCGCCCTAATATTACCCAGAAACACTGATAATTACCCATGTTACAGTAAAAAGTAAACTTTTGTTGTTCAGTGTTATCTCAGCTTTATAGCTCGTTTCTTAATTCGACTTTTAATATCATATCTTGTGTTTAGATTTTACGGATATTTTACAGAACCCAGATGCATTTCAAGCCTTTATCGCTGTTTCTGCTGTGACAGACAATCGGCTTAGAACTTCTGGAAAAGGAGAACAAACTTTAAAAAATTAAATTTTCTGACAAAAGAACCGCTTTTCATTTAATTAAACGTTGCTTATGATGTTTTTGGTACTTTCAAGGTCTCTCTGTGTTTTGGAAGGATTTTCGAATAAACTCTCGACCTATGAGATCCGTTATCTGCTTCTTACTCTTCTGTCTGTTAACCACTCCACGACGCAAGTTGGTAGCTTCATCCCCAGCTATAAACAATGACTTTCCTCAGCTAAGGAACGTAAATATTTAATGTTACTGACCATGGAATCGATGCGTTGCTTCAGGATAAGAAGTACCAACTGTCTGCGCGAATTGTTTGTCAGGAAATTTAAAGAGGAAGACAACTCCTTCCGTTGTAGTCTCACTTCTCCAGCTTTAGACAAGAAGTTCGCTTGCAGTACTTTAAGGAGTACTTCCTTTTCACTAATTGCATGTTTTTTTTAAACGGAACGTTTTCTTCTACGGTCAACTTTTTGATACTACAATGAAATGTTATTTTTTAGAAAAAAGGTGCCTTCAAAGTTCGCATGTAATTTATTTTTCATAACTGCAGAAAATACTAAAAAAATACAAAACAAGAAAAAATATATGTCTATGATAGAAATCATTCTCAACTTATAATTATATATTTAAATACGGATTAGATAGTTTCAAAGAAATAAATAAAATATTGTACAGCTTTTAGTAATCCGAACATTTCCCAAAAATGGAGCGAATGTATGTTTTCGTTATTAATGAACAGAAGTTTGCGTTTTGGGATTTATTGAAGTCTTTATCTAAATTCTCCTAAATTTATCAGTTTAAGAATTAAATAAAAGTGCAAATATTTATTTCTGATGAAGTGCATTAAAAGAAATTTGTGTAGTTGTAAATTTATAATTACACAGCTTATAGAAAAACGTAATAATTATATTTATGCGGCTCTTAAGTTTTAATAGCAAGAAACTTGTTCCTACTCCACGGAGAGAAACGTTATCTATTGCACTTTTTTACACTTTACAGGATCGAACAAAGGGAGTTGGTCATGCTATGCTTTGCAGACAGGTAATGTAGGAGAGGAGAAATTGTAAATTTCTCACGAAAGTAAGAAAGCTCAGGTCTAAAAAGCCTCATAACCTGGGAGGGAGTTATGGGGAAACAAATTGACTGAATCCAGCTGCGTGGTTTCATAATGGATTTCTTTATATTTCATATGTGTCTTTAACATTTTTTAAAATTATTCTTCTGGTATTTCTTATTATATTCTGTTTTACATTTTTATTTGCTTATGTCCATTTGTTTTTATTTTATTTTTAATATATATGTATAATCTTATTGTGAATATCTAATGTAGTATCTTGTGCTAAATCAAAGACACTTATTGGGCCTGTTGAAGTTGTTTTGTGTTGTATTGGTGACACTATAATAAATACACTCCTACTGCTACTACTATACTATTAGTCTTTTCGCTGAGAGAATTTCTTTTACGCTGTAATAAAAAGGGAGATTTTGAAAAAATGTGCATTTATTTGCTTGTTTATATTTTTAAATTTTGTTGGTCAGTGAGCAACAAATTTTAAAATATTTATAGGATGCTAATTTAGGTTTTTTTAACTTTAAATTAAATCTAGGATTCCCGACAGCGAGATATCTTTAAAGGGGATATGCGATCAGGGAAGTCAGAGAGCCGTTGTGTTACGTTGTGCGAAGTATCCGGTTCAAATGTTCTATCATCTGGAAATCAAGGTATTTAGCTTAACAGGAAATGTTTGAAAATGTGGAAATTATGTGTTAAATAACTCAAAGATATCAAAATAAGGAAAATGTGAGTAAAACAAAACTTCCTGCTTGTCTTCCATAATTCGTAATAATTCAAAATCAATAACTTGATATTTTTGTTTTACATGCAGAAGGTAATTACATATAAATCCGTTTCATTGTTAAGATATTTTTTCTCACATTTCAATTAAAGTTCATGTGTAGCTCAATTCTGCTCAGATAATTTGTGTATAAACTTTATTAATTTCATAAAACGGAAAACGAGATATTTTGATTCAATTTTCGGGTAATCGATGCCCAGAGTGTTTCCATATAAAACGCAAGTTTTCTGGTTCTTAGTAACTTTTTGACCTATGTGTAACATTTAAGAATTATGGCCTGAAAATTGTCTGTTTAATAAATTTAGGACATTGCGAAATACATATAAAAATGAGGAAACTCGATTTATACCGATAAAAGGAATACTCACTTAATTGCTATACCTACAATATTATAATTAGGGGGTAACTTATGAATATTGATTACAGAAATGAGGCATTTATAGTTACAAGTGACAATATTAATTTTGGTGAAAAGTATTTATCTTAGCTGAGGTTTGGCCCGGACCTATTAGAGAGGTCAGACACATTTAACTATCCCTAATATAACACAGTTTCCATTCATTGATTATCAATCCATTTTGAAAACCAGAATGAAATAATAAGCTAAAATTACAGTTTATCAATATTTTGTGTAAAATTTCGGTATAATCTTCAACCTTGTTAATCAGAGAGCATATTGAAATGCGCGGTAACATTAACGGAGAATTATATGACATCTCTGTACTAACGTTGTTTTAGCATGATCCTGTGCAGATTATGTAACGTTTCATTTGCAGCCGTAAGCTTACACAGACAGTCCGGGGTTCGACACAAGCTGTTTATGGGTGTGAAAGGATTTAATAGGTCTGAACAACACAGCGTGATCCTTACCACAGTAGATTATGTAACGGTTTAACTGAGTGATTTGCTGGGAGCTTAACTGTGTAGTTGTGTTCTAGAAACAACGAGATATGTAGAGGAAAAACTGTTTGTGGTGAACAAATATTATACTAATCATCAAATATTTTAGAGCATTATAAAGAGTTAAATATTTTCATGGAACACATCTTAATTAAAAAGAAAAGCAAGAAAGAAAACACCTCTTATTATGTAGATTAAACAACAATAATTTAATAGTGTTTAGCACCCTTTTCATTATCACAGGTGGTAAGCAAAAGTAAAACCCAGGAAAGTGTTTGAGGCTAAACGTATTTAGAAGGTTCCTTCTGCCATATGAGGTGCAATAGTGAAACGCATTAATTACAGAACAAGTAACAAACATTGTATAATAAATATCCCCTTTTTCAATCGCTCTCGCCCCCTGATTTTCCCTCATAACCTGATATCAAAAGTGGTGACTTTTAAAGGTGCATACTCAGTCCATTCAAAAACAGTTTAGGAAAGCAATATCCTAAAACACACATAAAAGATAAATATTGTTGGATGTAAAAATCCTAAGTATGGCTTCCTTCGGAAGGGAAATAAAGTCGTGGGTCCCGTGTCGTACATTTACGGCACGAAAAAGAAGCTCAAGTCTGAAAAAAGAGGCCTCTGAGCAAAATTTGTCGGCCGTTTCAAGCTCTGAACTGAATGGGACGCTGATAACTTGAGATGTTAAACAGCTTCTGTAAATAAACCAAATGAACAAGTATCATATTTAAAACAGCTATTATTTTAAGTTGCTTATATAAGTTGTAATGTACGCACCTAATGTTAAATTTAGGTTTTATTCATTTGGCATTTAAATTATGAATATATTATTAGTGTCCATTTTGGAATAATACATTTGATTCATCCTCGTATACCTAAGGTCACGGGTTCAACATGTCTTATTGATTTTAGGGCGTAAAAAGTATAGCTTCCTTTGGAAGAACCTCAAATCTGAAAAAGAAGCCACTGAGCAGAATTTTACTGTCATATCCTGAGTTGAATAGGACTCTAATGACCACAGGCGTTAAAGAGCGTTCTTAAATAAAATAAATTTGAATAACATTACGTTACTTGTTATGTATTTGTGATTTTTAAATTCTAACAACACATTACATATCTTATACAGCACTTGACTTTGTCTGCCACACTTTGTATTTAAAATCAACCCAAAAGAACCCTTCATTTCTGCGTACTAATGGGCGAAGACTCCGTATTTCTTGTTTCAGTTTCTCCGCCATCATTGCGCCATATCGAGCTCCTTTTTAAACGTATCTACCCAAATCCAAACTTTTACGACCAATGTGAGCACTTCCATACTGTTGTGGCATTGGCTGCATCAAGAGATTGAAGCGGTTTGGTCGTAGGATGTTGTTGTTATTATTGGCTCCATGTTGGTGAGCCAAATTATAAAATGGTTTGGTATGGCAGCCATGTTGGGCGCCAATTTTTGAGATGGTTTGGTACAGTTCCGGTTATTTGCTCCAGGTTGGACACCAATCTTGAAACAATCTGTTGTTGATGTTGAGTGACCTCACGTTGTGATGCCTTTTTTGAAATGATTTCGACTGATTATTATTGGTCGCTTCGGTGTTGTTGCCCACGCTTCAATGACAACAATTTTCAGGGTATTTGACTGTTTGTTGATTCGGATTGAACAGGACATATGTAAATAAGCACGCGATGCGACATAATACTAATTGCATATTTTTGTGCCCAAATTCTTTCGCAAACTTTGGTGTATCGTGTGTGATAAATATGGCTACGTTAATAGTTACCGACTGTGAAACTTACAGAGGAGTGCCGCGGCGCGTGGGACTTATAAGAAGACTGCGAAGTGTTTCAGCGTCGAACTGCATGTCTTATAACTCGCCGCGTATAAAACTTAAACTGCCTCTGCATCGAACTGAACTCAATTGAAGTGAGAGCAATGAATGCCCCAGCGTAGCGACCGCCTCTTTTATTTATTGAATTAAAATAAAAAATCATTGACTAGGAGATGCCAAAAGGCACGCTCAAGCCTCGCGCCTATCTTTAAAAGTTCAAACACACGTTTTTCATTGAATGGTTCAATTTCACCTACAATTTCCATTCGCTATTTTTGAAAGCTTTAAATCATTCCTCAACATTGGCTGGTTCAAAGAGGGAGCTGGACAACCACCGTTGGGATCAGTGACCTTAACGAGGTTAAAAACCCTTTGAGTTTATTACCCTCCAAACGAGAACCCTTTAAAATGGCATCAAACTAGACCCCCCAGGTTCATTCTTCCTTTTCAATAGAGGTATATGACCCTTTTATAAGCTTTCCAGGCTACCGTAGCAAAACACCGAGGAACTTTCTTTTTTTGTTGACGCACAATTTACAGGTTACATTTATACGTTATGATAAACATACGTCATGATTAGGTTGTTATAATTATATTTCATTGAGGATAAGCCGTAAGTCTGCTTCAAGGTGTCACAGAATTAGGATGACTGCTTGCTACTCCTCTGCCATGTAAACGGCCGGCTAAGGGCGCCATCATGCTGCACTTACAATTAAGTACGTCACGCCATCAAAAGTGTCTACAACTTCTCTAAGAATGCTCAGAAAAGTACGAGGGGTTTTGATTAAAAAGCCACAGTTTATTTGTTATTACCTATTAGAATTGTCTCATACGTGTTACATAAATACATATTGCGAAATATCTGGAAGTAAAATAATTTCTTTCTTATGTTGATAAACTAAAAAAATTAATAGATATAAATATAACACTATTTAAAGGAAAACTTGGAGGTTCTTGTTCTTTCACTTAAGTCCCCTCATTAGTTTTTACTTGAGTGTAACAGGTGCAGGGATGGCGCGTTTACAAGCTTCGGAATATTGCAGGGCCATGTTAGAAGATCCCTGTTCTCTCCCTTGCTCATTAGGGCAGTTGCTGCACAATACGGGGACAAAAGAAAGATAGAAGCGGCCTTCTTAATCTTCCTGCCTCTAATGAGTTTCCGACTGAGGTTGTAACAAACAGCTGTTAAGTATGTTCTGCAAACAAACCTGTTGTTTGTTATAGCTGAAAAAAGCATATGCATTGTGATTTTATTTACCGATCCTATACGAAACATCGGACCATATTCATGGACGCTGTTAATACGAGCCAACTAGCGACAGACCGGCGTACTTTTTTAAATGGAAACTTAAAATAATTAGTTTTAACAGCAATTCTCTGGCTTAAATTTTAGTCCAACTCGGGAGGGTGGATCAAAAGTGAACTGTCTTTGCAAAAGAAATGAATATGCAGTTATGGATGTACGATAGCTGCATAATTCGTGAAAAAAAGAGGCGGAGGATTTTTTTTCTCATATTAGGTGTAATTAGAAAGCATGATGGCGTGATACCAAAGAAAACGCGAAAATATTACGAATTAAAATAGCAGCAACTGGATAATTTCAAGAGATGCACAGTTTAACAGCTCTCCGTTGATGCAGAACCTATCACTGATTGGAACCTAATAATATCAGAAAGGCGGTTATTATTGCGTTAATCAGCATTTTCTGTACATGGTCTGCTTCAAAACTTTATAGAGCAAGTTTAATGCAGTCTATCACATTCTCTAGTGACATAACAATACATTCCAGGACACTCACAACAGCATGGCTTACGCTCATTTCGGCGACGTTCTATCAGTCTTCCGACCATTATTCTTCCTCTTGGTTTGTACAGATAAGATTTTTTTGAATAGATATTCTGTTATTATCCAGGCTAAATAAATGATAGGACCAACATTTCAGGTAGCTATGTACCTTATCTTTGTTGCTTTATACACAAAGGTCCTATATTTGCATTTTTAATTTTGTCCATGAGAGTACATCCTTTGCCATCTGAGGTGGATCATTCCACAGACTTTATTCTATTTCTCTCCTTGGATCTAACTATCCATGTCTCACTTCCATATAGTAGGGTGTAATACAGCTAATGTTTTTATAAGATTTTAATTTGGTTTCTTTTCTAATTTTTCATTGTAAGGTTTATTTCACCGTTCAGTATTTGAACTGAAATTTTGATAACTTTCTAGCATATCATATCCCAGATAGCAGAAATACCTGTTCAATGGATCTATTTCTAATATTTGTTTTACTGGGAGTTTCCTTTAATCTGAATAGATATTTGGAAATTCTATTTTTCAGAGATTGCCGAAATTTATGTATTAATTTTGGACATTATTTTGGTTTTCAAATAATATTACAATATTGGTGAAACATTATAATATTTAATATAAAAGTCGTTACTTGTTAAGATTTCTTTATTACCAATAAAATGTTCCAATCAGTAATGATAGAGTCAGTATAAAGTATGAGTTAAAGTGAAAACCCTTGTTGTAATGTCTGATTTATGTATAATATAAAACTGTTTCTATGTTACTTGACGATTCTAAGCAAAAATTTGTATTAAAATATAAATTATTTACATTGTCTAGGGATAACTTTATGTTCTAGGACAATGCAGAAAAGTGCTTGATTTACTTTATCAACTTTATCAAACTTTTTAAATCAATAAATAACAAAGGAGTTTCTAAGGTTTTAAAGTAAATACATCATCTACACATGATCTCACCTTTCTGAAGTCATTTTGTTCCTCTTTCAATTAGCTTTGCATTCTTTTAGTTAATATCTTGGATTATACCTTGTAGCCACTGTTTAAGAATGTTAATATGTTTGATGGTTCAACCCTGTCTCCTCTTTTAAAATTGACTTCAGAATTAATTTTTGCTCTGTTAGTATTTTATTTTTTATATTTTATCGTATATGTTAGTTTTCAAAGTGCTTAAAAGCTCATTTACAAAAATGTTAATTTAGCTTATGTAAAATATTTGAATAAATGATTCACGAACAGACAAATCAAGCGGAGAAAGTATTCCTTAATCATTAAAATTAAACTTGTGGAATATCAAAATCGTTATGCATAATAATTATATTGTTAGGTTACATCATGCAGTCATTCACAAAATATTAAAAATAAAACCCTTTCAATAAAAATATCTAAATAATCTTATCACTTTTAAAAATATAAAAATCTGAATTATCAAACAATATGAAAAAATAATGTCCTGTTCAATTCCCCATGAGTATCTTTGGAAAGTTATTTAACAGCATTGTACACTGTACTACAGTAGTCGGTCCTGGTGGTGTAGTGGTAAACATATTTGCCTTCTAAACCCAAGATCGCTGGTTTGACACCGGCCAGGATCGATGGATTTTTCCGGGCGTAAAAATCCTAACTATGGCTTCCTTCGGAACGGAGGTAAAACCATGGGTCCCGTGGCACGATAAAGAACCTCAAGTCTGAAGGAAGAGGCCTCTGAGCAAAATTTGTCGGCCGTTTCATGCCCTGAGTAGAATGGGACGCTGATGATCTGAGATGTTAAAGAGCGTCCGTAAATAAATCAAAAAATGTACTGCAGTAGTAAATCGTTTTGAAAAAAATTGAGGTAGAGAAACTGTTGAACACAAACTTAATATTAGAAACAATTAATAACAAATTGCCTTTCACTATAATACAATGTCTTCAGCAGAAATATCACTTCTGTACTACAGAAAATAAAAAGTTACTCTGGAAATCTACCGGGGAAATGGCTATTTCATATACGTTTTGTTTCTATTGAAGCATGCCTATTAGAATGACTTAAAAAAGAAATAATTTATTCAACAAGTAATGGCCAAATTTAATTCTTAGGAGACGAAAATGGAATTTTATTTCCGTTGATATTGGTGGAAGAATCTTTCATGGGTGAGTTTGAAAATGGTTTATTTTATAAAACCTAAAGTCTGTTTGTTTCAGCTTAAACTCATTATAACTTTTTATTTACTGCTAATTGCAATTTTATTAAGAAGTGTTGAAGCACGGCTGTTTAATGAACACTCAAGTGTTTCGCACATATGAAGACGCCACTGGAGCAAGCTGTGAAGAACATTTTTCTAATATAAAAGTGTATGTAGATACATTGGGGAAACTTCTCTGCAGCAACCTTCATCGTTTGCCTTTGCGATATGTCTTCAAGCGCATCGTTATCACACTGCACACGAACGGAATTCTAAAGAATCGTCCGTATATCAAGGATAAGAATTATAGCCAAAGGGCATGAGGGAGATACTTCGGTAAAGCTCTCACGTCAGCATCAGACCGATAGCTTCATCGATATAGCTACCTTTAGCACCTCCATTCACAGCGTTCGCCAAGTAAATAAATAAACGACACTCAGTTGGCTTCATAATATGAGAGAATAAACACGCCGCTTATTCAGAAGTCACAGAGAAATACACGCAACGAAAAGTATTCTTTCAGAACAATGTTCAATATACCTTATAGAGGTCGCGCAAGACCGCCGTTCACAATCCAATAACATCATTGAAGGATAATGAAGCATTAATCGTATTTTTGATCAGAGGGACTGATACTTTTAGCAAAATGAATTTCGAAAAGAAGACAGTTGTTTGAGTTGCGGGAGAGTAAACGGGCAGAAAGATTTGAAAATGGAGGACAAAAAAACATGAATGATGAGTATCGGAATGGAAGACCGGCCTGGGTTAAGTGAGACAATGAAACAGACGACCGAGCACCAACTTTGTAGGTCAATTTTGATGTAATTTCCGTGGAATTCAAGACGAGTCATGACTTTGTAAATATTATTATCCATGATGATCTCGGAAATTGTTAGCAAATACAGCTGTTCGGTGATCACAGAGGGTTTGCCAGGAGAACTAAGATCTTCGCGTTCGTGAAGGAGATTGGTGCAGTTAAAGCACTCCGTTCGATTCTCTTAAGAGAAAGTCGTTCTGACGATCCTTTATAATGTCGGTGATCATCACTATTTCTCTATAGAGTGGCGGATTGGGGGACAAGTGAGATCGGCGATATGATCGATACTTCTCTCAAGGGAGTATTGCTGTTCATAACAATGCCCACCCCTATACTGCTGCACATACAATATATATACGAAACTTAAGATACTGAAACGATCAATAAACTGTTCAAATTTGGCATTATTGAACTTGGAAACATTTTTGCTGGATCAGAAGTTTCCAGAAGTCAACAAGGTAATGGAAGCGGTGCAAATTTGGTTAAAGACCACAACTAAAATATTTTATTCTTGAGAGCACTGCAAGTAAACGATTAGGTGGAGTGTGCTGCAAAGCCTAGTAGCTATGTCGAAAACTTCTATAAGTGTCCTTATAAAATATTTTATGAAATTCTTGTTATTTAGGACATTTTTACCACATTGAAAATTAAATAAACAATAATACTGTTGTACAAGTAATACGAAACTGTAAGAACGTCAATACCAAATTCTAATTCTAAGGAGCTAATAGCAAACATTTATTAAAACGTTAAGCTCTTTTTATCAATGCTGCTCGATATATTATTATAATATACAAACATAAAATAATATATGAGAAACCTTTATAATAAAATTAAAATTAATTTTTAGCCCCTTTAATATCGCACAATAAAACATTAATGTCATATGGGTTTTTGAAAGTTAGACAAACTGCTCGTCTTCTCTACCTGTAATTTAAGCACGCCAATCTTCTTTACTCCGCATTCACATCTTTGTAATTACCCCAATTCTCATGAATGCATTGTGCTGAATACGAATGCAAAATATGTGGAAGTTGGTAACATTTAATGTCTGCAGTACATTATTGTTTTCATAACATGCTATCCTTTTGCTACAAGAAACTTCGTACAGTGTCTCAAGAAAGTGCTGCTTGTTCTGTTTAATTCATCATTTGTATGTAACATGTGTCCTTTCAATTAACTTTCCATAACGGCCGGATATTAAGTGCGTAAATACTTCCCTTAACAAAACCAAGATTAATAAAGATGAGGGGCAAATCACATTATACGAAGAGGAAAGGTCACTAGAAACGTTTTTTAAAGTGATATTTCTTTAGAATGAATAACGAAATAATGCACATTGGAGGACTGAATACCATGCTGCCAAATATATGGTCAAGTTTTGTTAGTATAACAAGCTAATTAATAGTAAAATTAGACATCAAACAAAATAAATAAATGAACTGGATGAGACAAGGTTGTAAAAAGAGTTTCATAACGAGAAAAATGAACATTGAATTTATTGCATATGTAACATAACCTTGACTCAAATCTGGCAAACATATTTCTAGAACTATTACATATGCAGTATGTAAATTACAAAGTTATATCACAATTGACAGTAAACTATCAGCAGAGAGCTACCGTTTTAAAACAGACTGCAATTAATGGAAAGAGAGGAAAGGAAAACAAAAATAAGATGGTAGTAATAGTTAAAGTATTCGCATTTAATAAACGTGTTCTTTTTTTTTTTTTTTTTTTTTTTTTACTAGATGGACATAATAGGTTTCTTTTTATTGCATCTAACAGCACAGATTCGCTGGTATTGTCAATTTATTCATAACAAGCCGTGAGGTCACATATACTAAATCTCCGATTCACCAGATTACATGTTAAAAACTGCTGGCGAACATGGGGGTTTCCCTCTTAATATTTCTGGATAAGACTGCTCGGCGAGTAAGAGAGGACTTGACAGCTTACGGTTGCCTGGAATCTCCTTTCGCTCTCGTAAGAAAAGTTTCCCTTTCTGCGTCTAAAATTTACTACTAGGTAACCGGTAATATTTAGTGAGTTTCGGTGGTAATTCCCCTCTCGTACAGTTTGGTGGAATTATTTAGTAATTAACTGCGCTCGAGGTTTCAATGTTTCTTGTTTACAAATCTATTTTGTGCCCATATTTTTGGAATTTATGTAAATAATTGTACTTTGTAATATGTCTGTGAACTACTTTAAACGATTAAATTTGTGTTCACTACTAAACAAAATTGTCAAAATGCTATCAACTTTTATATGTTTTAATATCCACTAATAAAGCACATGAATGTGTTAGTGAAAGAACATTTCATATATTAATATTATTTATTTATTTATTTATTTATTTTTACGCACTCCATTTTAGGATTTTCGGCACCCATTATTAGATTTAATAAGAGAGCATTATTTTAATACAGTTAAGCTATTATTATTTATTGTTTGATATTTTACAGCAAATAAAAATAGAGCTGACCAATAGCTGCCGGCGGATAAAGATCTCTCTTTAGCGGAATGTAATTCGCTTCCAAATAATCATTGTGTATGCTGTAACCCTGAGCAAATATCGAATCAGTCCAGCAGCCGCTAAACACTACACCACTTTGATATATTACAAAGAAAGTTTATTTTTCACTTTATTAATTAGCTTATGTTTTTATATGCACTGCTTTTTAAAATTTAAAAAAATAGAACTCACATGGGCGGTTTGATTCATGTTTCTTTTCGTTCATACTTTCCGACTTCTGAGCTTTATTCGCTATCTTATAAATCTATGTCTCAGAATTGATTTTCTCTCTAAATGTTATGACCAAGTCTATTAGCATAAATTATTTTTGTATTATAAAGTATTTTAACGCAGTCATCTCTCTTTGTTCATAACACATTAGCAGAATATTGAAAAGCACACACATGTATCCAAGACTGCAGCCGAAAAACACAAAAGTACATTCACGCAAAAAATAAAAAAAAATAAAATAAAAAGGCAAGGAAAAGAAGAGAAAGAAGCGACGTGTTCCGATCGAAAGTTTAATGTCACTTAAATCTCCGTTATATTTTGCTATGTTTCATGGCAGAGCTGACGTAAAAATGTGCTAAAGTCTTTGTAGAAATTATAAATGATTATTTTGGTCTTATTTATTAATTGTATTATCATATTAAATTAAATTTGTACAATAATAATAAAGAATAACAAAACAATACTTTCTAACGTCAATCAAGATATTAGATAAGTATAAACGTTTGGAATATTTAATTGCGTCAGCAAAGTAGCGAACCATCTCAGTATTTACTTAATTGGCGAAATTTATTTATTGTGCAGGCAACAATAGGCACGTCCGCTTGCACATCTGCCGGGTGTGCGATAAATCTATGAAACCTAAGGGGCGGCGGGGAGTTCATGGACCCCAATGCTAATGCTCCCGGCGCGGGCGTAAGTGTCCCCAGCAAAACTCACGACACTACAGAGGCTGTTTCCCATTTGTACTTATAAAGTTATTATACAAACTTGCAGGAAGTCCCTGCCCTTCTTTACCGCGCGTTTTTGGGATCTGCATAGGAAATTATCTCTTACCCTACTCTTCGTCTAAGGCTGTGGATTTGCTCTGGTAAGATTATCTTTCAATGTTTCTTAGAGACAATAACGGTACGGATGAGTTATCAATGGTGACTCGTAAATTGCCTGCAGAGAAACATTGTGGAGAGCCCTGCCACAAACTTACGCTCTCTCAAGATTAATTCAACAAAAATTAGGGATTGTGAAATGAGTCGCACATAAGTATGACTATTCATTATTTGTTTAAAATAATTGGTCCTGTCACCGCAGCGCATCATACTCAATTGGCAGTTTTTCGAATTAACATATCCATGTAAGTGTCGGAAAACAAATCATATATTTGGATCACAAAAATCTACTGCAAAAATCTACCACATGAACACCAGGTTTAAGTTCTTGCCACTTGTGCTGAAGTGGAGAATTCCGTTTCCTGGGAAACATATTTTTAAATATTTCTCCAGGAGTGCGAGCATTTTATGTCTTTTTCGCCTCTTATATTCTCATAGTTCCCGTTTATAAAATGTATTACTTAACTATTGAACGTATATGTGCAATTGAAAAATTATCTTGAAATAATCTTTTGTCAGCTAAGGTAGTTCTGTACGAAAATATATTTAAATCCTTTTGAGGAATAAAATAATTAGTACTATTATTTTTCAATTAATTTTTTTCAGTATACCGTATACAAATCACAATAAACACATGCGTGTACTGTCCACTGCAGCCTGTGCTATAGTACAGTTGAATGAAGTAAAGTTGTGTTTTGGCATTTTGTAGAGCAAGTAGGAAGAAAATTTCACTGGGTTTAATTTTCTTTATTTAAAAAAAGAAGGGGAAAAAAGCACAGCAGTAATAGTGAGTTTCTCCACTGGGGAATAGGAACCTGTTGAGGAAATCTCAATGATACCTCACTTTGGGGTTCTAAGAAGTATTTTATTCACAGAGGAAAGTAACATTTATGTTTGAGATATTACAAGTAATTTATCCACTCAAGAGTTTGCAAGCAAAGCTGCGCATACCGGTGGAGAGGGACAGAAAGCGAGAAGGCGGAGTCAAGTAGTGCTCGCTGTAACAAACATGTGGTAATCGGTTTAGAATCACTGACAGAGTCGCTCGTATGGTAATGCATTTTCAGTTAAACTAAATTAATTGTTCAAACTTGGGTCTCCTGAATTGTTATTCTGAAGAACTCCCAATTCATTTCATCCGCAATGTCTCCAAACAAAATTCATGGATGTCTGTAAATGGCAAATCATGATTCGGACGCTTCTTGCCCGACGTTTCTAATGAGAGACGTTTTATATTCCCACTCGACTATTTTACCTTCATCCATATTATACCAGGGATATATCACAAGTCATGGAAACTATTTTTTTTTCCTCGCAAATATGGAACAATAAGAAAAATCCAAGGTACACGATTGAAAGTATATGACATTTATGCTTTCCTGGTTTTTTGGCCGTCGTCTAATGGTCAAATTATATTTTACCAATCTATAAATACTAATATAATTGCCAAAAAATCAAAAACGTTAAAAAAGCCAAAAAGTTAAAATTTAAAAAACCACTGAATTTATATAATGTCGCTACCACCGTAGATTTCTTAAAACTTTCTAAACTTGTAATTAGAGCGTGTTTGCGACGTCGGGGCTTTCTCTTATTAAAATCATTCTTTATCTTCACATGAAAGGACTTGCAAACGAAAACTCATATTTATGAATCAAGTTATCTGAGATTTCTATTCATATTTGTAAGATTAAGAGAATTAATATGCTTTTGCTGTGTGACAGTCAGCGAGCCCTCCGTCCTATTTCGACTCTCCTACTCCCAATATAAGCATCTTGACTTCACTCTGCGCATGCTCTCTATAGTTCGCACCATTCTTTACTCAGTCACAGATAATCGGTGAAGTCTACAGTGTAACTTAACAGTGCGTTACAATATTTACATTATTGCCACTTCTGTGCTACACCTGTCTCATATAAATATAATTGCCAAAAAGTCCAAAAAGCAGGTTAGATTAAAAAGCACTTAATTTAGATATTTGGGGAAATTTAAAACAAATGTTAACTACATTTTAGGTTACACACGACCTTCAGTCATCACTTTGAAATTTCAAATGGCACCCCTATCATATGTTTTAATTAGGATTATATTGTTATTATAGCTTTTGTCTTGCAGCCTGGTAACGGAATAACGGAATACGTTAATATATATGTCAATTAGTTTTAGGATAAAAACAAAACAAGTGAATAATATAAAAAGTATCAATATTGCAGGAATATCAGCCTATTTCGGAACTTCTGACAAATCCGCTTAAAGGGTATACTTAATATTGAACAAAATAAAACTATTATATTAAAAATTCAGCAGTTTTATTCTGTTCAAATTAGAACAACTATCACAGTAAACAGAATGTGGTCTTAGGCAGCGGAGGATATTTTCGGTAGTTTACGGCTGGTCCTTTATTCCTAACCCTCCACCGTGAGCGTGCCGCAGGGAGGGGAGGGCGGTGACTGCATGGACGTAGATAGTGCAGATAGAGCATCGGTGGAGCCCCTTCCCTGAGTTGTACGAGTCCCTCGGAAAGTCCGCTTCCATTCCCGACGCAGGGACAGAAACCTTCCCAAATCGCAAGCCATCATCACACCGCGCCACCCCGTCGCTCTGGTACTTTCGTCCCTGTAACGGAACCAGCGGAATAAAATGGGAGAGCGAAAAATTCATAGAGTAAAATATCCATTTCAGCATTCGCTTGTGACATGGCAAAAGCACGAAAAAACCTAAAATCATGATAACAGATCCTACGGGTATTGAACCGAGAACATTTCAAATGCGAATGCCGAGCTTTACCGTCTGAGCCACCTCGTTCGGTGAATGTGTGATAACTAGGCATCGGAATTTCTAAGCACTAAAACCAGAATGAAGATGTTGTTCGTACTGCGTTATAGTCAACAGGTGGGAGGAGCTACGAACTATCAACTCCCTTCACGCATGTTACTCATCAGTTCTTTTTATCTGTTGGGGTGACTGATGCCTTTATTCTGATTTTGTTTATATTGATACAGTAGTTTAAGTGTTCCTAACTTGAAGTTAAATGCTTAAGAATTCCGATGCTCAGTGATAACCATTAATTCAGATTTAAATTTTAAGTATCATAAAGTAGGGGTACCATTTGAAATTTCAAAGTGAGTGGGAGTGAGGGGGTGCAAACTAAAATGAATCAATAGCGGATTTAAACTTTCCTTTCAACGTCATTGATTTTTTTAATTTACATTAAACATATTTTCAACAGGTTATGCAAACTGGCAAGTTTTGAAATAAAAGTTATATATAAATAAATTTATGAAGCAAATATTTGTGTCACTCAAGTTTCAGGTTTCTCAATGGAAAACGTCTGGAAGGTGTTCTAGTTTCTCGTACTTTGGATCCTAAGCCACATACATATTTTAATTACCCTCTGTTGCTCACTGTATGAATCAGATCAAACGGGGAGTCAAAATACTAAACGTTGTGTTAGGATTTCCATAATTGAGTATTAAAGATACAAATACTATTTGACAAAATATATACTGGTATATAATATTTAGAGAATATTTTTCGGACATATTCCTAAACTTGAACAGAAAGCGTGGGTAAACTAAAGATAAATAACCCCTCTTTACAACAGTAATTGTGAAGTACGGACAAAGCCGTCACAGGCCGCAAGAGCCCACGGCGTTGCGAAAAGTTAATGCTCTCGAAATTCTTAAGGCACGGCATATCGTCGAGGTGGAAGTCAAACTCTGCTCTCATTACAAAACTTAAAGGGGACATTTTCAATGTCTAGGAAAATTGCATTTAGACGAATGCATGAGTTGTAAAATATATTATGTATTATTTTTAAGTTCTTCATTCAAATTATAAATATACAAATGAAGCAGAAAATAGAATACATTTAAGATTTCTTATTAAATGAAGTGTTTAATAATTTATTTGGAGAGAGTCTATCCACTCTTTATAAATTGTTCGCCTCTCTTAAATCCTACAGAACCCAACATGAAACACTGCAAAGAAAAAAAAAATGCCTAGCTTACTAGAGGTACATTATATTATACTGTTAAAATTGTTTTGTTTAATTGAACAATTAGTTATATGTTATTAAACGAAAATAACAGGAGTATCAATTCTCGCGGAACGATCATATATTCTTACAAGTATTCACTCAGCGCATTATCTATAAATAACATTGCGAGATTGCGCAACTTATATCACAGTGAGATTATTTAAGTTACGGGCCAGCATAGTACGGCTGCGAACTGGAAGAAGTGCTCAGGTGAACCATAAGTCAAATGACCTCACTAGAGAATTTTTTCAGGCCTACTTTGAGTAACCGTAAATGACAATGTCACGTAGTGTGCCAGTTTCCCATAAAGAGAAATCCGATAAGGTGACAGACATTAATGGAAGTTTAACGTGAGGCTTTACGATAAGACAAATGAATACGAGAACCAGGAAAGACCTCAGCAAGTGTTCCAAAAACTTCGCTTCAACATAAAAGTTGCCATGAGAGGTTATTGCCCCTAATCCATGTGATGAAACAAATATATGGAAAGAAAGAAATTCACAACAGGGAAAAAGTTTTCTTTGCGCCAATAAAAGAGCATATGGGTCATATTGAAACTCCAGATGAAAGCGAACTTATATTTAGAGTTAGCTGTAGCAGAGTGTCGTATGTGTGTACCATCTGCTAGACGTTGTACATCTATTTGCTCAAATCGGAAACAGATCCAGCATTCCTAATTGCTTAAATGATTTAAATGCAGTTTTGGATTCACATGTCTCCCGTTGCTGGATATTTCTGCTTCTATGAATATTATGTGATATCTTATCCTACAATAACTCATGTCCATTGCCTCCAAATGCTGAGATTTGTAGTAATTCCTCCATTCCCTACACATGTATAAACCGGCTCGAAAGTGATGCGTTACCGTTAACAACGCCAAGGGCCAGCCGGCAAATAAATTAATTTAGACCTACATTTCTATTTTGAAGAATAATAAATATATAATGTCTAAAAGTAAATTAATAGAAAATTACTATTCACTTTTATCTGAAAATATCACCTGTACATTTTATTTAGTAACAGTTATAACAACGTAGTTAAAACAATTATACTTATTTTTTTAACAATTTCTGTTAGATCTGCAAATAATAATATTATTCTAAAGGAATTCTAAAGGACAAAGCATCTAATGCATCTAAATCCAATTTTGGATTTCATAAACCAAACCTGAACATTTCTATTCGTTAAGAGATTGTGTAAAAGCACATTCTCAATTAAATCGTTCTCAAGGTCTCTCATTGGGCGAGATGAAGGAACCCCCCTCCCCCATTTCTAGTGTTAACGTATAAACTGACTGGACAAAAACTCTTTAATAGTAAACAACATTATTATGTTACTGTTTTCAGTCACCTGACTTTGTCGTTTACGGTAACAAAATCACGGCATGGTAAAAACTCTCTATAGTCCCTTATATTAAACATAAACAGACGATGTATTGCGATTATAAAATATCAACCCCTCGTAACGCAGCTGGTATTCTTTGTTGTTTTGACGTCAGGTTGAGCAGTAAACGATGATAGATTACCAATGCAATGTTAATAGAATCAAAGGCAAGTATTTTGGGGAAAAAATCATAAGGAAAGGGGGACCGAATATTCAATATCTGAGAGTGTTAACGCGAAGAATGTCATCACATTACAGTCATCCATAAACATGAATCATTACAGTTTACAGCATTATTATCATCATTATTATTATTATTATTATTATTATTATTATTATTATTATTATCATCATCATCATCATCATCATCATCATTACTATGGATTTTTAAACTGTTGGCTTCGTCTTTAAGATACGATTGCAGGAATTCAACGATTCACAAAATACTGGAATTAAAATTACGCTGTTGTTCAGAAAAGAAGACAAGGAAAGCAATAGTCTAAATGTGAATATAATTTTTACAATTATCATAATATTAGTGTTCGTTATTTAGCCTTTTTTTTATTGATTTATTTATGGACGCTCTTTGACATCTCAGGTCATCAGCGTCCCATTCAATTCAGGGCGTGAAACGGCCGACAAGTTTTGCTCAGAGGCCTCTTCTTTCAGGTTTGAGGTTCTTTTTCGTGCCGTAAATGTACGACACGGGACCCACGGCTTTACTTCCCTTCCGAAGGAAGCCATACTTAGGATTTTTACGCCCAAAAAAATCCATCGGTCCTGGCCGGGTTCGAACCCGCGTTATTGGGTGTAGGAGGCAAGTATGGCCACCAGGGCCGACTTGTTTAGCCTGAACAAGCATAAATACCGGTGAAAACCATTATACACTTCACAAAAATGAAATGCATAAAACAAAATAGATTTAATTCATCCATAAAGTTAAACCTAAAACGATATTCATTCTTATAATTGTAAACGAATGGGGGGGGGGTCATTGCTTATAAAAAGTTGAAACATAACAATTTCTTTGCATACATGTTATATATATATATATATATATATATACAGGATGGAAGGGGACCTATGTTTTATTTTTACAAGATGAGTCTTCATGATGAATGAAAAAAAATGTACCATTTAGCTCTTTTTGGAGTTGTTTTCCAGTAATAGCAGCTAATTTGTTGCTTTAATTAAACATACATTTTATGCAGTTTTATAAGTATTGAGGTTGTTTTAAGAACAATGGCTGGATAAATAATAATATGTTTCATAAACCTTTAATTCACCACCCCCAAAATTGGTTATTTTTTAACGAATTGCGGCATATGCAAGAATTACTACGCTAGTATTGTAAACATCTCTTCAACTGCTGTTGTGCTTATTATTTATCATTAAATGTGAAACAAATGACTACAATGCAGAATATCTTGAGACGCTACTAGTCGAGGGTTAAATGCATCGAAAGGCGGATACTGAAAGAGATTACCGAACCAAGATTATTGGACCGTCCGCAAATTTTCAATTGGTAATTTATACATACGTAAGTATTTGAGAACAGTTCCGAGGAATCGTTATACTTATAGCCTATATGCTTGTCTAATTTTTAAAATAAATAAATAATTATTTAATACCATCATGTGCTGAGAGAACCTGCAAACCACCATAAAAAGTTCTTTCAGGATGACAATGGTAGTACCCAAGGAATAATTTCGCAAATGTTTAAGCTGGGCATTAACAGGAGGTGAAATCCTTGCGTTGCAAGATTGTGAAAAATAAAACGTCCATTACCTTCGGAACAAGTACCATTATGACAACATTTATTTAAATAAAATGTTCAAAATAACACCAACTTTCACAGTTTATAATTCCCCATTAAATTCTGTGTGTATACTATGTAGGTTGTCGGTCCTGGTTACCATACCTGACTCCTAAGCCCAAGATCGCGGGTTCGAACCCGGCCAGGACCGATGGATTTTTTCGGGCGTAAAAATCCTAAGTATGGCTTCCTTCGGAAGGGAAGTAAAGCCGTGGGTCCCGTGTCGTACATTTACGGCACGAAAAAGAACCTCAAACCTGAAAGAGAGGCATCTGAGCAAAATTTGTCGGTCGTTTCACGCCCCGAGTTGAATGGGACGCTGATGACCTGAGATGTTAAAGAGCGTCCATAAATAAATCATTCAAAAAAAAAAAAAAACTATGTAGGTTAGGTTAGGTTGGTATGCAATAGTAGTATATTGATGCTAATGAATTATTTTTACGAAGTCTAGTCTACTGTCTTTTCAAGCATCTATAATAAAATTATATTTCATAATTTGCAATAGAGGAGCATAAAATATGAATTACAATATGTGCGTGATAAAAATTCCAACTTTCTAGAACATTTTATTTCAGAAACTTGCTAACTATTTTAAAATGATATTAACAATTGCGTCTCTATGATTACTTTCGTTCACACACCATCACCAATTTCGAGGTATTCAGTATTGAGATCTACTCTGGCGCAAAGTAGTTTTAGCCTCTTTCTAGCTCTTGAACCACAGTTTTTGGAGGGATAATAGCTTCAACCCAACAGTAAAACGCTAATTGAACTTAGGCATTGAAAGAAAAAAAGCACCAGCCTCACGCCGAAATAAATATGACAGGCCGCCATGACAGTTATGTTGAAAAATAATATGATGACCTTGATACAAGTACCGTATTTTGTTTTCTTATCTTGAAAGTTGTGTATGCAGTTGTATTTACATCTTGCCCTGACAAACTATTGCTAAAATAAATACTGACATTTCAATCTTTGATGGAAAAAGTATGAGTTTAAACTCGAATTAAGTAGTGTTAAGTATCTTAATATCTAAATTCTCTACCACATGCTCCAATAATAATAATAATAATAATAATAATAACAACAATAATAATATCCCATACACTCCTATAACTAAAAATCTAGAACTATTTGATTTCACCTCGAGTAGAATGAATAAATACAAAAAACTGTAAATACAAAACTTGTTTTTGATTATTCTCTCCACAAGTCAAAAGAATTTTTATGTGTTAAACAAGCTGAAATTAATATTTATGCAAACATTCGTGCTGCCACATTTTAATACTGCACTGTGCTGTCAACAAGTCTGGATAGGAACAACAACCTACGGCCATACATTCAATTTCGTAAGTTTAACCATAAGTTCTTGTCTTTTAAGACTCTCTTGGTTAAAAACTATATATTTTGAAGTTTTATTCTCTTTTATATCAAAATCTATACATCGCTACAAGCGCAGTCTGAAAATTTCAGACATGAAATTGGCATATGAAATGTTCCTTTTTATGTTGGTATATCTGACTTAATTATTAATTTCAAATATAAACAACATGTTATTGCTCAAATAATTTATCCCATACAACTTTCTAAAGCAGATGTGTTATGGGTATTTCATAGAATGAAATAATAATAATAATAATAATAATAATAATAATAATAATAATAATAATATCGTGCAGTAATCAGGTTCTTTGTAAAAGTTGGTTTAACGCCAAAGGAAATTCATGCCAAATTTATAAAGATTATAAAAAATCTGCTTCATTTTCAATTATAATGGGCTACCGAATTTAAACACGGTCGCACCTGTCCATGTGAATTAAGTTAAGAACGTGTAAATACTGCAACAACGGTAGAATTCATTGATCAAATACGTTGCATGTTATTAGATGGCCGATTACAGTGAATTAAAATATCTGAAGACATAGGCATTTCAAACGAACCTGTATTTTGTATTTTGCATGAACAAACTGCGCAAGATGGATGCCACACTTACAACCAGCACATCAAATATACATCCTTTGAAAATATAGCAAGCAGCAAAAGATGTTTTATCTGTAACAGAACTGATTTAAGTTGCATCCACCATCACACACCAGAGTCAAAACAAGAGTCAGGACGCCTGTTGGCAGCGCCAAAGAAGACAGAGGCGGTTCCATCTGCAATAATGATTATAGCGCCATGTTTTGAAAGATAATGCGCCTGTTTTAGCGGTAGGAAAATTTATAAAGTTGCAGTATGAATAGCTGGTTTTCAGATTTGGCTCCTTATGACCTGGCTTTTCATCAAATCAGGGCGTTTTTGCAGCTATAGAACAATTTTTAAAGACCATCTGGAAAACCATTACTTCAGAGATAGGATGGTCCATTGCTAAAATGAATGCAGGCAGATTACACCAAAAAATAAAACAAATGTGGAAGTTAAACACTTGTATCTTCATTGTTAAGCCAAAGACTGTACAAACCATGGTCGGGTACTTAGTCTTCTATTTTCAAAACATATCTTGGGGTTTATTGCAACATTTGGTGAAGCTGTGAAATTATTTTATAAAGATTGCAGTGTTACTTTTATTTCAAATTATTTTGTATTATTTTTGTCCCGTCTTCCATTTTCAAAATATATCCTTACATTACAATGTCTAATAAAAGTAATTTACTCACCCACCCTTATACAAGACATTTTTGTATTCTTCATCATACTTAGTCCCTCTTACCAACATTGACAATGAGTACACGCTGTCGAAAATTATAAAGAGCAATTGTTTAGTATATCGATTAATATGTTTTTTTTTATTCGTTTTTTATATAAAAATATATCACCTTTTTCATTTATTATGCTTCAATTTTATGTAAAATATCATTTACTAACAGTTCATAGATTATTTTAATATAGGTAATTTTTCAAATCTAAATTTTATATACGTAAATATTATAGTACAATTAATCTCTTAAAGACTAACATTGTTTTAATCTAAATAATTTAATTTATATTATTTTCTCTCAATTCCTGCATATTATTGTGACAGATTCAGTAAAGTAAGCCAACATTTATAATCTGATATTGTATCTGTATTATATATTAATTTAAACTGTTTCAGAGGAAGAAAAGGCCTTGCGGCCTTATTTATGCCAGTAAAAATAAAGCAAACACTTAGGCTAACAAAGTTAAGAGACGTTATTTTCAGTTTGATTAAAATTACGCTAGTAGCTGAATTTCTTGGGGCAAAGTCTATTGATTTTACACATACACACACACACACAAAATACACATAAAAAGTCTAAAAGTATACTTTTAAATACGCTACTACAAAATAAATAATTTAAATACATTTACAAAAATATTCAACATCATAGATAATCCACTTTACTCATAGATACACTACGGTAGTAATTTAAACTTATTTTGAAAATGCAATTTAAACCAACAGTATGTACAATGAAGTCGTTATTAGATTTCAAAATGTTAATTGTTTTATAGAAATTCATGCCGTTTTATTGGTACGCACACAAAGTAAAATGCTTCCTTGGTGTAATAATGTGGAGAACTGAGTGTTCAGTGCAAGCAGATAAAACACCTAAACAGACACAACAGAAAGTAAATATTTGAACGCCTAGTTCGCCATATTTTATACATATTTTACGGAATGTTTAGCTCACTGTGGCCCCAAATTTTCCTCTAATTTAAACTTATGGGAAATAATTCACTGGCATTTGACACGGACTACTTTAATGCATAAAGTATACAGGACTTAGTAGCGGTGCTACTCCCCAGCTCAGCGATTTTCAAACTTTTCTCGACTTCTGTCACCCTTTAAAATCTCTTGTCGATGACTCCCAAGATTTAAATCATAAATTTAAATGCCTAAATTTGTCCCTTATATATTTTTAACTTTGTTTATTACTGGTTTACTTAAAGATATAAAACAAACTTTTTTATTTGTTTTATTTACGGGCGCTCTTTTAACATCTCAGGTCATCAGCGTCCTATTCAATTCAGGGCGTGAAACGGCCGACAAATTTTGCTCAGAGGCCTCTTCTTTCAGGCTTGAGGTTCTTTTTCTTGCCGTAAATGTACGACACGGGACCCACGGCTTTACTTCCCATCCGAAGGAAGCCATACTTACGATTTTTACACCCGAAAAATCCATCGACCCTGGTCGGGATTGAACCCGGGAGCTTGGGTCTACGAGTCAAATAAGGTTACCACTACATCACCAGGACCAAATGGTATGGTGACTTGAACAGAGTAAGAAGCTGACAGTGAATTTCATGCTACTGGACAAAATTAGTCTTAAAATGCTGTGCACAGTGCAACGTTCAAAAGATTGAAGATAAATTATCTAAAATAAAGAAAACGGAAATGACTCCAAAATTTAGGGAAATATCTGCTCGCATTTATCCAGAACTATGAATTTCCCCGAGACATTGAACAGTATTTTCATATTTCTGTTAAAAAACGAATTCCAAAAGTTGAAGAATTATGGTTTTCCCATCGATTTGACAGAGAAAGTAAATTTTGTGTAAAGGTTTTTATTAAACTTTCTGAAGAGACATTCGGAGGCTAAACAACGAGAGTACTGGAGTTTAACAAACCAGTTAATTTATAATGGTAATGCTTTTTACTGAGAGTTAAGTTAAATAGCGAGCAAGAGAAACTGCCCATTGCGGCCAATGTGTTCCGTAAAATGTGCGTAAGGATGTCACAGCCAGCCTGATTTGTCTTTCTCCCTAAAAAATCTGCTGTCACGTGTGCTGCCTCAGCCCTAAATGTCGCCCATTTTTACTCCAACAGCACCTGAAACTTTGGATATCTCTTTCTTCCCTGTTTCCGTTTATTTTGTTAGCACAAGGGTTTAGCAGTATTTTCTGACTCCAGGTATGAAATATAAAAATTGCCTGCTTTAATGAATACATTTTACAAGCAAGACAAACGCAATACTTTTTGCCTCAAGAGGTGCATAGCAAAGCCTATGGACATGCAGAAGTAGTGAATGAGCTCTTCCGCATGTTATTATCGACTTTGGTGAAGCGTTTTAACTCTGCCTGCAGTTTATCCCAGCACTTTCTTTGTTATTTGGAGCCACTATTTTTCTCTTTTAGGAATTTCAAATTCTATTGATATAAAATATGTGGTATAAATATTTTTAGAACTCGCCTAGCTAAGTTCATGCAATATGCACCTTCTGCAAGACTTTGTTTCCATTTGGGTTGACACGCTGGTCGGAAATCACAAGTATCTTTGGCTGCTAGCGCGATTCTTGCTGCTCCCGAGAGATAGCGGATAGAGTTGAATTCTTTTCACATCCATACAGCTCTCAGCTCATCACACGAAAGGAAATGTGTAGCTGTAAAGTAGCAAATGAAATGATAGTTAAGCGGGAACGGCATGCACTTTTAACAACATGTATTCATGTATTCCGAACTGTATAAGGGAGATATTTCTTAATTTGAGGTGGGGGGGGGGGTGCTAGTGTCCGCAGTATCAAGTTTTGCAATGCGATCAGATGTTGTCATTGCTTTTCCATCTTATTGCAATCGATTGTATCAAGTTTTGTAAGGCGAAGGCGATGATATGGAGAGTCTTCTTTGTGGAAAAATGTTTCCCTTTTGGGATATTTCTTTAATTCTGAGCATAAATATTTGTTCATTTTGGTTGTTAACTGCGACTATGTTGCCTTTAAGGATGTCGTGACTTTCTTCGCAGCTTCAAATTCTCTTGTTGTGGAGACTGCCTTAATAGCATCGAACAAATCACAAGCAATTTAGTTTGTTTTTTCTGATAAGAGCATATAACAGTTGAGACTTTCTTGTTTGCTTACTTGGACTTTCTTTTCATTAAGAACAGAAACATCTTCAGTGTCTATTATAAGGTCTTTAGTTGCTTCACTATATCCTATAGGGTGTTCAATTCATACCTGAAATTTACATATGCTGTGTATGCGTTTATACACATTTAATGCTGGAATCAAAACTACACACAAACAAGACAACTGCAAAATATGCACCCACACTCTTTCTCGTTCGGGACTGGGGAGTTCGGCTCTCTCCGCTGTCGCTTGGGAGCAGCAAGAGTTGCGATAGCAGCCGACGATATTTCCGTCCAGCGTGTAACGACAAGTCATTTCAATCCATTATTGTCAATGAATGCTAAGGCTCTTAGTTCGATTTGGTACATATGCCTAAGTGGTTTGTCTTTAAGCATACGAGACAATGAATCCTTTGATACTATCATCTTACACAGTTTCTTCAAATGTAGATTTAAATTGATTCTTTGATTGGTGCTCATAGATGCTATCATGAGAAATAAGAAACACTCGAAGTTCGGAATTACCAGGATGATAAAAGAAATATTTGTTGATACAATAGTCTTACACAAATCTACTCCGAAATATCCTTTTGAAAAGCTAACTGTTCATATCCACTCACATTCCACGTTGGTCGTATGGGGAAGTACTTTCATTGAGATTTTTTCTTTACAATTTCTATTTAATGCGCAAGCTCATATCGTTACGACCCCTATGTGACGAATGTGACGAATTGCTCAGAAAAATACGATTTTTCTTTGTGCCTAGATCTTCATGAAGTGAAGTAAAGTGCTTCTTTCTCTTGTACCACAAGAATTAAGTCATGGGGGCTCTTCCGACTTCAAGAAAGTTGAATTGGACTTGCCATCTTAAAAATGACCTCTGTTTCTGTAACTTTGGGGCACATAATTAAATATAATTTTCGGAAATCTGCGTTCTGGTATTCTAATTAAATATTTTTACCAGTCCGTAAATTAAATTCCTGTTATTTAATGACTTCCTTTCATGGATTAAATAAGCAACATAATTAAACATACCCAATGTTTTAAAATAGGTGGGAAAATTTTGGGGGATGCGGGTTTAACGCTGATTTTTGCTTATTTTAACCAATTATTTTCAATTAAATAAAATTTTGATTTCGTGTTTAAGTGTTTTATTTATATTTGTTTCATTTTTGGTGCTAGATGTAATCTTAAATATTAAGGAAGGTTAAATAAAGTTTTATTCTTTAGAAAGCCTCCTAAAGATGCTCCTCGTAGGAGTGCTATTATTATTATTATTATTATTATTATTATTATTATTATTATTATTATTATTACCATCATCAGGTTGTTCCACATTATAACTTACAAAATGTTCACCATCATATTATTAGAACAGTATGCAACACCTAATCAACTATTATATAAATATCATATCGTCAAAATTCAATCTAACAGCACAATAGTCTCAGTTTTACTCATGATAGATCTTCCAACACTCTATTTACTGGATAGTTTATATGCTAATATCGATTTGGAAAGCACCATATATGTTTTTATTTTCATTTATATCTCTCTTTTTTATTTTACATTCACAGAGAAAACATTAGGAAATCTCTTGTATCTTCATTTTATTCCACTTTTGTGTCTTGTATTTCATTTCAGCCTGGATTCCAATATCCACTGCCATATAACAAGAACAGCAGATACACATCAGAGTTTGTCTATAGCTCTGTTTTTAATGTTATGATTCTACAGAAGGCGTGGTAACCCTGTAGTCTTTATTTATATTTTGTCTTATGTTGCAACATAAATATTTATGATGAGACGTATATTGCAAGATGTGATTTTCTATAGATATTTTTGAACGCACTAAAAATCTAAAATATTTTTCTTTTACCAGATGTATTTAATTAAACTCCTTAAAAATAAAATTAAGAAAATATGCTATTTTCTACAGATTGTTCTGTTTTTTTTTCTATAATTACTATATAATTTAAAAAATGAAACTTTCATACTAGCAATTTCTTTTAACTTCAAGTGTAAGTATAGCACAGTCTTGTCATGAAATTAAACGAAATCGCTGCCAAACTACGGCATTGATCTGTTCGAACTGATTTCGTTTCATTTTGATCGATATTTATATTTTGTATTACTTTAATTAAATGTTACGGGTATCCTTACATTTTTATACTTTTATATAGCTTCTTTTTATCTATTTTGTCAATTGCATTTTCTAGTGGTTCATTTAAAAAATACATTTGCCTAATTTGTCTATAATTTGCTTCATAAGGAATATTTTGTTAGCTCATGTGCATTTTTTACAAAACCGATGCTAAACTACCAGCAGAATTTCTTAAACATTTATCTAAGTCTTCTATTTACAATTTTTGCATATACTGAAAATGCTATAAATAAATCAAATGAATTTAATTAATCAACTAATACAAGTAAAGATGAAATAGAATTTTCCCAAAAGTAATTAGCCCAGGTTCAATTCAATTAAAAATAGTGTAAAAGATAAGTGATATTGCCTTAGAAAAGATGTTTTTTCGTGGTTATTAATTGGAGCATTTACTTCTGTCGTCTTTTTTGAAAATAGCAAATATTTCTGCATCTTATAAGAATTTGAAAACTCACTTTTTGAGCAACACATCTTAAAGAATTGTGTTATATTTACATTTTGCTATATTTGATGAACTCTAAATTTCCACTTTCCTTCTCTGAACCTCTCCTATTGTTATTGGACCAACTATTTCCATTTCCTCTTCCTGAAGTATCTTATTTATTTTAACTTTTCTATCAAAGATTTTTATAATACTCTTTTCCATTCCTACATCTTTAGTTATAAACCTTGTCCGTTTCGGCTACTACAGGTTGTTTGATTTAAATTGAAACACGGCGATTTTGCTGCTACCTGAGCTGTCTAGGAGCAGGGTGTGCTAATGACGATCAAAGGGGCTGTGAAGCACTGCCAGTCATCCTGCACTGCACAGTCTCTCAGGGGCAGAGGCGGTGTTGTGAACAGTTGTTGGCAATGAAATATGTGATATGTTTAACCATGTTCATTTCGCTAGCTTTCGTATTGTTTCAAGCGGGTAATGGGAAACTAGAAAACCCGTGCAATCATTTGCAAGAGAAATTGTGTGTAGGATGCATACGTTATATATTTGAGATTAGGCAGTTCAGAACTGCCTACTGTCATGCGGAATATAGTGCTATCTCTTTCTACTTTACTTGTTTCAACTAAAACTAACAACCAATAGCGACCGTACCTCACCTTCGCTTCCCCATTACCTGAATGTCCTTTTCTGAGTACGATCCCTGCCGGTCCCACGGCATTACACATCCATTCAATTGACTCTATAGTATTGCATTTTTGTGTGTGAACTTCATTTTAAATATGATGTTAGCTCTTCTTAAATTCATGCGGAATTTATTCAGATCTTTCTTTATTTTCCCTTGTGCTTCTTTCTGAACTACAATTCAAAATATGGTGCACAAATTAATTTTCAAGAAAACATAGAGATGAAATTAGCTTAAATCTGAAATGTTTGCACAGAGAATCACCATAAATCAGAAAAATATAAACGCGGGTTTCCGAATGTAAAAGAAAACATTTCGGTGACTGAATGTCAATGAGAATGCTTTATATACAATGTCTGCTTAGGTAAGATTGAATGAAGTTTCAGCATGTTCTATAAAGTTATACAAATAAATGGACGTATGGACAGTGCATGAGCAGACTAGGTTTCTAATTAAGCCATATACTAACATTAGCTATACCTCCCTCTGCTCAATTGTGATTAATGATTGTAAAGGCCATATGGTATCTTCCATAGACAACAGTTTGTTTAAAAAAATTATACTGTTAAAGTGAGACATTTGGCAGCGTATATAATTTGCAGAATGTTTGTTTTCCAATACAAATTAAGCACTTTTATCCGGAACATCTTGCCATGAATTGAGATGGAGCAGCGAAAAAGGGCATTAGGTTGGTAATATTGCTGTTGCTTGGCTCACCTACAGATATGTGAGCACGCAGTTTTCCGCTGCAGTAATAAATCTCTTGAATAGGTAGATACACCTTTACAATAAGATATGGGAGTTAGGTCCGGTAGAGGGGACGGATAAATGAATTCTGGAGTGTGTCGAGCCTTTTCGCTGGGGCAGAAAACACAGAGAGGGCGGTTCATAGACTGTCACCACCCTACCCAAGTTTATTGTTCACAAATAATGGTTCTTCGGGAAGTCGCAAAATATTCAAGGGATATAGCAGGGGAAAGAACGCGGTAAATAGGAATGCATCTCGATGTGTATTACCTAAGTTATGACCCCTCGCTACATATTTGATTCATCACAGAAAGTAGAGGTAAAGCATCCGTGGTGTACAGAGATTTCAAGTTTTTATAAACTACTTGGGACACTTGTGCGTTGCCAGGTCTTATTATTTCCTACAAAAGCAGCAAGTTGTCACTATAAAGCCCAGTTATAAGTGGAAACTGTCAAATTAAATTATATGTTTTATTGCGCTTCAAAAATCATTAAAATAAAAAATACTCTTGTGTATATACAACGATAAGTCATTAAATACGTTACAAATTGATGTGGCGTACAACATGTTTGAATGAGGTACCTGAGGCTTTTGCCACTATTGCCACTAGATGGCAGCATATAGTCCGGCGGAAATTGGTGACATTTGACACAAGACAATCGATGCTTATAACAGCTAAACAGCAGTTGCAAGATGGCGTCGCTTCCGAGTGAGTGTACATTTGAGCAGCGCTCCCTTATGCAATTTTTATGGTCAGAAGGTATAGAATTAAAGAATATTCGTACCCCATTACAATGAGAAGCGCCTATCATGTCAAGCAACAATCGGGTGCAGAAGTTCCCTGAAGGGCGGACACGTATCGAAAGCGAGCACTTGTCGATCGGTTAACGGAGATTGCCACAGAGATGAATTTGTAACTAGTTGAAGACTTAATTGGAGCAGACAGAAAGGTAACTATAAACACTATAGTCGCTGCTATTGGTTGTTCCCATGCATGGCTACTTCATAATAACAGGTTAGTTTTCACAAGTATGCGTATGATGGTGCCATGCATAGGGGAAAAAATAAGAAATTTAAATTGACACTATGTGGTGCTCACAGTCTTATGGGATCACGAAAGGACCTTGCTCTTGCATAACAATGCACTACCTCATATTGTCAAAAAGACAAATGAGGCGCTGCGAAATTTAAATGGAAGTCCTCGAACATTCTCCGTATAGCGACTTCCTTCATTCGGTCTCTTAAACATTTTCCCTAAGATGAAGCTACAGAAAGGGAAAGCACTGCCTGGTTCTCATAGCAGTCCAAAGACTCACACTGGATTTTAGGGGCTTGTGAAACCATTGGACAAGGACCTCAAAATTATATTGAAATATAAAAGTATTTTTCAAATCAATAATATTAAGTTCTATATCCATTTTTAACAACTTATTGACTTACACTCTCGTGACAGTGCGGGGCATAGCCTAGTCCTTGTAGTTCGATTTATCCTTTAGAATCAGTCGAAGATAGCGTTCTTCTTTTGTCATCTTTCCCTTTTTAGCCGCTGTTGATGCAACAGTTGTGAAAACAAATAAATAAAACGCCAAACTCACGTAACTTATCGATAGTACAAAACAAATAAATAATTACTTCATCAATATTTATAGAAAACTAACTCATTCAATACTAGAGCTTAACTTAAACCTTGAGCCGAACACAACTTTACACCTGTCAGGATACCAGTAATGCTATAGGAGATAAAAGTTAATTAAGTCTCCCACTAAACTTGAAGCTAACTTAGGAGTTTTAAGCTAGAGGAAGATTTGTGTGATAACGAATATTTGGTAGGCGTATACTGGGAAAGCATTTTCGCAGTAAATTTGACGCATTCTTGCTTTTACTTCTTAACAAGGTTGCTTTTTATTAATTTATTTTTGCCGTGCTGTATCTCGATTGATCGCGATATATGTAATATGCCCGGGGGACCGGAATGTAAAGAGTTACAAACAAAATTATATCGAGTAACCAATATTGTAAAATTTTGTAGGGTGTATCACAGGAGCTTTATCCTCAAAGCAGCGTCTACAGTGCAGTATTCAGTTAAGGGGTGCTAGCCGCAAGTCCAAAACTAATGCCATATTCGTGTTCCGACCCGACATTAGATAGAAGGCTTTTCACTTCTTACAGTACTTCGGCACTCTCTTAGGATGTGAAATAAAGTTTTAAATGTTGTTTTCACTGCTGAGGCAATAGAGGCGGTATACAAATTAGAAAATGTTCTTTTGCGGAAAAGTTCCATGTCTAAGTTTAGGATTTTTGAATTGACATTTGCCATTGATGAGGTCTGAGAAAACACCTGTCTGAGAAAGCGGTCCTGACGGGATTCGATCCGTGGTCTCCAATTTTCGAATCAATACATTAGTAGTTTCGGCAAACCGTTTCTGTTCATCAGCTACTGAAATTTTAAATTTGGTTCAAATTGATAAATATATCGAGAGTTTAACTTTTCATGATTCGGAGATGAAATTTTGGTTCAACACTTAAAATTTCTAAATTGTATTTGTGTACACACGGATGAAAGTGCTTAAATACACACAGATACGCCCTTAATGGAGTTTTATGCAAATTGAAATAAACTATTTTTGGAACTATTCTTAGCTAATATAATTTCAAAATGGTCAGTCAAGTCATTACAAACAAGGTATGGCTCTTCATGAAATTAAATGCTCAATTTCCCGCTAATATTTACTTGTGTATCCACGACAGTTCATAATTTGTTGCTATACACTTCTACTTTCAAAAAGAAATCTGGTGGTGCGAACTTGATGGACAAAGTACTTTAAAATAAGAAAACTATTTCAGTTTAGCGGAGATGTGTCAGTTAAAATAACCAGCACAGTGTCATCGTCTATCTGATTAAAAATATTATCATGTAAACCGCAGTATGGAAGAAGATTGAGGACAAAGCATACCACACATCAGAAAAGTTGCTTCATGGACGGCGTGTGGATTTTCACTATCACAAATAAGTGCATTCTGGGAACCACATATCGACGAAGAACCAGCATTCCCGGATGAGCTGGAACCAATAACAGTAATGGCGTCTCTTCTGTTTGTCAGAAGTTCCTGCAGCTTCGTTTTGGAGCTGGGACAGCTCATGTATGTGTGAAAACCCCCATCTCCTGCAACAGTTTACGGAAAGACTTCTGCAGTGGGGGCTGAAGACTTTTTCACCTCCTGCACTATTCCTTCTGACGCCCTTCTTCGTAAACATACAACAACGTTCCTTCACGATTTAAAAGTCGTCCCCAGATACTGAAGGGAGGATATTTCCAGGGGTTTTTAAGTCCCAAACTGCACAATATATAAGATAATTAATAATCATTTTACACTAAAAAATTTAAGTTGAGGGAATACATAATCAGAGAGAATATTACAACTTTAAAGGCACATTCAGCACTTTATTTACCTTACTCATAGTTCAAACATTGAAATTAGTAATAGAATCAATGAACTGACATCTTTAGATTGGGGCGAAGTTCCTCCAGGGATTATCAAGTATAATATGTTAATATATTTAATCAACAACTCAAAAGATCGAAGCACATTTCCAGATTGCGTAAAAGGAAGCATAGAGAGGTTAATTTTTAAAAACCGAGGGAAGAGTAACAATATGAGCTATAGACTCTCACTATATCTGGTTTAACGAAGTTATAAACACAAGACTGCTCAGTTTCTTGATTAAACATGATTTATTAGCAAGTATCATCTGTTTTCAGGCGTTTTGGAGCTCTGTCGTGGCAATGAGGTGTTATAGGAGATGAAACTATGATCCTCTTCTATGATTCCTCGTCCAAAAGAGAATCAACGAAGTGGCGTAAACCTGGCGAAGCACCGCCTCTAAAGGCGAAGGTCACATAGTCAACCACGAAGATCGTGGCCATAATCTTTTGGCAATGTAAAGGAATACTCTTCATTGACTTGAAGGAGAGGAACACCACAGTAAATGGGGAGTACTATGCTGGCCTACTGCACAAACTACGTGCTTCCATCAAAGAGAAAAGGCGAGGAAATCTGAGTGGTGGTGTGCGCCTTCTTCACTATAACGCGTCTGCCTGTGCGCACATCTCTTGTTGCAAGTGAAGAAATGTGGCTTCAAGGAGATCGATCATCCATCCTATAGCCCAGATCTAGCTCCCAGCGACTATTTCCTCTTCTCAAAACTCAAGAAGGACCTTCGAGGAAGGAAATTTAACTGTAACGAAAAAGTGATGGATGCTGTTACGAAAATGGTTAGGCTGGACCTACCCTTCGTAGTTGCTCATTCTAAAGTTTTATATGTAGAATATTCTCACGTTTCCTGTTTTACGACTTTGAATGCAATCACATTCAGGAAAGCAATACGATCAGAAATCTATAAACGCTCTTGATGTATATAATATACAGGATCATGTTTGTTAGACAGCGCGGAACGCATGCGTAGTCTATTTTCATGCTCAATGCTGCTGACAGCTGAGAACTCGGTGTTTGTATCCGCTTTAAGTAGCGGAATTGGATTTTTCGATCACGATCTTTTCTAATTTCATCTCCTCTTTTCTTAACATGTGTCGGTAATTGCTTTTCGTTTTCACTACTCCAATAAATCATGCGATTAGTGACTCCTGTGGCTGATCAAAATATTTTAGCACACGAAGATACTACTGTGATAATGATCTTCTAACGACAAAGGAATTGCACGTAAATTACGCGATCTTTTTTACTTTCTAATTTAAAAAACTATTATCCAATGAAAAATATAAACTTAAAATATATTTTTAATAAGAATATAAACATGTACTTATGTAAAACACGTGATTTTTAAATTGTTTAATTTCTCTTTGGTAGAAGTTATGATCTCCATCACTTTCTAAATTTAAAACCTCTCTGAAAGCATTGTACTCTCGCATCAGTTCCTCCAGTAGATAAATCTCTACCCTCCCAACATAGCCAATGTCATTTATTTTGGTTTAGTTTTCAGTTCGTCCAATTTTTTAAGGCCAATTTCATGCAATTTTCATTTCATAAATTCTGTCGTTAAAGGCAGCCCCTTAAGAAGTAATCCAGTTACTTTAAGTACGGCGGATCTTAGAAATTATCCAGTTATCAAAGAAACTTTGAGAGACTGGCGACGTTTCACAGGTTGGGCTGTTTTGTTGAGTGCGTTGACTGTGTCCAATCACTGTAAACTGCTTTTGAACCATTCTGTATCACTGTGTGACCGAATGCAGGCGCACTTTATAACCGGTGTGGGTGATGCAATACACAAGTGCAGGCAGGTGGAAGTAGATCTCGCCTGGAAGCGGGTTATGGTTAGAACGTGATGGTCTCACAATGAAAGTCAAGAATCGTGTGCAGCATCTGCCTGCCACAACTCGTGAACAGCTACGATCTGGTACATTTTCTCTCTGTGAGATATGGAGGAGTACCGCTGCCTCGTCAGACAAACGACACAATGATTTTTGAAGAGATTGGTACTGAGGCACTCCGAATCTTCTGCCACATTTGCCAGTGTCATTTAACAAAGATTCCGTCGTTTCCACCTTCCTCTCTAAAGTGAGTATTTTTTCCCTCTTGGGAGACATGCACCGCCATAATCTCTCTCTGGAACGCTCTTTGCGTGGCAAATGAAGATTGATAACAAGAAATGGTTCAGTAAAACAAGACGCCGAGGCGCGTCCTCATTTAAACAACAATAAGAAAAAGGGAGAGGAATTACATCCCTAATGGTGACGACGTCATTCGAATGCTTAAAAAAGTACATAGCAAACTCATTGTTCTTGCGTTGTTTAAACGATCTTAACCGAAATATTGCAGTATATATACAAATTTGATATGTTTTCTACGAATACATCTAGCAGTTTTAATTGTTTATGTCTGGAGTATCCAAACTATAATACAAACAGTTGAATTTTTGCACAATAATGAGAGAAGTGAAACGCAAGGTATCTATGAAATACCTGCCTCGTGGACTCTAAAAATATATTTTTACAATGCCATTGTAATCGAGAATACTAGAAGACAAGAGTAAATAATAAGCGAAGAACTAATTTATATGTAGAAATAGTTCTTTCTAACACTAACCATGTGTAGGAAATTAGTTGAAAAGGAAGAATCAAAATAGAAACGGAACTTAAGACCTTTCTCGTCTGATTCTATATATCATGGAGGCCTCCCTAAGGTTCCTCTGAGAGATCTATTCCTTAAGAGACTACCGTAACGCTACGAGTACTTATGGTTCAGGTTTCTAGTTTAACCACCAACTACTGGACTTCCAGAAAGAACTCACCGATCGCACAGAGTTTTGCATCTCGGCCAAGGCCTGCTCTCCTCTCCACTCACGGCCGCCTGCAGTTTCCGAGCAGTCACCAGTGTACATTCGTTCGAAATGTATTTTATATGTAAATGTTATAATAAATATGAATCAGCTTGTCGCGTTCCTTTGGAAGTTCCCTGGACATTTGTTCCCTTCCATAGCTCCAATTCACGATCTTGTGAATAAATTTGAACTACTAGTTTAGTGCAAAACAAGAAAGACGCGCAGACTCAGAGCTTTAACAGAAGTCAAGATAGCCGAAACTTGAACAATGCCACTACTGAAACTAGCATAAGTTGGGGATTTCAGTGTCTTAAGCACACACAGCAACAAAATTGATAAAACTACATGGTACATGTCTACAACAAGGTGATGGGTTAGCATGTGTGCGTTTCATCAGCGATTGAAGAGTTAATCGATCTAGAGCTCGTCATCTTTTCAGACAAGGCGTGGTTTCACCAAAATGGTCGTATAATCACTTACATCAACCGTTATTGTTCTTGTTAAAATTCAAATGTGTACAAGAAATCCATTTTTATGGCAGATCGGTGTGCAATTATCGCAAAATACATAAGACGCGGTCGGCTTAGGCATGTTCAGCTGCCGAGATGCAAAACCCCTTGCGAGTGGTAAGGATATATTCTGGAAGTCCTGTATTTAGGGGATAATTTATATGTAGGAATAGTTATAAAGCACTAACCGTGTGTAGGGTAGAGAAAAATACACTTGAAACACTTAGGTAACGACCGAGTTTTGAATCACGGATCTTTAGCATTATGTATTGACGTTCTTAAGCTAACTAAGCAATTAAGATCATGTGTCTTCCTCTGATTCTCCTTTTCAACTTTCAAAGTTCATAATTTAGCAGCAGCATAACAAGATGACGCGCGAAGAACCAATTCCCTGTTGGCAATCATGTTGCTTTTCATTATGTAAGATTTTATTTAAATGCTTATATATTATGTACTGCTCTATCGAAGAATACTTTTATAATAATTCCTTCTTTCGTATGAAATTAAAACAAGAAAAAGTCTAAAGTAGCGCCATGTTGTAATGGGTTGTCGAGATTCCACGTGAATGGTAACTTCTCTTTCTTACGGATTATTAAACCGTTTGTTATGATTCATATGCTCTACTTGCGAAAGGAAACGGAACAGAGGAAGTCGTGGAAAACGTCTGCTTTGCAGATGGCAGTTATCTTCAGTGATTTAAAGGTTGCATCCTGCTCATACATTTGTAAATCTAGGTTACCAGGCTCTGGGGTAGATCAAACCCAATAATTCCAGCAGAAATGAAAGAAGTGCATAAACACTATTGTTTTCTCAAAGAAAAAAATAAATATAAATTATGCTAAAACTAGGAAACGTCTTTATATAACAGAAATTTAATAATTACCTTTATATGATACTTATAAAGTTTATAAAACACACTATCACCTGTAGGCATCTGAACACACTTGATCACCTGTCCACAATCTTAGAAGACCATCGAATTTATGGTGGACGTCTCAATGCCTCAAAATCAGATCATTTAGTGTATTCGCAGGCATTATGTTTGACAGCCTTGTTGGAGCTCCTTCCCAAAGTTTCTACCCTATCGCGAGCTTCACCAGTCCAGCACTAGTCCTGGAGGTGTACCATTGTAAGTCCATGTTAGATACAGTTTAAAACTGTTAGCATGATCTTCCCAGTCTGCTTCTTCATATGTTTTCATTATTACTTATTCTACGGTTCATTTTGGTGCACCCAGAACATTTTAAAATTCGATTGAGAAAGGCATTCCCTTCACGAGTATGCTGTTATCACTGCAGAGCTGCACTGGGACTCATCTTCCGCACACTTTTCTATACCGAGATTATCAATATAATATTGTGATCAGAGACTTTTTTGTATAATGTTCAGTCCCGTTAATGCTACTAATGGCATCACGGGATGTGGCCACTGATGATGTATGAAATGAAATGAGACATTGGGAAAGGAAGTTTTTATTTTAGGAATAAATCAATCCAGAGCTAAGTTCTGGTACCTTTGCCCAGTGGCGGCTCTTTTTGTTTGTAATGATGTTTAACTCCCATTTTTACTTCTGAGGTACCACAGGTGGTTGTGGCGGCTCGTAACAGCATAAATTGGGTGCATAACTTTACTACTGCTACTGCCGAATACAGATTGCAAGTTTATAGAATTTTAATAACTAGAATTACCATGCGGAGTTAAACATACACAACAGAAAGAGAAAAAGAGAATGAGAATTTAAGAAAAACATCGCAGTAACCCAACTATTAAACATATAAATTCCCCTGGTTTTTATGCCACAGTCTAATTATGATCCTATAAGTAAAGTGTGGAATCTGCAGGATGAAATCTGTCTCTACAGAAAACATTGTATATAAATTTCCTATGTTTTGAAATTACATTTTGACTCAAAATAACATTTGGAGTTGGTCCATCCGGCATTTGATTTTCAATTTTCTGATCTAATGGTTGCTTAGAATGTAAGTTATGTTCAATGTTCATTTTCTTTACATTCAAGTAACACAAAACTAAATAAACCAACTACTTCACAAATTAGACCAAACATCCCTACCCTGTCGTTCAGAACAGCTGACTACTGAACAACCACAGAATAGGGGGGTGCGCTTATATTGTAACCAAAGGACTGATTATCGCTGTTGGAGAATGTCTGCAAATGAGATTGTTATTTTAAATGTATTGATGTTTTCACATATTAAATATATACGACTTTATTGTAATTAATATACTGTTTTACCTTTTATCTAATATTATTTTTCAGTATTTCATTCAACTTGCCGCAACAACAAAATGGAGACCTTCCTGGGAACGCACGTGACGAAAAGTAACACTTGTAGTGGTGTATACACATGATAGCTCTTACGAACAAGAGCCTCCTCTCACCTCCCTCAGTCAAAGTACAAACTCACCGAGTTAATGGTTTGCAGCGCTTCTGCAGATAATAACCGCAAATAGACTATCAGGCGCAAGATAGAAGCTCCCTTCAGATAATGCTGTTGTTTCTTCTCTCACACATAAACACTCAATTAGCTGTAGTTTTAGGAAATTGAGGGTCCAAAAACCAGCAATCTCCTATTCGCCCTTAGAGTGAGCCCGAGCAAAACAATGTCACGTGATGTGACGTCACTAGCATGACTGTGTGCGACACAGTAGCAATGCACGCAAAGAAAGTAGTTCCACGATAGCAATCTAAATTTGAGAATGGATTCAGTAATAAATAACATCTGCTACAAAAAATCAACACTTGTGACTTTAATTTGAATACTGCTGACTTAATGTAATTGAATTCCGAAGTTGCAAATTAATGCGCTACAACTCCCAAGATGCAGCTCGCCTGATATAGCGGATGTTTAAACAAGACAAGGCGCAAGCAATTTGCACTTGTTTTCATCCCTGAATCTACTAAACTACTTGAAATTGTTTCTACGGAGACATATGTAAAGCATGCTTTAACTAGTTGCGGGAAAACATGTAAACATGTTTTCGAAGTTGTGCGAAAAGTATCCGGTACTCGCAATAAAGAAGGTAGCAAACCTAACCTCACACATTACTAGTGCTCTCTTCTCGTATACTTACCACGTGTTTACTGACAATCGGGAGTATTCTTGGCGCGAATTGCCGAAGGATACATTATGTTTGTTTGTTGATGTTAGGATCACTGTAAGAGTGAATAGATAATAGAGAAACCGCCTCTGCCTTTGCTAATGAAGAAGACATAAAACCCTCGAAAAAATTCAACCAAATAGGTCGAAGTTGAGAGAATTCGACTCTCAGACCTTCTGTTTATGAGTCCTTTCTTTAGCATCCGGGTCCCCTGTGTCACTGTAAACAATTCCTGTCTGGTTGAATTCAACGACAGTTCATCCTGCAGTCATGTATTCGCTATTTCACTAAGTTGCATAACTGATGTACATTCTGTTTTGACTTCCGTGCTTAAATCTTTCCATTTGTTTACACTCTCTTCCCTGACTCTAGCAACCATCTCCATTGAATCTTCATTCCGCTGTAGATATCTGAAGGTTTCACACACTCTGAATACTAAAAACAAATAACGCTTCGTTGCTTGCAATTCGACATTAAGAGCCGCCATGTTTTATGAGCTATTCAGCAGACATACTTGTCGATTGTTATGACCCTTATATACAATATATCTAAGGAGTCATTTTTGTTCAGAAATAAGATGTTTCATAATGAATACATCTCAAAGAACTTGGAATAGCATGCATGTTGTTTAATATCTTTCCCTAGATACGAAGCGAACAAGAATGAAGTATTGCTCAAGCACTTCTGTTGAGAATAATGTCACGCAGTTTGGTTTTTACATCCCATCCTACAGATATATCAATATCAACGTTCCATTGTCTGTTATCGGCATTTTTCCCTTGACTGGGAATAAGTGAAATTATTTACTTGGGATGTACGCAAACTCTTCCTCCCCTCACATCATGCACTCCATATACTTGAGTACCATACTAACCAGCCCATAGTCTAGTAGCCAGAGCTCTTAATTTTTATTCCTGAGATCCGGGTTTGATTCTCAGATTTTTCCTCTCTTAGAATGTCCGTATGGCAACCGGGAACTGCATATGTACGAGGATAGGTCCATAAGTTTCCGGCCTAACCATTTATTAGGCATGATAAAGACAAAACCTATATTTCACTTTTCAATATAGTTACTCTTTATTTCAATACACTTCTCACATTTTTGAATTAACCTTTCATTCACCCCCCTCCCAGAAATAATCAGAAGTCTTGACTGCAAGATGGACATAAACAGCATTCATCACTCCTTCGTCACACTTAAATTTCCTTACTCAAAGTTCCTTCTTGAGTTTTGAGAAAAGGAAGTGGTCACTGAGAGTTAGATCTGGGGTGTAGGGTGGGTGGTCGATCTCCTTGAAGCCACATTTCTGCACAGTTTCCACCGCCACAAGTGGCCGAGGTTCGAATGAGTTGACACATCTGTCAAGGAGAACGACGCAGTGTATGGATTACCACCATGGAAGAAGAAGTACTTGCTCGGAGCCTATGATCACTTGAACGTGAAATGGGTGTCGCTCACAGCACTGTGAGGAAAGTAATACAGGAACAGCAGTTACACTCCTACCATCGTCAGAAAGTGCTAAATCCTATTACGTGGCCAGCTCGATGACCAGATCTGAATTCTTTTTGTGGAATTAAAGGAAAAGTACAAGTATTTACGAAACATCAGTCTTGACTGAAGAGGATTTCCTAGCCAGACTTCTCGCTGCCTGTGACATCGTTCGAACAAGACCGGGGTTGTTCCAACGGAACTTTGTGTGACGATGTCATGCCTGCATCGAAGCTGGTGGACGCCACTTTGAACATCTGTTGAGAATGTAGCACCTTGTGAAAGTTTTACAGACAAATAAAGCTGTTAGATTTCCCACAAAAAAATTTCGTTTATAACTTTCGACTCCGTCGTTTCCGGACCAGGGTTCCTGATCTCAAGTTGATACATTTTCTGCTCTCTGTCACTCCTCGCAGTTCAGAAACATGCGGTAAATATTGGGGTTTACACAAAATACAAGCAAATTTTCTATGAGTTTGTGATTCACTTGAAGCTTCATACTAGCTATTTTCAGCAAGATGGTGCCGCAGTTCCTATTTCAGTATGTATGCAATTATTTCTTTCCTTGAAGATCGAAATGTTACTGAAGAATTTTCGTCACCAAGGTTGCCTTTCTCATCTTATCAGAACTTTCCTATGGGACATGTTGAAAGGGAAAGAATACTGCAACTTACCACAGACTTACGTGAAAATGTAAGAAATCATTTCATGGTTTTGACTTCCCTGTATCTTCCGTAACATGCAGAGACAAATACAGGTATGCTGCTTTGCTAATGGCAACCTCTTTCAGCAGATGCTATGAAGTCATCATGCTTCTCATATATCATCGTATGCCCATGCCAAACCTCAGTAAATTAGTTATAATACTTGGAAAGTTATAAGAGAAATTTATGAGCCGAGAAGTGAAACGCTCCGCATTTACTTTTGGTAGATAGAGAAACGCTTTAGTGAGCGTCTATCGTTTTGAACGAACGTTTCAAAATATATAGTAGCAATATACTAATACTTCCCTTACTATTAAGGAAGAAAAACTAATTGACATGAATAGTGCAAGATAAATGCGAATTGTTTTATGGAATTTGTATTTTGGCTAATCCTCGAATATTTTGAATGGTGAAGGAAGCATGGGGTGAAGTGTGACATTCTCGTGCAGCCCAGCAGTTGCTCATTAGTTCTGTACGCTATGGGTAACAGTCTGCAACATGGAGCAAAGTTAGTCACGTTTTGCAGGGATGCTGTCGCCCTTGGCAATGCAAACAGGCTGCGTTTCCTTTTCGCGCGTTTCACCATTGTCTATGTCGGTTCATGCAATAAATAGACTCTAGTGCCAAGAGTAGAACAAAGCAAAGGAAATGCTTGCTGAACATAAGGGTCAATGTCTTGGAAATATCTCGTATAGTTTCAACCTTCGTACTCCCAAAACAATTCCATTATAAAGATCCTTTTGGCATACAAACTCGCGGTTTCCCATGTAAACAGTGGCTTCTGTATCGTGTAGTATAACTGAGCAGTTGTGTGTTGTTATCTTACATAAGAATTGGATATGAGACCGGATCCGTGTTCTGTATTCAGTTTTTACTTATTTCAAGTGTTTTTACGTCCTGTTCTGTTGCTTAGATCTCCAGAAAGGTAAATTAAAAACAGAAACGAATCTGGGGATAAGAGTGCTAAGTTTATATGCTGTTCGTCTTCTAAGAGTAGGAAAAACTCATTAGCAGTTTTAATGCAATGAATTGAAGTATACCACCTATTTGTTCCATTCAACCGTGACAAAGAGCTGACCATTAGAGTTCATGTTATAACAAGTAGTACATTTTGTTAACGAGTCGAAAGAAATATGTAGCTGGATGATACAGTTACGGTAATGTAGCTACTCATAGCTACGCTGCTTGAAAGATCTGACCAAGACTTTTGGCTTTATTATTAAGGGGTGTATGAAAAGCCCATTCTTGTACTGTTAAATTTTTCAACTTCAGATCCCAATTTCTCAAAGACTATTAAAGCTAATGAAATAAAACTTTTACTGCACACAACTGAAACGTTTTAATCTACTTTCAGTATTATTCCATGACTCTGAAGCAAATAATAAATTATTTTCAATTCTTTACTATTTTTCCCCACATTTTATTTTTTTACATTGTAACATTTTGTCCTAGTTACCCACATCATTACAATAATATAATAATTAAGTGGTAAGCTTTTCAAAGTAATGGCTTATACAGATAACTTATGCAAAAAATGTAGTTTTTCAATAATTGCAGCAAAAATGTTTTAGAGAAAAACTAACTTTTTGAGGGAAACACCAGCTAAAACCCTCCAACATTGCAAAAAGAACAATGTCGTTGAAACAAACGCTGCCAATTTATGAAATACAAAATTTTCTATTATTCAAGACAAACCACAGCCTTCTAGAGCAAATAGTTCCTGAGATATGGAATGCTAACAGAACAAGTGCTCGTGAAATAAAATTAAAAATGACTTATGCAGAGACATAATTAAACATTTATTAATAATATTTGTAACCAAGGAGCATGAATGAGAAGAACATCAAAATAAATAGAAAATTCCAAGTATTAAAATGGTACAAAAACAAAAATGTGATTTTTTGGCCATCCCTTCCCTTTAATACTTCACTTAAGTAGTTAGATTAGGTTGGGTTAGGTACAGGCAGCGATCATGTTATTAGCTTTAAGAGTAGAAAGTGACAATCCTGTATTTCCTTACTTCAACTTTTCCTGCTCATAGTCGTAATAAACTAGGTGCGATGTCATCATTTGCATAATTTGGTGCGTCAAGGCTCTTTTGGTTTCTAATTGGCGTAGTTTATATGACTGGCTTTGTAAATGTTCTTTTCTTAGCTCAAAAGAGAAAAGTGTTAAAATGTTACATTTCGTACTCTAAGAGGAATAGTTCTAAAGGACAAAATACGGTTCCATATTCCCGTTCTACTATATGCTGGTGAAGTTAGTTACAAAGAAAGTGGAATTCGTGTTTGGTAAAAGTAGTTAATCCTTCTGCTGTAATATTAATTCAAGTTATTTGTAGCAATAGTAATAATAATAGTAGTAGTACTAGTAGTTGTACTAATAGCAGCAGCAGTAGTAGTAATAGTAGTAGTAGTAATAGTAGTAGTAGTAGTAATAATAATAATAGTAGTAGTACTAGTAGTAGTAGTAATAGTAGCAGCAGTAGTAGTAATAGTAATAGTAGTAGTAATAGTAGTAGTAGTAATATTAGTAGTAATAGTAGTACTAGTATAGTAGCAGTAGTAGTCGTAATGGTCTTTTATTGTGACAGTTTTAAAGTAGTTTATTGAAGAATATTTTCCATAGTGTTGTTTAGTGTCAGACATGAACGTGATATCAGCAATGACGTGGCAGGTAAGAGCAACAGCCGAGGAGAGAGAGGTAGGGAATTGACGGGAAAAGGTGCACTGAAAGTGTACAACGCTCTAACTTAAAGAGCATTGCTTGACTGTATTCCACAGCAGAGCACGTCAGTCAGTTGCGCAAGCAAGTGTTTTGCTTATGTCTACATGTTCCATGCACATTCTTTACACAAAACATTTTGTTTTCCCCTTTTTAAGATAAAATAATACAGTGGACTTTATTAAGGTTCGATTTCAATTGCTTAAGTTTAATCGGAGTGTGCAAGAACGACAAATGTTCGTTGCTAATTTATCGTATTACAGTTTTTTTTTCTTCTGATAAATAATTTTATTCTCTGTGGAAATAGCAGGCTTCTGTATTTGAAAGCATTTAATCACCGTAAAGTTTTGACTTTGCTATGCTATATAATTAGAAATAGGAATATATTTTGCTTCGTGCCCTTTTCTGCCGAGAATAAAAGATTTACGGGGCTTTCAATTAGCAAAAATACAATTTCGAATTGTTAGTAATACAATGTTAAATATTCAGCTGCTTAATACATAGAAAATGCATTTATCTATTTTATCATAACTGAAATGGAAAATATGTAGCTAAAACGCAGTTGCTTTGCAGAGGAATTTCCAGCGAAAAGGCTGGCCTGTTCCTAATCTCTGCAATACATTGCGAAGAGAAGTTTTTACAGGACTCCAAGGTTGGTTCAGGAGAAAAGACGGGAATGAGATCGCTACTAGCTATCAAATAACAATGGGAGGGGCTCAGAGCGCAAGTTGAAAGTCGGCTGGATGCGAAGACATGCGGTATCAGGAAAGTAAAGGTAATACGTACACTTAATAACGCATTTTTTCAGCATTAACTTGTGTATTTCTAGTCGTAATCTACATCTGAGTTATTTATCTCCACTTAAGTTGATTTGCCAGTCACAGCGGTTTGGCGGAACACCCAATTGTGCGCGGGCTCTACGCGCTATGCGTTCTACCGTCCGCTATTAGATCGGCATGGGGGAATATTAAACACCGCAACGGGACTGTACAAGAGAAACGGAGTAAAGACTATGAGGTAACCTGCTTCACAGAAAACAATACCGGCAGTAATTATAAAAACCTTCCAAGAGGAAGAAAGAGTTTTCATGCTGCAGAGGAAGTAATTAATATTTAGTTTTACTTTGTACTCACGTCAATACATGTGCTCAATGGCGAGATAATTAAGAGAATCACACAACTACACACTCGATTCGTCTGTCTGCAAGCTTGTGGACGCTCTCAAGAAAAAAAACTTCTCGGTGTGTCTTGTACCATGAACCAACTTTGCACCGCATCTATAACCTCTTTACCACCTGCAAACTTTTCTCGAATGTTCTTTTGAATATCCATAAAGTGAAACCCTATGACATCAAGTCCGAAATGTGTGTTTCAACACGGTATGAACACGTGTACTGTTGTGATATATGAACACTCCATCTGAGAGAAATTTCCAGTCGTATGTTACGTCAACTTCTTCACCAGCATGTCACAATATCGAGCACTAGTCACAATGTAACTCTTTTTCTGAAAGTGAACCAATATTGACAGCTCAAAAGACCTTCCCAGAGAAAGCCTTTGGCTTAAACGTTTACTTTACAGAAGCTAGTAATGTCCGTTGTATGGTCTATTTTGTACTCTTTAGTTTAAATTGTGCGTCTAGGAATCGTCCCAGTGGGGAAAAAAGCGTTCGCACGCTTGTGGTGATCGAAAAACTATCTTGGGAACCATTTGATACATGCTAACTAGTACTCGAGGCCCCCATTGGGTAACATTGTAAGCAGAGCCGTTGTTCATGTTTGAATTCTACGGTAATTTCACCAAGTGACTCGCCTATAATCAAGAATTCACTGCTCGACCTGCTGTTTCACTGCGTCAGTTGCAACGCAAACTGGATTCGCTCTCCGGTATTCATCATTGAGTTTCATGCTTTCAATTATTATTACTCAAAATGGAATGTATGGCTAAAATTTTCACTTGTTTCTTGAGAAGGCTGCAAAATAAAATATGTTATATTTCAAGAAAAACACTACAGTCGTTAGAGTAAGCGATCTTGTGCAAGATGCTCAACATACATTTCAACGCTTTTGATAAATTTGTTCATTTTTCCCGTGCACATTCAGTTTTATTTATCGGAAACGTTGATATAAATCTATATATTAAATATTTAGGTCCACCATCAAGTACTTCAAGGCTTAGGTCTCTTGGTCCGTTTCTACTTTAAAAGAGCTTTTAGCGCCTGGTCGGTAAACGTCCCCGTGTCCTAATATTTGCTAATTTAGTAATTACTTTAGAAGACCTTTTTTAATTGTATTTAACGCCCGTTTTAACTACACAGGCACCAAGGCGGTGGACACTGATGATACATGAAATTAAATGATATATTGGGAAAGGATATTTTTATGGAAGGAAACGTTCCAGGCCTAAGTTTTAGGGCACCTCCCCGATATTTGCCATTTATGAGGACTGAGGAAAACCTGGAAAAAACCTCAATCAGGGAGGACGGTCCTGGCAGCATTCGAACCCTAGACCTCCCGCTCACGAGTCTGCGCCTTAACTACATCGGCCACCGTGGCGGTTTGGAAGACATGTGATATGCTTTTTTTTTTATTCTGAAAATGCCAGTTTTTCTTGCAATCATCTGTAACCTGTCTTTAACTCTTCAGTTTATTATCCCGCTAGCGGCCAGAGAAATCTCATTCTACCGTCTCTCCTATTAATGATCCTTTCATTTTCGAGGGTTATGTTTTCACTAGGACATGTTGTCAGCCATCAGCAAAACTTCTTACTGATGTTATAATGACTTTTGATTAGTTTACTCTCCCTTGACTACAAGTCTACTACCTGGATTTTCTGATTTCAGTCATTAGCTTTCGATGTTTCCCAACAACTTACAAGGCTGTTAGGGTTTTTGTCAAAGTTTCTTTCCCTTGAATGGTTTTGGTCCTTCATATCCGCGGCACTGCCCCTACTAAGGGGGCATTGCAGCTATCACATGGGGGAGCAACAATCCCACATGGGTATCCTGATGTATACAGAGTGGATATGATCTGAACCCACAAACTTCCGGCGTTGAGTGTTTCCAAATAGATTTGTTTCAATTTTATTTCTTCTTTTACATACATTTGTTTCGTGTTTCGAACTAAAACCTTTGCGTGTGTTTACTCGCCGCAGTGTCGTTTCAGTGATTGCATGATGCACCGCTGTGTGATCATGGAGGTCGATTTTTGAATAGCTGCTGTAAAGAAACTGTACAGTATTGAACACTAATGTGTGGATATATATTTTTTTACTTCAGTTTAATATTTTATAATTATTGTAATTTTGAGGTTATCTATTGTTTTGTTATTCATCATACTGGACCTACATAACGTATTCCGGAGGGTAATGATTAATATTGATTAAATTTTCTTTGTGATACATCACGACCCAGGTACATAATACATGACTAGCACTTTAACATAAAACTATTCTGTAATAAGATAACACGGATCATGGTTTTATTATAGAAAAACATTCAGATGAAGTCCCTGAACAACCTCTGAAAGTTTTTCGGCAGAGTTTGTATCCACCCTGAGTAGGCATAGTGGGAAGACAATATTGGCAATTCGTCTATGATTGAAGAGAAAAAAGTTTCGAAAGAACTTCCAAAACAACATGGAGAACTATATAGCACCTGCAGTAACACACTATTACTTAACAATAATTATTCTGTGCTAAAAGTTCAAATATGAAAACTGAGATGGACTTGGTCATCGAATTATAATTGCATTTACATCTCCCGCTCTTAGTCATTTCCAAATTTCAGGATATATTCAAAGTGTTCCATAACTTTGCGCTTTTTAAACCGCTAGAAGTCCTTCCAAAGAGTTTTTATCTTATAACATTATACGAATTCATGTTGGTGGAGAGAAAAATCTCTTAAAATATTTGAACGGACTGAAATTAAGGTCCTGGTGAAAAAATTAACTTTTTTTCAATGTATTGTGCAGTCAAAGCATTTAAATGTGAAACTTCCATTATGGAAACTTCTTGTTCATTGTCCTTGTCTTCAACTACTTAATGTGATAGGAAACTTGAAAGAAAACAAGAACTTGAAGAATATGATTGTTGGTTCCATGGCTTTAAGACACTTCAATTTAAGTAGATCTTTTATTTTGGTATATTCCGCAAAGTAAAAGGAAAGCGCCTCCTAAATATTGCAGCTTATAATTCACTTACACAGACTGTTTGTGATTGCAACATTATGAAGAAGGTATGCGGATATATGCCACATAATAACCACATACATTTAGCAATGGCTGAAATGTTTGGAGGATTTGATTGGGCAGAAGTGTTACAGGAAGTTATGAAATGACTGGCTAGATATTAGAAAAGAAAACCTGGATCAAGCAATTACTATTAAGAAGGCAGAGGAACAAACAGATAATTTGAAAATGAATAAAGCAGTAGGTATAGTTAGAAAATCCCAGTAAATATTTAGTAAACCAGATGACGGCATAAGAACAATGGTAGAGTTCTTGAATAAAGTCAAAGAGAACGAAATAATACCTGAAAATTGGAAGATAGGTTCTTCTCTACAAAGGTAGTGGATAAACAAATAAAACAGATAATTAACCTTCTGTTTATAGTAGGAAAATGTATGTAGGCAAAAAGATTACAGGAGTGGGTTGTAAAGGAAAGAAAATAACTGCATTACAAGTAAGATTTAGAAAGATGAGAAGACCAGCGGGTTACATAATGGTAGTAAATAAATACTCAAGTTACAAAAAAGAAAGGTGTATGTGTTCTTTGCTGATTAAAAAAAGAAAAAAGAAAATTTGATACTATCAATAGGAATTCGTTAGAATGGAAATTAAGGATAATTGTGTAAGTAAGGAGTTTATTATAAGGTTCAAGAAAATGTACCAATGAGTGAGGTTTTGTATTGGATGCGCAAACATGTATTATGTATGGGGAAACAGCGGGTATGTTTCATTGTTTGATATAGAGCAAGGAAATAAGTACTTGGGGTATATAAGATTCAAAATGGAATAAAATGAAAAACATTATTGTAGCAATAAAAATGTAGACATTAGAGGGTGAGAAAAAAAGTAGAAGTATGAATTAATATTTAGTAAGAGTGGATTAGGAAAGTGAAGAGAGAAAGGCAGGGCTGTAATTCATGTCGACGACCAGGGAGTCAAGAAACGTTGAGTCAGTCTAAATTGTAAGAATTGTTAATTCATTTGTAATGAAAGAGTTAAATAAATATTCTATTCTACATATAAATTATTAAAATTTTAGACCAACACAGCTTTAATTATCTTTAAAGACATACCTTGTGAGGTGCATTAGTTTATCTTCATGAGCTGCCAGCCAGGTTGCTTACATGTGAGTGCATTGCTTCTGGAGGAGTTTAACCGGCTAGTCTCCGAATAGGTGACATGTCTGGCGAAGTAGAAGCGGCATCTGCCTTGCTTCCTGGCAATAAGAGGACGGGCATTTTCGTGCTGGAATATAAGTAAAACATAGCATTTTAACTCATTTGCTACAGTTAAAATACTAAAACGTTTATGTAAAAGTTGTAACATACTTCTAAATAATGGCGAATACCTGTGCATTCCTACTGTCACTATGGTTGTATGTGCAATCATATTTACTTTCACATTTATGTAATTATCTCTTTGATCACGAGTTTATTTAACTTTCCGCCAAAGGTTTAATGCAGTCACATAAATAAGCGACTTCTGTACACCCCTCCCGCTAGCAGTAAACGAGCCAGAGAGTGCATGACGTAACCAGCACAAACTGGAGTTCTCCGTGCCAGAAACTGCACATTGTTTCCGTGATATATGTCATGCCTGTCCTACTGCACATAGCAAAACAAACATAACCGTAATTTTTCAAAAGTAAAAAAAAAAAATGTTTGTTTTATTAAACCCACCAGCACAAAAGAAGAAATTTTAATAAATTTTCTGCTTTAATTCAGGACATGTATAGAACTAAAGCAATGGATAGATTCTAAAGCTATTTGGTATCTGGATTTTATTCTGCATCAAGCTACACTAATCGTAGATAATGCCTTTGTGTCGAGCTACCAAACTGTTGTTTTCTTAGTAATTTCAGATAGGATCAAAGTTTTTAATTTCTATAAATCGCAAAATTAGTGCTCAATATCACAACACTTTGCATAAAAATTTAATAATAAATAAAGAACTTAAGCAATTCATTCTAGCTCTAAATAAAATAATTTTACGAAGCTGTGATACACAAAATTAGAAGCTTATACTAGGAATATTGCCTTCTACAAGTTCATTTTGGTTAATGATGAATATCGTTTGATAAACTTTGGTTTTAGAGTTTTCGGATTTATTTGTAAGATTACTGAGCAAATAATAATAAGAAAGAGTGAGATCGGAAGACACAAACCAGATTTCATTCAACACTTCACCTAAAGCGAGTATGAAATTTCAGTCGTGTGTGAAGTCGCACCACGTAGCACACAGTCCATATACTCCAAGTTTGCAAAAATAATATATTTAATCCACTTACATACGCCTCAGAGTTACAAAAACCCTTTTCAAAAAATGTACTTCCAATACTCAAATTTTCTAATCGTGCACTGATACTTTAAAAACACTTTGGAATACCCTATTTAAGTATTAACATTCCCCAAAATATTAAACTAGATGTCATTACTAATTGTCAATTGTGGATCAAGAATTGCACCATTTACTTGTCTGTTAAACTAAAAGTAAACTGTATCCTTTTACCATGACCCAGGCTTTGCACCATAGTTTCGTACTGATCTTTGAAATTCCAACTTCCTGTGTTAATCGTCTTAAATATTTCCAAGCAACGGGTCACATCATCTAACGTCAAAACATGTTTCATTCTGCACATTTGAATTGGTGGGCACAACTTATATAAACATAATATTGCATAGAATCCAAGAACAGGAGTTTATCATACGAGCTGCAGGCCCCCCTAAAACACTCACTTTTCTCGAAAATATAGCCAAAAGTTATTTTATGCGCCGGTATTCATTTTTTATTTGACGTAAAGAGTTCACTGCACGTTTATTAAATAACTAATTCACTTTCACTTCAGTTTCTTATGCATTTCAGATCTTTGTTAACAGTTTCGCTACGTGCTCTTGTTCCGAAACAAGAATTACTGTCAGCAGTAAATATAAATACTTAGCACGCAGAAGTATATTAAGAACTTTCCGTGACAGAACTTTTTCTCCTTCACAATACACAGTTTTGCAACAAACTGGTGAGAGGCAGAAGTGCCAAAATTATCCATTTTTTTTCACAAGCCTCCTGTCATTAATCATTCAGGCTTACTTTTATTTGTGATAATGCTGGTTCTTTTTAAATCGTAATGTTATTTAACGATATGTTAGTTGAATTGGAAAAGTCTCTTATAGTTTGAATTCCTAATAAGCGAAAGGACAAACAACTGATGGCAAGTAATGACATTAAGCTCAAACAAATCAATTAGGGAAGCTCTTGCAGGCCCTACGACAGAGAGGACAGGTTTAGTGCGCATGTGCGTGAAAAGTTCACAGATTCTGCTTGTCCTTCATGAAGCTTCGGTGACAACCTTTAACTCCTTTTAAACCAAAGCATTCTGCCCTGCTAAGTCTGGATACAAGGAGAAAGTGCCCTAGCCCGTTCTCTTCACACATACACATACCAAGTTGTCTGCATTCGCAGAAGCCGTTTAACTCAGGCGTCTTGTATACCACAATGCAGGTGCTGAAACATTCATGGTTTGCGTGTCTATGAAATTCTATAATCTTTTTGGGTTGACAATTTATGCAAAACTTGTTTAAAGGTATTTATGGTGCAAAATAAAAGGGAGAACACATGCCCTTGTTCCCTTTAGTGCGATCCGCCACTCCATTAACTTGTAGTAAAATAACGAGAGATCCAGATTTTATCTATAAATTCAGGAGCAAATTCGTTGAGAGATTCTGGAGCTCGAGTTGTATTTATTTGGACTATTTAGCAAATACAATCATTAAAATAAAAATATATCTATAAAATGCAATGCTCAATACGGCATTATCATATCCGCTAACAATGGAACACATGAAAATCGAAAACAGATAAAGGTCGAAATTAACTATTTTTTTCATTTACAGTCTTTAGTAACAAATTTAAGGCAGCTAAAACTGATAATCTACAACATTAATTAAATGTACACTTATTAAAAACACGATTTTGAAAATAAACTGACATTGGTTAAACTGGTTTCAAGCCTATTTCGATTTTGCTTAAGTGTTTTTTGGCTTGAATGTTTGAATTATAAGGTTAGTTTGTCCATTTGACGTCTCACCAAAACATTTTCAATTGCCCGCCCTGTAGTTTGTTGATTTCTAGTGCTTTCTAATGTTTAGGCCTAAAAAGCTATAAATATATTTCAGTGAGCTATTTTAATAACTTTGCATAAAACAATTGCACGTAGGTGTGATAAAACAAGACAATAAAATGGTGACTATAAGCAGTGTGTTTGATTAGAGTTCCTGACATTCTTATACCGGATTGATCATTTGTTCCTGAACTAAATAGTGAATAAAAATACATTCACTTCAAACTAAGTAACGATTTAGAAGATTTGTAATGCAGGCAAGATATTTATGGTCATACTTTCTCATGCAATATTTATAAAATTTCTTTTTAACATTGTGGTCATAAAAATACATTCAATTTTCTCATTTGTGTTTGGTTTTCGCTATTTGATAATATGCACTTGCTAGTTGAACGCCTGAATTGAATGTTCACGTGCGTATATGTGCAAACACCGGTCAGAAGCCGGGAGGATTGTGACAGGTGATTCAGCAAGCGTTCAGTACTTCTGGTTTCTTAGCTGCAGCGGCGAGAGTGGGTTAACTTGTCAGTTAACTTTTACATAATGACATTTGTGTCTTTGCAAAAATATATTTTTTAATTTTTTTATTTTGCAATAACTTAGAATTTTATAGATGAGGACAATGCATTCAGATTAAAATAAATACTTTATTCAAAGGTTGCACGATAAATTTTGTTCCACCTAATGATATAATGTTCTGCAAAAAGACCACAGACTCTATGAAAATGATACAAGAACAGACTATGTAAGTAATAATACACTTGTTTATTGCTTATTATCTTTTGGGCGTTTTCATTTAAATGTTCTTGCGGAGGTTCCAATAGGGCATTTAAATTTAACCGGACAGAATGTCCATTCCAAAATTGATTTACTATATGTAAATATTAATTTTGTCGTTTATGAGATTCTGTTATAAAGATTTATTGATCGCGTTAGCGAAGCTTTTCTACTGAGTCGGAATACGAATTCAATAACAGATAATTTTGTAATATTTATGTGAGAAAACAGCAAGCACGAGTTCAAGACTCGTTCCATTAATTGAGATAATCCTACAAAGTTTAACCTGCAGAGTGCGCTGCTAATGGCCATCAAGGAGGTCACTTCATCGCTTAATGGAGTTGATTTCCAGGCCGGATGCGATATTTTACGGAACACTCTGCTGACCAACCAGCGTGAAAGCGATTAAAAAAAACACACACATAGAGTGCCTGGAAAGAAACCTTTTTCACATTACTAGTCTGTGTTATGAATGCCTCATTTTTGGAGAATGAACAAAGGACGCGTTATTAGTTGTTGTTGGAACAGGGGATTATGTTATAATTAATAACAAGGGAACTTTCTATTTATAAAATATTCAAATTAACGCTTGTAATATTTAACGTTTTCATTACCTTCTTATGTTATTGCGTATTCATTGGTTTTTCGATATTGTTAATTCATGTGCATCCTTCCAGAGTCACACACCTAAAAAAATTATTCGTTTGTCTGTTTTCTTTGGTTTGCTATTATCAACGTTGTTATTCGCATTTCTCTTGCTTTTTAAATTTTTTTACAGTGTTAAATTATTCTCTTTTTTGAGTTGTTTTTTCTCTTATATAGAACATAAGTATATTTCTATTTTATATCAGATATTTAAAGTAACGATGCTCTTTATAGGTATGTTTATTTTTTTTAATGGTGTTTAATGTCCGTTTTTGATACTGGGGTACTACAGGCGGTGGACATGAAATGATATATTGGGGAAGGGTTTTTTAAGGAAGGAAACGTTCCAGGCCTAAGTTTAGGATACATCCCGGCATTTTCCATTTATGAGGACTGAGGAAAACCTGGAAAAACTTAAATCAGGGAGAACGGTCCTGACGGCATTGGAAGCCTAATGTTTATCTTGAAAGAGTACTACATTCATTTGACAACACTCAAAAAGGTGTTTATTTCAAATTATTTTAAATCATTTATATCTTGGCTAATGGCGAATGTAAGTTAACGCTTTGCAGTTTGTTTATGAACTATATATTTATATATAGTAGAATGTCATCTATCTGACACAAAGGAGATGTGGATGCGGTCGGATAATTGAAAAGATCGCATAATGTAACAATGAAAAAACGGAATAAAACTATGTAGAACAATTTAAATAACGATGAAATATTTTATTTAATGAAGTCAAAAGTTCACCGTCATAGCTAAGAGGGTAGCCCACCTGCTTGGAAGCTGGCGAATCAGGATTCGATTTCTGAGTGGGGCATGTAACCTGGTAAGTTATTTCCTGGAGTTTTCCATTATCCTGAAAGGGTGAATACCAAATAACAAAGAATGCCAAGGAATCCGGATTCGTTTATGTCAGCCTTTTCATCCATTCCATTCTTTGTCACGCAATACCTTGAGCAGTCAGCGTGACGTTTAAATGCTTACAAAAAAGTATGGAGATAGAACGTTCAGTTGTAAATGTGCCGGCTGTCAAAAGACTTTATGGTGCATTGCTGGCAATCGACAGTATGAAGTTCAGTCTATTTCTTCAGTGTGAGACCAGAGATTATTTCAAAGCCTACAGTCCCTATATAAAGTAAAAATGCACTGAAGGATAGTAAGGAATTTTCCTACAAAGACACATAATGAGGTGTAACGAAGGAGGAAATCTATATCGGAGAACATTTTTACTGAGTGATGAAATTATTGATGTTTACAATATTCGCACATTTATCCTGTGAAGATAGAAAATAAGTTTCCTAGTCTTTATTAAGGTTCTTGTTAGCATATTTATGTAGTAGAAATAGTTCTTTCTCAATAGCTGCGTGTGGGGCATTTGTTGGGAACAAATAGTCAGACTTGAAAAATTCGGGTCGTGGCCTAGATTTGAGCCTTCCGTGCTGACAGCCTAACCAACTCCAAGCACGGAACCACGAACTCTGTCATTTGATTCTATAAATCCCGGAGACCTCGGTATGGCTTTCCCTACTGTGAGAGATTTATTTTTAAGAGGAGACAGCAATGTTACGAGTATTTTGACCCAGGCTTCTAGTTTAACCAACTTTTAGTTTAACCACCAATTATATAGGGAGGTGTTCTATATTACATATAGAAAAACGGGGTGCCCCCCCAAAATAACCAAAATACTTCAATAACATTTGAACTGAACAATTACCTATTGCACAACTATACTTTCTAGAGTTTTCCACCTTTGTGTACGACTTCTTCAGTATGGTTTATCAACCTTGTTACTCTGTGTAGAGCTCTTTGGGTGTTTTTACAAAGTAGTGGACTACCCGAATGGGTAAGCAGCACAGTGCTTTCAGTTTCCCATAAAAACGAATAAAAATGAACTTGGTGAAGGATATGGTAAGTCTGAGTGTCTAAAATGAGCTGACTGGGAGACAGGTGATGAAGTTGGCGTCCATTCCTTTGGCCAGCATAGGCAGTCGCACCATCTTGTGCACTTGCATGCACACAAAATGTGTCCACAAAATGTGTCCAAATATCCCTGAAAACATTCAATAACTTCCTCCTTGTATACTTCTGATTTGACGTGCATACTCAAGGCAACGGTCGTCTTCGATGAATGTAATTGAGCCTGTGCATATTTATCCGGTTTTTTCTAACAGAGAAAAAGAGCGTTTTACGATATGTCACATCGTCAGATCGCCACCAACTTTGGAGACATTCATGGTCCTCATACACATGTACGCGGAATCATGTTATGGGGTCTGCCTCATGGGATACCATGTATAACACTTTCTTTTGCACATGATCTTCGTTTATCGTTTTTGGGTCATCCTGTAGTTTTTTCACGCTAGCCGTTCCATTATCCCGGAAAGCTCTGACACAGAGAAAACCTCTACGCTTAAGATGCAACTCTTAATGCTGCGAGGACATTTGATCAATGCTTTTAGTTATAGGAATATTAGGAGAGAAATTTGTGGATCTGTGCTTGGGGGAGAAAGTCGGTTCTGCTGGTCTAGTGGTAGCCAAAATTTCCCCATAGATCCAAGATCACGGGTTCGAACCCGGTCAGAGTCGAAGGATTTTTTCGGGTGTAAAAATCCTAAGTATGGCTTCCTTCGGAAGGGAAGTAAAGCCGTCATAAATTTAGGTAAAATACAAAAACCTCAAGCTCTAAAGGAAGAAGTCTTTGAGAAAAATTAATTGAGTGTCCGTAAATAAACGTGGAGGAGGAACGGTAGCTGAGATGGTTAGAGCGTCGGAACGGAAGGTGAAGAGTCGTGGTTCGAATCCTGGCCGTAATTGGAAGTTTTTAAATTATTTTTATTTCTAAAGTTATTAAGTTATGGCAATGATCAAAATTCCACATAAATTTTATAAAACATAGAGAGCAATGTATGTAATTTCTTATTGTTTAAAATGAAGTGTTTGAGTACAGCGAAAAACTGCTGAACTAGAATATGTACAGGCCATTCGCTGATGATGATGATTATTATTGCTTAAGGGCGCAAAACTTCTATTAGCGCCCATCCATTCGCTAATATGCAACATTTTGTTCCCTCAGTTGCTGATATTAATGATGATAACGAAGATCTGAGGACGATATTTCTTAAATGTAACCCCCATTTACATTTTTAACAATTAGTTTTCCATTGTGCTCTTAGTTTTATTCAGAGAAATAAATTATATGAAATGAAATATTTGTTATGTTTTAAAATATTCTTTAACAAGAAAATTCTAGTTACATTTATTATTTTCTCATGCATCAACATACAATTTTGTATAACAAAATGAACACAAATAAAAATATGATTCATTTTAAATATAACAAATAGAAACAGAGCCTACGGCAACTCCAGAAGGCAAAAACTCCAATCAAATTTGATTGGCTCAGCCCCCCAGTCCACGGTTCATCAGCTACTATAATATCCAGGGGACCGGGCTCCGATCCAACCAAAAACAAAACATAAATTAAAAGTAATTTAAACATTCAACACAGTATTAAGTTATATCTGTTACAACACTAAACCTTTCTTCTTTTTTAATTAAACCATTCGGCCAAATTTATATCCTTTAGAGTTGCTTATTCCTTAGGGCCTTATACACACTAACACCCAGGTTATTGGTGTATAAGGATCCTGTTTAACTGATGCTGGATAACTAGCCCCATACCCTCCCCTACTCATTTCATCCTCCTTTCAATATCTGACAGTTTTATTCTCATGCACATTTTCTAAGTATTTTATACCCATAACTATTTTTGTCTTACCTTGCCTATGTATTTTCCTAATTCCTTAATGTTTTCATCTGATTTTAAATTTAAAATTCTCCTACCTCTCATTTTATTTGCTAAGTTTTCTCACTCTCGTAATAGAAGCTGCTCCCTGTAAAACTTGATTTGCTTACATTCCAGTATACAATGCCAAGTACTATCTGGTTCTTGCACACATAGGAAATTTCCCCTTAGTGTCTCCATTTTTAATCAACTTAAATATTTTACTCCTGTTCTAAACCATGCCAACCCTTCCCTCCCTACATTATCACAAATTTCAATATATCTTCCTCTTCCCCACACATTTTTAGTGCGCTATATAATTTCAGAGATTTTCTGGAATTAGGATTTGCTCACATTTCCTGTTTTTCGATACCCTCTATTATTATTATTATTATTATTATTATTATTATTATCACATCATTTTCATCATCATCTCTTTCCAAAATCTTTTACCCAATATTTCTCCCTCGTACCATATTGACCCCATATCCACTTCTTGTAAAATATTTTGGATTTTAGATATCCAAATTTCTCTCCCCTTAATTTTTTCTTGTGCTACCAAAGACTGCTTGATGACATTCTGCTCTTCTAATCTCTGTATTCTATACTATACTAATATTCCAATACGTTTTCTAGGATCTTTGCTTTTATAGCCCAGTCTTCTTAGTTCCATTAGGGCAACCTCGTTAGATGAAGATGTAGGTAAGCCTAGAACAATTCTACAAAATCTATCACGCGTATTCCTTTACATTCTCCATCTGGCCCCCAAATTTCTATTCTATGTATCATTGTGCTCTCCACTATTGAGCATATATTCTCTCTAATCATTTTACTTGCATAACATATTTTAATTTTATTCTTTGCACATAAAAATAATACTTTTTGGTAAGATCTCCATGAACTGCATTCTGAAGTCTACTTTCTCTGGAATAATGTCCACAGCTTTCATCACGAAGAAATCGTAATTCCCGTTTTGCGAAGAAAGGAAACCAATTCGGTGTTAAAGATGCATTTTCTTCCAATAGATCGATTACTGCCTTCACTATCGTGTGCCCAAGAATGGTTCGCGAGAAATTACAGCAACATCGAGATATCGATTGTCGTGTCTAGCACTTGCTGAGCTTCGGTCGACAAGGCTGCCTCCACCTCCACAGTTCCCTGCCTCAGCCACCCCTTTCCAAACGTTCCAGAAGTTCTTGTCCTGTTTTCAGGTCTTTCATGGCTTTCGCCAGAACCGTCTCCTGTACCTCTAATTGCTAGGTGCTGATTTCCTTTCATTCATTCCTGTAAAACATTTCGGCCATTATATGCTTTCAACTCCGACTAGTCAGCTTTTTAAACACATCATCACTTCTTATCACTGCTTCTGCTTTCGGGGTTCTTTTCATCTACTGCTATTTAGTTCTCCGTAATCTGCTAATGTTGTACATGTTTATGTTTCTGCATCTCTCACCTACGTTAATGTTCTAAAGAACCTGTGAATAACATAACATAAGGTTTTCGCTATTAGATAGTAAATGTATGAAGTAATATATTTCATGTGCACCTTCTAACGTATGATAAATGCGTGTCTGCTTTCGTCCAAATTTATCTTTGAGGACAGGTTTGAGATGGATGATCTTCTCATAAGAGTCTGCATTAAAAGAATCTTCAATGTACCAATCCTTTGTTTGTTATACAACGCCAGATTACACTGATTGCGATTCGAAACTTTTTTTTTTTCAGATCAAGAGCTTTATAATTGGCCTTTTACATCTCTTGTATGCTGAAATGAAAAATATGACTAATTTTGCTCAGATAAGGTTTGTTTTACTACCTAGGTACTTAGATAGTGTGTAGTACAGAAATAAAGCTATAACAGGTAAAACATTTTTATGTATATGACCACAAAATAAATTAAATTCACACAAAATATACGATATAGTACATAAATGCACATATTGTGAAAGAATGGGCCTTTTCAAGATAATTCGTTTTTGTTTCAGACCTTGAAAATTACTCTGTGGCAAGGGCTATTGCTAACAACTCAGTAGAAGGGAGAGAGGGTGGGGTAAATTAGCTTCTTTAATGCAGCTGCAGGTAGTCTTGCTTAGCGTTCTGAGTGATAAAATAAGGAAGTTCTTACGAAATGAATCACATAGACAGTTTTTCTGGTTGTCACCATGTCGTTCAAAAGAACATTTTTCCTTTTGTGAGGGAAATGTATCATGTCTCCTTTGGTGTTAAAGTTGGTGACCAAGGACCTTTAGTAGTTCATGTATGCTGCAAAACACGTGTTGAAAGACTGCGGCGCTGGAGGAAGAAAGAAGATAAAGTGACCAGGTTTTGGTGTGCCTATGGTTTGGAAAAAGTCATCCACTGTCTCATTTCTGAATGACGAATTTGCAGTAAGTTACAGTAAAAAACATTTTATTTAATCTGCGATGTTCTTATGCTTTCCTAAGCCAAAAGTGCCAGTAGAGCAGAAACTTTTGATGACCCTCAAATTAGGGAGCTAAACAATTAATGACATATGAAGCATAAAGAGAGGGATGCCTTACTCACTTGAAGTCTATTGATAACTTTTGGGAAGTCTAGAGTACGAATATGCTCTTAAGAAACTCGTGCAGTATGCCATAGCTCACATTTAGATTACATACCTGAAACCTCTGGGAATGACAACGACGAGCAAGATGAACACTTTCATAAAGACATTAGAGTGACCGAAGAAAGGCATTTGGTAAACATACAACATGGTTGACTATTGCTGGTGCTTCAAGAGGAATGAATATATATCCATGCAGATGTAAGGCTGATTTGAAACCGTAATAAGCAAGTTTCATAACTATAAGATAACTTATTTCTGAAAAATCATATTTTTAACAATGCTATAGAAAGAAAATTTGACCTGACTAAAGTACTACATGTAAAAGAACAGCTAGAGATATATTGATCTAAAAATGACGCAAACCAATTATCTGTTAGCAGGATATTTTACACGAGGCTTGTTATAATCTCATTGACAAGTTGTACGACAAATATACTGCTTACCATGAAGATTCAACTTCTATTTATTCGAAAACACTATTAAGTTCCACTTGACGTACTGTGTTTTCATAATCAAACGTGCCTCAGAGTGAATGTCTATACATAATTTAAATAGTAATAGTTATTAAACATTTTACATAGATTGTAGTGACAAGCAAGAACGTTTCATGTATCAGAAAAACCTATTTAGGCTACCTCCTTGACGAGAGGGAAAGGCTGTCTATCGTCATCTCTTCTATTTTCACTTACTAAAAATGGCTCTAGCAATAATTCTTTCTATTGTGACAAAGCTAAGTGCATGCAGGTGTCCGACATGAGCAAACAATACGTCATTTGTATTCTTAGTTGCTGGAGATGCTCGTAAACTCGTTAAAGATTCCACAAGATCAGGTGTCGGTGATGACATCATTACATTGGGTGATCATGAACTCTCCAATGAGAAAACGAAGAATTGAAGAACTTAAAGTGAGCGCGTTTGGAAACACAAAGTTCACCAATAATATTTGAATGTTTTGAAAGCTCAGTAGTCCGTGAGCTATCATCTGTGGGCCCAGTTGAGCGTTCATGAACACGTGAGGACACTTTGAAATTGGTATATAAGGGGAAACGGCTTTGCAAAAGCACGCTTTTCCAAACATAGTTGCGACCTTCAGTTTACGCATTTTCTAGATTTAAAATCAGCAGTGTAGGCAAGTGACACACAATATAGTTTTAGGGCGGTAGATGCAATGTTAATTGTTGGGGCGTCTGAGACACTTTTTGATAACTTTAGTGCAGATAGAGTTTAGTCAATTCTTGGGGCAGCGAGGCGTGTAAAGAATTTCCAGATTTCCGTTCAGGTAGCGTACATGGTGTTAATGTCAAAGAGGTAACGAACCAGGTGGCCGTCAACAAATTATCGTGTGAATAAACACTTCCAGGCGTTGAATGAAGCATCGTGGTGTGATTTGAACCTTTTCCTTTCATTTCCCTCCTCCCGTGACTACGAGAACACAAAAGCCGACTCTGGGTACCTGAAAGACCCGGGGTACGAAGTGAAACCCTCGGGTAGATTTCTACAGCCACATCGACAGCATATCAAATTAAAAACTATTCAAAATTTAAATACATTTAGCTAATTAATTTTTTTATTTTTCATTGTAGATGTCAACTAGTTCTTTTTACCTAGTCTTCTTCTTATTTTTATCATGTAACTGTCGACACACATTCTAGTACCTTCTCACTGGTTTTAATTACTTTGAACTTTCTTTACGAACGGAGAGACATAAACGTTTCAATTCTCTAACTTAACCCGCTGTACAGAACCATTTTAGTTCAGCTTCTTGTGATATCTGCTGATTATATTGATGGTTTTACAATTTTACAATTAGATAAGTGTCCATGTTGCCATGCAATTGACTTTACAGCAGTGGAGTCCTTAGACAAATATTATTTCATAATATTATTATACATAAAATATGTAACTTTTCAAAATAAACATATTTCTTGACTAGTCATGTACAGATGTAAGAATTATAAGGAAACTTTTTTTTTGGTCAGTAATTACTAAGCTATCGCTGTATATCAGGACTAATCTTTTTAATCACAGATGCTTCCCGCCGCCTTTCTCATCTGATCTTAAACTTTTCAGAATTGACATCCCTCGGGCAAAAGAGGAGAATGATCGTGGGCTCACCAGGCAGACATCTGGCCTGAATTCCTCCGGTCCCGAAGGATCGCTGACGGTGCATGTTAGGCAACAGCAATAAGAACGACACGAGTTTAACGGGACCCATTGAGACTGACTTAGGTCACACTTGTGGCTATCATATTGCCCTAACGGATAGATCTGATGAAAGCAACATTTCTAATATGGAAGAATGTTTCTTTGCGTTGATAATGTCCTTCTGTGCCTCAGGTGAGAGACAACCCCTAAGCACTGCAAACTTTTGTTGTCGACGTCAACGTATCAGATGAAATGAAGAAATTTCTATTTCTGGCAGCACAATGCAGAGATTACCCCACTCGCAAGTCCCAGCAGTCTCTGTCAAGTCCCATATTTGGTGAATCCAAGGCAACTACTTCACACTTTCCATGTCCGAGGTTTTGGACATGGAAAGTTTTAACGAATGGTTCAAAACCAGGTGACAAAACTCCATTCGACCTTGCCAGACACTCGACGCACCTGTGGCTGCCAACCAGAGGCTTTCTGAATGAAATGAAGATGGGGGAAATGGAAGTGAAGAGTGTTTATACAATGAAACTGTAAGACGTTAGAACCGCTAGAAAAATCCAAACTTTTTGGTTTGGTTCAACAGGAAAGGCAATCCGTTTGCATGGGGATCAAATCCTGGTCTCCAATTGTGGAACCAGTGTTCTAGTGAATAATTGGTAAGAATATTCCATTATAATAGCAAGTGCTGAAGATAAGGTAAAACTGAATCATGGTGGGCCGTGAAATCGTTCCGACAGTGAAGAATTCTTTCATCATTTTCTCGGAAATCCAATATCTCTATAATTCTATGGTATGTAATTTAAGATGTTTACTGTTCTATCGAGATTCATGCATAGTGTATATTTTTTGCCTTTTATATTTAATACAATGCGCTACGAATTGAAAATTGATCTTGCTGATAGGAAATTACTGTGTAACGGCCTCGTCGCCTACAGCAGAAAACCCGTAGCACATTTTTGTTGCTTTCATTATTTATTAGCAGTAAATATTGTACTCGCCAGCTTAGTAGAAGTTCAAAATGCCTACCCTCTACTGTAAGACATGCCTGAATGCTTCTGAAAATATTTTCAGACATTCACTGGAATCCATTCTCCCGGATATTGTAAACTGTCTCCGAGATATTTTGTTTTAGCGCCTCCATGGGTTTCATTTCATGTACAGCAGCTGAGTGGCTTTACATGCACTGCCGGCAGATGCACCAATTTGCTGGGCCAATCGTTTTAAAGACTTTCGAGCATTTTCTAATTGATCAAGATTTTTCTTTGTTCAAAGACGGTATTTTAGTCTCGGCTTCTGAAAACGCCTTGGACTCGAACTTTATTCATGATCTGAAAATTGCCCTCCTAGATGGAAATCTTAATCCTAGAAGTTTAGCACGAACTTTTCTTGTATGGCTACTTTTACACATGACAATCGTAAATAAATGTTCTTCGTCCTGGGGTATATCTCAGTTTCGGCATATTCCACAATACACAAATACACATCATGAAGTCTACATAAATGTAACTGAAACAGATGGCGTCACGAGCACGACTGAGCAAGGTCAATTGCCTTAGACAGCAGAACTTTATTTCCAGTCTTACCGAAAATCGGTCTCCCGGTGAACTTTAGCTCGTTTGTATTAATGTATAAAAACTCCGATTGCGTATCCAAATGAAGGCACGGTATATCTAACAGGTGTCTTTATCGTTCATTACCCTTAATTTAATTCCCTTTTTTTACATCAGTTATATTCAAAACACCAAAATTTTTTCATTGTTAAAATTATGAAAATATATTTTTGCGCTGAGGAAATAAAATAATTATACTTCATAACTTAAGTATCGCTTTCTTGTATTTAGCAAGGGAAATAATTCGGTTTTTTTATTTCCTATAAACTTTTTAGCTAATAGCAATATATTCATAGATTTTTCCTGTTCTTTTAATAAAACAGCCCTTGATATCCGCTAGTTTGTATATTAAGGACAGTTAAGGAAGAAAACTACTATACTTAAACTGGCACTGCTCTAAGTGTTCAAGATGTAAGTTGCAATAAAATGCGATTACCTGTTGAGTACCTGTGTTTTATCGAACCGTTGGTACGTATACACTCTGGGAAAATGTTGTGAAGCAGAATAAATAGCTTTTCATTGGCATTGTTTTCAGAGCAGACATTTCATCAACATTTATATGTTTTCCCAGTAGTTTTAAATCATTTTGAGATTTACCCAGTACGTAAACAAAAGACAAAGTTATATTGATTGTAGAAATATCATTGTGCGTTTCTTAATAACGGCGGCATTTATCGATAGTTTTAAACGCCGTCAAGTACATACAAGTATTTTATCTGTTAATGTGGGAATACCTGTCCCTAATCAGACATTACCGTTTTACAGCACAACCCAGTTCCGATACGCATGTATCATATTAATGGAACACGCACATAGATATGCATTATGTAAAAGAAAACGCAAGGGATGTCCGGTCAGTGCAATCCGCTATGTACACAGTGCAATTTCATTCCATTACCACGTCTGTGAATCACTCCGGACGTGGATGTAGAAACGCGACGGATTCTAATGCAATTAAACGCCATGTTCCAATTTACACGTTAACAGATATTTCAACGGGGCACTGTACTCGGCGATACCCGAGGACCGGCGGAGTTATATCACGGAAATCCCTGGAAAATATCGTGAACCATTCGGTGGGAGTGCTAAATGGCTTTTGTGGGATCGATGGACACTGGGATAATAGATATGCACAGTTAGGGGTGTCTTAGCTCAAACGCAGTCACTCGTAAATTCAAAGAAGCTGTGCTTTTACGTGATCTTTCCTTTATACCATTTTCTTGCAAGGTTTATGTTTAGCATGACAAAATGTTACTGAGGTCCTGACTTAAGGCAAAATTTATTTGTGACCCTTAGAAGTATATAAATATACAGAAATGATATTCTTTAACTATCAACTATTATTGAAACATTTTATTCTTGTAATTATTTTCTTATTATAGTATTTTATAAAGTGAATTCTTATTGGCTAGCAAAGTGTTCATACCTCGCAGAAAACCGCCACGTGTGGCCGAGGTCGTTAAGGCGCGGACTCATGAGCGGGAGATCTGGAGTTCGAATCCCGTCAGGACCATTCTCCTTGTGTGAAGTTTTTCCAGTTTTCCTCAGTCCTCATAAATGGCAAATGCCGAGGAGGTACCCTAAACTTAGATCTGGAACGCTTCCTTCCTTAAAAATCCTTTCCCAATATATCATTTCATCTCATATATCACCAGTGTTCACCGCCTGTGGTGCCCAAGTAGTAAAAACGGGCGTTAAACACTATTAAAAATTGTGGATCCCGAAACCAACGCAAAAATCTTCAATTCAGTACTTGAAGAAGAACGCTGTTCATGAGAAGGCTCAACCGAAACTGCTGAAAGCAAAGACGTGAAAGAAACGTAGGCGTCTCTGCAGAAATGCATCGGTAAACGTTGCTAATGATGAGGATTTGCATACGCTTACATAAAAGAACTCCAAACAGAGCAAATAATAATTGAAACAACACAGACTCGTTTATTGTCATTGGTTCGAGCAGCACATCCAAGAATACTCTACGAGACGTGGTGTATAAACAGACAACCCACATTTGAGCAAGTGAGGTGAAAACTCTTTATGATGGAGTTGTAGGCATCGCATCATTAGCTCCATCTTGTTCCTTGAAACAGCGGTCTGTAAACCAGTCGTGGAAGTGGCCATCGATGTTCTTTCTTTGAAGATCGTGTCATTTATTTTCTTGAACATGAAGCTTGATCCGTTTTATTTGCGGACGCCCTTTAACATCTCAGGTCATCAGCGTCCCATTCAATTCAGGGTGATAAATTTTGCTTAAAAGCCCCTTCTTTCACGCTTGGGGATATTTTACGTGCCATAAAACTATGACACGGAGCATATGGCTATATTTCCCTTCCCAAGGAAGCCATATTTAGGATTTTTGCGCCCGAAAATATCCATCGGCCCTGGTCGGAATTGACCCCTTGTCTCGGGCCTACGAGGCAAATATTGTTATCAGTAGAACACTAGGGCACACCACTCAGTTTACCTGACCACATCCCTGTAGGTTTCTATGGCGTATGATGGAGGGTATCAAATCCTTCTTAAAATTAAGACATGACTACTAATGTGGTTTTAACGCCGTTTTACTGCTATGGCATCACAAGATGTGGTCACTGATGATATCTCAAATGAAATGATAAAGTGGAAAAGCGTTTCAGATTTAAACTTTGCCTTCACCGGCATTTGTCATTTATGGGGTATGAGGAATAGAAGGGGGAAAAGAAAAACCGTAGTTAGAGGAATGGTTTGACAAGAATCGAACTCCAGTCCTCCTGTTCACGAGTCCTTGTCTTAACGACCTCAACTATCCTTGTCGATTCGCATTGTATAGATGAATAGTGAACCATGTACAGGCTTACATCAACCCACTTTCAACATTAGCTATAAACTACGTGATTCTTGTATGTAAAGAAATATTCATGTCAAATATCAGTAAACTACGTTCATTAATTTGACATTATAGAGAAAAATCAGGGACCGAGAGGGAATGAAGCACTCCGTATATCTATTAACATTTCTGAATGTGCTGTTTACACGATTAGCTAAAAGATTCTCAAGTTATTATTTTGCCCCCAGTGGGCTCTTGGTGCTGCATTATGGGAGGAGTGAGGTAAGGTGATGCTAGGAAGAACAGATAAAACCGAAGCTGTACTGAATATTCATAAGTAGAAGGCGAGATATGGAAAGGGATCAAATCTATGAGTTACTTATACTTGGAGAACAGACTTCTATGTGACCGCGTAATAAAGTGTAGCCGGCAGTCGCCACTTTCATCTAAGTAGGCAGTAAGCTTAAAGCTTACAATTCAAATCGTCTGCCAGTGTTAAACATAGAATATCCTTGACCATACGACTGGAAGTACGAGATAAAGTTAAAATTTGAATTTGGATACACATTTATTTATTGGAAAACAGACGCTTTTTATATATCTACAGCAGTTACTGTGACAACTGTTTCGCTATTTAACTCCACTATCATTAATGAAGAATACGCTCTAACTTGCATAATAGAGCATAAAACCAACAATTGACATTTATCAACAGTGTTTATTTTCTAGCATTCTTACAGTGTTTTTCTCCCGCTAGTGCAGTTGGCCTATTGTTGATGTTACTAGATAGGATAATCCCTCATTAATTAATGCTCTAAATGAGCTTACATACTGATTTCCTACCAAAAGTTTACAAGTTAAACATATTGATCACAACACCACAGAGTACGAGGGTACGTCCATAACTTTCCGGCCTTGCCGATAAGGGTCATCGCCTTCACAAAACCCTTATCTGTCATACCTTATCTGTTAAGTAAATAATTGCAACTGTACTTCCGATCCACTGTGTTCAGATATAGTTGCATAAAGAAGGTTATGTGTAAAAGATTGTGACATATTAAAAATGTAGTATAGAGTTCTTATTAACTTCTTCACAAAAGAAGGACTTTTTCCAAATGAAATTAAACAGCGATTGGAAGGTGAAACGCCGGGGAAACATCCCCCTCATATTCTACTGTAAAAGAAAGGGCAAAACTTTTTCGAAGGGTCGAGAAAGCATTGAAGACGAAGAGCGTGCAGGTCGGCCCTTGGAGGTGCTCACTCCTGAAAATATCGCTCTTGTGGAAGAAGAAATTGTGGAAAACCGTAGGCTCAAAGCTACAGAAATAGCAGCAAGGCTGGGTCTTTCTAAAATAACAGTCCTTCGAAGTATTCATGAATATTTAAACATGAATAAGGTTAGTGCAAGATGGGTATCTAGAATTCTTTCCTCAGTTCAAAAGCAGCAACAAGTGATCTGTTGTCAGGTATTTTGAAGCTCTGTCTTGGCAACGAGAGAGAAGTTCTGCAAACCATTGTTACAGAAGATGAAACTATGGTCCTCTACTATGATCCCTTGTCCTAAAGGCCAACGCCAACGCCTCTAAAGGTCAAGGTCACTCAGACAACCAAGAAGATCATGACCACAATTTTTTGGGGGCTGTGAAGGAATACTCTTCTTTGAATTCAAGGAGAGAAACACACAATAAATGGGGAGTACTATGCTGGCCTACTGCACAGATTACGTTCTTCCATCAAAGAGAAAAGGCGAGTAAAGCTGAGTGGTGGTCTGCGCCTTCTTCACGACAACGCGCCTGTGCACACAACTCTTGTTGCAAGTGAACAAACATGACTTCAAGGAGATCGATCATCCACCCTACAACCCAGTCTAGCTCTCAAAACTCAAGAAGACCTTCGAGGAAGGAAATTTAAGTGTGACGAAGAAGTGATGGATGCTGTTTATGTCCATTTTACAGACAAGACTATTGATTACTTTCGGGGAGGGATTGAAATGTTATCAATCAAAGATGTGAGAAGTGTATTGCAATAAAGGGTAACTATATTGAAAAGTGAAATATAATTTTTGTCTTTTTCATGCATAAAAATGATTAGGTCGGAAACTTATGGACCTACCCTCGTGTGTAGTTCTAACTTAAGATAAGACATTATTATATGTGAAGTGTTTTTAATGCATAATATCACCAAGCAATGACCAAATTCGCCCTGATTGGAAAATATTCATTCCCTCTCAAATTATGGGACAAACAGATACATTTTCCTAAGTTCACTGCTATTACAGACTTGTTCTGTAAACGATTTTCTACAATCCCTCACCTACTTTGATACATCTGTAATCAGTCATGCATCTCAATAAAGAGAACGTGTCTCAAGACAACGGTGCAGTTCGAGGCTTCATTTGTAATGTCTAAGTGAAAGCAAATAGTATTTTAAATTCATCCATCATAAAGAACTTTACATATTTTAGCCGCCCAAAAGTACTGGCGTTTCATTCACTGTCGGCCCTTATAACTTTGAAGAAGTTAACGAACGAATTCAATCAATTAGCCTGAACGGAGAATTGCGCACTACTCTCTGTATTCACCTATTCATCAGGAATCCAGGTCTCAATTTTCGCCCAAAGTTCCACAAAAGCCCATGGTTTATTGTAATGCACTTACATAAGATGTAATTTGGTGTAGTAAGATCAGGAGATGTTCGCGGCTAAATTCCTTTAGAAATGACATGATCTTAACACTTTTAGCATTACGACATTGGGAGTAGCAGATAGCACCTTCCTGATGAAAATTGCAATTCTTTGTCATTCAACTGATTCATAAACCCATGGAATATTTCTGTATTCACCGTTGTATGGGGGGGGTAATAATATGTACCAGTTCATGCTGTATTGCACGCACTGTATTCCTCGTAACTTAAAGTCACGATGCACCAAATTACTGACAAGAACAGCAAACACACAATCAGCCTTCAGGAGCTTAGAAAGTAAATCTTCTATATAACTTAAGTTTCTAATAGGCTACTGTATGTCCGTGCCAAGTTTAACTGAATTATGTCCTTTAAGCTAAAACGTAATCAGAGGCTGAAAAAGCGAGTGACATACCTGAGAACTTCTGCATAATGGTTTGTGATGTTTTGTGATAATGTTTCTGTCTTCAAGTTTTTGGAAATGAAGTATTTACTTAACGTTATAATTTAGACCATACATACCCAGTTCTATTTTTATAAATTTACTTCTTTATGATTGCTACTTAATTCTTGTGGTTACTCTCAGAAATTTAATTTCATCTACGTTTATTCTTTTTATTTTTTCTGCCATAATTTAATTAGCACTTTCTAATTATAATAGAATTCATTTACCGACATTATTTTAAAACTTTATTGTGACTTTTTCTTGTTGAAGTGCACTGACGTAGAAGATTTTTTCTGTATAATATACACAGGCTTATTATGATTAAAAAGCAATCTCTGCATATCATTCAAAAGAAGAAAACATCAGCAATCATAACACATTTATAACTCTCCATTCAAGTAATAATATCATACATAACTAAAAGTGGTAATTACTCAAAATTCGTTTTGATTTCATTCATATGTTCAATATGGTGATATGTTTGGCATTCTGGCTAAAATGTGTTCATACTTTCATGTACCGTTCCTTCCATGAAATTCTCAAACGTACAATAAACATTACCTTCCGTTAGTTCTGCTCTTGACCTGCTGTTCTGTTCAAATTTTCTGTATCGGAGATAATCTGGCCATTTTGGATTTTACACGCACGCACGCACACAAACACTCATATACCGAGGATGCAAAAAATGTATGCACACTTTTACTGTTTTATCTATTTAATATATTTCAAAGTTGAACCGAAAAACAACAATAATATGTAGTATGATGTTTTGTTCCTACAACAAAGTGGAGTCAAGATTGTCGTTTGAACAGCGGAAAGCAATTTTGAAGTGATATGGGAAAACCGAGAATGTTGTTAAAGTTCAAAGGCAATGAAGACGTGGTACAGAACAGAGCTGCCAACACGAGTAACAATTGCACGCATTCGACACAAATTTGAGACTCGTGTTACCGTATGCGATGTTCACAAGGGCAGATCTGGGAGACCTCGCACAGCAACAATCCCCGCATCCTCGGTTATGGTTTTGGAACGTTTTGAGCACTCACCTCAGAAATCTACAAAGCAATGTGCACGTGAGATTGGAATTAGCAGAACCAGCGTAGTCGTATTATTAAAACAGCAAAGTTGAAAGTTTTCATCCAAGACTTTGCATGCATTAAATGAAGATGATCCTGATCGGAAAATGCAGCACTGTGAGTGGTTTCTGAACATGGTGCAAGATGATGAGGCCTTTGTAGGGAAAGTTATTTACTCAGAAGTGTATCGAGGCCGATGGTGGGCATTTAGAGCAACTGTTGTATCTGTTATAACTGTAAAAGTCTAAGATGATTAGTGCTCATCATTTTGTGTTCGTGTGAATTCAGTTTTGTTATATTAACACAGTCTTTTCTTTGTCTATACATTTTTGACACCCTCTGTATATAATATAAATGAAAAATAACGTAACACACAATGTAACTAAAATAACAGTAACTAGAAAAGCAGAAAAGGATAAAACCATAAGAAAAAGTCACAGATTAGTAATCACTATATTTCGAACTGCTTGAGTTCTTTGTTATAGAAGAACTCTAGTAGTTCGAAATATTGGATCAATAATCTATGACTTTTTCTTAGTGTTTTATCCTTTTCTACTTTTCCAGTTGTGTGTATATATATAAAACTTTTTTAGATAATTTTAACTTGAAAAAACAAAAACTACTCTGAATGTTTCTGTTGCATGACAAAGTGTTTGAAGACAATGAGTACCTCTGAAAGTGTATGCCAGGAACAGCTTTTGGGATTAAATCTCTAGTCTTGTCATTGTTTAACATTATCACCTCCACGTATCTTTTTCTCTGCACATAGTATTAAGATTAATATTTATCTATATTCCACGAGTGTTTATCTATATGGCCATTATTTAAAACGTATAAATACGTGTGCTCAATAAGCTCACAGATGTAAAACTATTTAAACTGCAATACATTATATACAGTGATATTCTGCTATATTAGATATATTTTCTTGTGATTGAACAGCATAAATTATTCATTTGCAGATTCGTATGTAGTATTGTTGCATAAATAATATGTAGGAGCAGATTTGAATGTTTCCCTACCATCAGCTGATAATGATTTGAGAGTAATTGGGAGTGTGTTATAAATTCTGATACATTCATAGAAAAGTGTTTCTGATAACGAGATCAATTATGTGCAATAAACCTATGCAAGCTACACGTTTGTATTTGCATATGTTTAATGTAACAATTTACAAGGAAAATTGTAGGCTCATAAGGAAATATTAAAATTTTAATTTACGAAATATATCTACATGTTTTTCTATTATTTTCACAATATATTAGCTGTATTTCTTTTATTTTAATATAAAAATGTGTGCCTTCAACTGTGTTTCCCCAGAATGTTTAACCATATTTCATAATCGAAGAGAAATGTTTATAATAAACTGTGTTGAAAGTGCCTGCAGGACTAATACGACACAACGAGCGAACTGCACAGACTGCTGATTTTGTTTTTAGTTTAATAAATTCTGTACACACTTGTGTTTGCTAACTTGAAGACCTAGAAATTTGCTTGTCTAGTACAGAATGTCAGGATCACGAGAGTTATATGCTCACGAGTTTCTTAGAGCTTAGATTTAATGACAACTTGTTAGCTTTGAAACACTCTTGCACCGAAGCATTAGCTAACGACAATCTCAAATGCCCTTCATTATTCTTTTCACCTCCCTTCGCTCCAGTTTGTCACACCTTTCTCGCCTTTATTACAATTTATGAAGAAACATTTTCACAGTGTGAAGAAATATTTTATTTCTGCAGTCAAATGATAGCTATACGTATTCTAATTAACTGACTAGAAATGAAATCTCTCTTGATTACATTCCACATTTGACCTTTCATATCGAAGTTTATTACAGTTAAAAGACGTCCTGAGCACCCTGCTCCTGTTTAATCTAAAAAGTAACGTTTCTTTAATAATATACATTATCTTATGTAAGTATTCTATACTTTATTTCTATTTCTCCTAAGTAGTTGTTGACTCTCACTCCAGAGAAGTCAAATTAGGATAAGCAAGTATAGGAGCGTACTTCCAGTGAGTGCATTTCATAATCTATTATTTGATAAAAGCACTTACTCTAAGAAACGAGTAGAAAGCTTAATTACTCTTCATATCTTAGTTTTCTTCAGTTTGTATTCTCTACATTGTTATTTACATTGTCTCTGAGCAGTACAAACCGAAGGCTCTTCTCCGCCAACACCTAGTTTGGCTTAAAACTACCTGCTGTTCTTTTGGAACACTTTTATCTTCCTGAACTTAGTGTCGCGTCTTCTTTATGCAGGATAGATATATTCCAGAGGACTCGTATTCTGTTGGCGGTTATGGCTTTCTCTACTTTCTCGCCATGCACTTTAAACTATTTTTGTTTACTTTGGATATTTTTCTAATTAGTTATCTTTACTTTAAGTAAATATATTTGAGAGACGTTCCTTACCCAAGAGTAATTCATTTATTCACTGCCTTAAATAATATCGCAGTATTTTTCAATACATTTTATTTCCAACTGAGATACTAATGATTCTATTTGTTTTGATATGTTTAATAAAACTGTACTTCGACCTGTAAAACTAAATCTCAGTCTTCCTATCCAAACCTCGTTTGTTTCCAGTACATTCTCTGACATGCTTTCTTCCACATTAGCATTAGAGTCACGTAGAATGCACGTAAAGTCGAGCGCGAAGACACACTTTGAGGTCAGCGATATGTAGCGCGTTCTGATCAATGTTTCATTGAATTTTTAGAAATAATTTACAATCCAGATTGAAGATGGAAAAAACAGTAACAGCAACTGCGACGTGCAACTTTGTATAGAGTTCTTTACGTATCATAAGTTTAATAGACTGCTAGTATTAAGAACGTTTGGAGTGCTAGAGATTTCAACCTGTATTTTAGGCTTTAATGCCTTTTACCACTTACTACACATTCACTTCATTGGCGTTTGTAACATTTACAAACTGTTCCTATATGTTTGTAATTGTCACTATGAGGAGGTGCTATAAATAATAAGATCTTGACTTAATATTAAGGAAGAAGAGCATAACTTGATAAAATTCAAAGGTCTTTTTAAATACAACTTATTACACATAATTATTTTAAATGCCCAAAGCAATGGATTTAAAATGCGGCATATTTCAATTTGGTATGACGTGAACAAAATTACAACAGTAACAGATAAGATTGCATTCCAAGCGCAGTAATAATCATTAACTGGGTTACGAACGGCTTGCGTTCATACTCAATGTACAAACAACCCATTGAATGCGAAACACACGGCAACTTAATACATTTGCTATGGCATGAACATTCTGAAGCATGACTTAATGCCCTAAACACTAACAAAATTAAACAAAAGAAAACCCTTGCTATACTACAAACTACTAATATCTAAAACTTTATAAACTAACAACTTTTAAAACTTAAATACCTGGGTCACTGGCTACGTAGCCAAAGGACTACTTTAATTATTACATTAAAAGAATAGCCTCAGCCTGAAACGCCTTGACTGCGTTGGTTCTAGTTAATGTTAGAAGTTTTCTCTCTCTATATACTAGTAAGGTCCCCTCCCTTGGAGGTTTGTTAAAAGAAACTGCTCCCGCCATGGGACCGTCTCTATATTACGATTCGAGAAGCTACTAGAGAAAGAAAGACCGGAAGTGCTGATTAATGCAATACCGGCACAAAGCAGATTACTCTATTTTAGTGGGCTATTCTCTTTAAACGCAAACAATTTCTTTGTTCCACTTATTCACTTTGAACAAGTGTTATTATGCACACAGTTCATTTTACAGGTTAGTAAAAATATCCCCGGATTATTGTACATGTATTATTGACTCTGATAGAATAAAATTGTTTATAACTACCAAAAGAATAGTTTAGTCTCTACAGCATTTAATGTGGGCACAAAGGGTTACCAGTAAACCTGGTAACTATATTCGAGTTCCTTCCACATGCCGTCGTATTGACAAGCATCTCTACACTAAAGTAAAGGGTGATACAAACATATTTCTTCAACAGAAGTAACATCATCGCTGTCAGGTTCAATTCCTGTGGACACTACGATGAGAGTGCGGACTTGTAGCTGAGAAATGATCTATTTACCGTGTTACCGAAATGATACAAAATACGTTTATTTTGAGAGAATCGCTGAAATATTGCAAGTACACCTATACTGCGGTTTTTCACAATTCTAAACTTATGACCGATCACTCAGCTGTTTAAGCGAAAGCTTCAGTCTTACTAAAAAGTAACCCGGTAGCAACTTCTTAATCTTGCAGCAAAGTTCGAAATCATTATAAAAGTCATTCTGTCAATCATGGTCTCCAGGTTTCAAAGTTTAATGAACTGAAATCGCAAAGGCTTCTGCCGCAAATGCTTTCGAAGAAATGTGTAGCTTTTTGTAGCATCCGAAGTTATTTGGTGGGTTTTGGGGGATAACACTGCCGACGTGGACAGATGGTTTGTCGATTTTCTCATACAGAGGCAGATGGAATCTTTAAATCGTATTGGCTATTTGTTCGCAGAAAGCACTGCCAATAAAGACACTCTCAGTTAAAACCTTATTTATTATTCCAAAAGTATTGTGTTGGTCTTAATCATTTAATCTTATTATGAAATACATGGCAATTTAAGTTACTTAGTAGTACATATAGTACATGTACTTTGGCTCACTCAAGACAGGTTATAACTACCGCCATTTAGTAGACTGTGGGGTATAAGCCAAATCGCAAACATCAGTTAAACTGTAAAATAGCGTATAAGGAGAAAGGCTAACATTTCGAAGGCAGAGAGGTTTAACATGTGAACAGAAATTTGTTTAAACCCTTTAACGCCTATCTCATAGCAAACAGCAAATATTTTCAACGCATTATTTAAAAAGTTAAGCATTTTAAATTAGTTTTATATTTCTAAAATTCAAAAAGTCCTACTAATCTAGCTGTTTGCTCATTTGTTTTTGACCGCCACGGGTAGCCGAGGTCGTTAAGGTGCGGACTCTGAGTGGGAAGTCTGGGGTTCGAATCCCTGACTGAGATTTTTTCCAGGTTTTCCTCAGTCCTCGTAAATGGCAAATGCTGGGGAGGTACCCTAAACTTAAGCCTGGAACGTTTCCTTCCTTAAAAATAAATCATTTTCCAATACATCATTTCAACTCATGATCATCAGGTCCATCCTCTGTAGTAAGAACAGGTTAAACATCATTAATTTGTTTTTGTCACGAAGGTTTTAGCAGACGGGTGGGTACTACGCCTACTGAACTGCCGATTACCACAGTGACACTGTTGCGTAACGCGAGACTCAGAAATGGATTGCGCTTTGCTGTACAATTTTTTTCAAATATCGGTTTTGCTTCTGATGATTTCCATATCTGCTTTGCCAATTTTCTTTTATTTTGAACCTTTAGGTGACGTTTTAGTAGTTCACTATCTGTACTGTCACGCAAAGTAGCCGGGACGTTAACAGCAAAATTTCGAACTAAGGCATTGTATTTGGACATAGTTCTAAAAAATAAAGAATCGGTCTTTATTGGCTAAGTTTAGGGTAGTACAACATGTTGAGAGGTGTAAAAAGACGATTGAAACAGTAGGTACCAATCTTATTTTCTTGGCAACTACAGGGCTGGCAGCTATAATGAAACTGTAAATTAAATAAGTTGTTTTCATTAATTGATGTGCAAAATGCCGCTACAGTTTCCTCGATTGTCATGTGCACTTTCTTCTTTTTGCAGAATCTGAGGGAGAGAGAGATAAATGACGAACATGGTGAAGGGTTTTAGCAGAACAATTCCTTAATGGAAAAACGTCCGTGAGGAGATGAAACTGTGGTATGCATTGTTTCCAAACATTAGAAAGTGTGTGTTGTTCATTAATAAAGCGTGTGTTGGTTGAAAAAGATGTGTGAGTTACTTAATGAGTTCACATGAGAGGAGAAAATATTTTAAATTGGTTGTACATGTATGTTCTTATAAACCTTAGTTTTTAATTGGATACAATATGGACATAATTAGTTTTTTGATACATTAGAATTTTAACTTCTTTTGACATTTTATTAGAACTCGTTTCTTTTGGTTTTCTTATATTTCTTTTATTCTAAAATATTCGCTGCTACTTTTTACATACGTTTTTTTTAAATGTCTACTTTATTTGAGCATCCTTTTAAATGAAATTATATCTATTAAAGTAAAGTTATACTGTAAAAATAAACTTAGGCATTCTTTCATTGTCATTTCTTCTCTATAGCCCTTTACTACCTACCACTATACACACATTTACTATTTATTTAAACTTTCTCTCTTTGTATGATCCTATAATTTTTGTATATTATTGAGATATTTTTTTTTTACAAAATATGTACTCATGATCCCTAATCCATGCAAACGTTATATTTTGCAGTTTACCCCGAATTATGAAAAGGTATTGACTTATTTCATTTCATTCATTCACTATTTTAGTTGTAAAATCAAAGAAACCAGCAAATGTACAACTAAAAATCAGAAGTTAAATAGAGTTTTACATTCTGCTAATATTTGTACTAAGTGCTGTATATGCGTTTGATTTCTGATGAATCGATTGTATCTAAATAAAAAAAGCTCCAAAAATTAGTGCTTAAAAAAATAATTTGTTTGAAACAACGGTTTCCGCCGAAACAGTTACTCGAAGGCAGCAAGCTTAGAAAAGGGTTGCAAAAGAACTGAAAGTGCACTGGCGGCAAGTGCAGTGTCAAGCATTCAGCCAGGCAAAGGTATTGAATATGCACAGTTTTTTTATAGTGTTTAACGCCCGTTTTTACTACTGAGACATCATAGCCGGTGACAATGACAATACATGAAATGAAATTATAAACTGGGAAAGGATTTTTTTTTTTAAGAAGGATGCATTCCAGGTCTAAGTTTAGAGTACCTCCCCAGAATTTGCCATTTATAAAGACTGAAGAAAACCTGGGAAAAAAAACAAAAAACAGTCAGGTGGGACGGTCCTGGCGGGATTCGAACCCCAGACCGCCCGCTCACCAGTCCGCGCCTTAACGACCTCGGTCACCCGTGGGGATCACACAGGTTGTGAAATGTCACTAATCAGTTACAGTCGATGAAGAACGAAACAGTAGAGCGGTGCTGCAAGTATAATGTTATTGTTGTGATAGAACAAGTGCGTTATATTTGTGTGAGCTCTACTGCAAATGCTGCAATCTTCCATATGCTTGGAACTCACAGCTCTAGCATGTATAAAAGTTCTAGAGAAAGCGAATACTCCAAGTCTAAAGTAAAATCAATTGCAGAGAGATGGAAGAAGTACGGGATATGCAGTGAATCCGTTCTCTGTCTGTGTGCGCTGAACGACAAGGGGTGTGGAAAGCGAAAGGGGTAACAAGGGAACATTTCTGGTGAGGGGCGTTCTTTCTGCTGTATGTTCTGGGTACATGTTATGATGATAAATAGTAAACTATAGTTTCTCTCTAAACCTTTGTACCTTGGAAAACAAGTGAAATATTTTATATTCTGTTTTCTTTTTCTTCAATAGACAAGATCTGGAATAATTTGAAACCCGAGATCTACGCCATGTGTTCGATTGCCTTAAGGTCTTCCGGTTTACCTGTGCATAAATATTTCACTGATTATTAATGCAAACGTTAAAAATAAACATATTCTTTATTCTGAGACAACGTTTGTGTTGTGTGCTTTTGTGTATGTCATTTGATTTATAACAAATTTAAACTGAATTTTTCCATTAGCTATATTACATACTTTTTTCTTTTAAAAATATACCTTCATTCTACCAAAGCCCAGAGTTTTGAAGAAAAGAAACGGCATTGTTCTGTGCAATTTAAGAAAATGTGTATCATACAGAGTAACAATTCAGCAAATTATAGTATAAATAATATTTTGAAATAAAGCAAATAGTTACTGAAGGGCTGTTGGCACAATGCTGGCTGGCTATAGTAATGTATTTTAATCAAAAGTTGCTAGCTTCCTGAAACTACAGTTGTTAGGTATTAATTATGTGTCAAGGGGATGATGCATAATAATAGGTAATAAAAGCAGCTGAAACTATGTCTTGTATAGGTGCTAGGTATAGTAATTTTATTTTTTATGTGTCGCACATGCGTCCGTTCTACAAGACATATTGATGTAGTGGCATAACTAAGGAAAAAAATTGCACACAATTCACACACGAATGCACAACCACTGATAAAGCTTCTCTAAAACTAACTACAAGCAGCTATCTGCACATGCGCGACTGACTTCTTCCAGTAAGTAGCCGCGCTCTGAAGGTCCGTAACTCATAAAACCTCACTGTTCAATTCACATGCCGTAGATGTACTCAAAACTGGGACGCTTCCTTCCCAAATAAAAATTCCTTTCCCAGCGTACACGTCTACCTTACATATCACCAGAGGCATCCACCTGTGGTGCTTCAGTAGTGGAAACGTAAATTAAACACTAGTGGGGAAAAAAAGGCCGAGTTAGGAGTATTTCTGAAAGTCAGTCACGATTGTGTCGAAATACTGACGTAAGTTTGAGAGAAATACGTTCAAATACTCAAATTTCATTAGCGTAATATATCCATTAAAATTAAAGGTAAATATTCATCGAGGAAAGTTAATAAGTTTTCTTTCTGAATTCTTAGCTTACAGATAATAAAATACAAGCACTCTCTCGACACTTGTGTGACTAAAACAGCAAGAATAGAGAAAAACTGTATTTGATGGAAATTTAACTTGTATTTTGAATGTAGCAACTGCACATTAATCGGGTATCCCATACATAAACTAAAACATTAATTTCAAATGGACTTTAACGTTAAACAGGTATGTGTATACATTTGAAGACATGCATTAAAACAAATTTTACTTTCACTGCTTTATTTATAGATTAATTGTATAATATAATTAACTTTAAAGAGCTATAGATGGGACAATTTTACGTTTTCAGAGTTCCAATCGAAATCCTAAAAGGTTCTCGAATTTGCCGAATTCCAGGCTTGCAAGTGAAGTGAGACGCTACGGCGAGTTGAGTAGAACTAAAAACACTGAGCTGTACAATGAGTAATTCGGTTAAAAGACAACTTGAATCATGTGCCCAACGCTTCTTTAATAATTTTTGGGTTAGGAGTTGAAAATATTTTAATAACGAAAACAGCATGAAGAATCAGGTTTTAGAATCATGAATCTTTTTAAATTTACAAGTTTCGAGGATTCGAATGTCTCATCCTTTATAAAAAGGAATACAAAAATAAATATTCAACAGTAGCCTCTGATTAGTAAGAAAAGCTGACACATATGGCAGTGGAGTCCAGTTTTGAGAAAGGGAACTAGCCGGAAACACTATTTTAAAATATTAATTAGTAAATAACTTCAAGTGTGCATTATCCACATGGATTCATTACATTTGCAGTGTAACGTACACTGCGTGTATCATCGTTTAGGGCTACAGCTCGAGTCACATCTTCACTCGCATTTTTTAAGGTTAAATGTGACAACTGTACTTACATTTACAACATGTAAAAATAAAGAACTTTATTCACACAGTTGGAATATTCGACTACAATAGCTTGTTTATAAAAAAAATATTCTACATGTCTCCCTGACAACAAATGCCTACCGTAAAAATGTCCGGTTTTTTTTGTGCTTGCATGTATTAAATTCTACACAGTATTTTTAAAATTAAAAATATCTACTTCTACAAAATGACGTGTTTCTTGATCGAATTGCCCCTTCTTCGTAAGCCATTCATTTGCCGTAATATGTAAATCTAATTTGTAAGGGAAAGTGAGGTTATATGTAGCTTTTCGAATTTTATACGTCAGTGGATTACAAGATTATATTCCAAAGTAGGAAGGAGATGGAAGAGGGCAGCAATGAGTATTGTAAAATTTACATGAAATGCTTAAATGACATGATATTGTCAATCAAAATGTTTCCTAATGTCGTTATATTTTGTACTCAAGTAGTAATCTAATCAGAGTAGCAAATAGAAATGCACTTGCCAGGAACTCCCTTTCTAATTAACTTACCGCTTTCAATGAACTTCTCCACATTTCCATTAAGTTGGGGACTTGTAAAATCATGTTCGCTAATAGTGTGACTTCCACTTTAGTACTGCGCCGCTTCAATTGTTCTCTCTTCTTTTGAAGACTACGGTACCGCTGCTCTGAGAACTTTTGAAGCGATTAGAACTAAAACATAATTAGTGCCGTAATAACAAAGAATAAAACAAAGCCTTGGGCTTAGGGGTAACGAGGACTCAAAACTATGATTTCCATGGTGGTTTATGACAAACAAGGAAAATGCTGAGTTTCGTATCTCCTTACCGCGAACCCTTAGCGTCAAAACAGGAAAGTGTGAGCCCTGCATTAGTCAGTACAAAGCTGGGGTTTTCGCATGACAGTACCATTAATAGTTCGTCTTATATAAGTTGGAATTGCAATTCAAGGGAACGTTCGAGTAAGTAAAGTAATTAAAAAATTGTGATAAAATCCGCTATAACTAGAAATTAAAGTTGAAAGTTTCATCATCGTCAAGGTCTAGCCTGCATTGCGATACGTTATATATGGTCGCACTGAATAAAACAAAGGACTCGCAGGGCACCCATACCTAAGTGATCTCCTCGTACGGGACATTAAGTAAGGAATTAGAAACGATAGGGCTGGACTCCATTTGGACAGCGGGTCAGGATAACAGAAAGAGCGCATAGAAGAAGGTTAAGGACAACTTAAGGGACATGGATAGGTAGCAGCAAAGGCGCAATGGAGGGAGATAATGTTTATAGAAGTATAAAATAGGGGCCAAATTCACTAGAGAGGAACTCGCGTGACTCAAATTATGGACATGGCAAGACCATGAATGAATATGACCAGAGAATTTGCTCCATCTGTGAAGAGCGAATAATACTAACTGAATTTAAGGCTACGGAAAAATGCTGGGGAAAAGTATTATTTGTGAGATCGAAAAGAGGGAGATTGTTGGCAGGAGGATAGATTAAGTGAATTTTTGATAAAAGTGTGAGACAGCTTAGGACTGAGAAGTTTGACAACAGTGGAAAGAGTGGGAGAAATAAGCTGAACGAATTTAACTGTATGTGTATCATTCCTAACCTACTTCTTTCTATTTTGTTGTTTTAATTTTTTATTTATTTTGAATACATACGTATATTTTATATTTTATTACGGAATATTTAAAGAATATCTTGTATTTTATTAAACAACACGTATGGTTCTTTGTATCCGTGCGCCTGTCGTATTGGAATAAAAACATTACACGACTGCTACATCGCAAGTGTCTCTACCTCTGACACCTGAGACATTGTATGGTGTTGGTCTCTTTCCGTCTTGTGCCTTAAAATTGCCGATTTTTAAAATTTAATTTACACAAAAAACGTTTACTATATTCGAATAAGACAAAGGGATAACAATAATGCTCAATCAGATTTTCTATGGATATGAACAAAGATTTTATGCGCAATAATTATGTAATAAGAGGGTGCTAAACCTTTTTTCTGAGAAAACAATGAATATGCTACCTACTGGTGTTAGACTTTTTGCTACATGCAATGAGAAATATTCACTCACAAAAGTTGCCTAGTTGTTTCACTTCCACACTGTAGGACCATGACTAAGTAACCAGTCACATGCCCGACAAAAAGGGAGCCCAATAAAACTTTAGAATTTACTTCACAATAACCGAGATAAGATCGAGGCAGCGAAAAACATAAAAATATAAAGAAAGAAGTACTAACAGTAGCGTTAAACAAAATTATATGTTTAAATGTAAATAATCAGGTTTGTAATTTAATAACAGTACAACGCTGTAAGAAACTGCTCACGCAATTTTAAAATTTGCTTTTAAGTATCATTTTTAAAGAGCTGAAGAAAAACCCCGTTACATGTCAATCATTTGCTTTGAATGGCTCCGGTATCTAAATTAAGATGAGACAAGACAAAGAATAAACAATAAAGAGACCAGAGACAAGGATATTATCATACACTTCTTAAAGTACTCAATAATTGATTGTACTTATGCAGATAATGTTGTAGATGATATTAATCACAACTACATGTAGACTCCGCTACGGAATTATATAAATGAATCTGTAAAAGATTTTTAAAAAGGTAGTTATCACGTCAGTTCTGTAGGGCTTTCCATTATTGATGAAGATGACAAAACTTCAAATTAATGTAAAATATCATAAAACAGAATATTCATTGTTAAAACTTGAAGTCAGTAGACCTGCTCATAACACACTAAAAAGAAAACTTTTTATGCTCGTTATGTACAATAAAATGAAAAATAAATAATAATTTGAACAATGTAACTAAAATAACAACTAAAGGAGTAGAAATAAATAAAACACTTAAAATAATCGCAGAACTATTGCTCGCTCTATGTCGAACAACTAATGTGCTTCAAAGGCAAGAATATTGTTTTATCTATTTCTATGTCTTTAGTTATCGTTATATATAACCATATTAATTCAAAACGATCTTCAAAAATGTATAAAAATGAACTGGAAAGAATTTGTTAGAACAATACTTTAAGGAGAAAAGGACATTACTAAAATCAGAAAACATGCAATTAGCACAATAGATCTCTTCAGGCATCTCAAGAACATGTATGTCAAATTGTTCTTTCGTCGGATAGAGTATAGGGGGTGATGTGGTGCAATGAGTCACTTGAAATGTATACAGTGAGATTATTTAAGTTACGAGCCAGCAGAGCGCGGTTGAGTAGTACTGGGAAAATCAAGGCCGTATTTGAGGGTAGTTTGAGCATGGCTTTGTCAACACGTAGATGTGCGTTCGTATATTACTCGGTGCTTTCAGTGTGTGCAAATTGTATGTCAGTTATATACAGGCGTAAAAATCCTAAGTGTGGCTTCCTTCGGAAGGGTCCCGTGTCGTAGATTTACCTCAAGTCTGAAAGAAGGGGCCTGTGAGCAAAATTTATCAATCGTTTTACGTTCTGAATTGAATGGAACGCTGATGACCTGAGATGTTAAAGAGCGTTCATAAATAAACCAAATAATAATAATAATAATAATAGTAATAATAACATAGTTTAGAAGAATCGGGTTTTATGTACGATATGGATTCTTGCAGACGTAAGGTAGTTCATAAGAAAATATTCTGACAATAGTGTTCCAGGCAGAGCAACTGCTCGCCAACGTGTTAAAAAACTACGAGAAACAACATCTTTCAATGACAAGAAAAGTTTTCAAATCTCCTTGTTCTTACGAAAGAAAATTCAATTGAAACAAAGGAATTTTCTGCGCAGGTGCTGGCAATATATTACCGCTGATGGGCATCATAATTATCACTTACAGCACGGTTTAGTGTTTATTATTAACAGTTTTAATTACAGTGTCATTTTATGTTTTCAGTAAAAATATAATTAATAAAATAAAAGTACTAACTTTACGCGTGATATTCAATTGCCCTTCGCTTGCAGCGGCTGCAATAAGCAGTAAAGCAGCCACGCTCAGGGGGCCTTTAACCCAAATAACCTTACTGTAGATTAAGGATAGAACAGATGTAAATGAACATATCATGATTATAAAGTAAAAATAAATGTCAATTGAAGATCAAAATAGTTGTAAAAATAGACATAGACTGCACTTATGTCTAAAACCCGGTTTAATGTAAAAATAGAAATGGATCAAAAACACTAAATGGCAGTAGTTGTTTTTGATGGGAACAAAAATTGCTCTAAATGAACTGACTCTATTCAACTCTGTATGTGTTAGGTTGATAAAAGAACCACAACAAACACAAGAATGCACTGCAACCACAAAGTGGTGCCATTACAATATTCAATCAGAATATCTGATCACATTGTTTAAATAATAAAGGAAACTGTTTAAAAATACACAAAACTAACCAGAAGTATTCAAAGAACCTTTGAGGCTTGTTTGGTTTGTTGTGCTGAACATGGGTATTCGCTTTCAACCATCTATGATGAAATATGTCTACAGGTAGCTACGCACGAATTTCAGTTTCGATCACAGCAAACCCTCTTGCTTCTAAACCATGCACCCGGTTTATGGGCACATGATACATATCCTATCTGTATGGTTTCTTCTCAGATCTTGCTTCAGTTCTCCGTCGCAATTATCTAACATACCGTAGTTTCCAAAAACAACGATTACTATAAAACACTCGTGGGATATAATTATTTCTCTAAGCATGGATGCCAACGTTGACCTGTGAGCATTTGTGGAGGCAGACAATTCCAAGTACACAAATTGTATAACGATCGAAACTATGCATGTTACAACGTGATTGGTTCATTACAATCTCACGTTCTTATGTTGAACGTGCCTTGTATTATTCTAACATGTATATTTTTTAATAACGAAATTAAGTGGACTTTAAAGATTTATGTATCAGTAAGTAACTATAAATAGTACACGTGCAGAGGAAAAAATTCTCACAGATCGATACATGAATTTATTGCATAAAGAAACAAATGCAATGAACAGGGTCCTGCACAGTGCAGACTTTCCATTGACTAAGAGTCTTAAAGGCTTGTTTTGCGTAATGGAAATGTGTACAAGTCAATTCCTGTGACCCATTCAGTTCAAATGAAAACACGAGGGTGCTGATTTTAATGTTATTGATAGCTATAAAATTGTTGCTTAGCGATATTGGGGAAAAAACTTCCGTTAAGTGAAAACGCCCGTACTAATTTCAAGAAATAAACGGCTTTAGCCTGATTGATGGTATGAATTAAAGAGGATATGAGTAATACATGAAGGACTCATTCTTCCTCTCGAAGGAACCAGTTCAAAAACACGAGGAAGTCATTCACATCAGGTAAGTAGTAATTGTTAATTTCTCTGGTATCCTGTATGGCAGTGATTTAGTGAATTACAGATGTCTAATTTAACAAAATTCCTCTCATCGTCCCAGTCAAGCAAGTATCACAATAACCATGTAAGTTAAACTCTATAGGGCTACGTTTTTATTCTTGAATGTCGGGGAACATGGCAATATGAAATTATTATTCTTTTTTAAAGTTTTAATATTTTATTTATTTATCATTGTTCATTTTTTTTTGGGGGGGGGGGATTTGTAGAGATTCTCTGATGGATTGTATCCAAAATAAGGATGTTAGAATAGGGTAAGAGAAAAAATAAAGAGTATAATAAAATGATTTTAATATGTTTAATAAATAAATTATGTATTTCATAGTAATAATAATAATAATAATAATAATAATAATAATATATAACCTTAAAGATATAGCAATATTTAAATACGTGGAAAAGGAAACAATTCCTCCATAATATTGGAATGATTCATATGCAGAACCTACTGGCTTTGGGGTTTGATTCCCTGTAGGACAAAGGGATTTTTATGCGGTCTATCGAGTCCAAACTAGCAGGTTTCCCCGAAGGAGGGCTTGGACAATATCACCTCTAGTGCCGAAGGACTCAAGATGCTCATTTGCCTTGGCGCTTCGTTAGCATGCGATTAAAGGTCACGAGTAGTGGTGTTTAACGCCCGTTTTTACTACTGAGGCACCACAGGCGGTTTAAAGGTCACGTATATATATAAACACTAATAATAAAAATAGATAAAGATAAAACACAGAGAAAGAGTCACACTTGAAATTGCAAGTGTGACTCTTTCTCTGTGTTTTATCTTTATCTACTTTTATTATTAGTGTTTATTTATTTTTATTTTTCATTAATATATATATATATATATATATATATATATATATATATATATATATATATTTGAATGGTGCTTATCGCCCGTTTTCACTACAGAGGCACCACAGGCGGTGAATATTGATGATACAAGAGATGAAATTATATATTGGGAAAGGATTTTTTTAAGGAAGGAAACGTTCCAGACCTAAGTTTAGAGTACCTCCCCGGCATTTGCCAGTTATGAGGACTGAGGAAAACGTGGAAAAAACCTCAGTCAAGATTCGAACCCCAGACCTCCCGTTTACGAGTCTGCACCTTAACGACCTCAGCCACTCGTGGCAGTAAGGTCAAGTCTTAAATATATATGTATCATATATAATTTTACATTAAGATTATATTGCAATCTGGAAGCACAGGTTAATAATTAATATACACCCTCCATCATTGTTAAAACATATTCCGCCTGTAACAATCTGCATACTGTTTACTCACTTTCTGTTTAGGCGCTTATCGCGTGGCTTATGCTTAAAATTCACAACGTAACCTTTTTTACATTCTCTATATTTCTTTGCTTCAGTGTTTTAACATTTTGATAACATGTTATCTCATTGCAAATGTTGATGACTTCGTGTTAACATGCTCTACATTATTCATGTCAAACTCAACTGCCAAATATTTATGCATTGGTTGTTTTATTTCTGTTTCAAATATAATCTGGCCACAAAACTTTTTGCAAGTTGCACCACCTGGAATCAAACCCTGTGTGTCATTCCAATAGCGCTCTGCAGATCAGTCTGTCGACCATCTTCGCGATGCTGCTTTCGCGAGTTATATTTTATATGTGACCCAAGGGGTGCAAAATGCGGGCTGTAGCCTGGATGAGGAAATACAGTTCAACGATGGCTAGTTAATCAACGGTTAGTAGACTTGTGTATTTGTTTGGTTCTCTTCTTCGAGCGGATGGATGCGCAGAATGGTTTCTTTCGAAGAGTTTTGACGCATACTTCAGAGTTAACTGCACGAGACAATACTTCGTTCAAATTATTCCTTCAGAGTCCCAGAAGAAAGTGTTCATGCTTTACAGCTATAAACAAGCAAGCAACTCTGAACAAATTGTAGTTATGTCGTTACACGGTTAGTCTTGGAGAAAACCATTTAACACACATCTTTGAATATTCTGACCGATAATTATTGTTTTGTCACTACCGATATGGTTAAGCTGGGCAGCCGGTTGTTCCATAAGGATACCGCATCAATAAGTTCACTGCCACGGGTGGCCGAGGTCAAGGCGTGGACTCGTGAGCGGCAGGTCTGGGACTAGTCTGGGACTTAGTCTTTCCTGACTAAGATTTTTCCAGCTTTTCCTCAATCCTCATAAATAGCGAATTCCGGGAAGGTACCCTAAACTTAGGCCTGGAACGTTTCCTTCCTTTAAAAAAAATTCTTTCCCAGTGAATCATTTCATCTCATGTATCACCAGTGTCCACCCCCGTGGTGCCTCAGCAGTAATTTAGGGCGTTAAACATCATTAAAAAATCAGTAAGTTTCATCATTGCAGCAATATCGTAATCATTGATCAGCGACTGCCCCAATCTTCTTCCAATGAGTGCAGCTTTTCCGCCCAAGGACTTGACAGTGCTTTTATCAGCCGCGATCTGTCTATACGCTTTCATAATACTGCATTTTGTTTATCATTCTGAAAGCTATATCACCTAACACGAGAAGACGGAACTACATGAGGTGTTTCAATATGCCATAAAATATTTCTATTTTTCCAGGTTAAACTGGCCAAGACAAATAAAAGTGTATGTCATTACTTACTGGACGTACGCGTACATTTTTAAATGGTATGTAAATTGTACCGTGTTGATAATTCACTTTTTTTATTTGTTTATTTATGGACGCTCTTTAACATCTCAGGTCATCAGCGTCCCATTCTATTCAGGGCGAGAAACGGCCGACAAATTTTGTCTCAGAGGCCTCTTCTTTCAGGCTTGAGGTTCTTTTTCGTGCCGCAAAAGTGCGATATGGGACCCACGGCTTTACTTCCCTTCCGAAGGAAGCCATACTTAGGATTTTAACGCCCGAAAAAATCCATCGATCCTGGCCGGGATCGAACCGAACCGAATTGGGTGTAGAAGGCAAGTATGGTTACCACTACACCACCAGGACCGACTGATTAATTCGGACGAGTACATTTACAAACATGTAATAAACAGTTTGTCTTTCACTAAATAATAAGATATTTCCATAAAAAAGTAAAATGTTATAAAAAGTTCCAAGTTAGACTCTATGTACTATTCTTACCAGATATTTGAAAACGTTTGTGTAAAACCAGGTTTTAATATGTGGTGATGCATTTTCAATATTCATGACACAGTTACATCAGTGGTAACAAACAGGAATATTTATTAGTGTTCATGAGAAAATAACACCTATATATATATATATATATATATATATATATATATATATATATATAGACATAAATTCATATGCATTACTTATGTCATCTTAACACCTCTTTTAAATTGAGACTAATGTTTAAAAATAAATTCGTAAGTTTGTGGTGATAGCAGTCAGGTAGACATGTTAGCTGTACAATATTTTGTCCAAAGTTTTGCACACTACTATTATGATACCAGTTTATAATTAAAATATGCTTTTGCATTGTTTTAAAAAGAAGTAAATGATAAAGCACACAAACTTGTATAAACAGAATTCATACTGCCCTCATTTTAAATTGTGTTCTTTATGTATTAGCTTAAAAGATTAAATTTTCAAACAAACCGCATTAGCAGACGTGACTGATAATATGCAGACAGATGAGGTTTCTGTTTAAGCTGTTACGCTTATGCGTACAATAAAAGTAAAATTAATAACGTGAAAAACATTAGCTCCGAGGAGAAAAAATTAGCACCATCGTAAAGAACAACTCTGAAAGTGTTACTCCATCTGTTGGATAAGATGTCTCGCATTTGGTATACACGGGAGATATCTAACTAACCTATATTGGACCCTCACGGGTGGCCGAGGTCATTAAGACGCGGACTCGTGAGCGGGAGGTCTGTGGTTCGAATGCCACCACGACGGTCCTCTCTGACGGTTTTTTTTTTTTTTTTTTTTTCCAGGTTTTCCTGGAAAAGTAGTCCACTCGACTACTGGCGCTTCCCAGGACAGTTCAAACTCTTCCACGTCATATCTGACATTGCACATTAGATGGATTAAACTTTTTCAGAGTTCTAATTGGAATTAGTACTTTTTATATTATTAATTATTGTATTTTATTATACGTATGTGCAGAACACTTAGTATTTAAAAGTACCAGTAACTGTCATGTGGAAATGATTAATCTGGTTAATGTGAAGGCACAATATGACAAGTTGTTCTAAAGAAACTATATACACATTTGTGAATTTGCGAGATATGGCTGCCTGGACTACCACAACTGTGACAAACACATACATCGATCCAAATCAGCTGTTACATTTCAGTTATGGAAATAATAATTATAGTCGCTGGACTCCATCAACTGGAACATCTAATTAACGACAGGTGGTCAGTACTTTTTCAGTCTGGAACTTCGCTGACTTGCTTCAGAAATAGGATTTTATAGTTTGACATGCCTGGTGATGTATAAGAATTGGAACTGCTTTTCGGCTAATGAAGGTAATGCATCCTCATCAAAGCCATCTCTCGATACCCTAAACAAATAGACAAACTTCTCTTACAGACCATTGAGGACACACCTTTATCAGCTAGTAAATCGACTGGTTAGACACATGTACCCTGCCGCAGTTCGAACCACCACATGAATTATATAGCTGCACCAGCATATTCATGAACTAGCAGAACTCAGTGGTCAACCCTGACCCTGTTTGATGCTTGGCATGCTTGTCGCGGTCACGTGGCAGCAGGACGCCTCGTCACTCCGGCCAAACATTTTAATGGAAACCGATTTTACACGACCGCAACACGGGGCCGGTACAGGTTTAAATTGAATTAACCACAACACCGTGTTGTGTTGTGCACCTCACAGGTGCAAATCCTTCTGCTCGTTTTAGCTGGAAATCTTTTGGTGGGAAACCTGACACACCGACTGCCGAATGCTGATATACGCCCTAACATAGTTTATCAACAATGTAGGGAATCCGCTTAATGAAAATTAACCTAAACCTATCGTAACTTAAACCAACGTCAGCTATCTCACCAAGGTTAAACCTAGCTTAAATTAAACCTACCATAACTCTGATCCAAGTTTATTAAAATTAATTTCTAGCCATAAGATTATAATACACACCTTCACATGAGTACTTTGCTATTAGGGTATTGATCGGGCAAGTATGCCTACAAAACATCAAAAATAATGGAAATATAAATAACCCATAATAAATTAATTAATAAAATTAAATCTATTATAGATATAAATTAAAGGAAATACAATCTTACCTAAAACTCAATCCTAACCGCAACAGCACACACATGTACAAAATAGCATTTTATATCAAACTATAAAGATGTAAAGCTATCTTGCAAATACGCAGAATAGAATAACCAAGTGAAACCAAACCGCAACCTAAAATCTAGCCATAACCCTAACAACGCCCCAGAAGAAGTCTATATAAACGTTAATTTTCTCTTAGGCAAGTAAATAGTATAATGTAAATCCAACTTAATAAAATATAACTTAAACGCTCCTTAAACCCACATAAATAATTTCCCATAGAGTACGCTATCTAGTTTAAACCTAACCTAACTTTACCTAAAGCTCGCTCTAACTAAAGCATCTACAAAAATTGTTCTTTTCTCTTATGTTACTGAACGGACAAATACCAAACTATAAATATAGACCGTTCCTAAATTTTGCCATAGAGACGTTATGGAGTATTTAACAAATTACGCACATTGATGACTATGGAGAATGGCTGTCATAATTACTTCATGAAATTACTCTTTTCACTCTAAAATGCATCTCCAACTTATTTTTATTTTCTGCGAAACAACATTAATATCAAACCTATGGTTAATTAATGAAATATTTTGTTTGATATCTTCTATTATCCCTGGAAGTGTGAGTTTTGAATTTAAGAACACTCAATATATAATCTAACTTACTCCCCCATGTATAGGAACGTTTCTTAGTTTGATAATTAGAAATACAGGATAACTCGGAAACAGGAATTTCAAACTTACGGTATTCAGCGACAAACACCAGAATACTTCTTGCCTTGCTATTTTCGTTAAGTGACTCTACTAATTATACCAATATGTGACAGGATACGCATTAAAATAATATTAATAATTGTCAAACTTTAAATTTTCTTTTTAACAATTAAATAGATACAAACTTACTTTTGTAAATATTTCTGACTGTACGAATATTTGTTTCTTTTCTCTTTAAAAATACGAAGAGTTTGCTATATATTAACTATTAAATGCTGTTATTTAAAACATTATATAGCGACATAGAAATTGTTTAAAAGGCATATAACTTTTGACAAACGTGTTTAATTGTAAAGTATTTTTAATCTAGGTATGCTTAGGAGCTCATGATGTTAGCATATACTTCTGGGAATACATTCAGAGGTCGTAAATAACCTGCAGGCCATGGTGTTACTTACAAGTGCAGGAGCGTCACAGGTCATTATAATAAAATGATTACTTTGGCCCTGCATGATGAAAGCACAACAGTAGTACAAGGCTTCCAGCTGACTCAATATTAAATGTAACAGCAGGGTTTCCATCCCAGTACATGGTCCGACAATCTCGCCTGCTTGTAGTTCACAGCATTCCTTGTCATATTTCCGGTTAGAATGGATGATTTCACTTCTTTCTATATTTCTTTAATAATTCAATAAAATTATTTCAAGCAGATGTAGTATTTAAAAGGCTACAATTTTGTTAACACGAATGATTACAGACATTGAATTGCTGCTTTATCCACTTTAATATTTGACAAACATTTTAATCTAACAAACCATTTATTCTAGAACCAGCAGATGCTGCACTCCATCAATATAATTGTGGAAGGAAATCGTAGCAGCACGGGAACAAGAACCCTACAGCTTCTTCTGAGTGGTTTCTTTACTTTGGGAAAGTTATTGTGAGGACGTTTAATATCTTCCATCCCTAAGGTAGTAGCAGCGTGACACTGGGCATTTTCATATAGAACAATGGATATGAAAAGGCTTTCTCGGCAAAAGAGAGCGAAGATAACGATACAAGTACTTGTGATAACTTTTAGTCCTGAAAAAATGCATATCATCACACCTTGAACATAAAGTAAAGCAGCAAAAATGCACAGTAACCATTTTTAAAAACATGGGCATTATATATTAACATCAGAACCAATTTCACATTCCGAGGTTATTGATGTAATTGTATACATGACCTTTCCTGTAGCCTGCAAAAACGTAACAATGCAATTTCTGAACATTCTTTAGATGACAGGCACCCAACGGGATGCAATTTTCAGATACCGAAGCAGTTTTTCTGTAATATCGGTTGGGTTATGCACCCAACTCCCGCATAGCCCGTTGTCTGTCTCTTCCAGAAACAGATTGCATGAACTCCAAGCCGAAGTTAGGACACCCGACATGCTACCGTTTGATAAGGTTAATTGCTTCCAGTAGACCCTTATTACTAAGGTCCTGATTCTTAGGTTTATTTGAAACTAATATACGTAAATTAATTGTTGCGACCTAAAATATCGAAAATCGCTGTTTTCTCTATTTTTAATGATAGAAGCTATAGTGAAATATTATTTTGCACCACTTCAAGCAATCGGGCAGAAATAGTTCAGCTTACTGCCATTAGATATCGCAGTAATGTCAACGACATGCTATCCTTAAAGGACAGCGAATGCGTTTCCATTAGCACGTTGTGAACCGCTTGCCTTCCATTTACATTGCTTTGTTGTAATACTTCTTCATTTAATTGCACAGTGCTTTCTCATCCATGAGAGCGGCCCGCATGACAATTGGAAGAACGCTGTCGGATATACTGAGGGTGCCAAAATTGTGTACACACTTCAAGCAAAAACAAAACAAAACAAACAAACAAAAAAACCAAACAAAAAACAAAAAAAAAAAAACTGAATTCATATAAACAGAAAATGATGAGCACTAATCATCTTAGACTTTTACAGTTACAACAGTTGCTCAAAATGCCCACCATCGGCTCGATACACTTCTGAGTACGTTGAACTGACTGATTCAGCAACGTTTGCGAAAGTGTCCTCAGTGATTGCAGCACATGTTGTTTCAATTTCTTCCCGGATTGTTGCCAGTGTAGCTGGTTTACTACTTTATACAACATCTTTAGAGTTTTCCGTAGGTAGAAGTCCAACGGAGTTAGATCCGGAGAACGCGGTGTAAATCTTTTCGTCCTATTACCTTTGAACAACATTCTTGGTTTTCCAATACCACTTCAAAATTACTTTCTGCTGTTCAAACGATAATCTTGGCTCCATTTTGTTGTAGCAACGCTAGTATAACGTAATGCGAGTCATATCTGTTTACAGAACATCATACGATAATCTTAGCTTCATTTGTTCATTGTTGATTTATAATAATGTTGACTATATTTGTTCAGTGTTGATTTACCTGTCACGTAGCACCACTATCATAATGCATTTGAGTCACACCTGTTTACAGAACATCATACTACATATTACTGTTGTTTCTCGGTCCAACTTTGAGATATATTAACTAGATATCTACTGTGAAAGTGTGTATACATTTTTAGTATACAAGCCCTCAATTCAAGCGCATGGAACTCTCATGCAAATTGCAATAACTACCTACCTTTGTCATATAAGATGAAACTGACATTCTTGTGCCACTATTTAACTCTCACACTTTTTAAGAAAGCTTGCATTCACTTCAATAGTTATTTTGTGAAATTGCTGCAATTTCTCTTTTCATAATGTCTTTCAGTTTTTTTCAACGTGTGCGCGTTATTCCGGTACACTTTATTTTTCAAGTTCCCTCATAAATAATAGGGGTCGCGCTGGCCGTAATCCCTTACTAATGGTCCTATCCTCAAAATTGTTCTCAATTATAGCTAACAAAGCAGAAGCTGTCTGCGCTGTAAAGAAATACTTTAGAAAAAAAAAATACATGTTTACATTCAAAGTCCAATAATCGAAGAATTGTGTGAATACAAAATTTACAATTTTTGGTCATACAATGACATTTATTGTTTCTCTGCACTTCTCAACCTGTTGTTCTGTGCAGCTTCATGGTCGTTTAAATGAAAACATGCATCGTTAAGTGTGGATTAACTTGTCCTTTGCCCACATTATCCAAAACCAGTTACTCTACTTATGACCATTATCACGTGTCTGCAACTCCTGACAACGTTTATTTTATACGGTTTGAATATCAAAAGTTTGCTGGCAGTCTAAGAGGAGATTTGCCAAATTCTGTTGTTGTATAAGCCTTTGCAGAGATTTCATTGAGCTTTGTTCTACAACTCTACAAGAATTTGTTCCCACATGCGAATCGTGTATGAACATTCCAGATCTGAAAATGCACTGATTTTTTGGGAATATATCATCATTAACACAAAAATAAAGCAAAAACATTTTGTATATAACTTATCACCTTACAAAAAGAACAAAGACGGTTAGCAGCGAATGCTTCTACGTTGTCACTGCACGCGGATGTCCATTTGAAAGCACTGTGGTACAGTGAAACTAAATGCTTACATCGCATTTAATGAAAAGTGAATCCATACTCGACAATAGATGCCCGTGTCAGACATGTCAGAAACAAGTGTATGTATTTAAGCCGTTTCTAGATATTTTGTTTGAATATCATCATAAGGTGATCACCTGTGTGAAAATAAACAGAGCGAAGGAATATTGCCAATAGAGCTGTAACATATATATATCAGCGCTCTCGTCTAATGTAAATATTCGCATTTCTGCATGTTTAACTCAGTAAATTCTGATCTGTGTCTATTATTCGTCTTACTAATGTACGGATCGACATTCTCAGTCTTGCAAAATAATTAATTTATTATTCCAGCTACTTTCAAAACACATTTTTCGCACATTTACCTTCTGTGAATGATTTCAACGACTTGCCGATTTCCCAAGCAACTTGCAATTAGTACGCTATTTGCAATTTCATCATATTAATTATTTATTAATTCTGATTTCCTTAATGATTTCTTTAATTGTTTTCAAATGTTAGACATTAGTAATCTTCTTCTCATTAATAAAGAAATTAAAATTTAGGAAGATAAGCGCGGCAGAGTTGTTTTAAATTAATAATTGTTTTAAATTAATTTAAATTAATCAGGTTATGAGACATTTTGGGGCTTGAACACTTAGAACTTTCTCTTCGTTTTCTTCTTCGTCGACCCACATCTACCTTACAATGTAGAGGTTTTGCAAAGAGCCTTCCATATCGTTCTGTCCTGAACTTTCCTTCTGGCTTCCCTCAAGACCACTCCTCTTATGGTAAGCGTGCTCTCCACATTGTTTTCCTATTATATCCTTGGGAGCCCTCGTTGTCGCTTGCCAATATGGTGTGCTTTCCCCACAAGTCGTGGGTATCCTCGCCACATGTCAGTGGAGCCGTTTTCTGCACAACTTCATCCAGGGGATTGCATCTCTGCTGCCTAAGTAATAGCGGGGACCTAAGCGGTGCAGTTGAAGTGTCACATCGTATAGTGCCAGTTCAATAAACATGGTGTGATTTACAAGAACTATTGACTTAATGCCGAGGTTTACATTCTGGTTCAACGTCACAGTCAATTCTATGAGAGTGTCCAGTTCATAGTATGAAAACTATTCTAAATATCAAAGAAATGTTCCCCTCCTCTAGAGTAACTTTTCGATGCCGTGTTATTGATGCTGCGTTGTGTATCGCTGTTAGTTGGGACTTTGTTTTTGGATACTCTGTTTCAGATGTGCATCATATGCAATTCCCTCCTCAATATCCTTTCCGAAAATGGCAAGGACGGGCATTCTTTGGCTACATGAAGTTAATTTCTGCCGAGTTTGAAACCGATTTGTAAATCGACAAGGTTTACAACACGGTGGCAGTCTCTGTCTTTTTTTTTTGCGCTGAGAATGCCGAGATACCACTTTGTTTACACCCTGTAGACTGTCTACGTTGACACATCGACAAAGTGGGTCACTTAATTCCTTTGTGTAATTGGCACGCCCAAACACGATGCCCTTTTTTCCATTCCGCAATGTAATCCTCTTGGCTAGAACTGAAGCACACCACCTCTCTGAGTAATTCAATTAGACTTAAAAGTTGGTACTGTTCTTTACAAAACTGCGACAAGAGCTGAGTAATGTTTTGTCCGGGATGTCTTATGAATTCGGATACAAACTACACAGAATTCAACTGTTTACAAATTACTTTGTATAAAAGAAATGTTTCCGTAATTTTTTATTCTGTCACAAGGTGCTACGCATTATTTTTACTTTAGTCAAACTTCCAAATATTTACTGTATTGCTTTAAATAGAATAGGTTTAAAAGAAATTAAATAAGAAACATTATTGATGCAGGTATTTCTCCTGAAAATTACCCTTGCATTAATAATTGAGTTACATTAAAACAGTTCCCTATGTATAGACTAAGACATGCCTCTAGTGATTACAAAATGTGTAAGCAGCTGCATGTTTCTTAGTACTAAAAATATAATTAGAATTTGCTTTTAATGTCGTAAGACAGAACTAATTTGGTACATCATTATCTTTAAATGTTTCTTTTCTACACTATTAGATAATGAAAAAACAGGAGCATTCCACCTAGTTATAGCACATTGTCACGATTTTGAATAATGTCTAATTTATTGTATAAACATGCAGACAAGTTCAATATATTGTTTACTTATCTACATATATTTAAATTTAGTCCAACAGTTTAATTTATACTCAACTACCGACTCTTCTTTGGTAACTTTCAGACTAAAGCAAAATTTGACGCGAATATACTTTGTTACAATTTCAGATGCCCATGCTACATTCCAGCCCGTGATGGTCGATTGTCTGTTCGCTGTCGTCAATAGAAGTTTCGCGTAGTTGATATTGTCATATGACAGTCTACATTTGTGTGTGTGTTTATGTTACGAGAAATACAGTACATACAGTACAGTATGAACCAGTACCCAATCGAACAGCTGTGTTTATTGTGTTTACGTGTCTATTGAAAAACTACAAGAATAAAGAAGTGTCAAAGAGAATTTATTGCGCAGCTTGAGGTTAGAAAACTATAGGAAAAGCCCTCCGTTTCTGTCCATTGAAGAAAAGACGAAAACACATTGTTGGATGTTTATGAAGGAGTGCGTTCAAAATTTCCCGAAGTTATAGTGCAGAAACTCCTAAACAGACTTCAGGAGTCTCCAAAGAAGTTATTGATTAAAATGTCACGGCACATGGAGATTTCAAAAGTACTTGTTAAGGAGTTGCAGAAACATCAAAGCTCACGCATATCGTGATTGTGTTGTGCAAGAGATTTAATTCTGGACTCCACGTGGTTCTCCTGCTGGTGTTGCTTAAGTGATCATGACAATTTCCAAATATCCGTGTTTGAGTTAGTATGAAACATGCGTGAGGTACCACTTATGATTTACAAGTTGATATGATCTATTTCCATATAACAGTGGATGTCATAATTTATATGAAAATCGTACATAAGTTTGAAAATCCTTTGAGAACGAAAAACTTTGTGCTGGTTATTTTCAGCAGTACGGTGTCATGTGCAACACCTTCGTTTTAGTATGACTTACATTTTTTTTTTTTTATAATTTGAAGATGACGTTTTTTATAAAGGACCATGGCCAATTTACTGGACCAGAGTTCTTCTTATAGGGTAAGCTGAAATTAAAAACTTATCGCTGCAATATACGGACTCTCGTGCGTCTGGAAAACACTTCTTGAACTCAATTGCAACTATATTCAAATATTTTTGTAAAAACATACACCAAGAAATGTTCTTGTTAAATGTTACTAAATATCGTTCATTAGTTTTAAAGTTATAGGTGAAATACCTAGCACAGATATCTTTATAATGATTCTCACTTAACGTGTATTGTAAATCCTTTGCTCTTTTGTTTTCATTTGTATTTATTTTACTTCTCACACAGAATCAATATAATAAGAAAGTGGTGCTACTTAATGCAAATCCAAATATGTCACTACTAATGTACTCAAAATGTTAGTAGCATTCTATAGTAGAAAAATTATATTATTGTCTTGATTTCCATCTCCTCGTGATTTAAGCTAGTTATTTTTCACAAGCACAGAAAGACTTAGTATGAAATAGTTTAAACATTTAACTTCCCTACTTCCTCACAGATCAATTTGATTAATGGTAAGAGGTAAAGTATTGTCCCTACTGAATAGAGAAATATTTGAGTTCATAAAAAATTAAAATGATTTGAAATGGAGTCATTCATCATAATTGTAAATTTTGCATAATGTTGAAAAGAAGATTTTCAGTAGGCGATATCTAATAAATAGTAAATTGAACAGAGCATTTTCGGGAAAGGAAGAGATTAAATGGCAAAAGAAGTGAGTTTAACAATCTCAATGTGTATAATAAGTTAGTTATTAGTTGCTTTAGCTTAAGGAGTTTTGCATTTTCTGTTACTTTGAACAATAGCAGGCAGTTTATATTTGTTATGAAGCAAATATTCAACACCTTATAAAGTACTGAAGGGAGTTGTTGTTTGGGCTATTAATATAACTTGCTGTGTTTTAATTAAATTATGTTAAAACTGAATATTATTTACTTTTATATTTTTATGCCGAGTTCGCAGTGCTCTACCACAAGCTCCTATATCTTGCACTCTCCTCTCACATTTTGCTACTTGTTCTGTATCGTGTGGGATCTGCAACGGCATTTCATTTCCTGTCTAAATATCCACGGGGCTGCAACATCCGTTGGCACTAAGCTCCAAAGACGAAAGTAGATTGAGTCACGAGGTAAAATATAAAGTTGGTAGAACGGGAGGAAAGCAATAAGCCGGTGTAAAAGAAAAGTGTTTGACATGATGTGAACGGTGTGAAGCTGTGCAGAAAGGACTGTCAGCTGTCTCCTGCAGGTCGATTTCCTTCTTATTCCTCTCGAAAACAACATGTTGCTTACCTGAAGTCCATGAATAGAACTTTCAAGCTATGAACACTTTTAATGGTTTCGTATTTCTCAAATAGTTCAAGATAATTTATTAAGGACGTTCAAAAATAAACATAAATTCTTCATTAATCTTTACTTGAAAAATCTGGAATATTTACAGCATTTTTTGCTGTAAAACCATAACTTCAAACCTAGTTAGAATCTGAGTTTGTAAGATTTAAATTTCAAATTTTAAAACGTGCAAAATACGAGCTGCTCTATTTCTTCTACCCCCCTGATTTTCCCATATAATGTTCTTATTAATAAACATAATTAAATTATATTTGACATGGACATATCAAAGTATGCACTTCCAGAGCACGTGTTAAAAAGGTTAGCATCAGCAACAAGACAGACCTCTTCAAGTTAGAGAAAGTATTTGCTAAGGCATCGGAGTCACAGCCTCAATTAAAAAAATCTGATGCCGTACGGTTAGGTGATCTAAATGGCCAAATACTTTAGAAATTACATTGGAGATGTGAAAAATCCAATGCGCAGTTCCTCGTCGTTTATTCACAAATCCATAACATATTCATACAAAGTGCTATATTTATTTTCAACAAGAATAATTGCGAGAATTGCCACTACCTGAATACAAATATTTCTTAGGTGGCACCATGTTCCATGTATAAATCAATGGCAGTAGTTTCTTCTCTTCGTTGTGAGGTTTTCAATTTTTATACAGCAGTTAACAGAATGTGTATATTGCTTTATTTACTTATTTTTTGTCCTCGTTCACAAGTACTTGCCTGAGGTACTAAGTACATACTATTCCATTGTATACTGGGTTATATTGTATTGTACGTACTGTATTACAGGCACGTGGTTGGTGACAATCTCCAGTAGCAGTATCATATATTTCACACTCTACCCAAGACAGAGAACACGCAATCGGTCTTAAGGGGATGCAGAATAGTAAAGCCGCACCAAAGATATTGGAATTCAATTTTATAAATTACATTATTATGCGTTATAATGTGAAATACAAGCGAGTTAAATAATCGATATTTTCTCCCCTAAAAGTCTCATTTTTAAAATTAGTAATTAAGGCATATTTATAGTCGTATTTAATTAAAAAATATATTGAACTATGATTACATTTTCACAGATGAAATTTAACCCTTTACCATCAGGATCGCCCAATATCAAATATTTGTATGATTACATAGCATACCAGTTTACGTTTGGATCGCAACACCGTTGCTATGTTGCATGGGTGATTCTACGATATTATTACTAAACGCAGTTTACTCTCCCATATTAAGAAAGGAGATTCAAAAACTCTCTGTCTACATGTTGATGCTTACTTAAAATGTTATTTATCATTCGCTGTTGTTTTTGAGAAATAGGAGCCCGTGCTCACTTTTGGATTTATAGCATATATGGATTACCTTTATACGCACTTTTCAAAAATTTCCCACATAAAAGGCTACACATTTTTGCTGATAGATTTTCTCAAACTTAGTGAGGGGTTCCACTATGAAATTATTAGCTGTAGTCGAGAATTTTTTGGAAAAGGACAGAACTGTGTTCTCTTATATTAACCAACTAAAAGTAAACAAAAACCGTGTCCGCATTTCTTCCTACATTTAATTTTTTCGTAAAAATTTGTCATGTAATTTTTTGCATCAACTCCTATTTCCTTGTAATGGAGGTCTTAACATGAAGCGTGCATTTTCTTAAGAGTTTCAATATTTGTTATTTAGGATATTTACATATTTAAGTAGACGATTATGAACATAAAACATAATTTACATAATCTAAAAAAAATCACAGCATTTTCCAAAACTTTCATGATAAATTTCTGTCTTTTTAATATAATATTCGTCATTTTAAATGAGTTTTGTCCCGCACTGTAAAATCAACTATTTTTAGCACGAGAGATAAATCATCAACTGTAGGTGGCCTCATCAACTCAATGCAAGTAGCCGAGCAGTCATTCCAACTTTCATCGTCCAATGAGGTTTGTCTTTTAGTTTCCGTACATCGACAAACAGTGTTCATTGTTGCGCTCCATAAACATTTTAATACAGCTCGCTGGCTTACATACACGTCAGTGTCAGCCATTTTATAAAGCGATGGTGTTGACTTAAGAAGCTGTTATTGTATGTGGAGCCTGTAGAAAATTTGGGATATGGCGCCAAATTCAGATATCTCGCATTACTAAAGAGGAGGCATTACTTTCTGACTGGTTCATACATCTGAATTTAGGATCACTGCACAATTTAAATTTGTTAAATTTTAACTTAAATAGCTTTGAAACTTCTTGGCAAACCATTGAAGTACCTGTAGGGATTGTGGGAAACTTTTCCAATGTCGTACAAACTATCTTCATTCGCCTTCCTTTATGCTTTTAGCCTCCTTCACAAGTTAATGAATTGAACGTTAAAATGGAAATTTCCTCTGAAATTATCATTTTACTTTAACAGTTGAAAAAGCACAAATACCCAATGTTTAATTTTATAACCGTTTTCCATTGTAAAACAGACAGAAGGAGCAGTTGCTCTTCCAGATATCAGAATTCTCAGTGACTCGGTTGTAAAATTCAGGAATACGATCCCAGCAGATTACATAAAGTAATAATATCGCCAGCCAATAAGGAAATTAATAGTTTACGATCTGAGTTTTATTAGATCTCTCTTTACATGACGTGATAATAAAAAATAAATTCAATCTATTGCTCAATTATTTGAAAGGTGACAGACTTCGGAGATGTTTGACAGCAGGTCTATGTCTTATTTCTGCTACCTTGTTTTAGTCTTTTCTCTGTTCCCATGATATCTTTATTATTTCTAAAACAACCAATGCAGTACTTAGGAAAAAACATGCGTTTACTTTTGTTATTTTCAAACAGCTCATCTGGTGCGATGAGATTTGCAAATCGGAGTAGAAATATTAAAAATACGGCATCAGCAATAGCTTGTGGAGTTTCGTTCTTCTTAGAGACTTAGTTTGTACTAGAAATATGTAAGCATCACAACAAATAAGAAAAAATTTGAATAATTGGATTTAATTAACATGAAAGATAATAAGGTATTGATTTACAGGGGAAAACATTCTCCCTGCAGAGTTGTTCAGTGCTTACTGGGTAAAGGAATCCCAGTGTGTCGTGTAAAAGTATTTTATATAGGAAATGCCAGAGATGCCTACAGTTGCCCAAAGGGCATCTGCCTCAGTTCTCCAGGGTGCACTTTCATTTCCAGGTTATGAGCATTTGATTAACAATCATCTAAAAAAAGAAGGCGATGCATTCTTTCGAAAGCCCCTTTATGCCATTGAAAACAGCTGTAGAGGCTCGCGAACAAACGAACGTCGTTATAACAGTCATTACAGCGCCATCTTGCCCCACTTGATGTTATTGGAACGTAAATGGAAGAAGCGTCGTTATTTGAAATTCCGATAGACACATGACGGGACGCCTTCGCGATATTGAATGGTTTCGAAGCCCTTCCTTCCGGTGATTGCGTTAGGCAACGGACTCTGGCGATATCGAAATTAATTTATTCAGAAGCTTGCTGTGAAGCCAGGGTAGAGTATTGGATTCTGCTTCGACTGCATTATGAATCCGGCGGGCCCGTCTTTTCGCTTGAGGTTTATTTTATATATCTATACCTCATTTTCCCTTAGCTAACACTTGCTATGATCTTCCCCGTATTGTGAAAGTAGAAATCAGTGGATATGGACGCAATACCATGGATCTTCTGAAAAACGAACATCAGAGAAAGTGCCTTTCATTTAGGTTCTGAGGGATGCGGATTAAATTAATTCAGTAATGTTTATTTTCTCAGTGTTCTCTATTTTGTTAGAAAACCCAGTTTTATAACATTATTCAGAATAATTGGAGAAGATAGGCGCCATTAGCTTAAATCTTCAAGTTTTTATGAGCTTGTACTTCTTGGGTAACTGAACCCAACGTCCGTAAAAGTAAACAAGTAAAGCATGCAACTGTAACATTCCAATGTACAAGTTAAAAAACGTTTTCAAAAATTAAATTTCTTAAGGAAACATATCAAAACAGCTGTCAGTTATAACTTGGCTCAACGTTGCCATCTTGGTCACAAACAGTTGTAAATATTTCTGACAATGTGTCATTTAAAGTTGTAAGACACTATTATGACTGTATCCGATTCTTATGGTAATAATGACATGAACATGCCTTAATCAAATTAATATTTTGCTCAATTTTTTACGCATGTGAACATCTATATCAAGCCTAAAGCAATTACTTTCAGCGCAAGCACTCATTCAGAATAGTAATTCTTTTTAAGTTCCTCGCTCATAAACTTCCACATGATGGAGATTGTTTTTAGATTTAAACAGTCCATAATAAGCATGTATACATTTTACTTTTCTTCGAGCTTGATGACAGCTTAGTTCAGATCTAATTGTTGGATGAAAAACAAAACCGACAGTTTTAAAAGCTGAAACAGCAATATGCCTTTCTTATCCAGCAATTGCTCAACAGAAGTCTTCTTCAGTCACTCTCCAATATACCACCCTGTCTCAAAATATGCATAGTTCTTTTCGTCTCTTCATTAATGCCTGCACCGGGTTGAAACAGTTCTTGCGGCCCATACCCACTGGTGTAAGCAAAACACCAGAGGACGCGAAAGATCTTGCGATTAATAAATTACCATAGACATTCAGATTAATCGCATGATTATTAAAACAGTTGATGTTCTTTCCTAGTCCTGCTGAGTATTACGATTCAACAAAATAGCCAATAATTACCCTGAGATATTGTAGTCATAAGTGTGGACAACAACGATAGAGCGATAATTAGTCAATCAATGATGCACCATTACAAACAATATATGGCGACTCGAAACTATATCGTTTCATAATTTAACGCAAAGTGAAGTCGACGACAAACCGGTTTCACGAACGTCGGGACACCGACAAAACCGCTTCAGGGTTCCGTCAAGAATGGGCAGTACAGGAGCGACATTAGCAAGTTATTTTAGGACACGTTATGCACTCAAATGCTGAAATTATCTTCTTTTATTTAAAACCACTGTTAGCCGCCGAAATATCGCCATATTCCTTCTCAGGAGGGGAAATGAACCTAATACATTGTTTGTTTTAGAATATTACACGCCGCAGCTTACAGTAAGATATTTATAATTAAATTTTAATACTATTAATCATATTCACTGCCTAAAATAATTTGTAAAATTCATACATCAGCTACAAAAAGGTAAATACGAAAACTGGCAATATTGTAGCCAAAACTACTTGATCAAAACAATGCATAATTTAAAAAATTAAATATTTTTTCATTTGTTGCTTTACTTTACTGATAACCATGTAAGTATACTGTTTTGAGTTGTAAATTACTATTTATGATTTGAACAATTTAGTATATATAGTTGTTAATTCTGTAATATAAAGTAAACAAAGTATAAGATTAACTTGCCATTTTTATTTATTTAAATTTTTATTTTAAAATGTCCTTTTATTTAGGCAATCGGTGTGGCTACTTAAATCATATACTTACAAATTTAATAAATCAATGCAACATTTCACGTATATTATAAACAAGATACGAATAAATAATATTTCATAATTATTTTATTGGTGGTTTCAATCAAATATCTGCCTAATTTTTAAAAGTATAAAGAAAACTCATTTGCTCCTTTCTATGGTGACTTCATGTCAGTGACATGCAAGAGCAGGTCTCCTGTGTTGCAACACGTGGCACTTTTATTTTCTGAAAAAAATAAGTGAAATGCTCTCACTATAGATATATTAATCATATCAAGCAATGTATTTAAAAATACTCGAAATAATATTATCTATACCTTGTGTGTATTAATTCATTGTCCTGTACTATAGCCTGTGTCACAACCCCATGTGGGCCTTAGCTTACCACGAGGACCGCTGCGTCCTCTACCTCCGTCACATGATATCATTGATAAGGTACAGTATTGCAGGAGAGCAGACCGCATCCCGCTGATTGCTATATTGCTGTTTATTGGATCGAAGAACGCCACCTCTCCATCAGGCATCTTCCCCATTTTCCTCACGAGGCTGGGTAGACCCCGTTCCCCTAAGCAGGTACCGGAAATCGAACCCGGGCCTCCCGGGCAGCAGTCAGCTACGCAGAGTGGTGGTCTGTTAATTTATCCAATCTGTATGTATCATTTAGCTGGGCTGTACTAATAGACAGGAATGTTTAATAAAGGAATATTAGCTGTAGCCCATTGCGACCTTGGACTTTGGTATTTGGGTTTTATAGTGCACGCATATCGCTGATCTAATTAATACCATAGAAAGAGTAACCGCTCCTAGGGTCTTACAGCAGACTTGAGTAAGTCACTCGATTAGCATGTCATCATTAGTGATGTGTTGATGATGCACATCAGAAGACAAGGGTAGTACAAACATGGCGTTTGTAATGTACCCCAACAATTTATTATTAAAACTTTCATTCTGCAATGTTTACATAACATTTTAAATTAGTTTTTACTTGCTCTTCATTTACATTTATCAATAAAATTTCAATTACAATTCCACAGATTTTAAAACTACAACATTAATACTATAACTACACAAAAAACTACCACTACGGCTATTTTAACTATAACTTATAACTGAACCTACAATTGTTAATAGCAATTAATTATTACATTTCACTTGTATTTAAATCAGATACTTTTTATCGAGTATACCTTTACTTTTACATTACAATTAATTCATTTACAACTTTTTTAAACATTCCTTCCTCCTTCTCTAGTTCTCGGTCTACTGCTCCTTCTTTCAGCTGCTTCCTTTCCGCCCGAAGACTGCCATTATTCTTTTCTTCTGTTAATTCCGCTCTCTTCTTCTGATTCAATTTGGGTGCTATCTTCTTTATCTTCCTGTCTTTGTACTGATTCTTCTTGCATATATTTTTCCTAATTCTCTGGGGTCTTCTAGGGAAATGTACGATTTCTGACCGTTGGATTTTCTATCTTTTGTTTATATGCCCTTCTGCAATTTTATATGATATTTTATTTGTTAAAGAATTCAATACGTTAAAATCATCTTGATCTCTCATGATGTTCCAGATGTGTTTCCCCGCAAATAGCCATTTTTCCTCAGCTACAATTAATTGACTGTGCTTAGCACATTCGGATGAACCATATTCTGGTGTATCGATCACGTTACAGTCTGTGCATGTAATCTAAAGTTCAGCAAATAAGAGCAATGTGTACCGCACACTGTTACAAAATGTTTTATTCCTTACTGGGTTGAATATGTTGCTTTATGGATGGAAAGATTTCATACACTCTTCTACCTTCTTTTATTTTATCCTATCCTTGTTGCCATATTTTAATAAAGATTTTTATATATTTTTTTATTATTACAGCCAATAATATCCATTGATTTAGAATTGTTTTGTTTTTAAGCCAATAAGAGGCTGCTATAATAAATAAATTTGCCCAATATATCCAAGATTACTAGTCCTAATGTAGCAGCTGTGCAAAATGCCCCTGACCGCCACGGGTGGCCGAGGTCGTTAAGGCACGGACTCGTGAGCGGGAGGTCTGCGGTTCGAATCCCGCCAGGACCGTCCTCCCTGACTGGGGTTTTTTCCAGGTTTTCCTCAGTCTTCATAACTGGCAAATGCCGGGGAGGTACCTAAACTTAGGCCTGGAACGCTTCCTTCCTAAAAAAAAATATCCTTTCCCAATTTATCATTTCATTTCATGTATCATCAGTGTCCACCGCCTGTGGTGCCTCAGTAGTAAAAACGGGCGTTAAACACTACTCAAAAAAAAAAAAAAAAAAACGCCCCTGTACATTTCAATAAAAATTTCCCTCGGAAACTCCTTAAAGTGCATCTAATAAATATCTCGTGTGCATTTCTCCCCAAAATCCTCGTTCATAGTTAACATGGCTGTAAAGACTTTATTGTGAATGATTTTTATTCCTTCATCTTGTATATTAAAATATTTCTGTCCAATATTTACCAACTTAAACATATGTTTTTTTTTTTTTTTTTCTGCTCGAGTTCTTGTAATTTCTTTATGTTTCTTAAATTTAATTTTTCATCCAAATCGATACCTAGATATTTGTTTATCGCGCGCATTTTATATTAGTATTGCTAATTTTATTAATTGATTTTCTTTTTAAATTTCTTTATATTATAATTTGTGTTAATTTCAATTTTACTTTTATGCACCAGTTGTTTACATGAACATTTAATATATTCGATCTCTTTTAAATTTTCTTTGTAGTATTTCTTTCTATTATTATTATTATTATTATTATTGAGTCATCTGCATATACTTTAATAATCTTTTTATACTATCTAAAGCTTTTAATTTTTCTATTTGAAATTCCAAAAATATGTCCCATGATTGGGACCATATGATTCATCCTTGGGACATCCTTTGTAATAGTCTGGTTTGTACCTTTAGCATATACTCGTTTATTTTTACAATAATCTACTACAGAATTATAAATGTTTTCGGGTATTTCATTTTCCTAAATTATGAAAGAGTGCCGGCCACCATAAGTTGTTGTCGGTCCTGGTGGTGTAGTGGTTATTAATACTTGCCTCCTACACCCAAGAACGCGGGTTCGAACCCGGCTAGGACCGTTGGATTTTTTCGGGCGTAAAAATCGTAAGTATGGCTTCCTTCGGAAGGGAAGTAAAGCTGTGGGTCCCGTGTCGTACATTTACGGCACGAAAAAGAACCTTAAGCCTGAAAGAGAGGCCTCTGAGCAAAATTTGTCGGCCGTTTCACGCCCTGAGTGGAATGGGACGCTGATGACCTGAGAAGTTAAAGAGCGTCCATAAATCAATCAATCAATCAATCAATCAATCAAGCCATAAGTTGTTAAACGCCCCAAGAATATAAAAAAATATATTGCTATTACATATTTTTTTATTTGTTGTTTATGCAATCCCTACTCTCTCGTTAATGACGCCCTCTGTTAATTTCCCTTTTCTTAATCCAAAGTGTTGAATATTCACAACAATCATTGATGTATGTTCATCGATTCTTTTGCTCAACTTTTTTTTTGTTCCAGAGCATTAGTAAGTAAATAGGCCTATAGGATTTCGGCTATATAAAACTTTTATCTGTTTCTTTGTTTAAAATGATCACATTCGCTACCTTCAAGCAGTAAGGCACTCTTCCCTGTTATTAAACAGCTGACACAGGTACGGAGTAGCCTATCTTCGAACTGTTGTAGCACTTCAGATTTTTTTTCGTCCAGTCCTGGTGATTTTTTTCTGCTTTAATTAATTTTTATTATTTCAACTTCATGTAAGGGATAAATGACACCTTCGGCTATATTTTCGATAAGACGTTTTTTTTTCTTCTTAGTTTCCTGTAGTCTGAGTTATCATTTCCTTTATTATCGTTAGGTAACAGGTTTAGAGGCAGAAAATTTAAATAATCTGTCCAATTTATAGTCACTTTATCAAGAGTAGATACGTTATTAGTTTGTATGGTATATCCCATATATTGCTTCCATGCAGTTTTGCGACATTGTTTTCCTTATATTTGTTTCTAATTTCTCTATATTTGTTTACGTTACTTTCTCTTTCTGAAGTAATGATAGATTTCTAATAAATTATTACAGCTTTTCTAACTTATCTATCTTAGTTTCAATAGATTATTGTTTTAGTTCTGGGTATGCCATACTTCATAGCTTTTTGGATGGCTTTGGTTAGTTCTAATGCTTTATTGTTAACGTCATCTTACTGTCGAGGTATTGTAGTTAATTTAAATTTAGTTTTTAGTTTATCCCAATTTTATTTCTTTATACTGTAGGGTCTTTTATTCGCACTCTATCTTTGTTCTAGGTTTTTATTAATTTTTACGTCGAAATAAATTATACTGTGATTACTTGAAGTAAATGATTGACCTACCCTCCAATTTGTAAAAAAATTCTTGATTTTTATTTGTCAGTATAATATCCATGTTGAATGTAGCTCCTGCTCTGTTACTGTAAGTGGGTGGGTTACATGGTTTCGTTCCTACAATTAACTGTAGCTTCGCTACCTCCTCCAGTAGTTCCCCGCTTTTGTCCTTGTAGTTACTGTTCTACTATTGTTCTATAGTTGTAGTTACTGTTCTACTATTGTTCTATAGTTGTAGTTACTGTTCTACTATTGTTCTATAGTCGTAGTTACTGTTCTACTATTGTTCTATAGTCGTAGTTGCTGTTCTACTATTGTTCTATAGTTGTAGTTACTGTTCTACTATTGTTCTATAGTTGTAGTTACTGTTCTACTATTGTTCTATAGTTGTAGTTGATGTTCTACTATTGTTCTATAGTTGTAGTTACTGTTCTACTATTGTTCTATAGTTGTAGTTACTGTTCTACTATTGTTCTATAGTTATAGTTGCTGTTCTACTATTGTTCTATAGTTGTAGTTACTGTTCTACTATTGTTCTATAGTTGTAGTTACTGTTCTACTATTGTTCTATAGTTGTAGTTGCTGTTCTACTATTGTTCTATAGTTGTAGTTACTGTTCTACTATTGTTCTATAGTTGTAGTTGATGTTCTACTATTGTTCTATAGTTGTAGTTGATGTTCTACTATTGTTCTATAGTTGTAGTTACTGTTCTACTATTGTTCTATAGTTGTAGTTGCTGTTCTACTATTGTTCTATAGTTATAGTTACTGTTCTACTATTGTTCTATAGTTATAGTTACTGTTCTACTATTGTTCTATAGTTATAGTTACTATTCTACTATTGTTCTATAGTTGTAGTTACTGTTCTACTATTGTTCTATAGTTGTAGTTACTGTTCTACTATTGTTCTATAGTTATAGTTACTGTTCTACTATTGTTCTATAGTTGTAGTTACTGTTCTACTATTGTTCTATAGTTATAGTTACTGTTCTACTATTGTTCTATAGTTGTAGTCACAGTTCTACTATTGTTCTATAGTTGTAGTTGCTGTTCTACTATTGTTCTATAGTTATAGTTGCTGTTCTACTATTGTTCTATAGTTATAGTCACTGTTCTACTATTGTTCTATAGTTGTAGTTACTGTTCTACTATTGTTCTATAGTTATAGTTGCTGTTCTACTATTGTTCTATAGTTATAGTCACTGTTCTACTATTGTTCTATAGTTGTAGTCGCTGTTCTACTATTGTTCTATAGTTATAGTTGATGTTCTACTATTGTTCTATAGTTGTAGTTGCTGTTCTACTATTGTTCTATAGTTGTAGTTACTGTTCTACTATTGTTCTATAGTTGTAGTTGAAGTTCTACTATTGTTCTATAGTTGTAGTTACTGTTCTACTATTGTTCTATAGTTGTAGTTGCTGTTCTGCTATTGCTCTATAGTTATAGTTACTGTTCTACTATTGTTCTATAGTTGTAGTTACTGTTCTACTATTGTTCTATAGTTGTAGTTGCTGTTCTACTATTGTTCTATAGTTATAGTTGCTGTTCTACTATTGTTCTATAGTTATAGTTGCTGTTCTACTATTGTTCTATAGTTGTAGTTGCTGTTCTACTATTGTTCTATAGTTATAGTTGCTGTTCTACTATTGTTCTATAGTTGTAGTTACTGTTCTACTATTGTTCTATAGTTGTAGTTGCTGTTGTACTATTGTTCTATGGTTGTAGTTGCTGTTCTACTATGGTTTTATAGTTGTAGTTGATGTTCTACTATTGTTCTATAGTTATAGTTACTGTTCTACTATTGTTCTATAGTTGTAGTTGCTGTTCTACTATTGTTCTATAGTTGTAGTTGCTGTTCTACTATTGTTCTATAGTTATAGTTGCTGTTCTACTATTGTTCTACAGTTGTAGTTGCTGTTCTACTATTGTTCTATAGTTGTAGTTACTGTTCTACTATTGTTCTATAGTTATAGTTGCTGTTCTACTATTGTTCTATAGTTGTAGTTGATGTTCTACTATTGTTCTATAGTTATAGTTACTGTTCTACTATTGTTCTATAGTTATAGTTACTGTTCTACTATTGTTCTATAGTTGTAGTTACTGTTCTACTATTGTTCTATAGTTATAGTTGCTGTTCTACTATTGTTCTATAGTTGTAGTTGCTGTTCTACTATTGTTCTATAGTTATAGTTACTGTTCTACTATTGTTCTATAGTTGTAGTTACTGTTCTACTATTGTTCTATAGTTGTAGTTACTGTTCTACTATTGTTCTATAGTTGTAGTTACTGTTCTACTATTGTTCTATAGTTATAGTTGCTGTTCTACTATTGTTCTATAGTTATAGTTGCTGTTCTACTATTGTTCTATAGTTGTAGTTACTGTTCTACTATTGTTCTATAGTTATAGTTGCTGTTCTACTATTGTTCTATAGTTGTAGTTGCTGTTCTACTATTCTATAGTTGTAGTTACTGTTCTACTATTGTTCTATAGTTATAGTTGCTGTTCTACTATTGTTCTATAGTTATAGTTACTGTTCTACTATTGTTCTATAGTTATAGTTGCTGTTCTACTATTGTTCTATAGTTGTAGTTACTGTTCTACTATTGTTCTATAGTTATAGTTGCTGTTCTACTATTGTTCTATAGTTGTAGTTACTGTTCTACTATTGTTCTATAGTTGTAGTTGATGTTCTACTATTGTTCTATAGTTATAGTTACTGTTCTGCTATTGTTCTATAGTTATAGTTGCTGTTCTACTAATGAGACCTGCAATAGCATCCGCCATATACATTGCTTGAGAATTTTATAATCATTTTCTATATCTCTTGTTCTATTTATATATGATTTTAATGCTTTCGCTAAATTAAAAATATGTCATTTCCTTCTAAGTGCTACTTTTATACCCAAGAGGAGTCAGATCTGGTAACACGGAGGACATGGCTAGAGCCGTTGACGCACGTCCGATACAGCGCCATGCAGTTCCCTTATTCAGAAAGCTGAAAAATCTCACTATGAAAGTGAGAAGGCGCTCCAATGTGTTGAAATATGAAATCTGGATATGTTGTGGCTAAGATAACAAGCAGAGTTTCAGCATGTCCACAGGTTGCTCCCCTGTTAAGGAGTGCAAAATGCTCCATCCACAAACGTGTTAAGCAACATGGCACAGAACACGCTGATTTTAAGAGAATGTTGAAAATATTGTTCATTGCATGCACGTTTTCATTTCTCCAAGCTATGCACTTTACTTTGCCGCATATATGGAAGTGCATTCATCACTGAAAACCAATCTGGTAGGAAAATCATCCGCCAGCAATTCCTGGAGGTTACTGCAGTTATTAAATCTTGAGGTATAAGCCAGTACAGCACTATGAAAGATATGTCAACATCAAAACGTACTGGCTTTTTTGAACTAGGCCTTTATTTATCAGCATAACAAAAGAGATCTTGTTAATCCATTTCGCTGGTCATTTGAAAGAGAAGCTGGAGGTGAGCGCTCAAAGAAGATAAAGAACACTCCACTCTTGAGTATATATTTCTTCATCGTCTTACTTAAGCCGCTGATGGGCGGAAGAAAAGGACAGATGTCAGAAAGTGGGTGTACTAACATTTGAAAGGCAGAGCGTCAGATTACTGCAGCTGCGTAATTAAACCATGAATATTAAAAGGAGAGATACATATTCCACTTTTCTATGCTCTGGTCACATCAGAGAAAAGCACTCCACTCAAAGCGAGGCAGAAACTTTGTTTCAGTTCCAGCAAGATTAAATACTATTTTATGTGAGCGGCATTATTAAAGTTCTTGATTTATTCGGAATAATTGAGAAAGTATGATAATAAACGTAGATGCCGACAGAATCCATGCAATTGTAAGAAAATATCAGCCCCCAAGAAATTAACGACACCTTATAGCAGAGATTTTACTTAAACACTGACAATGTAAAATAGGCAACTTAAATCAAAATGTAAAGGCACGTGTCATTGCTAAAATAATAATGTTTCTTGAACAACATTTGAAAGCACAATATTTCTCTTCTCCACTTTCGTTGAAAGGCTGCCATTATTCAATGCATACAGGAATTAATCCAGATGGAATTTTTCATCAAGTAATGCGAAGTGACCAAGAAATAGATATTTATGAATACTAAAGACTTATTAATATTTCGAAGAACAAGTGTTTCAATATTATAAAACACGAAAGAAGTAGAAGAATGCAATTAGACAATGATTGTCGAATTTAAATACTCTGTTAATTAAAAAGTGCATTTAAATAACAAGAGTTGTGATTAAACACAGGAAAAAAATTTTTTTTGCATATGATGTCGCAAGTTAGTAGAGATTTGCAATCATCAGTCATTTAGTAACATCTGCAATTACAGGTCTTACTAGTTTCTAGTTCGAATAATTACCTGTTTAAAATTGAATCAATTTAAATAGAAAGATTAAAGTCAGGGCTGGTTACGTTTTATGTTTTACCTTTTCACACCCAAACTACAAAAACTGCTGAACATTTTATACAATTGTTGCGTTTTGGTAATAAATTGTTTCGAAATGGAGCTGTTTGTTTTCTATTCTGAGCAAAATGAAACAACAATAACAACACTCCAGGTTGCCAGGCAAAGACAGGAAACAAAAGATGTAATAATCGCTTCTTTAAACTTTAAGTGTCATAAGGTAGAGATGGGCAAGGTGAGGGTGTGAGACCTTTGTTTTTAACTTCCCCGCTAATTGTTGTTTAAATTATTTTATTTAGGAGGGAGTTCTCCCGAGCGGCAATTTTTGAAGTGAAAATTCTTGATGGGTCTGGTGACAAATGTGAACCAGAGACGAGTTTGGAAAAGATAATAGGAAACTCACATATATCTTACTTTATTGATGATAGTGCCAAATACATAAAAATTATGGAAATAATTGATAACTAAAAGTACTGCTTACAGCCTTAAATAAGATGATATTACGTGAGAGAGACCTCACTAATTAAATAAAAATGATTTGCAATCCAATGAATTTTAATGCAAATCGTATTATAAATGATTCTTATGAAATTTAAATGTGAAACGAGCAGAAAAGCTATTAAATTCACGTGTTATCCAAAATGCACTATTTTTAAATGTTTATGGATTTATTAAAACATATTAATATTATTTTATTTTTCTAAAACAGCAAACATCTAGCTTTCCCGCTAAAATGATATTCTTTTTTAACGTAACACAAAATAATATCTTTATTTGAAACTAGAAGCCTGACCAACGAAAGCCCCATTTTATTTTTTTTTTAATTTCTCCAACATGCGTTAATTTTATAAAACGGAAAACGAGGATGCATTGCTGTCATCTGATTTTCTAGTTCCACCATTCTCTGCACAGGCTGAACATCTCTTCCCACCCAAGTAGAATGTTCATCAGAAACTGCGTTCAGTTCTGATAACACACAGCCGGATTAACAAGATGAATCGTGTGATCAAGTACTTGTGATTATGTATATCACTTTTCAATAGTGCAATTTGAACATCTCACACAGTTATAAGGAGCCAGGCAGGATTTTTTCAATAACAGAGTAGGCATTATCCTGAAATACTTTATCTATGTTTCTTCTAAGTCCAATAAATCCATATCATATCCCATAAAATGTGCTTACATGAGTTTCTTAACCGTTCGCAGACGAATAACTGCAAACATTTAGAATGTTTGGTTTATGTGTATTGGCCAAGGTGTTTATGAAATTGCAGGGAATGCATTTTAAAATTTTTGGACGAGTGCCACATTTATTTGTTTTGGAGTCTACTAAAACATTTATTTAACATTTGATGTTTTTCTTTGTAATTGACAGTTATAATTAAATTAGTAGATTCAAACGATAGATATCTGCGTTCCAGTCGATCATGCGCGCGGGCTGGAACAGTAGACAGAACGACCACCCGCCGTTTTCAGTAATCTCTCCGCTTAAGTTATGTGGTCTGTAGAATAGTTTGTAAGAAAATTTAGAGATATTTGCTGGTTCTCGCATAGAAATATTGTAAGAGTGCTGGTTCTTATATTTTGTGAAACAGGATTATTTAGCAATAGAATTCCTAACAGAAGAAACACTTAGCATTAGAGAAATATTAGAAGTTTCCGCAAAAATCTATGTCGTGTTGTCACAAAAAAGTTCAGCCCATAGAGCTACTAAATTGCTAAACTCGACACCTTACAGAGCTGTTTTAGTTTACGGTGTAAGTCATGTGACTTTGCAGAATATTATCACTCTACAACAATACTTTAGTTATTTGCACGATTATGCTTGTTTGCAAAACTAAAGACTCGGAGCACTGAACATCCCCAATTAAGTACGAGGTTTCCTTGCATGACAAAATAGTTGGTATGTAATGCAGTGCAGCTGAAAGATGAAAACAACAATACGTCCCGCGATTCTTTGAAGGCTTTGAGGGAGATTTTGATGACAAAATGCGACCATTATTAGTGGAAAGTGTTATAAAATAAACCTTACACTATTCATAAATACTGAAAGACAATATAAGAACATAACTTCAAAAATATTCACAATTACAACTTTTACATGCAGACACTAATTTTCTCAGAACTGCCTGAATGCAGTGAACACCACTCTGAATATCTGACAACTAACCTTAGACAGCAGGATTGCTTAACAGCGAAGCTACACACGAACTTACTGTACACTCGTATACAAATCTCAGATGAAAAAGAAAGTGCTGGCTAGTGCAGTCTGGTAGCATGTACAAAACGTTCTGTTCACTTCGATTAAGATTTCTCTAACGTAGACTTTAATTGTGATACAGTTTGACGCTTTATCTTTTAGCAATGTAATGTTTAATTTATTAGTTGACATTTTATTTTATTAGAATGTATATGATTAAGAGCTTTACTATATATGTACGAACTATGACAAATAAAGCATTTTGACGAAGTTATTTGATCTTTTTTTTTACGTAAATATCTTTTTAGACGATTTCATTTTCAACGGCTGCTTTTTATAAATTTATGCCTTCAGAACTATTTACAAATTTTTGATATTCATTATTAAAGATAACTTTTGATAATGTAAGATAAGGTTGACAAAATTGGCGGTTATTTCATGGAAATGTGTAGCGATATATTGTTATTGACGTCAGTTGGATTACTTGTTCGAAGCTATGTAAACTGAAGTGTTCTGCATTGATGAAGAAAAGGCGGCATTAGTTTCAGTACAAATAATGTATTACATTTTAGTAATTAACAAATAAAAAGTTTCATGTAACCGAAATTGTTGGGGTTGGTTAAAATACGTGCATTTAATTTTCTGCTTATAATAAATAGTTTTGTTTCTCCAATTGATAACTTCCCTTTATTTTATTTTTATTTATGTTTTCCAATTAAAACTTTTATAAGAGAAATAGTCGGATTTTGAATGGTGTTTAACGCCCGTTTTCACTACTAGGCACCACAGGCGCTGGACACTGATCATACATGAAATGAAATTATATTTTGGGAAAGGCTTTTTTTTAAGGAAGGACACATTCCAGGCCTAAATTTAGGATACCTCTCCGACATTTACCATTTAAGAGGACTGAGGAAAACCTGGAAAAACCTCAGAAATGACGGTGTTGGCGGGAATCGAACCTCAAGCCTCGGCCAAGTGGTAGTAAATAATCTAATTGATTAGTTATTAATTATGAATGGCAAATTATACTACCTGTTTAAATAAATTTTCCTGAATTTTAATTTCAAAAGTATACGGTGAGCACAATTTTATAATTTATGTAAATTTTGTTTATTCTGGTATAAGAACCGACACTTTTATTTTATTTACATATATTTGGTTTTATAGAATCTACGAGTATAATTTTTTTTAACTTCTTGTTAAAATGCTCTGGAGAAGAAATACCTACTTCAACACACAACGTCATGAAGGTAATCACGCACTCAATAATTATTATTAACAGAAAACTGATTTTTGTTCTTACTCAGGTTGGGCAAACATTTCAATCGAAAAGTCACCCAAATCAGGTATATTTCATTTAGTTTCCTTATAAGTGTGATTTGTATTTAATGTGTTTTAGTGTTTTATAACAACAAATGCAAGTGGAATAGAATATAATATTATTAGGCATTATTTCCTTAAATGTTCAATTTTTAGCAGCCTATTCTGCCTAATTTAAATATTTTTGCCGCTTTATAGCTGCCTGAAAGAAAGGTTTTAATGCTTTAATTTTGGATTCCTACTTATTACGCGAAATCTCAATAAAATATGCATGTAATAGAACGATATTCCCAAAACCTCTGCAAATTAAGTGAATATTAGACGTTATATATGTAATGTGATAGTTAAAGTTTTATTTACGTACCTGCCTATATTTAGCTGCACTGACGTTGCATAGTCAGCAATCTTACAAACATAAGTCACATCAGGTCCTAAGCTTACTTATAAAAATAAGAAAATGTGCACACTTTTATTAATCAAAGTTGTATGAGCGTTTAATCTACGGGTCGATAAACTCCACGAATCGTATATGTTTAATTATTAATTAGACCAAAGTTAAACATGTAAATGAAACAACATTTTATTGAATGTAATAATCCAGTTATATAGCTATTATAATTAATGTTGATGGTTGAAAATTTCATTTCTTTATAAGATCAGGTATTACTGATATATTCAGAAAATGACTCGTTTGAGATTGCTATTTAAAAACGCTTTAATTGAAATATGTAATTTTGAAGTGAAGAAATTAGAGCAGAAACCACTTAAAAAGAGTTTTGAAATACGAAACATATAACTAGCTAACTTTCCTGATGACAGAGGTAGATCGCAAGAGATAAATTGTATCTGTTTAAAATCATTTCAAACTTCTTACGGTTACATAGACCTGTAGTAGTCGGCAAAGAAAGCTACAAAGAAATATATTGTTTCACTTATTAGAATCGTTCCCCAAAAGGGCAGCAACTCCTGTGGCATATTTGATTCATGACGTGGGACTTGAACACTATTGCCCTCTAGGGATGGTTGGGGCATTAAGCGAAAACCGTTGTTTTCTTATACAGCTAGCATTTCTTTTTTCTTTTGTTTGCGTATGTTCACATCGTTTTCTCCCACCATTTCTATGAAGTGAAATACAAGAATATTATTATACGTCTTACTAAGAACTGAATTAGGGTTTATTTTATGTCACCATTGTGCCAATATATCCAAGCAATAAGAAATAGAGATGTAAATAACAGCAGAAAGAGGAAAATATCGGAAATTTACGTTCGTTACTCTAAAAACGGAAAACTTATTTTATTCACAGAAAACAAGATTAATCTTTCAATATCAGTGTTCATTTATTTCAAAGATTAATTAGCAAACACATGACTTCTGTATATTATTTTGCTTGCTGTAATTGAGTTTCTAGCCGGATATTATCGAGAAGGGCGTTTGTGTCGAATAAATATACTTGAATCTCAGTTTTCGGGACAGCAAATCTTTAACTGTTCATAGTCTTGAACATTCTGATTTCAGGGAAAGCATATAGCTCCTTTGGAAATGGCTCAATCTCTTCGTGTACTTTTGAGTTGCTATTACTAATACTAAACATTTGTTCAATACTCATGGCTTATAACTTTGGGGTAAAGAAATCTAATCAATGACATTTCATCCTGTTGCATGATTGCAAAAAGAAAACTATCTTCAACTATGGCTAATTTCAAGAAATACCTACTTGTATTTCTCGGCATTATTATTTATAGATCAAATCTTATAACGGAAATCAGATAACTTACTACATATTTAATTATGTCATGTAAAAGTAAAAGCAGCTAAACTTCTATTAACACGTACTGAAAATTAACCTTGTCCTAATAATAGCAGATAGGACACGATTGTCGCTAAGCGCTGCTGAAGTTAAAACTTTCTTGATGGGAAACTCTCTACATACAAGGGTGCCAACTTCAAACAAAGAAAAAACTGTGTTAACATAATAAAACTGAATTCACAAAACAGAAGTGCTACCAACATAACACTACATTTTTAGCAATGTAGCTAATTTATTTTTAGATTACATTTAATGTTTTATATTCTGCAGCACTGTTGCCTTTCTCGCTTAAGCGAAGCTAGGAGATATTTTTCAAATGAGATATGTCTTAACCTTTAAATAATTGCAGTAGTATAGGAAAAGGTTCATCCTGAAAGTTCACAAGCTTACTTAGTAACTTGGTCGGACTATTTCAACAGCCAGCCACTCATTCTGAGAATTAAAAGAGTAAATCGTGACACAAAGGACAAACCGACCATGTCATCACACCATTGATTCAAGTTGCTGCCGATGACTGGAGACCACATTGGCCAACCAATTCCTAATCAGATGCCTTTAAGAATAAAGTGTACTATGTCCTCTGTGCTATGAGGGCACCATAAGAACAGAAAAACAATGGAAGAAATAGGATGTTTGTTTCTACAGATAAAACGACGCTCTGTAGTTTGCGTCAGTCTGTAGAAATCGACACCCTGAGTCAAGTATTTCTGCTGAACACTGAAAGAGTTGAACATTCAATAATCAATCGTTCGACTGTTTGAAAGAGGGAAAACGTTGCTATTTGTCAAAGATACAGCAATATAGATAGTAAAAGCTGCTCAAGTTATTAAAGACTTTTATTCAAAGATGGCGCTTTGCTCATGCCGTTTTCCTAAATTCGACCAGCTTGTATTTCAAAGTAAGAAACTTTTTGTTAAATCTACGTCAAGGAGAGGTGTTCTCATAGCTGTAGGTGTCCTTTGCCACCGGAAACCATCATTAGACGCTGAGGTTACTGAATCAACGCTTCCAGCGAACTCAGGTGTAATGAAAAAGAGTTTGACATATTTAAAAGCAAATTTCGGTTCTATAAAGTGGTAGAAACTTTAAATCTGTCACCAAAACTCAAGTTGCACTTGGTGAAGATAGTAAAATGCCGAAAAATAAAATGTGCTAGATAAAAATCGTTGCAAGTGATTGATTTCTTAAGGACTGATTGTTATAACAACACTTTACATTTCAAAGAGAGTTGACTAAGGGTACTTAAAAATGCTCCGATTGTGGGTGTCAATATTGAAAGGAACTTATCAAAATATTCTTGCTGATAGTTGTTGGCGTTTCTTTAGCTTTGAGAATCTGCAGTTTATTTACGGCAATCAGTTAGCTACATTTTACAGTGTAATTTTTTACCCTTTTTATTTACTGCTAGTGGATGCGAAACATATGTTTTTAAAAAAGTTAGTAACTTACATTTAATAAAATAATGATACCTGACATATATTACATTTCATGAATTTTCAAAACTTTAAGGTCATGTTGGGATAATCAAGGTAATTGTATATGTAATTTTAAGGCATATTTAGATCTTCAACATCGTTGCACTAATGATTAACATTATATTGCACCAAAATTAAATATAAATAAATAGAACTTGATCTTACAAGGCTAGTTAAGTTTTAAAACAGTAAATTTAAAACAGTAAATTAGCTCATGGTTAAACTATGTCATTCTTATCGATTACTTTGGGTAACATTAATAATAATATGAGAAATCATTTCATGCTTTGTCTTTGTAAATAATGGGGCTCAAGAGTAGGAGTTCCATTCGTGTTTATGTATTTGTATATAAAAGTGAAAGTATATCGAGAATTTGTATGGCCATTTGGATTATTACAAGGACGACATCAGCATGTACGGTCATAAGATCCATGAGACAGTTGTATTTATTTGAATGTATTCTAAATCTACATCCATTAATACTAAAAAATGCACCTTCTTTCTAGTCTCTTCCATATTGCACCTTGCAGTAAAACTACATTCTAAACAAGGATGAATACCTTTAATTTAAATTTTGTTCCTTTATATCAGCATTTAATTGTGCATTTTTATGATAATATACTTCACACTTGGCAGTTAAAGTTGTCAAGAGATCGAATACTGTTAATTGATTTCAACTATTCTCTTTAAAGGTTGAATATGCGAATGTAGATCATTTAATTGATCGACTTTCTTATACTTTTTGGTTTTCAATTTAATATTACAAATATTCTATGGTGGTGCTAGTGCCACAAATAAAGTGCTTTTTCTTATTGGGAGTGAAATAAAATAGACAACTTTTTATAATTTTTTAAGTTTATCTATTAATAAAAAGTTATGGAATTTTATTTAAAAAATAAATCGTTACTACAGGCAGAAAACTATTTAACTGTGTATAAATTACTATAAGTCAAAATATCTTTAAAATTCGTATTTCTTACAACACCTAAATATTCATGACATTTACTTATATCACTGTCATAAAACTTTTCCAACAAAACATTGAACTGTTGGGCACTTAAAAATAATTTAGAAGTGAGCGAGTGGCGTTCATCAATTGTTTTATGACTTGTTCACACAAAACTACAAACTATTGCTAGGGAACATTTACTGAAGTCAATTCTTGTAAACCCGTAGTCGATGCTCTTACTGGGAATGCTCTTCAGACCTGATACCGGGTTGCAGCTCAACTCCAGTTTTCCCGGAACTGCCACATTCGGAAACGGAATGAGAAAAATACAACTTTTCGGATTTCACAGTCCGTTATTTCCTTTAGATCTTTTGACTGGGGCACTTTGACAGGCCTTCAATGTCTTTACTTAAAGGAGGGCTCATCTTCCAGGAGCTTAGACATTAACAAAATGACCTAAGGCTTGTGAAGGATTTCTCAGCTTACAGCTGTTAACCATCAGATATGTCTGGGGAAAACTTCTGTTTGTAACAGAAACAATCTTGTGATCTGCGCTTACGTTTTTTCTGTGTTTAAATGGGGGCGGGTTTTTCTCTGTAAGTTCAAATGATTCATCTTCATAATACTGGATACTTCCCTATGGGTGTTGGAAATTCATTTAGATCTCGAGAAGAGATGACAGAAGGGAATGTCATTTTCATGGAGTAGGCTTGCACTGTCTCTGACATTTTTGTTCCAGCAAGCTCCTTTTTGACAGGTGCTAACAATTCCGCCACACCGAAACACTTCATATTACTTTTGTTGTCATCTAAAAGGCTGGCGTTTCTTTTTATGTCAAAAACGTGACCAATGAATTTTGATCAGGCTTTTCTAATAAGCAAATACATTTCTGTGTTACAGTTTTCCAGAAGCATTCACAATCTCTTTCTTTTTTAATTTTGTTTTTTCCTTTCGGCCTTAAAAATATAACTATTAAAAACGCCTCTTTACTCGATAAATCAAATTCGGAGTTTTGAGTAAACTTAACCTAATTTTTACTTCTTTCCCTTCTGATCTTCTATTCTATCAAGGATTGCTGAATTCGGTGTAAGTCTCAAATTTATTTCGTTAGAATTTTCTTTTATACTAACATTTTTCTTTTTTCTTTTTTTGTGCTCGTTTTCTATACCTGCTTAGCAATTCCACTCTACCAATCTTTTACATTTTGGAATTCCATCATTTTCTTTCTGTTCTTTGTCATTCGTGTTCAATAGCTGAGACCTTGCACAATTTCTCACAATTGAAAAATGAAAAATCTTGCACTCTATGTTGACTTAACAACAGTCCTTGCTACACCAGCATCTCAAAGAGGTAGGTAACTTGCTCAAGTTGGTGTCATTTAATGGAATACTTTAGTCCCATGCAACAAAACATACGTTCATATTTATTTCACACAAGTGAACAATCGGGAACAACACTGTGTGTAATGAGTGATGTAATAACACACGGGTGGCCGAGATCATGAAGGTAACAAGAGACTGGCTTTTGAATTCCGCCCGGCCCGGACTGACCTACCTAACTGGGTGCTACTTAGGTTCCCTTCAATGGAAAATACCGGGAAGGTATCCAAAACTTACATCTTAAACATTTCCTTCCCTAAATATTTTTCTTTACTAATTTATCATTTCGTTTCATTGATGGCCCATTGAGGATTCTTTGGTGCAAGCAAGCCAGTCGAACCGACGAGTTCTTTCGATATCGAAGTCATTTGCTTCTATGTATGTTTCAATTTCTTTCCATAAGTTGAATTATTTATTTAATTTTGTAAAAAGAACGTCAACACATGGGTGCCGTTATGGGAATAACTTGAGAAAGAGCAAAATACAGCACGCTTTCTCTTTTATTGGATTTCATTTTATTGCAGAAGTTTTAATTATTCCGTACTTGCATCTGAAACAAAGCAGCAGTTAATTCATTTCTCTTATTGCTGTAATTGTATTTGTTTACATTTTATGACACACAAAGTGATATTGCAATTGCTTCCTACATTGATGGATATGAGGAACGGAGTAATGACTGGCAGGAGAAAACATACCCTGGCGCCGCTTCGTTCGCCGCAGATACTACTCACGCTTGCTGGGATCGAACCCCGCTCACTACTAGGCTAAGGCAGCAATTAATCAGAGAATATAGCAGCGCCCATTAAGATTGTCCGCCTGAATTTAGTGGCTTTACTTTTATGTGTTACTTTTATTGGTAAATAGTTTCTTATATGAACTAGGCGCTGTCTATGACGTAGATAGTCTAGCGCCAATAACACGGTCGAAGGTTCAGCCTATCACGCGCAAGCGTAGTAGTGATTTTTCAAGTCACTGTCTGAGGGAGGTGAAGTGTATCTTTCCTAGAAATTTCGTTACTGTGTAGCTAGGCTCGTCTCAGATTAGATGGTAATTTCTGGGAGTTTGTTTAACCTGCAGTCTTACAGAAGGACCAGGATGTAGTTGATTTCAATTTAAAACATTCGTTATTTTTAGCCGTATTACGAATTAGAATAATGCAATAATCCTATTTTGACGTTAAATAGCATTTCCTATTACTTGTTATCTTAAATTTACTTATATTTTGTATTACACGGGAATGCGGGCAGTTTGACAGGTTGGTAATTTTTCATTTATAGCTTTTTTCCTCTATCTCTATGTAGTTGTTCTATATAGCGGAATGGCGCGATATCTTATTAGCATTTAAGTTCAGCGGACCATCAAGAAATCATTTCAAGAGTGACTGATGCACAGAAAAACAAATTCATAAAAGTATTTTACATAATTTAGTTAAATTATCACTTATATTGTTGATAGTCACAATGACACAATTTTGAACATGAAGGAATTTTATGATAACATTACAGAGTTAGCCTATTCTATGCAAAAGTTACATTTCGCCAATAATGCATCAAAGAAAATTATTATTATAACATTTTGCACAGTGCCATATATTCATGTAATTTACCACTATGGATTCTCTGGAAATTAAATTAATGAAGCTTATTTCGGAGTTACTTCCATTATTGTTTGAACAATTCACATTAGAACAATTTGCCACTCTCATAATTAAAGTGGCATATAATACAGTAATAACAGAAATAAAAACTCAGATCATCCATTTGCTTTAAGCTTCTGCATTAAATTTGCAATCATCTACCACTAATTTGCTAGTATTTGCGCGCGCATGTCTTGATTCAAGGAAAACACTGGTACACTTACTGTATGTATGTATGTATGTATGTATGTATGTATGTATGTATGTATGTATGTATGTATGTATGTATGTATGTATGTATGTATGTATGTATGTATGTATGTATGTATGTATGTATGTATGTATGTATGTATGTATGTATGTATGTATGTATGTATGTATGTATGTATGTATGTATGTATGTATGTATGTATGTATGTATGTATGTATGTATGTATGTATGTATGTATGTATGTATGTATGTATGTATGTATGTATGTATGTATGTATGTATGTATGTATGTATGTATGTATGTATGTATGTATGTATGTATGTATGTATGTATGTATGTATGTATGTATGTATGTATGTATCTATGTATGTATGTATATATATGTGTCCACAAACGCTTCCAAGTTAAATTTAATATTTTTGGATCTTAAATGGACTTTAACAATATTACATACATTAATACAGTTTATGTAATACAGTAAAAATATTACTTTTCTAAAAGTTAGGTTAAAACGAACAGTAAAAAATAACAAAAATATATAAAACAAAATGCAAATTAGACATGAAACTACCCCAATGACCTATTAAATAAAACTTTTAATTTAATTCATCTTATTCTAAATATAGGCACAATATTAAATTGTTCATTGCTCATGAAACATAGAAATACACATTTGGTTAGAAATTTAGGTTACTGCCAGTATGAAATACAAGAAGAAATCATGATTAAGATAGGAGGAAAGCAAATTTAAAGTAATAATTTATACTAACTTATGTTAAAAGATGTTAAGAGCCTTAGTTCCCCACCTTAAGGATGTAGTGATGAAAGCTTCAAAATAGAACGAAACTGAAAATATAAGAAGTCTTATGTGTGGGTGTGTGCGGGGGTGGGGGGGTAATAGTTCAAAGAGCGAGAGTAAACCCAACATAAGATATAGACCGTCTCCTATCTGGCTATACTGATTGGGCAAGGTTTCTCCGAGTTTTTCCTCATCCTGAAAAAGTGAAAACCAGGTAAGTTTAAGCGTTGTGAACTCAAGATTCATTTACGCACTCATTTCATCATTAATCGTCTAAAAACCTTCGTTGTTATGACGATCGTTAAACTTTGACACAAAGAAAAATTAATATAGAAAAGACAATGATAATTAACTAAGACATTGACAAAATAGTAAACACTCTGTGGTATCATTGCTTCCTTTTCTTTTCTTAAATCTTAAGAAAAAGTAATCAAAGACAATCACGATCTATGTTCACAGGATGTTGAAAATTGTATGCTGAAAACTGCGGGCAATTCTGTGCGGATTTTGGGTGTAAAGTCGGCGGGAAAGGGTGCACATGCGCAGTCTGAAAGAGGCCCGAACGTGAGTAGGTTTTCCTAAACATTTCCTCCAGCCTGTGTATTCTGCTGAAGAAACCATCTGCTCTTCAATTCGTCTGTCGCCATCTTTACTTTTGCACTCACAATTTCTATGAATAAATACGGACGGCAGGTGTTCCTATTGATTACATATTTCTTATTATTTATTATGTTCTAGAATCGTCTGGAATTGAATTTTAAGGTTAAAAGTACAAAGGATCAACCCCTCGTAGACAGAAAAAGATAATGCAGAAATCCACCAACTACCTCAACAACTTTGCCTCGTGTATCAGTCGTTCCGCTTGCCAATATCTCCTTACTTATTTAAAGCAACATGTGTTTTATTTACATCCTATATCTTATTGTATCTGTTTTTCTTACACTAAAATAAAAGCGCTTCAAATTAGAGAATTTCAAGATGAAAAGTAGTTTGATCACCCCTAGTCATGTTATGCGTGATGTCTAAAACAAGTTATGGGCGGCTTAGGTCAGACACCCAGTATTACAATATATCAAGACACTGTAATTACCATTAGCCCGGACATGCAAGCGAACAAGCCGTGTACCGTAATATTCCACCCTTCGGTCTTTCGTATCCAGGTTGGAACAGGTTTCAATATTTAGTACATCCAGAAAGTTAAGTAAAATTTGAGCTCTAAGGCAGATACTCTGTTGCGTTCCAGCGGGAATGGAATTCCGAGACAAATTACTGGAATTATCCTTTACAAAAAATAAAGAAAAATAAAAGAAGAAACTCCACATTTTAGCATGCCTATCTTCATGGTTGTTCTGAAATAAAACAATGCTGCAGCTCTGAACTCCAACATTCTCATACTTGAAAAACACAGAACAATGCGCAATTGTTCTCATCTGAGTCAGCGGTAGTTTCGTCTCTTGCTTGTCCACATACGTAGTTATTGTTTCAGTTGAGGCTGTTTTACTTCCAAACTCATTATTTATTCATGCAGTTAATGGAAGATTATGAGAGTAAAGTTTTTCTCGTAAACCTCACTAAAGAAATAATGTTATGATCTGTTTTACACATTACGGAACATTGGTTTCCGGGTGGCATGCAAACTTCTTTGTGTAAGGGAAGTAACAAAATTATCAAAATGCTCTATTATGGTTATTTATCAGAAACACTTAGATCTAAGGGTATTTAAGGTTACAGCACAAAATATAAAATGCAAATAGGAAAGAATGTGTAGAGAAATTATTGATTGAAACTAATTCACGATCTCCCCCATTTTAGATTATTATTTCTTTTTCTCAGTGGGGAATCAGTTTAAATCTTTTTTAATTAAATACGCAGTTTAGTAAGATGCCATGCATAAATACAAATAGAACTCGTCAATTTATAATATTGGTTGGTTCACTCACTCTCGGACTCCAATTTTCCTTTTACGAGGGTAGGTCCATAAGTTTCCGGCCTAACCAAGTTCTAGGTTATGATAAAGACGAAAACTATATTGCACTTTTCAATATAGTTACACTTTATTACAAAACACTTCTCACATCTTTGAATTAACATTTCAATCCCCCCAAAATAGTCAGAAGTCTTGTCTGCAAAATGGACATAAACAGCATTTTCCACTTCTTCGTCACACTTCATTTTCCTTCCTCGAAGGTCCTTCTTGTGTTTTGAGAAGAGGAAATAGCCACTGGGAGCTAGATCTGGGCTGTAGGGTGGTTGGTCGATCTCCTTGAAGCCATATATCTTCACAGCTTCCTTTGCAACAAGAGCTGTGTGAACAGACGCGTTGTAGTGAAGAAGGCGCACACCACCACTCAGCTTTCCTCGTCTTCTCTCTTTAATGGAAGCACGTAGTCTGTGCAGTAGGCCAGCATAACACTCCCCATTTACTGTGGTGTTCATCTCCTTGAAATCAATGCAGAGTATTTCTTCACAGTCCCAAAAGATTGTGACCATGATCTTCTTGGTTGAATGAGTGACCTAGGGACGGTGCTTCACCAGGTTTACGCAACTCCATTGACTCACTTTTGGACAAGGGATCATAGTAGAGGACCACAGTTTAATCTCCTGTAACAATGGTTTGCAGAACTTCTGTCTTGTTGCCATGATAGAGCTCCAAACAACAGATGGCTCGTTGCTGCTTTTGGACTGTTGATTTGGTTTATTTATGGACGCTCTTTAACATCTCAGATCATCAGCGCCCCATTTTATTCAGAGCGTAAATCGGCCGATCAATTTTGCTTAGAGATCTCTTCTTTCAGGCTTGAGGTTCTTTTTCGTGCCGTAAATGTACGACATGGGACCTACACTTTACTTCCATTCAGAAATCAACGATACTTAGGATTTTTATGCCCCAAAATATCCATCGATCCTTGCCGGGATTGAACCCGCGATCTTGTATTTATAAGACAAATATGGTTACACGCCCCTTGGACCAACGGTTTAATCCAGGAAAAAGTCAATGAGGCCTAAAAACAAGAAGAAATGCATTTAATTCATTTATGGAACTGAATATCAGGCCGCAATTGCAATGTGAGCAGTAGTAAACAGAAACCTTGCTTAATAACGTCTATATTGTGGTATATAAATAATCACCATTTAGGCTGCTCATAAATTAGGTTTAGCTGTGGTTTCCTTTCCAATAATTGAATATGTGTTCTTTTGATTTCTGAGAAATCTATGACTGGCTATGTGGCTAACAGGTGCAGAGAAACGTCTAATTCCCTCCGCACCAGGAACTGGCATATTACGATACAATCCTGAGAATATAACACGTGTTGAGGTGAAATTATGTTCAGAGTTGAGCGCAAATAAAACAATCAGTGCTCCCACACAAAGAGCGGCCCAGGCACAAAGCAGATAAACGGAATGGCTCATGAATGAAACATGAGTAATATTGAGAGAATCAGCTTTGAAATTTGCGAGTGTTGTTTTCAAAACTGAGCATACAAATATCCCGTAAAGACATTTAACGATGAGAAAGAAATTTTATATGCAACACTACTGAGCAGTAACTTTACGTAAGTAAAGGAAAGCAAATCAGATGCCTTTTGATTAGGCATAAACATACAAATATTCTAGTTCTACGTTTTACAAAGATTTTGGGTGTTTCTATTTGCAGGACTTTTTGCACTTTACCTGTAAACAGCCAGAAATATGAAAATGCATTTTTACGTTGACATCGTCTTTATTGCTAAATGCGGAAAAATAGCAGCAAACTTTGTGTTTAATTTTTTTTTTTTTTCAGTCTCTTGCTTTCTCATTATTTACTTTGTTATTGCCCATTATTTATGTATTTTTAATTTATGAATAAGTTTCTTATAATTACGGGAAGCAATCAAAAGTTTTGAAAGTCTTTGCCAAAATCCAAGTTATGGACAATATGAAAACAAGCTCACAACACTTCAAAGTATTCTCCATTTCTGACTAACACAGTTGTACACGTCTAACATACGCATGCAATTGCTGCGATGCCCCGATTGAGGTATTGTCAGGACTTATACATTCGACAAATAGCATGTTGCAAGTCAGGACTGTGGGGTGGATGGTCAAGAATCTGAGCTTTCCAGGCCTCCACTTTTCTCAAACTTGCATCTGTTCCGAAACCGTGTGCAAATGCAGCAATTCATCTGTTTAAAAGTCGACGTCCAAATTTCTGGAATAAGAGTGAGCGTATAAGTTCACTATAGTTCATTTCGTCTGACACACAATCGGTCATTAATGACTATTTATAGAAGTTTTAATATTGTTTAACATCCGTTTTTACTACTGAGACATCACAGGCGATGGACACTGATGATACGTGAAATGAAATGATAAATAAGGATTTTTTTTTTTTTTTTACTGATAGAAGACTGAGGAAAACCTAGGGGAAAAAAACTCGGTCAGGGAGAACTGTCCTAGTGAAAACAAACCTCAGAGCTTCCGCTCATGAGTCTGTGCCTTAACGGCCTCGGACAGCCATTGCAGTGACCTTCATAGTGAATTTTCGCTTCTGAAGTCGAAAAATCTTGTCGAAGAACAAGTGAACTTTGGTCGTTTTCGTGAGTTGAATGGCACAGTACATTATAAATCCAACTTTCGTCACCTGTGTATGTACAGGGTATTTTGGTGAAGGCATTGAGAGCAATTTTCTTACACGTGTTCTACTTAGTGGTTAGAGATATAGGAGCCTGTTTTGCAAGATTTTTCGTGACTTTAAATATTGGCGAGTAAAGTGTATGCTGCTCACACATATAGTACAATACAAGCCGTGATGACACTTTCCCCTGAAAGTGAGTATCCAGTTGTTTAAAGTTGCGTTAATATGATACATATAAGGGATGCGGTTAATTATTGCGCTCAGGGAAACAACGTTGTCACGTCTCTGCACTCTTTTTACTGCTAACAAAAATTAGATGTGGAAATGGGGGTAAATGATGTATTGTTTAATTTATTTATTTATTGTTAATTAAGATACTCTAAGGAATTCTTCATAGTATGAGCAACAAGAAATATTCATATTTTCTGCTCTATCTTTAATGTGTGAAAGAGGATATTTTCCAGGTATCTCGTTACTGTTTACGACAACACTAGACACTCGACAGTCGATGCAATAGGTTTGTCTCTCACTTTATCGGTTTCTATACTTGGCAGTTCAATAATGCTTTTCCCACAAGTGCTTCTGTCGATTCTGTCTCTTTAAAGGTCTGTCACTCTTCTTTAAACGTTTGAATCCATCTTTCATCTTGCTGTGGTTTTAAAGAACACACTTTATCACATAAATATAAACACCTCCTTTTTTCGATCTTTCACTTATATTGCATATATAGAAAATATAATGATTTTAATAGAAATATTCATGCTTTACACCAACATTGGACACTCGGAATCTCCTACTAAGACTATGGAAGTTAAAACATTTATTTATTTATTTATTTATTTATTTATTTCCAGGGTGGTTGTGGAACCATTTAAATGCCTCTCGTATAATCCATCATAATCATTAGGGAACTCTCATTTACAAGATTATAATTCGTCTAAAAATTATAATAATGCATTTCATAGTTCATTGCTTAAGGGAACGATTCCCGGAGAAATCAGGTTAGAGGAACTCTTGAGTGCATTTTTAAATCTGTCTCACCGATAGCGCCTGGAGAATTTCCACTTTACGTGTCAATAAGGCCGCCATCTCGAGAATGGACAGATGCCTGGTTCATAAAACCAGTGAAATTCTTTTGAAACACTTACTTATCTTCATGAGATATATTTGAAGACATATTTTTACTCATATTACATTTCTTCTGAGGACTACCCAATCTATTTTTCTAGAAAGAGCAAATCAGCAGTAAACAATGGAATAAGTTACGTACTTTTAACAGAATTATTTAATTTCGTTACTATAAATGAGCAACTTAGATACTTTTCTCAAATCATTATTTATTAGTAGGTGTCCTAATGTGTTAACAATGTATTTTTTTTTATACGCTCGCGGAAATCGAGTGGAAACGGCAGTGCATAGCACAGTTGCACACACTCTGCCCGTCGAGCAAGCGGCAAAGTACAGAATCATGTTTAACTTTTGCAAAGACGTTGCTGAAAATGTTTCCCCGTTTGCTGTAAGGCAAACTTTGCGACATCTAAACGCAGTTTGAGTTCATGTGTTGCAACTCAGTCCCAAAATGTTGGATATTTCTTCTCGTAAATATTTTGCAGTTCATCTAACGTCCGCGAATTTTCAAGTGCCCTGTAAACTAAAAGTCTTGTTACTTTGAAATTCAAAACAAAACTGCACACAATAACAGACAACATTTCTAACGGCGCATATTCTTGAAGGCCTTCAGTTGGTTACTGCCGAAGTACATGGAAAAATAAAATATATGCACTGTATAAAGTATGTACAACCTCCAAAAGGAATAAAAAAGAAAAAGAAAAAGAAAAAGAAAAAAAAGAAATTCTTTCTTTACCGAGTGAATGGACAAAGGCGCAAATGAATCCCACAGACTTTTCCATGAAATTCGCTATTTAAAATTCGCCAGATAAAAAACATTTCTAGCTGCAAATAAGTACGTAAAGATTGAATGGGAAAGACCATCAATACTACTTTTTATTATTTACTTTTACTTGCTTGAACTTTTTCTTTAAGTTTCTCATTTTTCAAGCTAGTTTAAGGTGATGGAATATTTCTTCCGAAGTCGCCTTAGGTTCCGAAGCGATTGTGTAAGGTGCGACATTTTCCCTCTCAACAGCAGCCTTTACAATGGCAAGGAATGTGTTAATAATGCAGTCTCGGAGACAGCGGGCCTCTCGGATCGTAAAAGAAGTGAACACAATAAACTTTTGATATCCACTTCTATCTGCGATAGTAAAGTGAAACTGGGGCGCACCGAACATAAATGAACCTGATAAATCGATGGAAATGGGGATTGGACTCATTTGTGAGAATTTAACATTTTAAACACTATCTAAATAATCTTAGAATTTTGTTTTTTTTCATTATACGAGTAGATTTTCCACTTTTAAAGGAAATTTACCTTACCATTCAGTTTTTGTTTGGTTATATTCTGAATATTAAACTGTTTTACTCATTGCACATTTCACACCAGTTTTCCCTTTTATCGTTGTTATTTAACTATTTTAATACTTATTTTCAGAACGGAAAAGCAAATTCAGCCAGTTTTCTGAAACTTTACGTTTAAGGTACAAGTAATTCTTTTATGCTTTTCCGTATCTGATAAGTGGAAAGAACCTTTGCTAAAAAGCCTCAAGTATAAAATTTTCTATATAAATGTTCCAAAAAATATTTCCAGAACCCAAGAGCGCGGTAGATGAAAAAGTCTAAGAAAAGAACCGCACTTTATTAAAGAAATTCCAGCACTTTAAATTGTTGATGTACCACAGACATCACAAGATGGTCCGGCAGAAATTTTTACCAAATATTCTTCTCCGAAAGACTTGACCTTTCGAAAAGTAACCTTACACAATATGGGCGCTTTAAAACTCGCTCACCAACGGATTTAATTTCTCCAAAGATGTGTGTACTTGGTTTTCCTCGTTTTGTCTGCTTTTTTCCCTGCCTTGAATTGGTAGGAGCCGCTTACAATGTAGCGTTTAGCAGTTTAATAAACACCTGTTTGTTTTAACTCTTCTCCAAAGCTTCTACATTAAAACTATAATTTAGTATAGTATCTCATGTTTCCTTACAAAATTTAGGTACTAAAATGTTAAGTGCAGTTTAAAATTTAATTTCCAAATACACAATTTATCGGATAATCCAAGTATCTGATGACCGACCCCGCAGCGAGGGACCATATCGCCGACTTTTGAACAGAAAATAAACATCATGTGTTAATCCTAGTGTAAAGTCTGCTAAAATACTAAAAGACAAAAAACTAGTCCTAATCATTCTATTGCTAAACGATTAGTTCAGATACACAAAGACATTTTCTTGTTAAATGTTACTGAATTAATTTAAACAGTTTGAAAGCCATTAAAGAAACCGAGAGTTAAAAGCGAAACACTTCGCACAACATCCAAGTATTTTTACTGAAGTGTAGAGTTAGAGAAATTCTCTCAAGAAGTAACTACGCTATGCTGATGCAGCAGTAGGTTCTTTATTGATATAACAATAAAATTAATAATATATATATTTTATTTTAGAGTTAGTGATATGAAAATCATAAACACAACGTAGCCATATATTGTTTAACTGGCAGAGCAATGGAGCTGGTCTCTTAGCTACTGTGCACAAAATGCTTGTTGCTTTTTAACTCCCCCACCCCATTTTTGTACACTAATAGGTAGCATAAATCAGCTGATATTTCCTAAATAAAACCTCTAGTGTTTTACATTTTATTTAAATATCTGCCGCCTGGTTCGATCCCCTGTCGGGATATGCTGCGAGGTGTTGTTATTTCCAAAAAGTGTCCATACCCTGAACAAGCAACACTAGACACTAAGGATTCCCGGTAAATTTCCGTCATTATTTCATCCATTCCATTCCTTCGTCCCTGGAAAGACCTTGGTAGTTGACGGATATTAAGTACTTGCAAAATAAATAAATAAATAAATAAATAAAGAGAAACTACTCGATATCAACCGCAATAGCTCTACATTTTTTCGGAATTTGTTAAAAGAGTGACAAAACTGATTAAGCAGAGAAAAAACTGGTTGCATTGTTTACTATTAGTGGGGATTTCGGAATGTAAAGGATAATATTAGCAACAATTGCCGAACTTAATCGTGTCTTAGAATGTGATTTGTCAATGCATCCATCCATTTTGCCGAGGGGGACGGTCAGCATTTTCTACAATACGAAGCCCCCGGCTGCGGCTCGCATAACGTCAGTTTATTTTGTAAAATAGCAAGCGAGTAGACAAGGATTTTAACTAAAGTGTGAGATGAGGAACAGTGTTTTTTATTTTAACATTAGTGCTTTCGATCTCTAAATTAAGCATCTTTTATAGGAACTTGATAAGGACTCGTCAATAAAGACTAAGGTATTTATCTCATCATTTAGAGAAGAGACGGAGCTGATTGGGATACAAAATTTAACGATGCGTTCTCGTACAGGATCCCAACAAAGAGAGTGTTTGCGAAAGGCCCAATGCATACTAAAGGTAAAAGGACGTGCGTCCAATTATTTGGTGGCGCAGCGTCGTTATACCCACGTCGCGTCCGTGATATTCGTTGAAGATGCACAACGGATGTGTACAGAGGAAAACACGCCGTTTTTGCTTATATCATTTACAAAAACTACTTCAAGCATACAGAATGACGGCTTTGGGAACGCCCTTTGATTGCCAAACGACTCCTCAGGACAATGTTTACAGAACTGAGAGAAGACGGTACAAAGATGTTCCACGACCAAATTCTGAACAGTAAGCTTCCTTAAAAACACTGCACGGCACTAACAGAAGAGTTGCCGACATCCATAGTAATAAAAAGAAAATCAACAACAACAACAACAACAACAACAACAACAATAATAATAATAATAATAATAATAATAATAATAATCTGCGTTTTATATATGCTGTCACGAGATTTAATCCATATACCAAGGTTTAAGCTCCAGTATAAGGGAAACACACTATCATTGATTGTTTGCATAGGTCACATCTGCCTGTAGGATTCTACTTTCCAAAACAGTCCTGAAGTTATAAATGTGTTATGACTGTTTGAAATTATTCTTTTGTAGTTCGAACAGAGAACGAGCTAAAGCGTTGAAACAACGCTTTGTCTACAACTCATGTGTCACCAGCAATAATAGAGGCATAAAGGTGGACAAAACCGGATACCCTTTACCTTCACCGGCAATGGCAGAAGGTTCTTCTCACTCCACCCCTAAATCAAAATATCCTATAGAAAAGATTAATAATTCAGGAACCTTGTTAAAGAAGAAATACAGCGTTTTCAATGTGCTCTTATATACAGATTTATTTCAATTGTCTACTTTTCCCCCTGGTTTGCTGCTTAGAGCAATTATTGCAACGAAAATAGCACTTCACTTGCACATCCGAAAATTTAACCAGACAGAAAATACGAGGTAAAGTCCAAAACAGCCGAACCAGATTCACTTTTTGAAGTGACAGATATAGATTAACCCTGTAATTTTTCAATATAAGTCTGTTTAACTGAAAAGATACTTTTCTCACACCTTTAACTACTCAGTACTTTAATAAAATTACTCAGAATCTTTATGTTTAGATGTGATTTTCATAAAACGTCATGTGTTAGCTAGGAGACAAGTTTGAGTTAGGAAATATTCCGGTATCAGCATCACAAATGTTCGGCTTACCTTACCATTAAGCTACAGAGCTCCGCCTGGTCACAACTGCAAACTTGTCCCACCTCTATAAAAGGGAATTGTCAAAGTCGTTGCACACATCCTCGCTTTGTCTGCTACCCTTCTCATCATGCAGAGCTCTACCGAAGTGAATTACAACCAATTTAAGTGAACGTTTAGCACAATACGAGTAAAGTTAAAATTTTCCCTCACACTTTTATCCAGACTTGGGATTGGCGGCTAAAAAGAGCTGGCTGTTTAAAAGTTTCAGAAAATGTTTTCTCATTCTGTACCAATTTATGTTTAGTAATTTATTTTTATTTTTCCCCTTTTAATTTAATTATTTAACTTGCATTTTAATAAAATTGTCCTTAATTATTCTTCATCAAGATAGTAAACACTTCCTTTGGTCATTTTTTTTTCCTTTGGCACTGTGTATCCAGGTAAAACGATATAAAAGTAAAAGCGGCTAATTGCAATATTTTTTGTATTTCAACACATGACGTTTATATCGTCAAGAAAGAGCTATGAAAATATTTTCTGGGTGCAACTTAATATAAACATTGAATATGCTTCATGACTACAACAAATACAAAAATGTTAAGACTGAAAAAATTTCACCCAAGTTGGCAGGCATTTATAATGCAATCTGACGTCAAGGTATCTACAGAAACCTGCTAAACCTCTAAGTAATTTTCAATTAAGTAATCACTGTATATTTTCCGCCATTCCATCTGGCCGTATAGATATCACATCTTCTGTAAAAGAAGAAAAGGGAGGTGATAGTATTTATCTGCCTTACTAATGATTGCGGAACGCCACATCTCCGCTGTATACCTAAGAAACCTCAAAGATTTCTCTTTACAGAGAGTTTACCTACTGGAAGCATTCAAGTACCTACTAATGAATGGTTCAGGCTAGTAATTAACTCTGTTAGGGTTAACTTAATAAATTAGGACAACGGAACGGTAAACAGAAGTTCCGAATCCCGAACTTGACCTCTACTTTTTCTGTCTGGCTTCTATTTTAAAACACTCAAAAATCTTGTTTTGCGTTACCACAGTTTTCACTTCATTACGATTCTTTCTCCCAGATTTTTTCTTCAGTTTAGAGACTTACTCGACGTTACATCTGGCCTGCAGGATAGGTATTTGATTTCCAGGAAGTCACATTTTTCATTATCAAAGTTAAATGACAGATTAATTACTTTGGCTCTCTCTGGTAATTTATTTCCGTTTTGCTATAGTTGATTATAATTTTCAATGGACTTGTGTGTTAATTTTAAACAAATGGAGGCATCAGATCACAAATTAAACCAGCATATTTGAATATATTAATAAGGTCTTTATCAGCGTCTTTCTTCTTTAAACAAACCTTCAGTCTACGGTAAGAACAAAAAGGCATTTTTCTTCTATTAGATTCTTCTGACGGATCATTTTTCTGATTGTTTAAAAAAGCTGTCTAACCTGCAACATGTTCCTCCGTAGTTCCAAAATATTATCACAATCGTGATAGAATGCCAACGGTTATATTTGCGCTCAAACGAACAAAACTTAATACTTTTTATATATATACAAGGAAACGTGTAAGACTGCGGTGTTGCCTCATTTATGGATGTTAAGTGTTTATAGATTTAAAGGAAACTAACTACGGCATGGTAAGATTGCTGGAGTTTGGAAGCTCACGGTCGGAGCGGGGTTTATGTCAGCTCACAGGTCGCAAGGAGACCTATAAATACCTGAAATGCTTTGAAAATTCTGGAGTCAGGAAAATATAATCTATTGCAATGACAAACCATTCACTAAGTTTTATTTTCTAACAGAGTGGAACAAAATTACAGATACGGGATGTATTGACATCCTTGACAGTGGTTTTAACGAGAATAACAACAAAGATTCATATGACAGGATAGTCCAACGAGACAAGACAGCAGTCAGAACGTAACAAGCATTGTCGCCTGAAAGTCAAGTGGCTAAGCATATTAGAAAACATTCACACAAGAGGTGGCAGCAATTACGCAACATTGGTGAATTTAAATTATGATATATTGGGACACGAGGGAGGTCCATAAGTTTCCGGACTAACCATTTTCTAGGTATGACAGACAAAAACTATATTTCACTTTTCAATATAGCCACCCTTTATTGCACATCCTTGAATTAATATTTCACCTCTCGCCCAAATAATCGGAAATCTTGTCTACAAAATGGGCATAAACAGCATCCATCACTTCTTCGTCACACTTAAATTTCCTTCCTTGAAGGTCCTTCTTGAGTTATGTGAAGAGAAATAGTCACTGGGAGCTACAACTGAACTGTAGGGTGAATGATTGATCTCCTTGAAGCCACATTTCTTCACAGCTTCCTTTGCAACAAGAGCTGTGTGCACAGGCGCGTTGTCGTGAAGAAGGCGCACACCATAACTCAGTTTTCCTCGCCTTTTCTCTTTGATGGAAGCACGTAGTGTGTGCAATAGGTCAGCACACTACTCTTCATTTACTGTGGTGTTCCTTTACTTGAAGTCAATGAAGAGTATTCCGTCACAGTGCCTAAAGAGCTTGATTGACTGACTGACCTTGGCCTTTAGAGGCAGTGGCTCACGCCACTCCATTGATTCTCTTTTTTGACATGGAATCATAGTAGAGGACCATAGTTTCATTTCCCGTAACAATGGTTTGCAAAACTTCATGTTTAAATGTTCATGAATAATTCGAAGGACTGTTATTTCAGAAAGGCCCAACATTGCTGTTATTTGTGTAACTTTGAGCTGTAGGTCTTCCATAATTTCTCCTTCCACAAGAGCGAGCGATGTTTTCAGGAGTGAGCACTCCAAGGGTCGACCTGCACGCTCTTCGTCTTCAATGCTTTCTCGACCCATTAGAAAAAAATTTGCCCATTCTTTAACGATAGAATATGGGGGGGATGCTTTCCCCATATATATCGTCCAATCGCTGTTTAATTTCATTTGGAGTAAGTCCTTCTTTTGTGAAGAACTTAATAACATTTTAACATTTCACAATCTTCCACACAGGACCTTCTTTATGCAACTATATCTGAGGAACTGAACACAGCGGATCAGAAATTACAGCTGGTATTATTTACTTAACAGCTAAGGTATGATACCAGATAAGGATTTTGTAAAGGCGATAATCCTTATCGGCGAGGCCGGAAACTTATGAACCAACCCTCGTTTATAGCCCGAAAAAAAAAACTTCAAACAGCGAATTTCAGAAAAAGCAGAAAAACAAAAATAACAGTCGTAAAAGAACATGACAAAAACATTTATGAGGCTCCATTGATACACTATACACTATTAACACTTCAGTCTTGGAAGATGGAAGATCCTAGAAGCATAAGGTGTCAGAATTTATACAGAGCCTGAACATGCAATAGAAGCATGTCACATGAGATCACTGCACAAATAGAACCTTGAGCGCTCAGATTACAGGAAGTGTGATCACAGCCAATTTAATTACGCAATGGCTTTATACATACTTTTGTCATGAAAATATGAGGAACATACTAATGGACACTCCTGCCTTTGGTAACATAATTACACCAAAGAGTCTCCATTTCAATGCACGAAACACTCGCAAAGAAGTTATATTAGTAGAGTCAAAAAGAAACCGCACTCCGTTGTCCTATTTAGACAATATCTCTGTCTTCCCTTCGTGGAATGCAATACATGTTCCCAGGCATGTGATTGCGGCTGCGAGGAGTAGCATTTGATCGACATAGCATACCCAGACACATTGCGAATTCAATAAGGAGATACCGTTCTTAAGCGTCACTGGTCTAATTTGAGGCAAGGTAAGAATTACTTCTCCATCACGAACCCCCAGGCGAGCAAATTCTTCGCAACTTTCCTACCCCATTCTCCAGATCTTGTTCCAGCTCTCTTCGGTCAAAGAGGTGAAGTCGCGAGCTGTGCGGGAAGTGACCACAAATGGACTGCAGGACTATTTGGAAAAGTGGTAAGGGCATGTCATTGCCCAAGAGACTTTCTTTGAGGGTGGTGTTATACAAAGGCTTATATTTCTTCTGTAATAAAATTTCTGCACATGTTCGATTTATTTTGGACCCTACAAATATCTATAAAGGGGCCCATTACAATTGGTTCAAACGTTTCAAGGGAAGTCAAAGATACGTATTTATACTCAACATATTCTCGATTAACTTCTTAGGAGAAAATTAGCATAGTTTTGTGACAGAGTGAATAAAACGATACACATTAAATGGCAGAGGCTATTCTAGAAAAAACATATCGAGCTAATGACAAATATATTCATCCTATCTCTTTAGGCAATATGCGTGGAACATTGTAGATTTAAACGAACTGAAACGAAACTTGTTTCATATTTAAAATATGTTATACAATTAAAAGAAAATGCAAACCCCAGTTTACAAGCAGATCTTCAAATATTCCTGGCAGGAGGCAGGTTGGTACTACACTGGAAATATGAACATCACCTAGACAATGCAGCTTCGAAAGAATATCCATATGGTTACTGTCAAAGTGTGCCGCGATTTGAAAATAATATACAACATACTCAAAATATGCATACATGCACAATAAAAGGGTGCTCAGTTAAGTGTAATGTTAATTATTAGTAAAACGTAAAATACTTCACCTATATGCTAAATAAACAAAATCACAAAACTGCATTCTAAAAATCAAGTTGTTAAAAGCTATTTACTTTCATTAGTTAAGCTATTTATATTAAAAATGTATGATGTTTCTTAGGAGAAATTGAAAAATATACTTTTCTTAAAAATAAGTAACAACGGTTTTGTACTGCAAACAAAATTGTCCAGTGAAGAAGAATTTGCCACAAAATCCAGCCAATAGTCATTAAAATGTTGGTGGAAACCATCAATATAGTTTGTGACACATTCACCTGAATATCAAACACGCACAGCTATTGCCGTAATGTGCTGGAACAATTTGGGCACATCGGAACGTTAAATCTTTCTGAAGTCGTCCCTCGAGTTGGATATATTGATTGGACGTGCGAGCAGCCTATACGTATAGTTTATGATTCAATGTGCGCGGTGCAGTTATTATTATCATAATTATGCTTACAGGTAGGGCACAATATCGCCTTTGTTACGAGCGGAGACATAAAGGCATATTCTTGTTATTAACAGGAAATGGCTTTTCATTGTACAATATGCATTCCTCCATCATAGATGTTTGCTTTACTTGCCATCAATTAAAATGTTCTTAAGTTATTGATTAAAATTAATAAAAAAAATTTTTTGTTACCCCTTTTAACTTACGATCCCGTAAAATCTCCCGATTATTCATTTTCCTTAAGCTACGGTTACGGCTATTTTTTAAAACGTGATATTTTAAGCAACACTAAATCTTTTATTGAGATTCTTACCTACATTATTTTAATAATATGTGTGACAAGCATTTTTCTTGCCTCGCAATTTTCAGTTCTTCTTCTTTTTTTTCTTTCCTTCTTTTCTCATGGGAAAGAATGGGTAAACAAATTATCTTTTATTTACAAAAACTGCTGTTAATGTAAGACAAGCAATTTACGCAGCAAAAATTAACTAAAATCTGCAAACAACTGTGAAATATTAAGGTCTATAAACCAGGTTTTGAGGGAATGACTGCAGATCACTTCAACCGGGAAACTGTGTGGACAAAAAAAACTAAACAACAACATAACTTTATCTATCTAGCTAAAGATTGTTGCAGATCTACTGACTAAAATTAAAGAATTATCTGAAGGTATAGAGTTGATGATTATGATTTAGCTATAAATCGTAGTCTTGTTAATCTTCCAACAAGTCACTAACACAAGAAGTTAAAATTTACAGCTGCAATAGCCAAAAATAGAATTCACAGGGACTATGGGATAAAAAATTAATTTGAAACAAAATAATATGCTGTATATTAAAGGAAACACTTGAAACATTATGTTTTCTCTTGAACTTATAAAACTCTTCCCTTACATGCCTCGTGAGTATTATAAGGGAAATGTTGAACAACCATTTCAATATATTTACTGAAATTGTGAATTTTCTTAGTCTTCTCGATAAACTTCCCTTAAAATGGCTGTGCTATTCAGAATTTGCAACTTAGAAACAAATCTCTAATTTGCTTAAAAAGATACATTAAGGAACTTAATATAAAAAAGATATATACTTTTGGAATCAGGACAGATTCATGTTTGTTTTACTAGCTTACTGTGTTGTGTAATACACTGCGGATGTAGATCAATTTGGAAGCACGAAACAAAGTTAGGTTTTTTTATACATAGATTCTTAACACAAGTTAGCATAATTGATTTTTCATAGATGCATGGTTGTTTTTTAATTCGTTACATTGTAGTCTAACATTTAACTGTTTAGTTCAATTATCAGATGATAAAAGCTATTGAAAGCGACATGTGTAGTGTTTAGGTGTTCAATTTAGTTTTAAAGGAACGTGTGTTTCTTGTTGTACATGTAGTTCGATAAGAGATAAATAAATAGAATTAGTGAAGGAGGATTTGCTGAAAAATTTCCCAAAACAGCTGTACTACATCGTAATGTAGTTTGTCGACTTATTGAGAAATTTCGAGACAAGCTCATTGTTAGATGTCGAAGACTACCTAAATTAAACAAGAGAAGTTGTTGGACATTTCTGACTATGCAATGGAGCACGTCAAAATAATTGTGCAATTTGGCACAAGAAAAAGATATTGAGCTTGCAACCGCGCATAAAGCAGTTAGGAAAACATTGAAATTGTTTCGGGATAAAGTGACAGCAGTGCAAGAATTGAAAGATGCGGATAATGAAAAGTGAATGGTTTACATCTTTTATTGAAGGAAATATTATTGATATTGTTGACGTCACCTTCCACACAGACGGGGCCTGGATGCACCTCTCCGGTTATGTTAACACATCAACAGAAAGTGTTTTCCAATAAAATTAAACGGGTTCAGGTTTGTATATCCGCCCGTGGACGACATTTCCAACATATGTGGAAATGACTTTCGGAACATTCTGTATAAATATGTTAGTGCACTGTGTCATAAGTTTAGAGATAGGAAGAGTCCTGCTCCCTCGAGACCACGAGATGTAGCCGGTGTTGTTATTAGTACTGCTAAACATATGACAAATGTTCTGAACCGAGGTAATTTCTCACATCTACATTCTTTTCTCCATTTGCCTGCTGAAAATACTGGAGAGTAAACAATTATACCGCGAGGTATTTTAAAAGACCGAAGACTTTCATTGTTTTGAATAAAATTGAAGAATTAAGGAAAGCAATATCTCTAAGATGAAAAATAAATGAAACAAATAAAACATGTACTGCTGGTAATTGCGTTTAATTTCATAGAAAAATATAATACATGCACAAAAAATTAAGAAAATTAAGCTTAAATATATTTTATTGTGTTTAGTTTTAATTTTATGAATCCTTAACCTTATAAGTACGGAAAACGATTCTTATATATGCAGTTTGTTCTACAATATCGTATCTATCTACCGTGTCTATAAATCATTGGAATTTCAAAATCCTGAAGAATATGAACAAAAGACAATAAAAGCCATAATTCCTTACACTGCCTGAACAGCATCTCAGAGAGTTTCGGAAATATGAAGACGGCTTAGGACGATGGCAATGACGTAAACGAAGCTGCTGAGAATCTTAAAAAGAATAGAATTTAAACATCCTTATCCAACTTTTAACACAATACAATATTGTCAATCTCTCAGCAGATAGCATAAAATAATACGTATCTGCTTGTTTTCTAAACAAGTGTTAAAACTAATAGTTTACCTTGCTTATTAAATAGTATTTTATACAATTAAACACATTATTGGGATAAGAAAATGATGGTTTAATCACATTACTGTTATTGTTTGCACAAATTTAGTAAATTGTTTTAGCGTATAATTAAACCATTAATACTAATTACAATTTACTTTGAAAAAATAAAGCATACTGCTGTGTTATGGTATCATTTTAGTTTTGTTTTGTTCCATAGGCACTGCAAAAAACACATTAAATGCAATACATGTGCATATCTCTGATTATTTTAGGCAATATAGGAATAAAAAGCAACAAATAAGTGACACTTGAAATAGATAAACATATTTACTAAATAAATGTGTAGGGAACGTTACAATACACGAGACCTGAGAGAATCAGGTGCTCAATAGTGAAACCTGAGTTCATCATTCATGCATGCCAGGCGGATAGAACTTCGCCAGTAAAGCAATGTACGAAAAATATTGAGAGAAATGGACGTATTGTGGATGTTGCGGAGGGCATTTTGGAGACGCGATAATTTCCAAACAATTCAGAACACCGAAATATCCTCATCTACACTCACCTTTTACTGTGGAGTACCTTAAAAGGAACGAGTTTGTTTCTAAAAACCTTGCATTATACATTAACTGAAAACAAAACTTGTAAGTGGTATTGTTGCTATTAGTGAAGACTTTTTGAGAAGACGGTGGTGACAATGGTGGTCAAATTCTGTAATAAGGAAAGATTTCTTAAGAACATATATGCAGATTCTTGATCTTTAACTTGGTATTTCAACATTTGGAGTTTTGCTCCAAAAGAAACATTCTTTTATATTTTTTCTACTGGAAAAATACACAGGATACAGTGGTTACACTGGAATTCGAATCAACCGATGTTTATTTCCTGAGTATAATCTGTGAGTGCAATACTGGAGTACTAAAGTTTAGCCTTGACTGTACCAAGATGCAGGAGCAATGTAAACGCTTCCCCCAGTCACCGTTGTTTTAAGTGTTTCAGCATCTGGACTACTATTTGGCCTATTTAGAATGTTGTGCTTGCCTGTACGTTCGGAAGCTCCATTGAGCCTTATGTTGAATATCACAATAAACAGAAAAAACGGGCATAGTGGACATGGAAGTTGTGAAACGTTTACACAGAGGAGAAACAATAACAAAGTGAATAGCGACTTGCGTGTTAATGAAGAGAACTACAACAGACATTCAAAGGACGTTTCAAAATTAACATCGCCGAGTGGGGACGTAAACAGAAAACCCATAAAATAAGTCGAGTAGAAAACACTTCAACATTTCTACATTTAAGCAAGTGAAATAGAAAGAAGGCACATTGTCACGTCTCAGTTACCAAGGAAAAGTTTGGAGTTTCACAATCGACGTATTAAATTGACAGAAAATAAATTCACCGCAGATTCCCGTCGGCTGAATAATTTAGAACAGAATTCAAGATACAGCATAAGCCTCTACAAATTATAACGGCAAAGTGGTTTTTAACAGGTATATAATAGTGCCACACTATAAACAGCAGCTTGTATTCATCTATCTTCACTCGCGTTTCATTCGGCTGCAATTACGTGCTGTGATTACTGAAAGGGCTTATGCTAGACGTTGTTGCGGTAGATTAATATGGAGTAAGTAACTGGTAGACAGGCTTTTCTCGTTCTTTGTTTCACTGTGTCAGTTTCTGAAAGAGAATGGGAGCATCCTGTTCATCACTCAGGGTAAACTCTGTCAATGAATGAAGTTCGCGTTTGTGGGGAAAGTCAGCGATAGGAAATCACTAGCAAAGCAACTCCCAAGTTACTCGAGAGGAATGTGTGCATTGTCTCACAAAACATATTGCTCTTAGCGGCCTACCTCCTTTAATAAAAATTCTTCATTAAAGTGAACTATTCCACCTCACATCATTCAAGTTTAAGTTATACTGGAGAACCTGACGGTAATTAATGTGGACAACATTAAAAAATTACTACGACTTAAGAAAATTCATTTATTGCAACTTTTAAGCATATATATATAAATTAACAGTAATTATAAGAGTAGAAAAAGTCACACTTGAGGTCGCTATATTTGTCACTTGTTTTCTTCCCATAGAAAAACTCCACGAGTTCGAAATATAGCGATCTCAAGTATGACTTTTTCTTAGTGTTTTATCCTTTTCTACTATTATAATTAGTTAATTTGTTACATTGTTAATAGTGTTAGTTTATTCTTATTTTATATATATATATATATATATATATATATATATAAGATGATTCATACCATCCTTGGGCTTGATATATGGGCAACCCTGCATTTTACACACGGTGCGAAATGCGGTAGGCCCCCATTGGCTTTCCGCGCCATCCCATCAGCACAGCCAATATGCTCTGCAACAGTTACAACTCTCGCCTATCAATAGTGAATGTAAAGGATATGAATTCTTGCATATACTTTTATATTTTTATTCATCTTTATATTTTTTCCAGAACGTTCTAATTTTCTGTGTTAAATCATTTCAGCTAAAATTTGTGTTCGTCATATAAAAAAGAATTATTTTTATCCAGTAAAACAGACATTGAAAATTATTTTGGTTTGTAGTTTAATTAAATCAGTTCACAGTTTGTGCTTAAAAGTTTCACATAAATCTTATTTCTTCCCTTGCTTTGTGTAACTAACACGGATTTATTATTATTATTATTATTATTATTATTATTATTATTATTATTATTATTATTCTCATTTTCTAAGGATGCTGTTTAACATCTTTGCCCAACCGCGTCCCATGCAATTCAGAACTGAAACGGACGATAAATTTTGTTCGGAGGATTTAATTAGCATGATTTCTGTGGAATTACCTGAAATAAAAGAATATCTGTATTGAGATTTGAACCTCACAGTCACACTGGGTAAATCCAGCGGGACTAAAGCCATTGCAACAAACCATTAAGTGGAACCAGAAATGATATAGCAGAACAGTGTTTACTGCATAGTCCATAAAATACCGGAATAGCGTAGCTTCTCTCCGTAGAACGCGGTATATTGAAATGCATTAAAAAGAAATAACGAATTTAGTATACAAACTACACGTCAATGTTTTCATGAATAGCTGGATTGATACCTCACACCATCAGCTCGAATTCAGCGAAAAAAGTGGAAATCAAAGTTTGGTATTCAGCCCAAATGCCACGTAACTTTATTTTTTTTTTTTTTGATTGATTTATTTAAGGACGCTCTTTAACACCTCAGGTCATCAGCGTCCCATTCAACTCAGGGCGTGAAACGGCCGACAAATTTTGCTCAGAGGCCTCTCTTTCAGGCTTGAGGTTCTTTTTCGTGCCGCAAATGTACGACACGGGACCCACGGCTTTACTTCCCTTCCGAAGGAAGCCATACTTAGGATTTTTACGCCCGAAAAAATCCATCGGTCCTGGCCGGGACGTAACTTTATGCATTGACGGTTCTGTCTTATATAAAGTATCGTTAATTAAGTTAATTTCTGTCATATTTTCAGAGATCTGTGACAAGTGTAAAATGAACATTTAAAAATTGTGCTTGCCTATGATGAATAAGCTCATATTGCTAGCGTGATTTGTATAATCGATTGGATATTTGTTTTGATTTCAACACCTATTAGTTTCGTTCAATTTCAACAATAATGCACATACCTTTATCCATCTCTTTCAAAATGTACATTAGCGATCTATTTCATTAAAACAGGTACAGCTACGTAGAGAGATAATGCGCTTCAGTTTTATTCAAGAAACTTGCTATGATCGCAGTTAATGGAATCATTGTATTTAGATATGCTAATGATCACAGTGAATTATCTGTCGTGTCAACGTGGCCTGTCCAGATTATGCTCCGGGTAGGTACACCTCGCCACTAACCTCCAATTTGCATTCATAACCGTGTCGGGAAAGATATATACACAGATCGCTATATTTCGAACTCGTTGAGTCCTTACATGGGAAGAAGACAAGTGACAATTTCGAGTTCGAAATATAGCGATCTCAATTGTGATTATCCTAGTGTTTTATCCTTTTCTACTTTTATAATTATATATATATATATATATATATATATATATAGAGAGAGAGAGAGAGAGAGAGAGAGAGAGCCCAAAGTGGAAAGAAAATCAGTTACTCGTATATGGAAAGTAAAATAAGAAAGATGTGAAGAAATAAGACAAATGGATAGTAAACAAAGACGCTACAAAAGTTAATGAATCTATTTTATTTCCATTATTGTATACTTCACTTAAAAGTACAAGAATAAAAATGTAGAGTAGATGAAGTAAAAAAAAAAGAGACTGTACGGAACATGCTCAAGGAAAAGAAATAAAAAATGGGCAAACATAAAGGAAAATCGTTTGAAAAATGAAAATTGCACCCCTAGGTCCATGTCCATTTTTTGTATCTATGTCTTCTGGAAAAGAAATAAAGTAGAAGTGAGAAGATGCATTAAAAACTAGCAAACGTACAGTAAGATTCTGAAATTTTAAAGAAGTAGTAAAAATTGTTTGTTTTTTTTTTTTTTTCTCAGCACTCTCTTGGGCATTTGCTGGAGAGCAAGAAGCAAAACATAGCGCAGTGCACCACCGCAAGAAGTAGGGGAAACATTGCAAGATAACGCAATGATTTAAGGCGCACACCTTTAGGCTTTTGGCAGGCTACAAAATGCATCCCAACAGCCCTTTTATGGTTGTACAGAAATTACTGCATTGTTGCTCCCAACGCAGCTTTGTGTCCTCGGTGGGTTGCACCAGATCCTTACTTCCCTATTTGACTGTATTGGCGCTCAAGCATGGGTTTATTATAGAAATAATAAAACGTGGTTGTTATTTATGTTCACTGCTTTAATTATACAGAGGAAATCAAGAAATGAACTTTTCCATTATTTCGAGCAACCATAATTACTAATCTATTATCAGCAATTCCATGTTTAGGAACCGACTCGGTTACTGCATTATTTTATATGCAAAATTGCAATTGGTTAAACTTAAGTATTGCTAAATATTAACAATTGAATTTATTACGTACGGAAGAAAGTTATTTTCACCATTTGCTAAGAGAAAGTTGCATTAAGGTGGATTTGTATCAAATGTCACTCAATTAGTTTCATTAGTTTGACGGTAGAAGCAGGCCGAGAGCAAGTGAAACTTTGCAAAAATTAATAAAATGTAACAAAAATATATTTATTGTACAACTGTTGTAAACAAGTTAGCTCTGCTTGGAAACTAAAGTTCACTGTTAAGAAGTGATAGGTTATTATATGAGGGTTCATGCTTAAATTAAAATATGAACATTTATAGAAACATTCAGTTACAAAAAGTAAATTCGAGATTAACAAATGTTGACGTAAATCCTAATATCAAAATATTCGTAGGTGCAATAGCGCAAAATGCCTGACCTGGAAGAGGAGGAAAAGAATTGGTTTAATTATTCGACGAACGCAGTTACTATAAAGGTGTTTTGCGAGTGTGTAGTTTTTCAAGCTTGTAATGGATATTGGAATTGTTTTTCCAAATGTTTATCTCCAATCCACATTTTTTTTCTCTTTTCTTTTCCTTGGTAAATCCTCATTTTTTTCTTCACTACGTGCTTCACAGTTATTACAAAGAAACGAAGAGAGAACAATTGCGTAATACAAAAACACAAGTGTGGTAAACAACACAGCTGATTCCTAACTTCCCTGTCAATTTTGTAAGGCTGCATAAGCTTTATATGCTGCAACAATGATTCATATTATTTGGTTTTGAAGTTTGAAACATTATCTTTTTTATGTAATGGGATAACCTATTATCTAATACTTCAAGGCATTGCTTTACGATTCAATAATTAATAAAATTGTGATTAAACAAGTGTAATATGCAGAACTGCCAATCTGCACCTTATTGCATTCACCAACAAACATTTATTTTATTTGTTACTTTGGAAGTTAGACTTATTCTTGGAATTATTTGTAGGGCCGATTCCAAAGATGTTCATTTTTAACTATCAGCTCTACTTTTGGCTCAAATGTACTTGATGCTGACATGTAATTCACAAAAGATACTGTTAAATTAGTTCATTTACTTTTTTCAGATTGACTTGGTATTATGAGTTCTAATCAAAGAGAGGACATGATTCTATTTGCTCCATTTGTAGCGAGTGCATTCTTAAAGCAAGTAGGAGCGTATTTCAGACTTTGTGAAGACAGCTGTCTTGGTTATTTTCATGTCAAATTAGGATCTTCCATATTGTACGTAAAATTGTACAGTAGTGGAATAATGAAAAGAGGAAATTTCTGAAATGTTGCATTCCAAACAAGTGTCATGTAACTTTCACTGCTGCAGCTACCATTATGCTTTCCCTTAAATTTTGAAATCCTCATTTTTGTGCCAATATCGGGAATGATTTTTTGTGAACATTTAAGATTTACGCCAATTTTGTGTAGTTTCTCTTATGTTAAAATTTTAATTTTTCGCTCCTGTTTTTCCATTTTGCACTAAACTAGTAGATGAAAATTTGTTCCCTATATAGCTAAATGCATGAGCCGTTATTGCACGCATCCTTCTGCCAAATATCTTTTCTTACCTTTCTTTGTATTTTCAAGAATCGCGAGAATTTTCACTTGGGCTTTCACGTTCTTTCAGAGAAAGAGAATGGAGCACAGGGATTTCAGATGTTTCAGCCTGTAATTCTAAATTGTTAAATTCATTGCTCTCTTCTTAGGTCTGACTAAGAGATCGATGTAACATTTAAACTTTGTTGCAGTCATTTTATTTCTGTTTACTTTAATTTTCTAATTGTCTTTATTTCATTGTATTTTATCTTTGCCGTGTTCCTTACATGAATGTTTTTCTACATAATCTTGTAAAGTGCTTAGTCACACAAGTATATTCCTGTCTTGGGTAAAGGAAATACCATGGCATCTTGGACAACGCTAATAGAATTTGTTAAAGCCAATAGCGTTTCTGAATACTTTTATATTTGATATTATGCATGTGATGGAAACTACCATTACTTGGCCATATTTTGGGTACTTCCCTTAGTAAACACTTTCTAAATTGAATGCGTGCAGGCATCAGCGGAAGAGTGCCATATAAGGAATGATATATTTTTGAGAAGAAATAACAGACACTTAACAAGCAGCTGTGGAAGAAGGCAGTTAATCGGGAAAGTTTGCAATAAAATTTTCACTAGGAGAGAAGTATTCAAATGAAAACTTATACACAAAGATTCGTTGTTTTAGAATCAGCTGTCTTAACTATCGCGAATAAATGCATACTGCCGTAAGGTTGGAAGGGAACAGGTTCAGGAAATGACGTTTGAGGACAAAGACAGTGGAAACAAGTTGAATTATGAGTCTGTGACTGCGGGACGCTTAGTAATCTAAAGCTAAAACACTGCATAAGCGGACAAGATTTATAAATAAAACCCTATACTGCATAGGCAATCCACTAATTCAATTTCTGCAGTCAATTACATTTTTTTAATAAAGACCAATTTTATTTTCAAAAAGTTTATTTTATGGTCGCGTTAGGAAACAAGCAGTTTACTAAATCGTACACAGATCGTACTGAAACAGCTCTCCGGATTCGCTATACAAGCTGTATTAAATTAAAGTGAAAACAATAAAAATAAAGAAAGAAAAAACCACAAGGAATATTTTCACATTGACTGAGGATAGAATAAAAATTAAAATATACGTTTATTAGGGAAAATATGTAAAATGTTTGCCCTTTTTGCTAATAAATATGTCCTGTTTCTTTTATAATTAAATTTATGTTACAGACACACATATATACTTATTATTTGTGTATTATAAAATGTCAATATATAGTATAAATATATGCACATCTATGTTTTTATTAGGTTTATTTATAGGTGCTCTTTAATATATCAGGTCATCAGAGTCCCATTCAAATCAAGACGTGAAACAGCCGATAAATTTTGCTCTGAGATCTCTTTTTCAGACTTGAGGTTCTTTATCGTGCCGTAAATGTACGACACGAAACCCCGGCTTTACTTCCCTTCCGAAGGAAGCCATACTTAGGATTTTTACGCCCGAAAAAAATCCATAAGGCAAGTATGGTTACCACTACCAGGACCGATGCACATCTAGACAAAAGAACTTTTAGTATAAATAATACAAAATAATACTACTACTAAATAATGCAAAATAGAATTAAAAGGAGCGAAGCATTAGATTTTTAATTTTTCATAATGTCCCATTAGCACAGAGAGTTTCGCTATTAATTGGCATAGATGGTAGACACGTTCATGCATGAACAGATGATGACTTCTAAAACGCAATTCGCTTTGTGAATGCAATGCTATTTCGACGGAAATAAAGTAAAAAATATCTACTCCACGCATTTTATTGATAGCACGGCGTACGCTGGCTGGAAAAATGTCGGCAATAAAATAGCTTTTATTTCGAAGCCTCGAAACGCAATGTTTCATCCCCAGCTCTGGTGGATGGGGGTATTGTCCCATTTATTGGTGTACATGGGCGGCAGGTTGGTTTACTGCCAGGGAGTGCATGAACCTCGGTACAAATCTGAGATCGTTAGCCGCGGTGTCGCTCCAAGATCTTCCGTTCTTGAAAACATTAGCATACATTTAGCTTGACAGCGTGCAGATTCATTCGCGAAAATAAAATCTCCCTACTCTTTTTCTTCTTTCTTTCTTTCCTTTCATTCTTGCTCCATGTTCCTTCTTTTGTGCATGTAAATGGCGAGGGAAAGGAAGTCGATGTCTGCATCATAAGTATTTCCTTGAAACCTCTGGCCTAGCTACCATAGGGCATGTGCAGGAAAGAAAGCATATACCCTTCAGAATAAAATTTGAAAAAGTACTTATAAAAAGTTTATTATTGGATAAAAATTAAACAATTTTCAAAGCATAAAAAATGTTATGCGTGTCAATCAATACATGTAAATTCAGCTGTTTAAAGTTGAGTAAAATTTGTCTTTCTATTCACTTCTTTCCTGAGCAGAAGATACTTTTATTTAACAGCTCACATAAGGTTTTCCAAATTAATATTAATATATTTTCAGATACTGGGGCCACCAATCCTGATCTTAGATCGTTTCGTGGTTTCCCCTGGTCACTTAGATGAGTGTGGTTATTTCCATCCTTTCTATGAAATTTCTACTCGCATCTCATTTCATCCCGCTAATTCTGCTGCAGAATTTAAAGAGCCAGGTGAGATGGATTGTGCGGTCTGCCGATGGCTTGCGCCTTGGAGAAGTTTCTTCCGGTGTGTCAATCAATACATGTATGGAAGCGACTCTTCTGAGGGGCAAAAACCTCTTGGAAGAGGGCTCCGCTGGTGTTCTATATAGGGACCCCGCATACATGGTTCCTGGCGACCCGGTGTCTTCCTCATCTCATCCATTTTTCCCGGAAGTGTTCCTCCTACACAAAACCCTTGAACAAGGATGAAGTACCGAAATATCCTCCTCAGTCCCTAAGTTCACAACAATATATTTTAAGGTTATTTGGTTAAACTAATCTATGTATTGTTAGATAATGTTGTTTCTGCTTATAACTTCAAACGCGTATCAGTTACAGTAGCTTATGTTGGTGTGGCGCTAACAGTCTCTTCAGCAGTACTATAACGCATCTTACCGGATCATGCAAGTAATACAGCACGTACAGTATAGTATGAACCGGCACACAGTGAGACAGCACTATTTGTTATCCGCAGGTACTGAATAATTACTCCGATAAAGCAGAGCGCAAAAATACCTCTATCCACTGTCTAATGTAGAAACTGGAATCTACGGGAACATTGTTTTATGTCTCTGAAAGAAGACACTCTAAACTTTTAAAAGCAATGGCGCAGGTGGTAAAACAATTAATTGCAAGCCTCTCCAAAGAAGTCCATGCGTCACATTAGGTAGGGTTTTCCACAGCAAACATCAAGGAGCTGTAAAAAGCAAAGTTATTTGTATTTCTGTTATTTTAAATGCCCCTACGAGCAGCAAGAAATATACTATCATGGAAATGCAAGAAACATTTGGCGAGAATTGAGCCTGTAACTCCCAATGCGTTGGTGAATACCTTCCCTAATCCTTTGCAATGGCAGCGTTTTAAACATTTGCTAGCGGTTATTGTGTTTCTTTTGCATCAAGTATGCCGATGAAAACTGTCACTGAAATACGACCATTGGTTTAGAATGTATAAAGGAAATCAATGCTAAGAGCGAGTTAAACGTTCATATTTTACACTCCAAAAGTATTTACAATTTTAATAGTTAATTTACAGGACTTTTGTGATCCCAGAGTTTTTATATGAACATATTCATTTGTCATCACATCCATTCATACGTTTGAGGTTAAGAGACAGTTGAAATAAATAGCGCAGCAGGACCAAAGGTATTTTCTAGGAGTCAACGGATTACTTTTTAGGGTAATTCAAGGACTTTTTCCTCCCAATTCTCAATCTCTCTTACTTTCTACACACTGCATATTTCCCAAGCATTAGTAATGCATTTTGACTTCGTAGTGTTGTGCTACCATCATTTAATGTTTATAGATTTGGTGTCGACTATTTGGTATGTTCGTGACTTCAGGCGTAGTATTGGTAAAAAGTTTCCATTAATGTACAACAACCAGATATTGTGCTATATTTATGAATTTATATGTCGAATATAATACGTGTAACAACTTCAATATTAACTTCAAACAAAATGCAATATGAATATTGCTAGTAGATAATAAAACATATAAACAAATTTCAACCGCGCGTGAGTGTTTTCAGTTTGGAGATAAGATTTGTGGCTTCTCTGTGGGCCGAAGAGCGGCCTCGTGCCGGAAAAGTTCTGATCATAAGATATGGCTTTGTAACTCGTTTTCGTACGGTGACACCAAGTAGAGGTAATGAGAGAAAAAAGCTGTAAGGGGTGTGTTAAAGACGCTAAGCAAAACGGGAGACCCTCCACTAGCGCTGTGGTTGCCTAGTAAGTGGTTAAATGACCCACCAAATCAATCAGAAAGTTGTCAAGTTGCAATTGCTGTGATCAACAATGGATAGCATGAAAAAATACTTGGAAATTAAGCGTTTCCCCACTGTGACGATCAATGAATTAACAGATAAGAATCTTGTCGGGCGCCAGGCTGCATCTTCCTTGTTCCATCAACAATTTCCAACAAATGCGAGGCAAATGGCAGTTCTTTTTGCAGACAAATGCGCTATTTACCGCAGTTCTAGAAATCTTCTTCTGGGCTAATGAGTACTTCCACTTCTGTCAAGAAATTCAACGGAACCCTCCGCACGTGATGATGTCGGCGAACATGCAAGTCATCTGTTTGGTTTTTACTTCTTTCAAGGATCGATAAATTAACTGTGTTCTCTTTGCATGCTACATTTCTAGTTACTTCCGCAGCTGCAAGTAGTATACCTCACGAACACTCTCTGGTTCCAATAAGATGGTGCGGCAGCACACTTTGTTCTTTGACTGGCTCGGTTTGCACACTCACATCTACTAGCTAATTTCCATGCTACCTTCCAAGAAGTGATGTAGAAACTCTCATTAAAATGAACGAGAGAGCATTACGTCATATTAGTCTCTGAATTCACACTAAAACATAACAGATATACATCCATTCATATTATGCAAATGTATTCTTAAATAGCAGGTGATTGGGAATCCCTGCATCCTTTACAACCTTGTGAGGGTATCTAAAGTTACGGTGACTGGGCAAAATTACACGAAAATATCATCCTACAGGGGCAGTAAACTTAATAATAGACAGGAGACATGTAATAAGTATGGCAGTGCTATGTAAAGGATGCTAAACGGAACCATTTCCCCTAAATATTACGCAGAAACCGTATAAACACATATTTATAGCCAAAGGTTTATGAACCAAGTGAATGCAAAATGGCAAATGTAATTGGTATGGTCAATGAACCTTTTGCAGGAATGTTGAGAATACCCGCAATCTTCTTCCAACAATGAAGTTTGCTGGTCATGGCTTGGCGCTCATATCGTGAATTTCAGCAGATTCCATTATTATCATCTTGAAAGGAAAGATGACTAATAGGCTCTATAGGCCCATTTTGGGTGACCATGTCCATTCAATGGCTGAGGCATTGTTTCCTGCAGGAGATGCATCAAACAAGATGATAACGCTCCGGTTCACACGCCCGGGCATGCCCAGGAATAGTTTGAGATGCAGGTCAGCGCAATCTGGTGTGTACAATAATCAACCTTTAATATTCTGAATCTACTGCGGTTTATCCGGTTACGCTGCTCTATTCCAGCATCTCTTAAGGAACTGGGGCAGTTTCTTTATAAAGAAATACCCTTCAGAGTTTGCATGCGATCATTTTCAAATTGTTTTGAATGTCATGGATATGAAATATAATTGTTCATGGCATATATATATATATATGTTCAGTTCAATGAATTGTTTTCAAATCTATATCTTTAGAACCATTTCATTCTTTTCAGTTTATTTTGTTTATTTGACTACGAATTGTAAAGATAAAAAATGCTCGAAATAAAGGAATATTTTACATAATAAATTAATTACATTGCTGATTAAATTTCTTTAGTTGAGAATAAAAATAATAGTTTGATTTTATTTCTGACAAAGGACATCTAAAGCTTTTACTTTCTTCTCTTAGCTATAGAAAACATAGCAATTACCTCAATGCATCACAATTGAGACAAGTTGTCTAATGCCGTATTACTGCAAGGGTACAAGACTGCTCGTATTTTAAATTACAGAAATAAGTTATCGATGTGTAAAAGTATATATAAAATATCCAAGCACCTGATTAATATGAAAGTAATATTCCCGCGTTGTCTTGTTTTATTCCTGCATGTGGTTACTGTTAGAAATATTCGACAGGGAGAGCCCGATCGAATATCCCATCATACTAAAACAGTTGCTAACTAAATTTACCAGCTGTAATGCAGATTATATTTATGAATGATGAACCACAGGCCCAAAAAATAAATCCAATCTTTTTAAAAGACACACATTTAGTTTACGTTCCAAAAAGTGCGATTCTGTTGTGTTAGTTCTACGAATATAATATGTAAATAAAAATGAATTTATTGCCCCCAGAAAATATTGTACGATGATAATAATATGTCATAGAAGCTCCAATCTCCTGGGATGTTTTCTTGCTACTTGCTCTGGAATCACCTCATTGTTGCGGTGGAGGTTAAGTGGCACCAAACCATTCAATCTGTCCTTTCGAATATCTGATCACATGGCTGAATGTTGAAAATGACCTTTCGTCCGTGCATGTTGTTACTGGTATGACATACATGAGATAGGCAGAAGTTGCTTTTGGTGTGGACTCCAATAGCTGTTTTCGGTTTACTTTGAGTTTCCCAAAAGTTAAACTTATTTTTAATTCACCTCGAAGCTCTGTAATAGTTCCTAGCAAGTCTTGTTCGTAAATATTTGCACCTTTTACTAAATCGTCAATATCTGAATTCAGTCATTCCAAAAAGTTGTAATCAAGGACTGAAGTTTGTGTTTATCACGTGATCGTATCGTATCGTATTCGTAATCCAAAAATGGAAGACAAACATGAGTGCGATATTGATATTCTGAAGAAGTTGTAGTAAGAACATTGCTTCGATAAGTTTGTTTGAATGTTACGAATCTTTTGCTTGTGTGATAGCGTTTTCAAAACAGAATGAAAATTTTGCTTTACTATAAACAAATTTTAAAAAATTCTGCCTCACTTTTCTAGGCCAACAAAACGAACACAAAATATTAATTTTTCATTTGTACTGATGTCCGTAGTTTTGTCATGTAGAATAGAAAATATTTCCCTATCTTAACATCATCTGTAATTTTATTTTCAATTATGATAGCACAACAGTTTATTAAATCATTTTGTGTTGTTTTACTTGTTAGAGTAGAATTTTTAGGCACATTTTCAAGATGGCCTCTGAGAATTTCACCCCCTACGTTAACCCGAAATTTAAAAAGCTCCTTAAAATTTCCCCTATTTTCACCTTCAAATCCGTGCTATAAATCAATGACACCTTCATTTCTGTGTCCTCGAGGTGGAAAGTTCTGGTGATCACACAGAATAATAGTCTCCACAATGGATACCAATTTCTTACGATTTTCATTTACTCCTTTCTTCATTTCATTTTCAATTGAACTTCAACATTCTGTTTTTCCCCTTCATACACTCTCCTAAAATTCTCACTTTTAACGTGGGCTGTTTTCTGAATGTTTGAAATGCCTTCTTAAATTTATTTAAAGGCTTAAAAACTAGAGATTGTAACTGAGCCCTACTATGAACCCACTCCTTAGGACTAAATGGAATGCACACCCGACAGTAAGCCAAGGGAAACTGTCTAACCAGGAATTATGTAAACGCCTGCAATGCCCGGCGTCTAAAGTTACCGGAAAGTTGTAACTTTTAGTGGAACCCACGGACTAGTCAGAGCTCTATAATTCGTATCGTCATTGCGAAAACATTGATTCACAAAATGTCCTATGTCAACTTCAACTAACGGCCGAGGTCGTTAAGCTGCGGACTCCTGAACGGGAGGCCTGGGGTTCGATTCCCACCAGAACCGTTCTCCTTATCTGAGGTTATTTTTTTCCAGGTTTTCCTCAGTCCTCATAAATTGTAAAGGTACCCTAAACCAAAGCCTAGAACGCTTCCTTCATTAAAAATAAATCCTTTCCCAATTTATCATTTAACCTCATATATCATCAGTGTCCACCGCCTTGATGCCTCAGTAGTTAAAACGGGCGTTAAACTCTACTCAATAATTCAATAAATTAGATACAGTTCCCTTTCCTAATGATGTTTCCGGTAAACTCTTATTGCCACTATCAAGTTTGTAACACAATCACTATTCGACACTACTTTATCATATGTCCGATTCTTACCTTCAGCTGCAGCACACGATCTTTTAACGAACTGTGATAAATTAATCTGAATTTTGTGTTTCGACATCTTACAGTGACACCATCAAGGATCGAATTTCTAACTGCACACTTAACTCCATTGAGCACTATTGAGAGAGCAACTGGAATATGTTCTTGAATCAACAATTAGCAGATCATAGTTTGTGGTTCAAACTAATGAAACGGTCCGTTTCAAAGGATATATTCAAATTTGTTTTTTCTCTTTGCCGCTTTTCCATGATTAAAAACAGAGCTCTGTAATCTGCAAATTATTTCCTTCAAACCTATATTTAATTTTTGATTATAAAAATCATCTGCGAGAAACTAAATGAACATAGTTATAATATAATTTAGTTCATTTATTATTCATTATATTTCATTGTATTATAATATACAAAATGCATAAAATTAAGATATAATAATAAAATAAATTCGTTGCCTCTCACGGAGTAAACCCGGGCTCGATTAACTTTATGGCGAAATTTTTTATTAAACTTTTTATTAAAATTTATTTTAATAGCTTCAACTTGATCTTAACAATAGTAAATCTACTTTCTTACAAGTAATTATATTGCATAAAACTGACGCGACAATGAAAAAGTGAATATACAAAAATAGCAACATAATTGCTATTCGATAAAGGAAAATGAGTGCAAGCAGTACGTATTTACTTTATAATAGTCGTGTGATCTGATAGGAAGGGGGCAGGTCCTTGGCTCCCCCTCTGAATCCGCGCCCGATCATCCCCTCTTGCTCAAATGCACACTGTAACGAACGAAGCATTTCCATGTATTCTAACAATGTATGTGTTAACAATATGCCATGATATTGTTAATACGTATTATAGTCTAAGTGCCATATAATTGTTGCGGTTCTTTTTTCAGAACATAAAGCTAACAGCAGCGGATCGTTTGTCTGAAAGTTTAGCTTATTTCCTGTAGAATTTATGAAATGTAATAATCTTGAAAATTGAATTTATATGCTACATACTCGTATATACTTTCTTTCCATTTTTATATTGCGCGTCTAGCGCAAGCTGCTTTCTTAATATTAACTGTTATGTTTCTCAATTCGTCACTGATTTCCTCATTTGTTGATTGTAATATAATAAAGGCATTTTATATGTAAAATAAATATGTACATTTATGGATAAAACGCTCATATATGCAAAAGAAAATGAGGCTGATTTGAATCCATTTTTATGGTCGTTTCAAGATTTGAAATAGTTTCTTCACAGGCTCTGAGACCGAAACTCCAAGCTTCATTTGCATAAATTGATAATGCTTATAATTAAAATTAATATTTTATAAATATATTGTGATATGACTTGTATTGACCTGGCATCTATTTAGGTCAACGCTTTTAATCCATTGTGTTCACAGGGAACACTTTTACAAGGATCTTTTAGGGAATTGCTATCATATGTTTTTATTAGGGTAGACGACCAACCCATGTTCATTGTATTTTATAACAAGAGTTCTGCTAGCCTTAAGGAGGCTACGTCTAGAAAACAGACCATCATAAAAACAGGAAACTCACGTGATCGCTTTTACTGGGTGATTTTGATTGATTTATTTATTTATGGACGCTCTTTAACATCTCAGGTCATCAGCGTCCCATTCAACTCAGGGCGTGAAACGGCCGACAGATTTTGCTCAGAGGCCTCTCTTTCAGGCTTGAGGTTCTTTTTCGTGCCGTAAATGCACGACACGGGACTCACGGCTTTACTTCCCTTCCGAAGGAAGCCATACTTACGATTTTTACACCCGGAAAAATCCATCGGTCCTGGCCGGGTTTGAACCCGCGATCTTGGGTTTAGGAGGCAAGTATGGTAACCACTACACCACAAGGACCGACTTTTTCCTGGGTAAATCCGAAAGCTTCTTTTGCTAAATAACGTTATCATAAACTGACATTTGAATAAAATGTTACAGGGGCTTGAGAAACACCGCTTACATTCCTGCAATGCGAGGTTTGGTAAACAAAATAAAGTTATAAATCAACGTCCAATAAGAAGATAAAGGGAGAATTAAACTTTAGCTTTAACCAATAGAAATTCTTGCATAGGATAGGGAAGGCGATATGTCGTAAGATGGGGTATTTTATAACTTCACGACCGAGAGGCTTTATAGAAATAGAAATATCAAATTTCGATATCAGGGAATCAGTCGTCATCAGAGAGACAGTAGGTGAAATACTTCGTTAGTTTGTTTGTTTCAGTTATCAGAGCACTCATGTACACAGTGTTACTGCATAAGGAACAGATGGTGAACAGTCATGATGACCAGAAATATTGTGTATTATGAAAAAATGTGTCTCGAGCGTAGTTCTAAAGCAGTTCTCAAGACGCTGCGCAAATAGCTGGTTAATAAACTGAGTCAACTGCAGTTCTGCGTGTTCCTGTGTAATATGCCCTTCCCGCTGACTAAACCGAGTTATGAAACTCCAGATCAAACTGAGAAGAGTAGTTGCTGAACAGAGAGGGCATTGGGAATAAGAGGTTATTACAAATACAATTAACACACCTAATTAATCCACCAATCAATTCCTACTCTTCTTTCCTTAGGAAAACCCTGAAAAAATCCTGAATCAGAAAGACAGTCCGGACGGGAATCGAACCCTGGAGTCTGTCGCTTAACGACCTCGATCACCCGTGCCGGTAAAATGTTGTGCACATGTACTTCTGTATAAACAATTGAATGCCGCAATGGAGAAGGCCAAGGGAGTTAAAACGGAAGGGGAAGAGAGAAAACTCTTTTCATTAAGAGAATTATCAGGCGGTACATGTTTCAGTACACCTCAAAGTCGCAGCCCAATTATAAACTCCACACTTATTCATTAAAAGTTAATTAAGGGCCCTTCTCACAAGCATGAAATTCAAGAGGGAACTCGGATACTAGCGTTCTTTTGGCCCTGCTTTGTTTACCATACATATATGTTGACGTAAAGGGGAAAGTTTTCATTTACTTTTAGTACACTTAACAAAACTTTTGCTTTGAACTCAAAATGAGGAAATCCAAGTATGTGTTTTTTGCTCTTTTTTGTATACGTAGAAGCCATTAAGTCAGTTATGTAGAGATAGCACTGTAGTAGTTTGCTATTGATTCCTTTCGGTATGACTTTGTTGAAATGGCGGTTTAGTCAATTACCTTCTCAGCGCACCGCCACGGGTGGCCGAGATCGTTAAATTGCGGTCTCATGAGTGGGAGGTCTGGTGTTCGAATCCCACTACGACCGTCCTCCCTGACTAGGTTTTTTTCCAGGTTTTCCTCAGTTCTCATAAATGGCAAATGGCGGGGAGGTATCCTAAACTTAGGCATGGAACGTTTCCTTCCTTAAAAATAAATCCTTTTCCAATATATCCAACTAGCGCATGTGTCTTGAAAAGTTCGTGCGGATTACAATCGAACTGAGTGGAGTTCATGGGGCACCTGATCAATTTAAACATGATCAAACGTGCACGGAAGATGAAGTGAGCTATTGAGACCCAAGTGATTTCACCACGAAGAATATCAACAAACATTTTCATCGTATCGTACTGAAGGAAAAATGCATGTGAAACAATTGTTTGTGTGATGGATGCCGCGATTGTTTAATTTCTGTCCGCACGACTTTTCGCGTCGACCGGTGACTATCGACATCCAAATGAAAACGAGCCATAGTAGAGGACAGCAACTTGTGAAAGTGCATTGAAAAAGGCGTTTTCAAGGAGAAGGATAGCTAAGGAGCACTCTTGGTAAACTAATTGAAAAGGGGCAACACAATAACAGGAATATACTGCAGCATTAATGGAACGCTTGAGAAATTAATCGAAGAACAATAGTAAATTTTGGTTCTTTCACCGGAACAAAGCGATACCGCATTAGGGACAGTTGAAATAGAAAAACTGTGCCAATTCTTTCTATGCCCCTTAGAGACAATTTGACTGAATAGGAAGACTTTTTCGCGTGTTATCGATGCAGTCAATGACTAATTTATAGAGCTTGATAAAGCATTTTTCCTGGTTTGCGCATTTCATACCCAGAAATTCTCCTAAGGACCGAGTATCATAATAAGGAATTGTGGTTTCATTTCCCAACACTTCCAGTACTTTTTGAATACACTGGCGAAGGTAAACTCAATTCTAAAGAAATTGGACTTTCCGCTGCCTTCGCCACATGAAGTTTCTCGTGAATAATCGGATATGCTATTTGTTCATGTTTGCCTATCATTGAGTACTCAACAAGAGTACTCTCTTTCTAGATGAGGGAATTAAGCCCATTTGTACTTGTACATGTTGGAACATAAGGTGAAGTATCTCTTTGATGAAGAACACATTGATCAAACTGGCGCCTCCAGCTAAGTGGGACATGTGATACGTTGAAATTGATATGCTATCCTTTTGAGTACATCACACCAGAAACTTTCACAACATTTGGAACCTTCAAGATTTTAAACACGCTATATTACAGCTCGTTCCTAAAAGATAATTGTTTCCTTAAAGAGAGTATGAAAAGCTTGTCTTTGTAATATTAAATTTATCAACTTCAAGTCCCATTTGCCAAGAACTATTAAAGATAATGAAATAAAACTTTAACTGCATACCGATATGCATAATTCACATTTGCTCGTCTATTTTCTCTTCTATACCATGAATTTGAAGCAAATTATAATTTTTTTTTTCAATTTTTTCCAAACTTGTTTTACATTGTCACATTTCGCCCTTGCTCTAACACAACAGATCTGCATCATCACAATAATATCATGAATAAATGATAAAAGTTTCAAAGTGATAGCTTACACAGATTCTTAAAAAAGGTGAAACTTAAGTAAAAAATGTACTTTTTCAATAATTGCAGCAAAAAAGTGTTTTGTTACAGAAAAACTAACTTTTAAGAGAAACACGAGCTAAAACCCTCCTCCAGCATTGTTAAACAACAAAGGATGTCATAGATACAGACGCTGCCGACTTATTCAATTATTCAAAACTAAACACAAACCCCCCACGGGTGGCCGAGGTCGTTCAAGTATGGACTCGTGAGCGGGAGGTCTGGGGTTCGATTCCCACAGGACCGTTCTCCATGATTTAGGTTTTCTTCAGTCCTCATAAACGAAAAATGCCGGGAAGGTACCCTAAACGCAGGCCTGGAACGCTTCCTTCCTTAAAAATATCCTTTATTAATTTATCATTTCATCTCATGTATCATTGGTGTCTACCGACTGTGGTGCCTCAGTAGTTAAAACGGGAGCTAAACACTACTCAAAACCACGCCTCTAGAGCAAATGTTCCTGAGATTTAGAATTTTAACTGAACAAGTGTTCACGAAATAAAAAAAAATATATAATTCAACAAAATGGTTCCTGCAGTGACACAATTAAATGTATTTAAAATAGCTATAAGCTAAGAATCCTCAATCTTAATAAAAATAAAACAGAAACTTGCTATATTAAAGTGTTACAAAAACCATAAAATATAATTTTTGAACCATTTTTACCTTTATTACTTCCCTTAAAGATTTTTCTCTTCATTAATTATAAAATTGATTATCGTTTTATTCCATTGCTTAATAGAAGCTATAAAACACAATATCTATAGTATATTAATAGTTAAAATGGGCATGTTTAATATACACTTTAAACTGAATTAATTTTACAAATAGGTTTAGTTTCCACTAAGTTTATGTAAAGGATTCAATATCATCATTTTGAAGATGGAGTTGGCGATGAGTTTTGTGCTGACAGAATAGACAGGTTTTCTAATTCCCTGTACTTAGTGTTTTACAAGGTACTTAATATTGCAATAACTCCAATAACCATTGTCATTTGCTAAGTGTTATTAGGTAAGAAGCTGGTATTTTTCGCCAAGCGATTTACTGCCTTTCTCTTTTTACTTTAGTGCTTGGTATAAAATAATGTTCGAAGTTATAAATAATCGACATGTCTGAATTTTTATTTATTTAATGATCAAAAATTAAATGCAAATGTATGTTTCTGTAAGTTCAGCCACAAAATGAGTTGTTTATCTTTAATAGAACACTGCCTTTCTCTTATGTAGTGGTTTATTTAGTAGGATATTCCTTCCCATGCCTGACTCACAGGATGTTTCTTCCATAGGCATTCTCTTTAACTATAAACGGGTTCCGTTTCACGGGCGGAAGAAGATTCGCTACGTTTAGAACCTCCCAGCTCTCGTATGTTCAGTCGATAAGCCTCCCAGCTTTCCTATTTGGTTTACCGGAGAACATAAAGGTCGCTCACCTCCTCGCTGCAGCGCTCCGTGGGCGCATGCTGTTCTGCTATCGCCAAAGAAACATGTCGTGATTATTAACCCAACTATTTTAACTTGTAACAATCATGTGTACCAAGCCAGAATGAAGATAACTTTCCTTTTCCATGTTATAAATGAGCTTAGAGCTGTCTTAAGATAGCAGCATGAGATATACTTGTCATGTTAATTCTAGATAACCAGGAATAAACTGTAGTTTGTAGCAAAGCGTGTCTAATGACAAGTCACGAGTTTAAAACATTGTTTATACAAATTTAGAATATGGAATTTTTAAACTAACATTTATTTATAACAGTTTTAAAATTAAAAATTTTATTAAATTAAATGTTTTACCATTTAGATATTTCAGAATGTTAAACGTAATCCAATCGAATATTTTTAATGATACATCTTTAATATAAGAATAAGAATATTTTGTTTGTCTCGCTGTACTTTACCGCCACGGGTGCCCGAGGTCGTTAAGGCGCAGACTTGTGAGTGGGAGGTATGGGGTTCGAATCCCACCAGGACCTCCTCCCTGACTGAGAATTTTCCAGGTTTTCCTCATTCCTCATAAAATGGCAAATGCCGGCGAGGCGCCCTAAAACTTAGACCTGGAATGCTTAATTTATTTAAAAGAAAAATCCTTTACCAGTTTATCATTTCACCTCATATATCAAATGTTATATATACCTATAACATTTCTCACAGCACTGGAATTGGTTCAAACTAGTCTGTTTTTCTGATCAAAATGTACTTTTGTTTAAAATAAAGTGTTTGGCAACATATACATATATAGTACTTTATGTATCATATGATTTCATTTCATTGCAATTAAATCGTCTTTGTTCATTAAAGAACTTACATCAATGTAACATGACAACAGCTGTCTCAGAAAGAGTGTTGCTATGGTGTTTAGACTGTGCCTAATTCTCAAACAATATCGTGAATCTGAAACAGCTCAGTTAGTATGGAGTATTGAAACGTTTGTGTCTTTAGTCGTGAGATAAGTTCATTGAAGCGAAACATGGCGTGGCAAAATAACCCGATGTTCGTGAAAGTGCAAGAATTGTGCGTTTGCGATTATGTGATACGCTCTTAAAGATTTATAGACAAGTTTAAAATACTTTTTTGATCAATACAATGAAAAAGAAGCGGCCTTGAATATCTTAATTGATGCAATGATAAGTTTGAGATAGTAATGTAAACATAGCAAAGAAACGAGTAAGTAAAACGAAGATTTTAACTAGTACACATCGTGCAGGCACTTAACTGTTCTCAAAAACAAATTTCAGCGAAACCGGATGTACATTTTTCTGTAGCACGGTTAATGTGCACGAGATGTGTGAAGTGTCTTATACATTATATGTCAGCCCTTCTTCTTCCCTTCCTTTAGTATGTTGATCTTCTAGAACCTTAGTGACTGTCGTAAGTATTGCTTGCTTTCGTCATGTTTTTCTCTTCCTGCCACCCATACTTTGATTTGACACGGGTATAGAGGTTTCGTCAGTTAATGAGTCCAGTTTCAATCGTTCCATTAAGTCAACTCTGCTAAATGGGTTAGGAGTAGGAACAGCTCCACCCATTGACGCAGATATACAACGTATTTAATTATTGAAATTTCAAAATTTGAACATTTTAGTTTAATTGGCTTGCCAAAGCAATTCCTGCAATCATTTTGATATTCAGCGCTGGTAATCATGGGGAACATGTCCTATTTTAAAGTGTTAAATTACTGCAGTTTGATGAGTAGCGTTTTCTAATTTTCAAAGTGTATCTCCTTTATTAACCGACTTATATGTTTACAATATGCTTAACATGTTAAAATAAACTTGATGCCTAGTTTCGTAAATTGTGTTGTTACTCCTTTCATATTGTGCATATTTAGCTTTTCACGGCCACATGCTGGGGGTTTTCCCGTTTCAGTACGATTCCTGGCAGCTAAATTCGGCAGCCGCGAAAGAGTGTCGATGAAACTGTATTGAAAAGAGCATGAAACAACTTTACAGGTGTAGACATATCAGAAATCGGAAATCGGTTCTGGTGATCCCATACTTGCCTCTTAAACCCAAGATCAAAGGCTGAAACCCGGCCAGGGTCGATGGATGTTTCGGGCGTAAATCCTAAGTATGGCTTCCTTCGGAAGGGAAGTAAAGCCGTGAGTCCCATGTCATACATTTACGGTACGTAAAAGAACTTCAAGCCTGATAGAAGAAGCCTCTGAGCAAAAGTCATCTGATGTTTCACGCTCTGAATTAAATGGGACGCTGATGACGTAAGATGTTGAAGAGCGTCCTTAAATAAACCAAGTAAGCAACTCTGCAAAACAGATGTTGAGAAGCCGGGAAACACCCCAGAATGAGAACTGTTGCCACATTATGGGAAACAAATTGGTGAAAAGATCCTTCCGAAACAAGAAGGATGTACCGGTTGTGCGAGACAGGTAAGAAGACTCGCGTTGACAGTTGGAAGGATGTAATCAAGGTTTCAGAGAACACATTAACTATTAATTAATGTATAAGTTTCACAGTTGTGACTGCAGTAAAACTTGAATTTCATTCCTTATTATTTAATTCAGTAAACTCAACATAAAACTCCTATATATATTCTCACACATTTTTGTATTGCTTAAACTTAATTATAAAACCTGCAAAGATAAAGGGCATTTATCCGTTATAATACTAACATGATAACAAAATATTCATTGCATTGGTGCAGTTTACGTGGCCACCACTGTGCCTCTATCACTAATGCAGGGCTACAATTATAAAACCATGAAAATGCACAAAGTAGTTAAATGTACTGTTGCTCGCATTTGCGATTTGCGAATGCATAACAGATATCTTAGAAACAAGTATAGTTAGATACAGCTTGTTTATCGTGAAATATAAGAATAGGAGAGCTCTATTTCTTGAGAAACAAAAAGAACGAAGATAAGGCAGCGAGAGAATGGTGTGAATTACTGGTTGAAAACAATGCAACGGGGAAGTCATAACAGTTTAAAAGTACTGACTTATGTTAACCCAGAAACTTGAGGAAGAATGCTAGTAGAAAATCGCAGTGATTCTCGTATGAAAATACAGAAAAAACTGAGATAAATAGCAAGGTATCCCTTCCCCCCTCCTTTTTAGAGAGAGAGCTGAGAATTGAAATGTCTGGGAAGCTTGAGAGTTAAGAAAACCGCTGGTAATTCTGGCAGTAAGTTTGGTCATACGCATCAACTGTTAAAATTTGAGAAAAAGTGTATTTCTGGAAAAGTTTTGAAGTCACCAGAGTCAAACACTTTTCCACCCAAAATGTGTAACGCTACAGAAAATAGGATTTAAGCCGGTCATTGATTTGCCTTAATTTCTTTTATTTGAATTACATTTGCACGTTGCAGTGCAGCATGTACAACGCATGTATTTTATACTTTGGAGAAGCCTACATTATTATTTTGTATTTGAAATCTTAAATGTTTTGCCTTAATGTTAATTCCGGAAGTTATTAATTTCCTTAATCGTAACAATGTAAGTGTTCTAAAAACTCTCGAATATTTCAGTTTAATTGTCAAATAATTATCTTTTAATTCGACAAAGAAAACAAAACAGGAACTGCAATGTCAAGTAAAAGGAAAGACAGAAATATGGTCGTAATAAAGTTACTGTCTTGGCACCGTCCGTTTGTTTTATTGACACAGGAGTGAGTAGTTTGCTATTCCTCAAACATTGGCAAGTATCACTGCTGGGGCAAAGACAAAGCTGGGCTGCAGTATACACAAACTGACGGTAACGCATGTGCCCAGCCAATAAAATAAACAAAGGATGATTTTTGGGTAGGTATAGAAGAATGAAGTATTTATTCAAAGTTACTATGTATATTTTTATTATTTATAAATTGTTATTTATTGGATGTCATTGACCCAATGGCCTAAGTACTGCTTGGATTACAATGCACTGACCTCCTATCGCATGCTTTAATTCCTATAGTGTGTAAACGGATGCCTAAAACGCGTTCCTTAAAATATTATTACAAAAATAAAATCTGGGACTGAGAGATCACGTGAATGCGCTCTTAAAGGAATGTCCCAATCAGTTATAAATTGTTTAATGAAAATGTGTCCCTTTGAACACCAGGAACTGGTTCATAACACAGAAGTAAACGATGGTTTTACGCATATGTTATAAAAGTGACCCTTGAAGATAAAAAAGTGGTCCACTTTCAATCCAATTTCGTGTAACATTGGTGGTAATCGATAAGGCTGGATTCAAAGTAGGACGAACTTGTTCTTGTTGATTAAGTTTATAGTGAATGTCGATTCACTATATGTCATGTCTTCTTGCCTGATTCTCTTTTATAATATGTTGTAATCACAATAGGGAAAATGCCACAAAAATATATTAGCTCCACCCTCTCCATCTACAAGTATTTGGATCACGCATTGTCTCATACACAGAAAAAAAATTAAATGTGCTAAGCGTTGGAAATAAAAGCGCAACAGAGAAGGAATTTCCATATATCGTAGAAAAAAGACAAAATAGGATCGAACCTACGCCCTGTTACAGTGCTGGTTCATAAGATACAGCTGAGATAACGTTATGCGCACAATATATTTTCTGATAAAAGTAATAAGTACTTGGGGCGTTCTAAAAATGCTCAGCCCGATCAAGAAAATGCAAAATTTAAAAGAAATGTTTTTTTTTTTTTTTGTCATATTCACACTGTAAATCAATTCATTTTGTCCAACTTGTTAAATACTCTCAGTAAAACATGATTTGTCCGAATTGAAAAGTAAGCGTCTGTTTCTTCGTCCAGCCATTCATTTCTTCAAGTTTGGAAATAAAAAGAATCGCTGGAAACCGGCGGAGGTATGTCCACGTTTAGCCTGAATAGTATCTATCCTTCATTTTGTCCAGGATGAAGGATGGTTCCGCCCTTCTGGAAGAAGTTTACGAATACCACACCATCAGAATCCCCGAGAACCTTAGTCATACTTTCTTGCAAAAGGATCCGTTTTTGCTTTCTTTGGTGCACTTTCATCTGTTGCCGCCCATTGTTTGGACTGCTTTTGCTGTAAATGTAGGACACGGATTTCTCGGCTTTACTTCCCTTCCTACTTACGATTTTTACGCTCAAAAAAATCTATCTACCCTGGTCGGTATTGGACCCGCGACCTTGGATTTACGAGGCAAGTATCGTTATCACTAGACCATCACGATCGACTCCTTTCTACAGCTTAGAATTATCTTCTAAAGTACTGAATTCTAATAGAGATGTTCATTTTTGCAGATTTTATACTCTATTGACATCAGTTTTGCAGTCTCATCAAACTGTTCGCATAAACGGCATTTGGGGTTTCCATTATAGAGTCCTATCGTCCGAAGACGTTTTCCGAATGGCCAATGTCCAGTAATAATTTCAATCGCCTTCCTGGTTTGTTTTCTAAATTTACTCAGTGGGTCAATATCCGATATTTTAACAAAGTTTTACCGAATTCTTAACTGGGAAAGTTCTTACATCTTTTCTGGTGTTCACTGGGAAAGTTCTTACATCTTTTCTGATGTTCTTGGCATTTCTAGCAGTTTTCTTGCTAATGCCTCAGAAAGGCTCTGGCCCTACGAACTCAATCGCAGTTAATTCTTTTGCCACTTTATCTGCCTTTCATTTTTACTTTCTGTTCTGATGTCCAGGTACTCAAAACTGGTTCTATCGGTTCTTTGAGGAAAAAAATAATAAGAGCTTGGAGACGTCTAGAGTTTGCTGGATAAGATTTTAAGTGCATTAATTGTAGCTTTACTTTTTTTTTTTATGAACGCTCCTTAACATCTCAGGTCATCAGCGTCCCATTCAATTCAGGGCGTGAAACGGCCGACAAATTTTGCTCAGAGGCCTCTTCTTTCCGGCTTGAGGTTCTTTTTCGTGCCGTAAATGTACGACATCGATCCTTGCCGGGTTTGAACCCGCGATCTTGGGTTTAGAAGGCAAGCATGGTTACCCACTACACCACCAGGACCGACTAGTAGCTTCCTGAGTGTGAGGGAGAAGGTATTATTAAGGGGTGCCCTAATTGATTACTGTTTAACATTAATTCGGTTAATTTTATTACAATAAAATATGAACTATCAACAGTATACTTGTTAATTTTTGTAGAGAACTTATGAATGCAGTAGCTTTGCGTGCTACACCACCAAGTGGTCAGAAAAGTAAGTGTTCCTAGTCAGAATCAATTTCAACGGGTCTTTCACTTGTTTTCGGCCCATATTCCCTTAAAACTTTCAAACTAATAGACGTAATTCAGTTACATTTAAACGGACATACCTTATTGTACGGTTACAAAAATACACGAGTGGCGTTATTACTCTCTAGTCCCTATGTCCTGGATGATCATGTAGTCCAATTGAATGGCCGCTGTCCTTGGCGGATGCATACGCCTATGCTCTTGTTTGAGCCGGTCACAGTAGAACAACACTTGTCCATTTTCTACACGTACTGCGAAACCTCGTTGGCAAAATCATGCTAAGAAAATTTTATCGCGCAGTATGGAATTCCATTCAGTATCCGGTGAAACAACTAGTGAAATAATAGTGGGTATAAATAACGGAGAACGTGCAAAACTGTTGTAGAAGCTGGGAATTACCAAAAGCACACGACAACCAGCTGCGAACAAAAAACCGTCATCCAAGAATTGAAACTTCTCGACGAAGAGAAGTAACTTTATAACTGTCATTGATTCACCTTTGGTAATATCAGGTAGTGCCGGATTTCGGCTAGATATGGCTCAACTAAGTGGGCTCATTAATTCTAAGAAAACCCATCCGTATTTGCGCTAATAAGAAGTAGATGAGCCATTTGTTCATTATGGAAATATTTGGACACTGATGTGCTCTCCGCTGCACCACATTATTTACCCTGATGTCTTCCATACAACGGTATCATATGTTGCATCTTCAAAGTTAAATTATTTCCTTCTTTGAAAATCTTGTCCTTTTTGCAGGACTTGGATACCAATATGGCTTATCCGACATTAGATTTAAGAGTGAAACTATAGACTCTCGTGAAACTGCAAGAAATATTTAGACGAACTGAGGTCGTGTTGACGAATATGTAACCTAATGGCAAGCACTTTCAAAACTTGCTACATTACCAATACGTTTCTCATATGTCGGGCATATTGATGTGAAGTAATTAAATTAGTTTGAAAATTGTAAGGGAAAATTGGGTACCGCAAGCGAGTGAAACACACGATATATGCAAGGCTGTAAAGGTGACATTTCTCTTAGCTATTTTTGTTTTATTTTTCACAGTGAAACAGAATAGAAATCCGATTTATCGTAGCTTGTCATATTAGCAATGTTATAAGCCAAATTAAGAACAGCGAACAAAGAAAGAATAATTTTCATTAGCAAATATTTAATGCTTTATACGATGTGTTAGTTCTTTCAAACATGTCATGTCTGGCATGTGCGTAGTAATAAAACATTCTAAGCTCTTTTGTAACGTGTCAGTTGAGAACAAATTGCTTTGAATTATATATCTACAGGTTAGTCAGACCATTTATATAATATCTAAAACTGGAAACCGCGTCTTGTCCTGCACAGATTACTGGAGAAAACCAATCCCAGAGCCATGTCATGTACAGACATGCTCTGCGAGTGCTGTGGTGAAGGGAGAGCCGAGATGTCAAAGTTTTATTTTTAATTACATACATGTGACAAAGGAGACAATGCACTCGCAGTTTCGGACCCTAGTATGCTTTGTGATACGTGTGTGACACATGGAAGATCACGTGTTTAAATTTACTGCAAGAGATTTCTTGGAATTCAGTGGTTTAGGAAAATGCTACCAGAAATACAACTTTTCTCACTTGGCAAATTGCTGAGCAACACACTTGAAGATATAGTAGAAACATTCTATGATTGTAATTAGAATGTCCTCACTCCTTAGGAGCAACTTGCATTGAATATTTTGGATCTTTATATCCACAACTAAAAACACTAGCACACTATGACGTCAATTGTTATAAAAAGAATCAAAACATGTTATTTGATGTAATGGTTTAGCTGACAAATTACACACTTATGTACAGTATTTATTATACTCCTAGAGTGTTGTGCGTTAGATATAGAACTTGACCGTTCATGCGGGATAGGCGTACCGCGACCGAACTTCCACTCCGTTCTTATACCTTTGTCATATCCTTATGCCGCTGATCCTTATTGGTATCGAGCAGAATGCATTCATTCGTTGAATTGATTGTAAAGCTATGTAAGTGCACAATTTATTTATAATTTTTCTGATCAATTGCAATTCACTATATGAGCACACGTTTGAAACGCGACGGGGACCCATAAAATGAATCTTTTGAGACAGCAGTGCCATCTGATAGATTACGTAATAAATTAATACATTATCATTGATGAAGGTGCACAAAATCCATATTAAGGGGAAAAACTACGAGAGTTCATTGTAATGATGACAGTCAACATTTGAGTAGTAGCATTGGGCAAATTTTAAGTTATTTTATAGGCATAAAGTGCATCTATTATTTTAATTACCCGAACAAGGAAGAACAAAGTTCAAGTTTTGCCTGTATTGGGTGTGTGAGTGAGTTTCAACTCCCAGAAAGGTGGAAAATTGCTAATATCCAAAGAAAATTTCAAGAAGCTCCAGGTCCTGAAGAAATTTGTCTCGAAAGAACCCCGTGAGTTGCATGATAATTTGAAAATCCCAGGCGTACCACAATAAGGCAGTGATTAGAGACCTAGGAATTTTTGCACTTTACAATTACAGCAGCGTGACTAAAATATCAAGTGCTTCAATGGAGTTCTATGAAGAAATGCGTTATCTCTTTCAGTGAAAATACCTCGTGAATATAACAAAACTCCAATAACCATAAATGTAATAATTGATATAATAATGATGGAACGAGATAATACTTATTGTTTTTTCCCAAATTTATTGTTATGAGTAAATATTTAAAAATTTTTAAAATTTTTATTATCATTGTAAATGTTTCATTTGTTTCTTAAATGACACAACACAATCATTACAATTTACAAAATTATGTATAGGTATATATTGGCGTAGAGTCTAAAATTATTTTTTCTTCAAAATCAGTTATTTAGGCCCTCATCGTTTCCTCCCTCCATCCTTCATTTGAATTCCCTGCCTTAGTGCAAAACAAGAATCAGAAGAGGAATCCTACAATTTTTAAAACAAGAAAGACTAGACGAAATTAACGCAACAGATGGGAGGTTTCGAAATGCAATGGAAACATTAGTAATGAAATCACAAACATTGTTGATCGAAGTGTTTTATTCAGAATGTGTTGTGTCTGTTAACTAAGGGAGGGTATCATTTCCAAAATCTTCTACGAGGCAAGATTGTAGGAAGTAAGGGCGCGGTGGGGTTATTAGCTGAGATCTGAAACACAGCGTGACTATCTGTACAGAGTGAAATTAACTACTGCTTAAGGTACACCAACATATTCTTTAGATTACATATCTTGTTCATTAGTTTTACAAACGTACTGCTTGTTTGGATAGTTTTTGTACAAATAAGCATATGTGAATAAAATCACATATTTAAATAAATATATACTTAATATTTTATATAATATTATGATGCAGCGAAATAAACTCAAAACGAGAATAAAGTACATTGGTTTCCCGTATTCTAGCTTCAGTTGTATTAACTGATATTTTTGTTATTCTGAAATAAACTTATGAAGTTTTACTTTAATTTTGCTTTTATTTTTATTAAACACTTGGATTATTTCTATACAGCGCTTTTTCAAACGCAATACATCATTTGTGTTACAAGTAGATGGAAGATTTTAAAAAAAAATGTACCCACATATCAAATCCTATTTCTTAAAAGGATTTATTTTATAAAAGCGAAAATTTTCCATAGCTATTGTGAATGAGCAATAACACCACCGAAGAAATATGAAATTTTTCACATTTTCTAATAGAGCGACTTCATTTTTTATGCACAGTCTTCATTTGTTTTATACAGAAGTGTAAGTTAGTAATTTTCAAACTCAAGGACTAACAGATTTATAGAAAAGCGTATGTTACTATGGAAAAAAACATTGCTGCCATAGTATAATGCCAATGAAAGCTCTGTATAAAACAAATGAAGGTGCAGAGGAATAAAAATGGAGGCACCCTATCCGCAAATGTGAAAAAAAAAAAATCATCGATTCATATTTAAAAATGTCTCCGGTAACGTAATGGACCAGACTACGGAAAGGTTTTGCGTTTATAAAATAATTCCTTTTAAATAATAAAATTTGAAGTATGTCTGCATTTTCCCCCTAAATTCTTTCATTTACCTCTAAAAAAAGCGTTGTTCTGAAAAACCCTCTATATTTAAGGTATTTAAAGTTCCTTTCTTTTAATACATTTCCTTATTTTTAAATATTTACATATTTATAGTTCATACTTTCTCATTGACAGTATATTCTTTTGTTATAATATATTCATATTTTTGCTTCCATGTGATTTCATTTCGTCTAATAAGATCCTTCTTGCCGATAACATTGCCACAATATAAAACGTAAATTTGCATCTTAAAAAGTCTATTATCAAGTACTGCGGAATACTTGAAAACGTTAAAACACTTGGTATAGAGATATTTTGGTAAACAAGCTGTCCTCGCTTCCTTCCAGTAGCGAAGTAAATTTACATGCATAAGTTGAAGTGAAGTTTTCTGGGATACTCTTAGCGAATTGTAATGCTACTCAGGCTATGACATTAACTTTAAGTCCGTGCGAACCGGAAGAACTGCAGCGGAAATGGCGTCTTCAGAAACTAACGGCCCGAAACTTGCCTGCTGTGCATCCAACAGAAGATATTAAGCGGTGATAATTCAATTGTAAATAGAAGTGAGGGCGCATAGTGCGGTCACAGCTGACACCAGAGCACGAAATCGAAGAAGGCAGATGTTGCGGAAGTATTAAAGGCAAATAAGTTTCTGAAATGTAATGTTTACAATGGTTATTCATTATGTTTCACCTCAACTCATTTCAAACTTTACATTTTTACATTTCTTCCTTGAAGACTGATTACTTACTTCTAGCGATTCCCTTCTTCCTGGAAGGAGATTTGCCCAACCTGGGCAGTGAAAGGACTCGGGTTTTCTCTCTTTGGGAACAAGCTGCAGTACCTGGGAGCTAGATCTGGATTTTTCAGCTTCTCAAACTCTGCTTTATCAGGCACAAGACTTGTGGCGAGAAGAGAGAAGCACTCTCTCTCTTCATTGTATTACTAATTTTGAAATTAATTTTGTACAATACATATGCATATCAAAATTACGAATATGCTGATTTTGCTTTCTGATGGTCGCACCTTTACTTCATAATTTTGTATTTTGGTTTCGGTGTCATGATACTCATCCATAGTCACAAATCTGTCAAGAAATTTCCCAGCTAGTGTCACAAATGTTGACTATCAACCGACTTTAAATGTGTATTAACATAACTTTTTCTTCTCTGGTTCATTAGCTAAAATATTACATACACTATGGTGTAAGATACCTGTTTTCTCTATTCTACCTGGTCGTCATTCTTATCTTGAAACTCTAAATCATAGGTTTTATTTTTCCTCATTTGTGACACTTTTCCAAGAGCCATTCGTTCATTTTTGCAGGATATATTACGACATCTACAAACCATTACTATATTTTGTGACAGATCCTCGCACACGCATGCCCAAGATTAAAAGCTTTTATATAATGTAAATAGTTATATATATATATATATATCTTAAAGAAGCAAACTGGAACATTTCATGTTACCAGAATGTATTCACGGCTACCTGGACTTCTGACTCTATAACAATAGGGAAAAAGTTGCTTTTATCACCTTTTGTGTTTCTTCTGCTGGTAATGACTAGAGCGATGGGTCTCTGTACCATAACAAAGCTAAGTGCATGTATGTGGCCGAAAAATCGCTCTTTTTGTATTTTAGTAGCTGAAGATGTTTCAAAATTCGTTGAAGGTAGAAGGAAGAACAGGTGTTAGCTATAACGTCACCACGTTGTATGTTGAGGAGCTCTACAATGAAGTGCCAGAAAGGCGATAGATTTAAAATAGGCGCTCTCGGGAGCTCAACAACTCACCAATAATATTTAAATATTTTAAAGACTCAGAAAAACTGTGAACCCTGTGTTGTAAACCCCACGTGACGCTTTGAAACCATGTGGCGACGTTTGGATTTCATATACCGGAAGAAAAAAATCTAGCAAAGCGCGTTTTTCTAACAGACAGTTCTTACCAGATGGCAGCCGCAGTCCAGATCAGGAAGTTAAGGCAGTACGACACTTCTCAGTATTATGTTCGGCTCACTCCCATACACGTTTTCAGTTATACATTCGCTTAGTCATAAATACGTCTCGCTCGTTCTCTAATGATCAACATGCTTTACCAGCGGCCGTAGACGAGAGGCACACAGATGCAGCATTATGTAGCAGATAATGAAACAATTTGCATCGAACGTGTGGCGACATCGCCCGCACACCCCAGTAAAAACACCAATTTCAATTTTAAGATACAGCCATGAAGCCAAAGTTCTGATATACATACGAGATACCAGAAGGCATACTTTGTGGCAGGTACTTAAACCCAGCTCTCTGCTCTACACGCGCCATTTTCCTAGCGTGTAAGCTGCTGGGCTTCAGCAATGAGTGAACCTGAAATGTTTGTTTTACATTACAGGCATTCTTGCTCCATGAAATAAAATCTTCATATAAATCGAGCATAGAACTCAACTCTAGAAGTTCAAGGGCTTCTGTTATGATTAATTTTCTAAGATTAGCTCGTTTAAACAAATCATTAGTTCCAATGTTTCCCGTACCATGTTTGACGATATTTTCATTATAATGACTAGGCATTCTGTTTCGAGAACGAAAGTCTTTACACTGTTTTATCTACGGTATGTTATAGTCCCTGTATGTACACGTCTATGTTTTTAAACTGAAGCCCAAATATTTATAATACATGACTTCTTCCTAGGGTCTGTTAAATTGCAAATTAGCACTTCTAAAATTTTAAATTTATTTTGTATAAGACTCAAGCCAATTTACTAACGTCAACTTTTTCGCCAAAAAGCTGGTTAAGTCAGAAGGAACTAAAATCAAAGACACTTCCAGAAATTGCAGCCGGTATAATAAATTACAATGACGCTGCGTGTCCTAACTTCCAGGAAATCGGTATTATAATGTTACAAGGTGTCAGGTGTTTGATAGGCGGCCTTATTTGATTTACTTCAACATATTTACTCAATATAGACAATTTGAATGGTTTCCTCAAGGAGATGACATCAGCTATGTAGTAGCAGTAGTAGTAGTAGTAGTAGTAGTAGTAGTAGTAATAGTAGTAGTAATAATACCAGTAATAATATATGTATAGTAATAAATATAAAGAAAATAATTATTCCAAATTAGAGTCAGGTAGGATAATTTGGAGGTTACGCTCTGTACTAAAATCCTGAACTATGCACCCTGGAAGGTTATCTCATTACAGAGATTTTACCTCTAAGAGGGGACCTAATACATTAGAATACTTATGGCCCAAGATCAGTTGACAAATAATTAGGGCTACTTTTTATATTTAGATGCGGTTTTCAGATCGCTGTTGGCTAAGATTTTGCGGTTGTGGCCGGGCAGAACACGGTAACTCAAATACTTAAGAGCACCAGCATCGTACGCAGATGATTCCAATTCTGGACATGATCCCGAATATTTTCCGATTCCGAATTACAATCCAGACCAGCACACGCGTCATGTAAAAAACCACATCAGGGTTCAGGTTTAGAGCTGGCAACTGTTTCCGCCATCTTGTGTGGTAGCTGTGAAGCTACAGCAAGGACTCTTCTTTGAGAATAATTACGAGATACCAAATTCAATTAAAGCTATGCAAAGGGCATACCAGAGGGAATTCGGTGTTTACATTCACCCCAGCAGAAACACAATACCGGTACTGGTAAGTAAATTGGAAACAGCTGGATCTGTTGTGTGTGAAATTGCCAAGCGTTGTGACCTTGCTAAGGACGTCAATACTTGACCGGAATGAAAGTCATTGAGGATACTCGTACAAATGTGTCAGAGAGCGCGAAGAAAGCTCTCCTAAAGTCACTCGTGCATGTTTGCAGTTATCAGACACCAGATAAGGCTAAACGAGTCAGCTCTTGCCGTTGATTTCAGGGGTTCATTGTGCAAAATCCTGGCATACTGTCCATGAACTCACAGAACAATCAAAATCTACAGCTATACGCGCCCAATGAAAGTCGTAGTTTGGGGCGAAGTATACACGCAGAGGTGCAGTAAACATTGCAAGGTACCGATGCAGTTTGTTAAGCACTGGATGATGTCAAGAAGTACCCTCCTGAAGGCACAACTGATTACATCGCTTCATGTTTATGGACCTTGTTGGAGGGTTCTGTGGTCAATGCCAATGGTGTTCGTGTAATGCCCTATTTCAAACTGCGGGAATATGGCATGTACTTGTCTTTCAAGTAACGTCATAGGAAAACTTCTGATCTCAGATCTAGAGAACTTAACGGTTTCAACATTTAATACACATATTATTAATCTCCCAGTAACGTTCTACATTTGATGTACAGAAACTTGTTGTTAGCATCATTCTTATTGAAATAAATTAAGGAAAATATTATGTTTTGTATGAATCACGCTGTATATGCTAATTGCAGTAGATTAAATGTGATAATTGTTTGGCTAAATTACTTACGGTTTCTGCCTGACGTTTTAGTAATATCGGGTAGTTTTACTGCTTCTGGATACAATAATTATTCAATAAAGTAAATAGTTGTGATATACGAGATGAATCTCATTGTCATTATGAGAACGATAAAATCATACTTCTAAAGTATATAAATAAATAAAATGTACAATATAGCAGAATACAGGTAGCTAAGGGTATAGGAGACGGGTATACCAGTCTTATTTAAAATGTTTAATGCCCTATATCTGTACTGATCTATATCATGTGGTTATCACATATGATTCTGAATAAGATCACGAACAATTATACCACCACGGATGGCCGAGGTCGTTAAGGTGCGGACTCGTGAGCGGGAGGTCTGGGGTTCGAATCCCGCCAGGATCGTCCTTCCTGACTGAGGTTTTTTCCAGGTTTTCCTCAATCCTCATAAATAGCAAATGCCGGTAAGGTACCCTAAACTTAGACCTGGAACGTTTCCTTCCTTATAAAACCCTTTCCCCATATATCATTTCATTTTATGTATAATCAGTGTCACCGCCTGTGGTGCCTCAGTAGTAAAAAAGGGCGTTAACCACCATTAAAAAACGAATTTTAGAAAACAAATAAAAGAATGATCGATTCCCTAGGCCTTGGGTATTGGAGTGTTGTGTTCTTGACTGTTCGTGTATGTGTTCGAATTTAGCCGCAGTGTGTTGTGTTGTGTAAGAACATGAATATAGAGAAGGAATAATTCGCTCCTGGGTATTCGAGTCTATGCAACCCGCAGATTACAAGCTTCTGTGAAAACTTTACTCCTTTTATAGAACAATATTTTCTGTTGTAGTTATATCTTTTGCAATAAATGTATTTGTATCTGTGTCTAGCCAGTATTAATGACCTGATGTTGAACGAATGCAAAGAAACTGCAGAAAGTTTAAATGATAGTTTTGTGTGGATGTGTAAGACATATGACAAAGCAATGTTTTGTTGTAGATGGCCATGGACTACCAGCCCGTAGTGAACCCGAAGTTAAGTGTTTCAAACCTCGAGTTGTAAGATATTCTCTTTTTTATTATTATTTATTGATTCAACTTTAATTCTTTCTCACGTGAGGCGAAGAGATTAACAAAATTACCATTGTAATCACATTATTGCAGTAAAACGTGCTTTATGTGGCCCTAACAGCGCTGTTTGTGAAATAAGAAACCTTACTTCACAATAAGATGAACCATTCAACTTATCTACATTTAGCACCTACAGATGTCAGAGGAATAATTGATGAAAATATTGCTTTAGTGCGGTTATAAGGTATTACTTGGACGTCAAATGACCGCAATTTCGTCCAAAAACTTTTTTTTCTTCAGATATGAAGATCTTTAATGTGCCATAAATCGACGTATTGGATCCACTGTTGAAACACCCTCCCCAAGGAATTGCGCTGGAGATTTTTACGTTCAAAAAGAATATATGGACCTCGGTTGGGTTAGAACGTTAGGTCCAGGGCAGATACTGCAACAACTTCGTCTAACTTTTCTGTCAGTTTTTTTTCCAATATTAAAAATTTGCAAGTAGTTCTGGAAAGAGACAATTGATCAGGGGCGTTTTACATAAACTACGCACGCAAACGATTAGGTCATACATCATATTTAAAATAATATTTACACAGCATTACGTTGCACTAGAATCAACTGTCTAGCCATTTTCTTGAATGAAAGTATACTGTCGTAAGGAGTTGTTCGGACTTAAAATTGCCGCAATAGGAGACAAGAAATAAAACTAAAGCATTTTAGAAATATTTTTTTACGCAAAATTAGATTTACTTTTGTAAAGGATGGACGAATAAAACGATTTTAAATTTTAGGCATTTGCCTCAATATTGACCGAAGCTAATTTTCGAAACGTTTACATTTGACAATAAATGCTAAATGCGCTTTCGGTATTAAGAACGAGATTTACAAGTACAGGTTATGCACATATTTTAATATCACATATAGTTATATAGTGCAGTATTGTAAACTCGTGAACAAAGCTATACAACATGCTACGCGATTCCCGGGGAGTGTCTATTTCTTGAGGATTTCCAGGTCCCAATGTCTGGTTAGCCTCTCGCCCCTTGGGAATGGCTGACGAGAGATGCAGCGTTGACGACAACGTGACCTGAAGGCAGAAAATTTCCAAATCAAAACCCGCCTCTATGGCCAGCTGAGCTAAACCTCAGTGCTTGTAACTCCCTTGAGAAACTGCAAGTAGGTTACACACAACGAACATTTCTATTCACTATAATCCGTTTGTTTTCATTAAAACTTCCTACATATTCTCAATTCAATACTTACATTACCTTTAACAAATGTATGCTTCTTACTTATAATTAAGTTACATTCTCCCCTGAAGAGCTGTAATGAATCTTTATAACTTTTAGAAGCATAAAGAATGTTTTATTTGGAATATATTTGATATCACTGTTTTCAGAATGATCATTAATTAGCTACATAATAATTAATATATAAATATTTTTATAAATTATTCCACTTTGTAACTCTTCGGGCATTCCTCATGTCCATTTCACTGATTAAAATTCTCAGAAAACGTTTTGATCATATTATTGTTAATGGAACTGGTTGTACCGTCATGGTCATGAAGGGCACTTTGTAAACGGCACAATCAAATTACTTATACATGATTTGTTAACCGTTCAGTCCTTGCTCTTTACTTATAGCTTTCAAAGTATTGTGTTTCATTGACATTTGATAAGTGCATAACTTTGATGTACAGGGTGGCAATGAATGCGTATAATAAGCTGTCACAGTGCTATATTTATTAACGTATTTCATTCGTCTAGGATTTAGTACGACTTCCGCTATTATCTTTACACAGACTAATGTGACGCAATATTCTATTGATCATTTTAATGAGTATTTCGGCGTCAATGGCACAGACAGCAACTTTTAAAGCATTGTTGGAAACATGTAGACACTGTCTCATTGTTTGCTTAAAGAAATCCCACAATGTTTCATATGACCTTATGAGGTCAAGGCAATAGAGCAGGGAATTGTTGATTTCCGCCTCCAATCCAACGGTGAGGGAACCCGTCATGGACGACACCAGAAAAGTGAACCGGTGCACCACCTTGTTGGAACCACACAATGTTAATTAAGCCTGCTGCTGTAACTGCGAAAGTAACCAAGTGTTTAACATGCGAAGATATGGAACTTAATTTTCGGATACTTGAAAGAAATAAAACCAAAAGCAAACAGATGGTCTGCATTCGTGCTCGTCCACATCATCCCATGTAAAGAATTCTGTTCATTTTCTCTATAGAAACTGGGGTTCTCTTTAGCCCAGAAGATGTTCCGATTTTTGAACTGCAGTAAATGGTGCATAAATTTCTTCTGTTTCGTTCGCATTGAGGGAACAAGTCAAATGCAGCCTGGTTCCAGCTAAGACACCCATTTGTTATGACCGTCATAGTACAGAAAGGCTTAATTATAAAACATTTTTACATGTGATCACACTTAATTGATAGCTGCACTTGCAAATTGGCGGCAGGCTTTCTGGTTGATGTGATAAGCTATTGAGTCACTGACTTGGAGACAGTAGCACAAGTTTCTGCCCGATTGGAGGATCTCCCATTTTGCTTCGCGTCTTTAACAGATCCCTGACAGCTTTTTTCTCTCTTCAGCAAGCTACCTCAAATCAGTGGCACCATTCCAAAACGAGCTCTCAAACCCTGCATGATCAAACTTAGGGCTCAGGGCTAATTGGTTGAATATTTTCTAGTCAAAGTGCACGAAGCTAGAGGATACAAGTTATATTGCAACTAATATGTAAGATGTAAGTTCTTTACGTTCATATATATGTAAATACCGTTCTTCCCATTTTTACATTTTTACTTACTTGTTATTATTGTTTTGTGTTTTATTACCTTTTCCTTTTTCTATCTGTGTATGTTAGGCATGTTATGGTCGACAGCCACGATAAAATATATTTATTTGTAATACATATATTTATATGTATTTGTATATATTTAATTGTATTTTTATATAATGACACACCTACTACTACCTTGCATGAGACCGATCGTGGATTACACATAATCCAAAAGTTCCTCTAAACTGAAAATATTCATATCCACCATCATGCACTCTTGAAATTTGTTGATTTATACTATTCAGTATTCCTTTTTATTGTTTATCATGTTGTGTTTTGTTTGAAGCCAATTTAGAAGATGTTACGTTATGATAATCCATATAGCACAATAACAGGTTACTATTGGTGCATTTCGCTCATTATACATAAGAAACGTGGTCTATTCATAGGAAATATTGTCATTAGCAGTAAGGGATGCCAGTCCAACACATCGACATTCTCGAGTCAATTCCGTGTCGAATATTTTCTTGTGGTATCACGAGAGTTTATCAAGCGACTTTAATTGAAAGCTTCCTTTAGAAATGGCACGACATTTAAAGGTAAAAGTTTAGCTATCTGACAATAGAGTGTGGTACTGTTAGGTAGTGGCAGTTGATTCTCAATCTCATAGACTGCTGATGATACGGCCCCAATTGTTCATTTGTTTTATTTACGGACGCTCTTTTATCTCATGTCATTGCCATTCAAATCAGGGTGTAAAACGGCAGATAATTTTGCTCAGAGGTCTTTCTTTCAGGCTCGAAGTTCTTTTACGTGCCGTAAATCTACGACATGGCTTTACTTCCCTTGTGCAACATTTCATTGAATTATGAGTGAAAGACCAAAAACCAGGAACGAGTGAAATTGCTGATATATTTTTTGTAAATGGGATATATTTAATTTGTATTTTAAATAAGTTCACTGTCCGTATGTTTAATATTACTTACTTTTAAAGTGCTTTGTGTTCGACGGTACATTTTAAGGCTGTTTTTGTTTCTTTTCGTTTTCCTTGAGGAGATACCATTGCATTAAAAGATGGTTTCTATGAAAGACACGAAAACGTAGCTCATTTCCTTCACAAATGGTCGCGGATCTAATAAGGTAAATGAATACAATTATTGTATACTTTAGCGATATTCCATAGGCAATGTTCTAACAGCTAACAATGAAAAACTAAAACTATCATTTTTTGGCTAATAATGACCGATTTTTAATCATAATCTTTTTCTCGTTTTCAAAAATTCTACATTTTTTTTAATGGTGTTTAACGCCCGTTTTTACTACTGAGGCACCACAGGCGGTTCTAGTTTGTTGAACACATACACTATTATGAGGTTTTGATGAGAAAATATTGTCAATCAAAGCGCAATTTGTGTTTGCAGATAAATGTTTAAGTAGACGTTATTTTTTAAAAGTACAACTGTCCTCTTGGTGTAGCTGTGAGTTACTTTAAAACTTCTGTCTCTCTCTCCGATTTTCACCCTGCCAGTGCGTCTTATTTTGTCATCAGTGTTTATACTTTCTACGTCTACTTTCTACGTCAGTGTTTATATTTTCTGTTTCTCCAAAGCCACTTCAGTGTACATTTCACAATAACACGCGCTGTCACTCTCTCCCTCCTGTTCCCTGAAGTTGTCATCCGCTTACCAGACACTGTACTCACATAGTGTGCAAAGTTGCTGCCCATGTAACTTTATCTAGCCAGACACCTGGGATAATGCGCCTGTTTGAAAAAGCAAGACCTAAGTAATATAGTGCTGGGTAATGATAACTAATGTACTCTGCAGAGATAACTTGGTTGGTTGGTTGCTAGTGGCCATTGGGGATGCTGATACTTATCATTTTTTCCCTAGCTTCCCAATAAAGAGCTTGCAAATTATTTTTCATTTTTTGATGTTATCAAGTTCACTGCTTTTCAGCAGATGTTCTTTATTTAGGATGGAAATTGTAAATGCCTTGGCATTACCCAGAGAAACCAGGAGATATATAGCATTTGGTACATGAGGAACTTTAACAAAGTAATGCAACACATTTTTTTCTCTTTTAGGGGTATTATATTCAATTTTCAAATAAACTGAATTGTTATCATTTAGTTTGCATACACAGTACGGATTTGATTTGGTTTGTTTGTGGACGCTCTTTAACATCTCAGGTCATCAGCGTCCCATTCAATTCAGGGCGTGAAACGGCCGACAAATTTTGCTCAGAGGCCTCTTCTTTCAGGCTTGAGGTTCTTTATCATGCCGTAAATGTACGACGCAGGACCCACGGCTTTACTTCCTTTCCGAAGGAAGTCATACTTAGGATTTTTACACCGGTCCTGGCCGGTATCGAGCCCGGGATCTTCGGTTAAGGAGGCAAGTGTGGTTACCATTACACCACCAGGACCGATATATATACAGTACTATTTTTCAATAGTCTTCCCTTGCGCCACCTACATGTCACGGTAACAATGCCTGTTTCTCAGTCATCTTGTAATGCGACTATGAATTTCCTGTTATCCCGCGGACTGCATCTTTTAGAGAATCTTTTAGAAACAAGATCCGGGCTGTATGGTGACTGAGGAATCACTTTCGACTTATAATTGGGAGTTAACTTTTTCCTTACGAAACAGTATACAAAACTTCTTCAGAGTTAGAAGAATTTATTTCTTTCTTTTCGGGCAGAAACTTTCTGATGCTACTCCATGGATATTCTTTTCATCTGAGGCCCGAAGTAATGAGCCCGCGCTTCCTCTGGAGTTTTACTGCTGGACAAGAAATAATCACCTACCGGTTCACATTTTGTTCTTATCTCTGAGAGCTATGTGTATTTTGACATAGCATCAATAAGACCGCAACAATTTAATGCTGAATAAAACACATTAACATTCATATCTTTGCTCCACTAGTTTCAACTGTGATGGACATCACAGTATTCTTGTGAAATATTCAACAGACTTTTTGGTGTTTCATCCTTGATCAAGTACAAAGTAACTGGTGGTGACGAGAGGATTGTATAACAAACCCCGCATTCAGTGCACAACAGTGTCATGGATACAACAGAGTTATGTGTACAACTTCAGGGTTAACTGTACTCTGAATGTCGTCTGCAGCGCCACGATTTTGCGAGGTGTCGGACACATTTGGGTTCAGCCGTTTTTCATACGTCTACGTTTCATGTAAAGTTTATAGTATTGGGTTACCGCTTTGATTGTATGCAGAGTCAAGTGTTTAACAATAATTCCCCTAAATTACATCAAATAAACACCGTCCTCTCGCATAAAACCTTTCTTGTTCTTACCTTGCAGATTCCATTGCCTCGTTTGTGAGTACTTCTATGTGAATGTATTACATACAGCGAACTTATTTACTGTGCTAGTATAAATTTTCTAAAGTTCTTTAGAATGTGCTCAAAATGACACCATTAGCTCTAAAACATTTCAATGAGGGTTCTAATCGCCACATGATGCACTGTATTTCTTTTTTTCCATATTCCAGGCGTCTGGGGCATCTGCTGACTTCCTGGTCCAATATGCTGGCGGAAAGTTCACAGTAGTCAACAAGTCAGGAATACACGTCAAGGTTTAGGCATTCTGGCTTTAGGGTTGCCTTTCTCTTTCCATCTGCTTCTACTTCGATAACCTGAAGGTAAGTAGCTATGAAGGGTTGGCATTCTCATTAAACGCTCCCGCCAGTTTCACCCCATATTATCTTTTCTACACAATTTAAGTTCATTTCTGATGACTGTACTCCTTTTAGCAAATTTCTAAGAAATGCAGAAATGAAAAGACTTTTGAGAAATGTCTTCAAATCTGCATCGATCTCACTTATTAGACACCAAAAATGACGATGAAATATATAAGACATAATATGTCTGGTGACGTTCCAGCGCCCGCAATTTTTGTACTTTCTCAACAAAACTCGGTATATATCAGTAAATTAACAAACGATTCATTGAATTCGTTAACCAGCAACATTGAACCATTGGGTGTGGAGGTTAACCTAAAGCGAACATTTAAACATCGCTCTAGCGACATAACTTTTTAATTTTATCAAAGAAACTCTGTATACGCCATTGAAATAAAATTAAAAAAATAGCTTCTGAAAACCTGCGAAATCAACTAAAGAGTGGGGGTTTACTTGAAACCCAACATTTAAAATCATTCTAGGGGCACCAATATTTGTTTTCTGGAACGAAACTCCGTATATACCGTTTAAATGATACAAGAAAATTAATTTCTAAAAATAAGGGAAATTGAGTTATTAAGAGTGGTGGTTTAGCTGAAACCCAAAACTTAAAAATCGCTATAGCGGCTCCAATGTTTTTTTTTTTTTTTGACAAAATTCGTTATACACAATTTCAATATAATAATAAAATATATTCAAAAGATTAGAGAAACCTGACTATAGGGCCTGGAAACCGATATTTAAAAAGTGTCATTGAGTTTGATTTTCTCTTTACTATTTCAAAATAAAAAGGGCAAATTAATTCAGCATGTAAGCCGTATTTATAACCATGCATATATTTCATATATTTTTATTTTACAAAAGCTGTATTGTGAAAATAGCAACTCTGAAATTTAATCTGATATGCGTGTAAGAATTATATTTGGGTTTAAGAGCGCTGTTATAATATACACAAAACGTTTGTATTATTTGTTATAATAACATTTAAACTTAATTTCAAAGTCACTGAACTGATGGTACTTTCGATTTTAGGTTGAATATTGTTTATTGTGTACATTTGCTTAGTACATTGTAATTGTCTTTTAATAATAACAAAATGTATTTTATTGACCTATATGAACTTCTTCTTAAATATACAAAGGTAAGTCGAAACTTCCTGCTATTTTTAGTGAATGTAAAGATGCTATCGAGGGCTCAGTTCACAAACATGGTTAATTTAAAAAATACACACACAATGTAGTTTTGTCTATCGGTAGTAATATATCATTACTTTTTGTTGTTTAAATTTTTACTATATGAAATGTTTAAATTTAAACAATTGAAGTTGTTTAAGTCTATGACTCATTAAGTGCCTAAACGTTTTCGACATTAACATACCAGAGAATTTTGCTAGGTAGTTTCCTACACTGAGCAAGAGTGGCAAGTCGATAGCCCCACCATCTCACATATCACTTGACCAACCGGAACCTGTGTTCTGATAAATTAAATGGTCGACCACAATTGGTTTCAGGTGACGCGCTTGCTTCGAGATCGAAGGTTAGTAGGTTCGATTACGGCGATGGATTTTCAGAATGTAAAATTCAAAAGCTCAAGTCCTTTGTCGCAGATTTAGGTCACATTAAAGAGCTCTATACCTAAAAATACCAATTACAATTTACTCAATAATGCTAACGCTTGGTTTTGCATATTTATATTTTTAGTTTTCCTTAAGTTCATATATATACTATTTGAAGATCGTTTTCCAAAGTACTAAAAATTTCATTGCTGCGAAGTCTGTACTAGTATTATATGTAACGGATTGAACGTGCTTTTAATTAATTCAGTAAACCAAATTTAATTGATTGCTTTTATTTTGCATTTTTGTCGTCAGTAATAAAATCATTTTGCCAAATTTATCATTTTCTCTGTCATAAAATTGCCGAAGCAGAAACGGCCGTAAATTTGCTGATATAAATTATATCGTAGGTTTATTGAAGTTATTCTAGAACATTCCTCCGTGAATTTGTTAAACACATTCGAGATAGTTATTTTCTTTCCAATTTTCATAAGCTTTTCTTTGCTTTAGTTAAAAAGTAATAACTGAAGGCAATTTTAACCTACCTACACAATTTTCATACGAAACTGTCACCATCGGCAGTGATTTTAATTAAGTTACCATGGGATGTACATTACGTGGGCTTCAATAAATCAAAAACATTTACATAAAATATAAATATAATGCTAAAAGGCTGCATTCTTCTAAGAGCATATAATGCTTCATTAAATCTATTATTTCATCAGGAACTAATATTTTTATTTACATCTAGTTGTGTTTTATCATGCACTGATCTCTACTTTCAGGTACAGTGCAAAGTTAGTCATATCAATATCAACAAGTAGACTAAAGTAATTTCATTAAATGGCAAGGTCCAATTAAAACAAAAATGTCGCACGTTCTTGATTTCACATATTAGGTTTTAATTTGGGCCCTGTAAACATCACACATTTTCAAATATTATATAGAACTTTAAGATGTCTCCTCCCACACAAAACAGACAATGATAAACTATACAGATACTAGCGTTCCAAGCACAGAGATTGTCCATAACGGCTTGAATCCTTTGTTGTGCAGACTCCACAAGATAATGCACCTCGCGAAAGTTGCAAAGTTTCGGCACAATGTGTAGATGTTTCATCTGCTGTTCCTAATAGATTCGTATCGAGAGACTTTGCGATGAGAGAGTGTTGTGAAAGATTTGTCAAGTTACGCAGACACAGTGCAACAACAATTATCGTGGAAGGCGGAAGCATCCACATCATGTATTATTATATATTACATTGATTACTATAGTGAAAAGGTATTGTACTACAAACCCGCCAAATTCGTTGAAATAAATGAATTCTCAAATATGGAACTTTTGATATTAGATTAGTAGTAACTGGCTCACTGGCTAAAGGGCTTGCTAGTTGAAAGTCAACAAATGCTACGGCAGGTCACTTCATGAATGAAAAACACCCCAAAACTATCATAGAACTTCATCCAGCTGCAATGCAATATAGATGAAAGGTTTAATAAAACTAGGGTGCATTCCTCGTCTCGCAATATTAAAATACAAGCAGATTCATAGGGCCATATTACATGTTTACAGTCCTCAGGATTTTGTTCTGGTATGTGACAATAATGTGCGCGTGCAATCGAAATCTAAAAATTAGAAAACGTCCATGCTACTCACATCCCCCTTTCGATGTTAATTTTACTTCTTAACAACGGAGGAGAATTCTCCCCTTCTAGAAGCCAAAACCCGGGAAGTAGTGACGCGCTGAAAGATGGATCGTTAGGGAAAGTATACATACATAAACAACGTTACCTAACAAGTGCAACCTTTATTACAACTTTAACAGATAGTAACATTAAATCAGGCAAAGAAAAAAAATGAGATCTCTAAAATGCAAACAATAAAGCAAAAACAGGCTTATAGGGTACCCCCAACACGAAATATTATCACTATTAGTCCATTTCAATTTTTCAACTTTCTAAAAGTACGCCAAAAAATAAGGAAGAAAGAATACACAAAATCTGGTTAAAATAAGACAGTTAATTTCATTTTAATTTTAATTTTATACCTGATAGGCAGCAATTCACTCCTTTATGGATGCTGTTTTCCAGTACGTTCGGACAATAAACACTTTCAGTTCTAGTGTACTGATTACATGTACTGTAATTCTCTCGTGGGCAAAGGCAGAATAATCACCTCCTTCACCCTACTGTCGAAGACCGTAACGGTCATAAGCGACACATGTGTTACAGAGTTGCGCCATCTTCCGCTTCTCATATACCAAGACATATTAGTATCAAATTATCCATTAGTTTGAAAGTTATAAAAAAACAAGAAACTAGAAACCATGGAGCATAGTTCTTTATGTTCCTTATGTTCTTTATGTTTGAAGGCTATAATATTATATTTCATTTTGTGAGGTTCAGAAATTTCTCTAAATACGACTACAAGCAATAACTTAACAATAATCTGAAAAGCAAGTTACGTTAAATTAGTGGTTAATTCATTACTTGAGTGATAATAACAACTTTTATTAAAATAGTGAACTTTTATTTCGATACAATCATAAAATCCTTTTAGGTAATAAACAGTTAATACTTAAATTAGTATTCAAACGCATATTTAAACTTGAAAGGTTGGGAGGAGACTATATCATTGTATGATTTATTTTCAAATTTTAAAGAATTACTTTAATATCTATTGATATATGGAAAATAAATTTGGTACTATCAACCATATTTAATTTTCATTAGTACGGCTTTAGATGTACTTTTTCAAAACCAGTGTATGTCTGATTGTTAACTACTACAAATGAAAAATTCATCAATTGCTATTTGAATTTTTTGCATTGAACAATGTATGCGTATACATTAAAGAATTAACTTACAAGTACCATGAGGATCAGACTGAATTATATTAGAATGAAAATATACTTTAGAACTATTTACATTAACAAATTATCTTTTTATCCGTTGCACTGAAGCATTTCTCAATTTAATAGTGATGGAGAGAAAAAGATACTTTCGTGTGAAACGGCAAATATTTAAGGCCCTAAACACTCATTGAGAGCAGTTGTTTAACCATATTATTTTAATAAGTTCATTTTCACATGTTTTTATATTATGTAAAGGCTATAACTTTCAATATAAAGCCACAAACATTTAATAGTAATAGCTAATTAGTTATGTTAATTTAAGAAGTTCATTTACGTATGTTATCTCAAAACATTCATTGATAAATTTTTTAATCATATAAATTTAATGATTTCACTTGCACATGTTTTGATTTTGAGTAAGGACTTTAATTTTCAACTCACTAGCAGGTTCATTTGTATAGATTTCATGTATCAGATAAAGGCTATTGCAATGTATGTCTTAATGTTGTTTGTTGGCCTTTATGACAATACCGAATAATATAAAAAATGTAACGGTTCAAAGGAACACATACATAGCCAAGAATATGAAAAGATTAAACTACAGATAAGAAAATTGTATCACTAAGTAAATATATCAATGGCAAGCGTAACAACTTTAATAATGCGTACCAAGAATGAAACACGAGACAGACAGCTTTGTTGCGACTAAATAGAAATTAACCAATCTCATTCGCTCAATACACTTATGTTGAAAGTATAATGCATTGTAATGTATAGTATTATTACAATACTATTGTAATAAGTGACGGTTTAAATCTCAAAATGTGTTAGTTATGCATTGGATTCCGTCGAGAAGCTGTGTTTTAAATTCCATTAGCAGAAATCGTGATTCTTACTGCGTGTAAAGAAGCAGTATTGTAGCACTACGTAAAGATAAGTGGTGATTAACATTTCGTGGAAGAAATTACAAAATTATTATTTATAGTGAATGATAGGAGTTACGAGTTTGAATTAATATCCATATAGGAAAATTGTATACAAGGTACAACAGGACAGAAAGCACAGTTTTCGAGAGAGAAACATAAATTATAACACATCTGTCTCATTTCAATCTGCATATAATAATATTCTAAGAGCATCTCGTATTCAAAAAAGTGTATTATTGTGTGATAATAACATAACACTAATAAACTCCGTAGATTTATATCTATTGTGATTTTGTTATACTTCAAATCACACTCCTTTCACCTCAGAAGCATCAATCTGAAAAAGCCAGCTATAATATCAAACCCTGAACTAGTCGAGAGTATTGTGGTGGTAGTCACGTCAATGTCTACGACGTCGGCGTCGTCAATAGTTCCACTAGACTTGACACATAACTAGAAGCTACCGTTGGTACTATGGTATACTCTGGGAATGCGGCAATCATCTGTTAATCAATAACGGGTTCCTGCTCAGCCACAGAGCCAAGTCTTAGGAATACAGGCTAATGGACATCGCATTAGATTAGTTTGCCTTTAGAAGCTCTTCAGTAGGAGATATGAATGTGAATTGTAATTTGAGGTTTCCCTGGAGGTTAAGATTTATGGAATTACTAATCAGCCATTAGTTTTTCAATTTAAAATTAGTCTTATTGACTACATATATTTCATATTTACGTTAATAAAACAAACTAGATTACTTATGAATTTTAAAACTGCAAGTGTTGCTTGTGTTAAATTTTATTTGTTTATTTATTTATTATGTCAATAATAATATGCACCAATGTTCGAAATCATAGAAATTGTAACTGAAACACAAAACATACATCGCAGATTTAGTCTGAACATCTGTTAACTGCTCACTATAAATATGAAATAGATATAAACTTACTTTTGTATTGAGCAAGTGTCACATGATTGGATGACTGCATGGTAACGCGAACTTTTCCACGTGAGCACGAACATTAACACGGGAGGGAAAGAGGATGGAGAGGCTTGCTGTCTACAGCATGTATACTTTCTTACAGTCGTTACACTTATACTATGAATATTTCTTCAGATATCTTTACTGAATGTACAAGAACAAGATGAATGTGAAGTACTTTCCTGGTTTCGGGAGTCGATACCATGACGGACATAGCGGAACGTTTTTGTCAATGGACGGAGTATCTCTCCAAGTTTGCATTCGTCATAGGTGTCATGTCGTAGTTGCATATTTAGCCGCTGGAGGGTAATTATAGCGAAAGCATGGCGATCACTAGCGTACATAAAGCTTTCTGCGTGCACAATGCGCTAATGTGACGTACAACGTCGATTTCGTGCGGAATATCAACAACCACAACCTAGCATGGTACAAAAAGTTTGAAGCGACTGGCTGCTTGGGTGATGGACGACAAACGGACCGGCCAAGAATGTCTGTTGAGACCGTTCCGTGTGTGCGAGATGCATTTGTCAGGAGCCCTACAAAGTCGATAAGTTGCGATTGTAGTTGCCAGGAATTGCAGTTTCTGCAATCAACTGTCCGGCTTATTTTACGTCCAGGACTTCAAGTGAAACCATACCGAATATAGCTGTTGCAGGCCCTAAGTCCCAAGGATCACAATCGATGTCTTCAATTCTGTGTTGATTTTCAATAGCTGCTAGAAGACGGATTTGCTGAGAAACTGATTTTCGAGACCACTTTTCATATGTCCGGCAAAGTGAACAGTCACAATGTATGTATTTGTGTCTGTGATTCCCCTAAAGTCAATGTTTTTTGTACTATTTCTTCGTTAAAAGCTCCTTTTTTGTTACCGATCCAGTGAACCAGGACATGCTTCAACAGTGACTAATGCCTCACATATATGAAGAAAACCACTGCATTATTTGTTAGCAAGACGGGATTTCTTCTCATTTTCATCATGAAGTACGTGAGTCCCTCGAAGTTGAATTTCCTCATCGTTGGATTGGACGTGTCGCTCGAGATGACTCCCCTCTGCTTCCGTGGTCTCATCTTACCTAACCCTATTTGATTTTTTCTTATCGAGTATGTCAAAGATCGTGCATTTGTGACGCCTTTACCACATGATTTAGCACAGCTGCGAGAGAAGATCGATTGTCAGATGTTGAGACATATGTGACAAGAGCCACTGGATCGATGTCTGCCGCGTAACCAACAGAGAACATATGGAACACTTATAAGGTATGTACAAAACTTGGAGACTCTATCCGCTGATATAAGCGTTTTTGCTTTGTCTGTCATGGTTACTGTTCTATCGATTCCCAAAACCAGGGAAGGACTTTAGAATCATGCTGTATATGCATACATTTACGCATATTGCTACAACAAGGTTACTTATGTTAATCATCATCTCCAAACAACGATATCACTTTCAAATTAGAATCACAAGTGTCCGATTCTCTTGTCTCCTGAATATTTAATAAACAATTGGTTCGCCACATTGTCACTCAAACCATCCAATTTCCACATTTTTTGCTTCTTCCCTTATTATGTGCCTGATATCTGTCTGTCAAATTTCAGATGTGATTGTTGGTATGACGGGTTCAGCTATCTGCTTCACCATTGTTCTCTTAAAAGTCTTATTGTTTCCAGCCACGTAACCTTTGGCATATTTTGTTTTCTTCCCTATCCTGAGCTGTCTTTAGCACTTCTAATTTCAAGCCATTTACATCGAAAGCTATATTTTTTTTAGCCTAAGCCAGAGAATTATGTTATATGCCATGAACTACTGAGATGACGATGCAATTTACTCTATAATATTGCACTCATTCCAATAATACTTTGGTGATCTAATTTCTCCAGTGTCGCAATTAAACTCATTGATCTCCTCATGAACAACACGTTTTATTTGACGGAAATAAAAGTAACCCTCACTGCCACTTTCAACGTGAAAAAGTATTAATTTTTTGCCTTTACTTGGGAGTTTTTAGTCTGTGGACAGTCCAGACAAAAATGTTTCTTCTTTAGAAGCAAATGTAGTGTCTACTCAGATTTTAGAAGTTGTATAACCCTCATTCACCGACATTTATTCTAAGTAATAAAAATTCCTCCCTTGAGCTCCACTGCCCTCAGGTAGTGTCATCCCCACCGGTGATAATTGTTTTGTAATTTTTTTAACAAACTTAAGCTGAAACGCCGCCAGAACCTATATAATGTCATCCTTGTAAAATCGGGAATGGCAGTTTGTCTAAGGTTACGGATCATTGTCAAAGAAGAATGTATGGATATATCATGAATTGCACTTTTCATAAATCATCCACTTTACTTAAGACACTATGTGGTTTTTCTTTTACATTTCCTGTTTCGCTATGTTCACTGTGTATGTTATACACGCTTTGTTCTGACACACTTATAAATTTTTAAGTTAAATGTACTATTTTGCCTATACAAAGAGTTGGAAATTTATTTATAAAACTATTGAATAAACTCATCACTATTTGCTTTTCGCGGCTTCGCAGTGGTTTTCCTTTTCATCTTGCTAGGAGTTGCTCCGTGGACGGTCATATTAAATACTTAAGAGAAATGTACAATATTGGAAGTGAGGGATGATTGCGAACTCATAATGACTTTATAGCATGTTTTATATTATAGAAGGTCAAAATGCAATATAGAACATTTAAACTTATACTCTCACTATTATAGTTTGAATTTGCAGCAATAAAATCGATCATTTGCGGAACTATGTATGCTTATTCTCGTAGGAGGTGTGTAACGTCAAGTGCAATTATGAACCACTTCAAAACGTACTTTTACTTGCGGCACTTCGTAGTTACATGGAATACAAAGTAATAGTTTCTTATGTTCATTTGCCATATCTTGGTCACTTCATCGGGAAAATCAGCAGGAAACAAAAATAATAATTACGAATATTTTAGGAGTAAGTGCAGATCTCGGAGAAAGACACAGATATATTGCACATGTTTTACTTCCAGCTTATGTTTTAGGAACCTAAAGATTAGAACAGAGTTTGCCGATTACGACTACCCCTGATAACAAAGAACTTGTCTCACGGTGTTGTTTGTTGCGCGTAAAACGACAAATATCGTGCAACGTTTCCACCAGATGTCTGCACATCAAATTAATGCATATTTGGGCTACTGAAAAGTCTTTAAAGGGACTTGCATCAAAGAGCGATAGACTTGCTTACGTTGGCGATGCAGGAAGTTGTTGAACATTGCCACAGTCTAAACAGCGAGGAGGTCAGATAAAAGATTATCAATATGTAAGGATAGGGTTTCCATCTTCTTTTTGATGAGGCATAGTAATTGCTTGATTGTATATAAACATTTTTATGAAAAACCTAGTCAATTAAAAAACATTTGTTAATGCACATTTTGCAATTTTGAGGAATTTTATAATAAAAGCATATTATAAAGACATTGAAAAGCTTCTGTAAATTTTTAATTATTTCAGTTTTTTGAATATCAGTAGTTCACTTTTAAAGATTCGACTATTTCTTCTCTCTCTTCCTGTTTTTCTGTCTCTTCTTTCTTTTCCTTTCCCTTTCCTTTCTTATTGATTTACACATACCATCAGCGTTAGTATCATTGTCATAATGAGTGGGTAAACAATGGCAGACCAAACACTTCTAAGCTGCAGCATTGTTTACTTTGTATGGTCTCGGCAGTGTAGAAAGCAGCCTGCAATATTACAAGACTTGAATATTACCCCACCGCTGAACGTGGTAAGTCCTCCACTGAATATCCCATTATCTGCAAGGGTCCAAATACAGCTGATACGTATGTCACTTAAACCGTTGAGAAGCGTTTCATGTGATTATTTAACTAAGCGATAATAGGCAATTTTGGCAAAACGAAAACAAAGGCAACTATAGCTGAGAGTGAGATGAGTTCACAAATATTCTTAAGCACGCTTGAAGTGAGATGAAATACCACTCTGAAAACTTCGTTTTTTATTATTTAGACAAGATCTTCATCGTCAAAGGAGAATGTGTGCGATGTAAAAGAGGAAAGTTGCTGTGAAGCATCGTGCGAATACAGAAAAATAAGAGCTGGGTTCAGCATTTACAAATTGAAGGGAGAATGGAACAGTTACCGCTCGTAAAGTCATTCTCAAGCCTTTATCTACGATAACTAGAAAGAAAAATAACTTGAACCTAAGGAAAAGCACATAAGTAACTCTTTGTCAGATGCATAAATAACCATCGGTGTGTGTTACGCAAACAGTCTTTTAGATCGTGAACACCTTGGGAGTTTAACCGTGCAACAATATTTGACCTTTCTTGTATGTAATCTGCAAACGCCTCATAATCAAGACGCATGCGCAACAGGAAGCTACAGCCCTACTACACTGGTGATTTGATTGCGCTACTAACGTCGTACGAAAGTTACTATTTAAATGAAAACGATTGCTTCAAATTATGAAAATACAGAAATATAAATATATGTCACTTTGACTTTTAGGCACTGTCGTATTGCTACACAAGACATGTGATCTAATGTGACGTTCTATTAATCACGAAAACATTGAAATTATTCCCATTTCTGTGTCTATAATGATCTTGATATTATATATTTATAAAAAATGAACATCTGTTATAAAGAACAGCAATTATTGATATTTCTTTCAGACGCTGATGCAGGAAAGACACAAAGTAGGGAATCGCGATTCTTTGCATTGCTGACTTTTTAATGTCTTCTCTTTTAATGCCAGAGGTCGTATCAAGGAAGCCCCGATGGATTAGCTGTGTTGCATTAAAGCTAAATGGGTTTCTTCCACTTATGATAACTTAATTTGAAAAATTCGAGGCTGATAATATTTAAATAATACAAGTGATAATTTCGATATGTCTGACAAAGTTGGAGATCCAGTAAAGCAAAAAATGAATCAAATATTAAAATGAATGAAATATTAAAATAAACAGTGATATTCAAAAAGTGGTATATGGTGGCAAATATTCTATCGTGTGAAAGGATGAATTCTGAGAAATTAGGGGGAGATTTACAGTTAAATACACTGTTTATTCTCCCGTTTCTTCTGTGCGTGTAGAAAGGAGTATTTAATATTACATTTGACTGATATGTGTCCTCTTACAGTACTTACTACAATGAAAATTATTTATACACGGTCAATAGCGCACAAGCTCCGTTTCCAATGGTGGTCAGTTCCCTTTGCAGGGTCTGTCCTAGCCGTTCACAGCTAGTGAAAAGCTGTAATCAATGGGAATACAGACAGCTCTGCAGGGATTTTTGCTGGAAAATAATTGCTTATAGTATAGTTACTTTTTTGAGTTTAGTATTTATATTTTTACTGCAATTATAAAACTATATTCTGTTTAATACTGATGATGATGATGATGATGATGATGATAATAATAATAATAATAATAATAATAATAATAATAATAATGAGCCATCTGTGATAAGGGATATTGAAAATGCTGTTCCTCAGTGCCAATACATTGCCAGCATCCGAGTAGAAAATGTTCGTAATTGATCTAACTTTCCTTTCATAAGAACACGCGTACCTCTTTCTTGTTATTGGGAGATCCTGTCCTTCGTAGTTTTTAATTAGTTAGTAAACAGTTTCTCACGTGGAACTCGATTATCAGAATATTTTTCGAGAATTACCTTACTACTTCTCTAAAAGAACCCGTTATATATATATGGGATGTCGTCCGCAGTTGAGGATGAAACGTTTTGGACTCCTTAGCTCCAACGGACCACGGCTTCTAAGCCCGGAAGAAACTTCTAGGTTTTTAATTCTTTATAAACATTGTGCTATGCATATAGAGTTAATAGGTGATTATGTTGATAAATAAACATTTGTTTCAAAATACTATTCAATTATCTACCTATATGCTCTCGTAGATACATGAAAACGAAACTGGAGCAAACAAAAAATATGTTAACGTCAATTCAGTCTTCAGAAATTGCAAATCAGAGGGCAATTATATAAAAGTAAATATAACGAAAGCATACAAAGAACTAAAATAAGTATTTAACGATAGAGATAATAATAGTGATAATGATGATGGTGATAATAATAATAATAATAATAATAATAATAATAATAATAATAATAATAATAATAATAACATATAAACAATCTTGAAATAACTTCAAACTCAAAACCATTAGTTTTGAGACATTAGGGACTACAAATTTTCTAAACAATTCCAGGAACACAAGGGGGGAGGGAAGGTAATCCAGTAAGTTATTTGAAGCTCAAATATCACGCTGAATTTATTATTGCCGACTTCTTTGCAATGCTACCCTTTCATTTACTAAGAAGAAATTTAGTTTAAACCAAATATATTTTGAGGAAAATATTGAAGGAAGTTATGATTATCTGAATACCCATGCACTGATTGAGCAATTTGCCGGGTCTTTTTATACGCGGGAATCCTCTCTTGGGTTAAGCTGTCAGAACTCAAGCGATAGGATAAGTATAGAACGATATGCTGGAACGAAAGACAGGCTAAGCTTTAGAGTTGGAGTAATTTAATTTTTTACTTTGTGTACGGCTTCCTGAAATTTTGCTACGTTAGACTTAATATACAGAGAGGTACTTCCATCCGCTACAGCTTTGTAACCGGCACCGCTTTGTCAACATTACCCGTAGGGACTGAATGTAATATCCCTTACCGTGCTTTTCCTTTGGGGACAGCATAAGTACGTAGGTACTTTTAAAGTATAATTTAGTCGCCTTGTCTTCGGGAAAAAAAGTTTTAGATGGTATGGTTGGCGTTCTTTCCAATCACGATTATAACAAAAACAAAACAAAATGCTCTCAGAACAAATGATTTTGTTACTATTGTTATGAACATGAGCGGCGTGGCGAAACAAAACTTGGTGAGAGCTTTACTAAAACAGGAGTTTCTTGATTTGAGCGCTGATGGGTGTATCGATAGGGGAGAATTTGACTAGATTAATTTAAAGCTCCATTATTGTTAATTTATTTCTCCGTTTCCTAAGGTTAGTTAGTATTGCCCAATTATGCTATGGGAAAGTAAGTTGATTTACATCTGTGAGTGATGGACATTCTGGGACCAAGCACCTGCAGGATGTACGTAAAATGCTACAGCAACACTAAAAATAGCACAGATTGATTAAAGTGTGGGAAGCAATATTCAGCGAATCATAATAACATACGCTTAATGATCTGTTGGGTCAAGTGGGGTCAAAACCAATGAAGTAAACGAAGGAGGTTATATTATTATTTTATTTACAAATGTGACAACCTATGGAAGTGAACAACTTAGCTGCTCAGCAATCTCAAGGCATCGCCTTACTCGATACACAATACACTGGGTGCCCCCCCCCCCCCCACACCTGCAATTCTCTACGATGAAATCAACGGCAACAATGCCAAAACCATTCTGTACATCTCTCCCTATTAATATGATGCTTCAGTTTTACCGAGCCTTAAGCTAAGGCATCACTGATGATATGATTTATTGGGAAAGAACCTTTTTAGGGATGGAAACGTTCCAGAACTAAGTTTAGGTACCTCACCTTTATTTACTGCATTTCCCCTGCAAGACTGAGGTTACCCTAAATATATCACTGTTTTAAATTGTTATGAATTCATGAACACTAAAGTAGCAGGCAGCAGCAGTGGTAGTGGTGATGAAATAGAAATAAGCAGACCATGGTTTTAGTCAAAGGATTAACCTAAACTTCAGTTTCAGTGTTTTTATGTTCAAGAGAAATTTAGTTTTAAAGTGACATCTGAAAACATTTTAAATTCAATAGGACATTATCTGCAATGACAAAAATGAACAAATTATGCATTAACAGTTCAACAGCAATTTTTGTTTGCACTGAATTGTTTGGATACTGAGGCACAGTGTTAGATAAATGCAGATGGTTTGTCAAATATAATTCTGTGTAAAGAGAGTAAGCCAAATTATATTATCTTCGTTATGCTTGGTGAAGAGATTCATTGTTCAAATGCATTGTCCTAGATATTTCACAGCATTTTTGGTGGTTCTTTGATCAAGGTAGATGCCCCATATATAAGAAGGAGCATTAATTGACAAGAATAGTGACCATTCCATCAACATTATGGTAATGTCACTTGGACCTATTTAAACTTTTTTATGCAAAGCCCTGTTTCATGTAATGTGGCATTTATCCTAGCAGAACAATAGGATAATGGATAGAAACCATTTTCAAATGCAGTAATATTACATTACAGTGGGTGTGGCTTAAGTAGGTGGCTCATATCCTCGTAGAAATACCTTGAAAGATATCTTAGAGTATTTAAATCTACTAGGAAGAATCGTGTAAGATATTTTGAAAGAAAACTGTTCAATCTTAACTATCCACGAATTTAGGCCACATCAGCATGCAATATAATTTTATCTTTTGCTTAATATTGAGAACGCCTGGAGTATATATACAAAACAAAAAGCATGAAAGAATACGTGATGAGCTGGGCCCAGTTTCACAAAAGTATGGTCTAACACATTACAAGGGTATGAACTGGTAATTTGTAATTATTAGTAAAATTCTGTTCCACAAAAGTTTCTGCTACAAGTGTACTTTACTGTTCTATACTTACCAATGTGCAAGTGAAGTTTCGTAGTTCTATTCGACGAAATTATTAGTATTAATAGGGCAGTGGTAGTTTGTATAACTTTCTTTTCAAGTGTAGGAACATTGCTAGCACAAAATTTATTATCTTTTTAATGATTTTGGGACCCAATTAACCCAAATGTGCTAAGTATTAGCGAAAATGATGATAATATGTACAAAGAAAGAATAAATAACTATTTGTGTATAAACATAAGGTTAGGTTAAGTGCAAATATGATTGATGTTGACATTTGCTGTTACAAGTACATATTTCAGACTAGCATCTTAGTTAATGTATTTTAAGGTTCTTGCAATATGCTAGGAAAATAATTTCTTTTGGCACAGTTTTTTTTTTTTTTTTGCTTATGAGAACGTGATTGTCAAGAAATATAAATAAATAATTGAAAAAAGAATCAAATGGACTAGTAAAATGACCCCAGAGCAACCGGCAAGCGCGATTATTCTGCAATCGACGGCTGAAATTGATGTTCCTAAAGTAGCTTTAAAGGATTGTCGTCTCAAAGGGGATTATTACGCTCGAATATCGATATAAATATAATAAAGTATCATTATGTCTGAGAAAAAAAAGAAGACCCGATTTGCAGAAATGACCATGATCTGCTCCGTGCATTAAAACTCCTTAAAGAGTGGACATAACCTAATTCAAGGTATGAAGACGTATGGCAAACATCTGTTCCTCCATCTTGTTTTTATATGACGTCCACATGACGTCACTTGTAACTTTTTACTAATACTTTACCAGTATAGCATTTCTTTCGTGGAACAGTAAGTTACAAGACCCTGCACTAATACCCTAGTATGTATTAGGCCATATTTTTGTGAAACAGGGCCCTGAAGGAAAATACTAATCAAGAAGGTGTCCCAACTGATGAACAACCATTGCAGTATTACAAAAAGTAATGCATATGTCCCATAAGAAGATATTTTTATTAGAATCCCAACAAACTTGTTGCATCACTCCATTTACATTTATGAATTTAATAATTGTTTTAGGTACTGGTGAATAAAATAAGGTTGAAATTAATATCCTGATACAGCTGCATAAATTGAAGAATAAATAAGAACTTTAATAGTTGTAAACAGTATTTTTGAGCAATAATAGTAACAATAATATCTTCCGATACATTACTCGATTCGGCAACGTACAAATTGCCATTTCTTACTGCAGTATGCTCAGCTGATGCACCCTATGTTGATGAAGGATAACTCAAACCAGCTGTAAACTTTCATTTTTGAAAGCCTAGTTTTTTCCACTTTTAATAATTCTAAATCTAATTTATAAGTTTCCGTTTTAGCTATACATATTTTTTGTGTAATCAGTAAGATTTGAGTTCTCCCTTTTTCCATTTTTAACTTTTCTAATTCACTCTTTATAATGTCTTCTTTTATGTATGCCCCTTGTACTTTTTTTTAACGCAAACCTGAAAGACCTGCGCCCTTTGTGATTCCGTTGGCATCAAATAAAAAATCAAATCAAATCAAACAATCGTTAAAATCAACGATTGTTTGATTTGAATTTAACATATAAGGAGGCAGTTGCTTAACTGGAGCAGGCAGACTCAAGGTTTACACGCGGCAAGTCGTACGTAGATCGGCAATTGACTCATACCTCAGTTTTCAAGTTCTACACTCCGCAGTAATAAGAGTAATAAGATGCACGCAGTTTTCAATATTCTTTCGACTTTCAGTTACACGCACCCCGGCTTCATCTGTAAGTTTCACACGCGGTAACTATGTATCGGCATAGCTAAGTCAGTTGATCGCAAAAAAAAAAAAGGAGAACGCGAAAGATTTTGGACACAATAAAATACCAATATATATATATATATATATATATATATATATATATATTATGTCGCACCGCGTAGATATTTACGCTATAAAAACTCTCTCTCAATCCTGGTGCGTACGAGACAACAAAATAGCAGAATTCATACTGAGAAATTGCTGTCATTGAAGCGTAGACAATAAAAACAAAGCAAGCAATAATCAATCTGCAAAACCACTTCAAAATTGGCATCACTAAACAGCTTCATAATTAGGATCTAATTGTTGGGCCCGGTAAAACCACCTGAAAATTTGGCGCCCTACATAGGGCCAACAATAAGAGTAACAACAACAATAACATTCACCACTAAACATCTTCAATTCTGTAGCCCAGATGAGCACTTTTTCATGCCCTTTTCTTATATAGTTAATTAGTCCAATGGGCGGAACATTTTGCAGTATTTGTGGCTAAAATTAACTATTATTTTTCTTATTATTCTGATAAAACCTCCTGTATACCTTTTTAAAAGATAGTATGGTGCAAAACGCATGTTTAATATTTAAATTCATATGACTATACCGTGTGTTTATTTTGAGTTTTTCATATTTAATTACAGTAAGTGTCGTGGAATATTTTTAAATGCTGTTAAGCAAATCTTTCATTTTCCATTTAACAAGCCTCCTATCCACATTTCCTTGAGGTCTTATATATTTTGCTTTACCATACTTACAACTAATTGCTTATAATTTGCAAAATTAATCTTCACCTATAACACCGTCATGCTTCGTCGCTTACTCTCGTGTTAATTGAATATGTGTCTCCAAAATCTTGAATAAACTCTTGAGAGACGTGTGAGAAAAGCATTAAATTGACGCTTGATCAATACCAGAAAGTTGAAGAACCATTATCCCTGTAAGTTTACGCAATTTCTTACCTGCTATGTTGCATATAGCATTGTCTGCTTCATTATAAATCCTTTTTTATCTCCTGCACTTTCATTTTCAACAGTTATCATCTTTCTTCTGAGAATGAAAGCAATAATGATAAATACAGTAATGTATAAATACTTCATTTTTTAAATTTTGTTTTACTGTTCTTAATTTTTAAAATTGTTTCATAATAATATTATAACCTGTATTTTATATCTCTTAAACAGTGAGAATAAGATTAAAAGTATAATATTATGCTTTTCCGGTGAATTTATTGATACCTATAGAATAACAATGGAGTGACACTACCACCACTATTACCTACTACTATTTATATTAATAATAAAAGTAATATATACATAAACTAGTGCTCTTGCGCCAGTTTTACAGCCTCTAGGGAAGGCCCTGTGAACTGTATTTGTGCAGTAACATCTTTCCACGCTTGACTTTTCTGCTCATGGGAGAGCTCGGAAGAAAATTGCCCAAACAACGTACCTTTTTTTTTCGTGGATCATGTTCAGGACTTAATCTTATCCAAATTGCTCGATATGCTGGCAGTATTAACCAAATTGTGAAATCAGCTTTCCGCTCATCACCGATTTTGATAATAATCAGTAGTAGTATTGTTTCTGCATGTTCCACTACAGAGTCATCTGCAGTGTGTTAATTGAAGAATTGTGTTTGACATTAAATTTACAGGTGAAATGCGTGTTTATATGTCGGACAATTTACACATTTTTCCTGTCATAAAAGGAGAACGTGCGATATTTATGAAACAGAAAATTGTCATGACATATAGACAAATTTGTCACATTTGACATGATTGTCAAGTTTTATGAAACAGGACCCATGTTGAATGTCAAAAAAAATGGGAATTTCTGTAAATTAGATTGTTTGTTCATACATTTACGTCATGGGCATACATATGTACAGACTCAGTATGTTCTTTGTCATGTGGAATGAACGATGATTCATAAAAACACACACAATTTTAACCTCTGAGATTAACACATGATGTTAATCTCAACATACTTGGAATTATAGTTGAGATAGAAGATTATAAATTCCCAATTTAGATATGAAGGAGGTGACACAAACAAGTCGATCTCCTCGTGAATCCTTTTCTAGTCAATATGTCTAGAGATAGAGATCAGTGTCTGGGTTTAGCTGTAGCACAGGAAGAAACCACAAACTGTGATAGTATGAAGCTTTCAGCTTTGACAAATTCATAGAAATTTACAATTTTGACTCTTTTCCCTTAGTCGAACTAAATGGGTAAGTGGTATAAGCAGAACAGTAAATCCTTGAAAGCCAGTGTTATTTCTGCGAGATTCTATTGAGTAGTCTGCCTCTAAGTTCATTACTTCTACTTTTAACCCTTAAGTGGTTACATTGTTATTAAAATTCGTCTGACAGTCTACGACATGTTAGTTCAAGATTTTAATAGTTAACTTGTACAACTTGTTGCTACATTTACCATATTTGACGCTCACTCTTTCTTTTTAAATATTCATGATAATATAGGCAAACAATAAATATTTAGATTCAATGTTCTTAGGACAAACGAGATAACCGAATTTACTAGGTATACAGATTCATTTGATTAAATTAATGGTAATGATTGGAGAAAGTATCATGATAAAAGAGCATTGGCACAGCAAGCCTAAAATCTGTGATTCGAGTTCCGGTCTTGAACTTGACTTTTCTTATCCGTTTTAATTATTAACATAAATGGGTTTATTTATAGCATTAAAATATCCTTAGACACAGAAATATTTGTGTTACTTACAGAAAACTGAACTCCTCCTTCCCAAATTTAATTCACGATATCATACTCAAAACTGAATTTATCGGTTTAGTGCAAAACAAAACAAATCATGTGTGAAAACATGAACCTGTTATCAGAGGGAAAATTATAGAGGAAATTGCCGCAAATCTTTACCGTTTCCCCACCAAAATCACTCCCGAAGTAGGGGTTACGGAACATTAGCAACGAAATGGAAAACGTTACGTTAATCGTGTCAAGCAGAATCTCTTTTCCTGATATAAGACCTCTTTAACAGCGATAACATAATTCCAGTATCTTTTACAAGGTAAAATTGTATACATGTTTTAGAAAGCGCACCTGGAATACCTGATATGGCACGTTAACAATTAATAGCTAACTTAGTGTGAGCGGACAAGGTTTATAAATAAAACCAAGTACTTATTTACTTGTATTAAAAATGCTGTGCTTAATCAGTTTATTGCTTTCATCCCGGCACATCATCAAAGTAAATAAGCAAAAACAATAAGCAAAATACAATTGCAGCTTCTTCTACAATTCTTGCGTTTTTTCCATCCATTTTAATTCAATGTGGTCATTAAAATTTCTGTCCGTTGCTCTATGTATAATTAATTTAAAATATCATGACTCTTTAAGCAACTATGCTCGCATTTTATAGCCCGCTTGAAGCTTATTGTCACATCGGAGATAACGTCACATTAAACCACGATAATACGAAATAGCAACAGCGTAATAATCAACTGTGCTGCAAAAATGTTTTAACGAGAGCCTTTAGTTACGTACAATCGCTGAATGAGAATCAGTCTTATAGAAAAACTAAGCAATACATAGTAAATAGCTTAATGTGCTCGTTTTTTAATGCTCTCAGCTCACAAATGAAATAGTAAATAATGACGGTATATGCAATATTACACATTATGGATCTCGTTTCATTAATATAAGGCGAGATCGAATTAATAATTGGAGTGTCGGTAGTAGATATCAAGAGGGTAGATAACTGCAATAATATTCATAAGAAATAAAGAACCAGAGTTTCTTGTTGACGATTTTTTCCAGTATTGAAACGAGAAGTGACAATTGAATTGGGTTTATCAAGTTAGCAATTGTGGAGAAATATATAAAACATCTTCTTGGAGAAAAATGCAAAAAACTCCATTACCCTACAAAGCAATTGTCACATTCTTCTGTGAGGCGTATGCCAAAACATTGGGCAATTAGAAGAAGCGGATGTGGAGCATACACGTTACAGTTCGAATTTTGTAGCTTCTGATTTCTGTCCCTCCATCCTGTAAAAGTTGTTGAAATCATGCAGCAACACAAAGGTGATGAAAGATAGACTTGAGGAGTGGTAGCGTGAGATGGCGCAAAACCATAGATTTCCAATAAGAATAAATTGAAAAGTACAGTATATCCAGAGAATTGGCAAACAATCAAATGAATTAAAAATGAAATAAACCAAACTCTGCAGGGGAAACATTTTGTTGCATTACCTACAGAACGTCTCTTGTATAAAAATTGTAACTTTTAAAGCTTTTGATATATTTTGTTTAATTAACAAATAAAATATTACACCATCGCAAATTTCAGAATGTAAAATATAGTTTTCTCAAAGCTATCACTGAGATCTGCATTGTTCTGCCCCACGGCTGACATTCGGTGTTTGCCTATGATTTATTGAATACTATTGACAGGGCCAAGTCGTCTGGGATGCACCGTAGATGCAGCAGCAAAAAGGGCTGAAAGTAGAGCTGCATAAGGCAATTTCGCAGGGAACAGGGATGAAAAAAGGAAAGCCGAAACGAATTTTTATATGTAGCTATGCCGATCAATATACGATGGCTTGGGGCCAACTGTGATAATATCTGCTTCTGCAGTGATTTCTCTAGCAACGTAAACACTCACAATAGCGTCGCTCATGCAGAGTCTACCGAAGAGCTTACACTTTTCAACTCTCCTTCTGCTTCGTCAAAATGTAAAAACAACATTTGCAATGTAACGTGTGGGTGTTGTATTAGCTGATTGTCTCGTGCAATAACGACGTCAAATGAGAGTTGAGCACCCAACAATTTTGGGCGCTTTTAGGGAGTACTTTCCTTTTCATGCTAACTTTCGCTTTGTTCAGTTTCCATAACGACAACTAAAGAAACTAATAGACAGAAATTCTTAAAATTAAATTCTACATTTTTATTTTCCAAAGCTTCGAGGTTTTTATTATATACTGTACTGCTGTATTAATTAGCGTTTAACGTACCAAAGTAAACTGTACAATATCCTCGAGATAATGAATTAAATTATTGTGGATCAAGAGCATCGGTGCCAAAGCCACACGGTGACGGAAAAGTGTGGAAGAATCTCCTCCAAGATACAAGAACTGCAGTCGTTACGCTTAGAGTTTGTAGCGCGCCTGAGTCCCAGAAGCATCTCTTTATTGTGAATCCTACTCACCAACCTGGCACTTGGATTGCATAAACTTAAATTTAAACAGGTTTTTATTATTGCAGATTACTTTTTTATTTTTTTACCTTAATGTTATTAATATCAGCTATAAAAATGCCCCTGATGTTCCTTAAACTTTAATTTTTAATTTAGGTTGTATTTTTATAATTTTTTTCCAATTTTAAGAGTACAATTATTCTGGGTTGTAGATCCATAAATCCTTTCCTGTTATTTCGTCAGCACCGCGGCTGATACTGAAGTTGACAGCGGTTGAATATGAAAAGAAGGAGCAGCAGGAGGATGAGGATGAAATCTGTCTGGCGGTGTTGGTAGCGTACATGCACTCGCACTATGTCGCTACTTGTGGTTGATGGATTGGTAGTTAGTAGTTAGTTTTCCCCGTTTGCTGATGTGTGGTCCAAGTGAAATGTGTCGCTATATTTATAGTAAATGACTTCTTTGGTCGCTAGATCATTTGTTCGTGTTTTTGCAGGGGTATTTATTCCTGATTGCAGAAAATCTCATACGATTTTTCGGAGTTAACTCTTGAGTGCCGTGGGATGCAAAGAGTAGGGAAACAGATGTTATCCTTAGCACTGTTGGAGAGACAGCACTAGATAAAACACGCCTATAAACAAATAATTATTTTGCTAAATAAGATATGTGATATGCCAAGAGGAAACGAAAGTAATGAAAATTAGTCTTGCGTACTCGGATTTGTGCATAAATTGAACATTTGGAACGCATATTCGAAAATGATGAAATATTTTGATAAACTTAAGGTACAGTGATGGTATTCTTTTGTTTTCCGGTGATGTGCCTGAAAGTTGTGTAGTACATTTAAGAGGGAACACGATAAAATGAGTAGGGTGATATTACTTTATAATTTCTAATGGCGTCAGTAGTTGGCAGTCATTTCGCAGCATACCCAGCTTTAGTTAAAAATATTTTCTGATCCTTAAAATGTGTAAACAACTGTATGTTATAGCAAATGCTGAAATTGTCATTCTCCCTCGGCCAAGCAGCCAGCTAAACACGTTATTTGAGCTTAGTCACGGCAATACTTGACATTTCTTCCTACTTTTTTTCTTTATATTCCGAAAACACTATTTGTTCTGATTTTGGGAGATATTTTGTTGGGGAATGTTCAAAATTTGTGCGAATTTGGTTTAGTTGTTGCTAAAACTGTAATTTAGATGGTGTTTTTCATTTTGTACTGAGTCAGTAGATTCAAATTCGTGTTAGCGGAAAAGATATTTAACCAAAATCACGTATAATTCGTTTGATTTGTCAAGTTTGCTCAAGTTGGATTATCAGTAATCATTAACTCACCCTCCTATTGATTACAACGGAGAAAAATGTGTGGGGTGTGAAGGAGATATCTTAAACTGACAGGCGAATATTTATACTGCAGCATAATACATTGGCAGCAGGATTTCTAACCTCATAAGATGGGAGCGCAGAACAGAAAATGACACGAGTAGCATGAATGAAACTACATTATTTTAAAGTTTAACGTATATATTAAGGAAGTATATTTTCTAACAAAACTACATTATTTTAATTTTTAACGTATATATTACGGAAGTACATTTTCTAACAATATAAACTAACTAAAGTAATTTACACAAGTTTCCAACATTATTTTAGACTGTTCTTTATTAAAAGTCAACGCAAGATGAGCTTAAAATTGGAAAACTTGCTTCATGTGTATAAAATCTCTACTTACTGTTCCGGAACAAAACCGTCACTTTGATTTACTAGTCCGACTTTGTGTACTTGGAGAAAATAGTCTCATAATGAACGCAATTTTTGTTTAATGATAAAACACATAATTTATTTGCAAAGTCTAATATTATTAAGTCAATATGAAGCACAGACACTATCATAAACATGGAACAAAACATCGGGCAAATGTCCTCTAAGGCTTCGTTAGCACGTCTTTACCCTGTTTGCAAAATTTTCAACAACTCTCCAGATATATACACTCATGACACGTCTAATTTCTGCCTTGAGTTCTTGGATTACTCACATAAACACAATATTAAAATTCGATATAAATGGAATAGCTAACTGTTGAGAACGGCGCGAATCGATTTCATTGGACTCGTAGCGACGCTCTGTCTGACTAGGATAAAATTCTCTACACTGCATCACACTGTTGACATGTTAGAAGTATTTCGTCTACCAAAAAATAATACGAAGTCTTCGAACGGTAACTGCCTAACACTCGCCTTACTTAAAATGCTTTTTCACAATCTAGACGCATTGATCCTTCGTGTATCGCTCCATTTTAGTTGATAACAATAAACACAAATGACAACCATTAATCGCAATTCAAACAAATGACTGCTAAATTTCAGATCCAGCAACCTAACAAATTCACAGAGGCGCTTAATTTAAAAATTGCGTTTCTTATGGGAAAACTTTTTATATTGTGGAATGGTACTGTACGTGCTTGTTAATTTGTTTTTAATTTTTAGCAAAAAGTTTACTATTAGTTTAACAACTGTTAAGATTTCCTCACTTACCAAATATACAATGAATATTATCAATATAGTAATAGCAATAGTAATAAAATTTTTGCTGTTGGACAAGAAGAATGTTTTATATAGGATTACTACTCAGTGGTAGTAGTACAGATAAAGCAGTAAAACAGTATAGAATTGAAAATTCGAAATGAAACGTTAAAATTTTGGTTTGATAGAACGAGATTTACATAACTTAAGCCAATAATCTTAGTACAAAACAAATTTATATGCGGATCTCATTCTTTTTTGTATAATGTAATTTCAAATAATTTTATATTTGACCATGTTTTATCAGCATTCTTTCTTAATAAAAACAATACATGCTGAATTATATCTAAAGTTAAACAACAACCAATTATTTGAAACCCATTTTATACTTCCAAGCATGCTATTTTCAAGGTTTTGCAAGTAGTTATGAGGTTTTATTTAGAAAAAGATCGCCGTATTATCAGCGAATAATTTCTTTCGGAAGGGAGATAAAGACATTCATCCCGTATTTACAGCATGTAAAATAATCTTAAGTCAGAAAGAAGATGTCTCTTAGTAAAATTTATCGGCCGTTTCAGCTCCGAGTTGAATGCAAAGCGAATGCTTAAAGATGTTAAAGAACGTATCTAAATAAATAAATAAGATTGTAACACAGCTTACGTTGACTAGTAGATAATTTACCATAATTAGTACATTTGCCATAATTAGTTTTATACTACAAAAGAGGGTAACAGAAATATTGTGTGATTCTACAACAGAACTTCACGTAAGAACCTATTTCAAAAATTAAATATTTTGACACCGACACGGCTACTGAGTTTTTAGGTACGCAATGATGACCGAGAGGTCCAGGGTTCCACTCCCTTTTCTCGTTTTATAATTTTATCTCATGTATCATCAGTGTCCACCGCCTGTGGTGCCTCTGTACAAAAAACGGGTGTTAAACATAACAAAATATTTCGACATTATATTATGTAATTGAATATTTGGTAGTGATGAGAGAGAAAAAGCGCTGAAAATTCCTTACAGTCAAAAAAATCATATTTTTGTCCCTGGTACAATGAGGTTGATGAAAATTTGGGTATTTTTGAAGAAAAATGACAAAATGGCATCGTTTATATCTCTAATAAAATTATATATCTCAAATCATTCAATTTGTTGTTACTTTTTGAAATACCATCGTACATTTTAATACTCTGATACAAATTAAACTGAAGAAAATGTTACTATCTTTTGTTTTCATAAACAATATTGCTAATGTTCAATTTGGTAATACTGCGAATAGTAACTTCTAACTACATGATGTATATATTCCAGTAGTCGATACGAATGACGTACAATCCTTGCTGTGCTCTATCATAAATGTGCAACTGTGATGTAAATGCCAGTCGTGGTCAAAAGGTGCAAATGCTTCTATGCCAAGATCGCAAACTAAACACTGGCAATAGCCTCATTTTGATCGTTTAAGGGCAAAGTAACAGAATAGAGGGATTGAATGCAGAAGGAAGGAGCAGCTAATACAAATAAAAAAGAAAGAATCAACGCGAGTGAAGAGGTCAGCTTGAGAGAGGAAACTCTTCTTCCATTTCCTTTCGTCTTCTAGTTTTTTCTTTCTTTTTTTCCTCTCCATTTTCCTTTAAGTTTGCTAATGAGAAGAATCTTGTTCTTCGTATTATCTGCCAAGCGTTCTCTTTGCAGCCCTTCAAGGCGGTCGTTAATAAGGATATGTTCTCTGTCCTTTTTCTTTACTCTAATTTTAATTTCAGATTTATCTCCTAGCACATTGACCATTATTGCCTGCACAGTCCGCGAAAGGCTGAAGATTTCTCCTTTTTGTTTCTACGAATGTATGTCTTTTGTCATGCGCACGAGCATCCTGAAGTCAAATCCCTTGGGAAATTTCCTTAGCTTACAAGGCAGCGCTTCTGACAGATTCACTGAGTTAAAATCGATGAATTCTTTTCACAAACGAAACAAGTCAAATGCGGTCTAAAATTTTACCCCTTTGCGTATGGTGAACATCATAAGTTTTAATGAATAACAACCACAGATTCGATAAATATATTCACCACTAGTTTTGAAACTAGACATACTCTTTATTATATATTTTCGGAGAAACACATAATTTTATGTGAATAAAAACATTTAAAACACTAAAATAAAAAAAAACATTTATCAGCATTTTTCTACTAAAGTACTATTGAACAAATGGTTACAAAACTCCGTCTATTGTCATAGATTCTATTAATATTATTATCAGTGGCGATGGCTCACCTAAAACTTACTCGTCATTGCAGAGAAGTTCATATTTTTACATTATCACATTTTCAACACCAGCAATAAATACACACAAGAAATGATAAAGCACAATTTACTGTTTTCAAACCACTTCCTTTACGAATTATCTACACTTTCCTCGTAAAAATCTTTACCTTGGTGTACCTATACAGAGTGTGCCAAAAATGTATACACCTTCAAGCAAAGAAAAAACTGTGTTAACGTAACAAAAATGAATTCACACAAACAAATGATGAGCACTAATCATCTTAGACTTTTACAGTTACAACAGTTGCTCAAAATGCCCACCATCGGCGTTGATACACTTCTGAGTACGTTGAACTACTGATTGAGCAACGTTTGCGAAAGTGTCCTCAGCGATTGTAGCACAAGCCGTTTCAATTTCTTCCCGAAGCGCTGCCAGTGTAACTGGTTTTCTACGGTATATAAAATCCTTAAGAGTTCCAACGGAGTTAGATCCGGAGAACACGATAGAAACTCAATCGGACCTGTAGTGCCTTGGATTCAGTGCGTGGGGCTTGTTGCTGTATGAGGTCTCCCAGATCTGCCCTTTTGAACACCGCATACGGTACAATGAGTCTCAAAATTGTCTCGAATGCGTGCAATTGTTACTCGCGTTGGCGGTTTTGTTCTGTACACAACGTCTCCATGCCTTTGAACTTCAACAACATTCTCGGTTTTTCAATACACTTCAAAATTGCTTTCTGCTGTTCAAACGACAATCTTGGATCCATTTTGTTGTAGTAACACTAACATAACGTAACATGAGTCACATCTGTTTATAGAACATCATATGATAAACTTGGCTTCATTTGTTCATTGTTGATTTACCCGTCGGGTAGCAACGCTATCATAATGTATGTGAGTCACATCTGTTTACAGAACATCATACTACACATTACTCTTGTTTTTCGGTCCAGGTTTGAAATATGTTAAATAGATATCTACTGTGAAAGTGTGTATACGTTTTTTGCACCTCGATATATTAACATGCGCGCATGAAAGGGATCTTAAGAGACATTGGTTGAACATCTAGCTGAAAAGATTAACAGAGGAGAATAATTTATGCAGTTGTGACAGCTTTCTAGAAAGCATCCGATCTAATACCAGAGGATTATTAGTAAAAACTAATTGAGTGTTTTGGACTATATTTTTCTTAGAAGGGCGGACTCAGAAGGTTAGAATAAGTCAGAAAATACCAGCAATGGGTAGGGCGAGTACCCCAGCATTATTCATAATTTACATAAATGATCTGTGGTTGAATATTAAACATTCCAGTTAAGATTGTTTTCTGGTGAAAAATTGTGATAGCAGCTTGAAGAGTTGAAGGCAAAATAAGATTTATTCGCGCATATTGTTTAATGAAGAGTGAAAAACACTTCCGTCGCGAATAACTCATTTATATATAATATGGACTGTAACATCATTTTGCTAAGACTTTTGCTTGTTTAATTCTTATAAAATTTCCTAATGAAATATACAGGACATAAGAAAAAATTCAATCATGCTTTATGGTTTCATAGAAGAAAGTTGGAAAGTTAATTTATAAAAGTATCAGTCCACTTTAACACAATCCCCATTAAGTACAATATAATTTGCACACCTATTAATTTATTATTGTGTGCCTTTGAAAATGAATTCAAGATCTTTATTTACAAAACATCTCTTGATGACACTTTCCATCTCATTTGATCACTGAGTGCTAGAACATGATGAGTGTATGTTTTCCTGGAAGCTACAGTTCTACACTGCAACTTTGCAACAGTAGGCAGCATTGCTCGTATGGCGTCGCACCGTGTGCAGCAGTGATGCCAATTCGTTCTTAAAAGTTTGTTACGATCACCTTGGTTGGGTGAATGACCTAGACTTTTCTCAACGATCCTTTGCCCCGTTTATGTCATTCCAAGGAGTTTCATTAGATGGAACATTATATAAAGAAACACAATACATTTCCTTCTGAAAACTCTCCAACTTGTGGAAACAAGTCACACGATATTCCTACCGAACTTATAAAAGCCGGGGCATGCAACTCTGACTACCTTCGTGATGTGAAGTTTCAAGTAAGCTACGGAGAACTAGGCGCTCCCAATCTGCTGAGATTTCTTTGAACTTAGTCGCCCATTGTTGAATAGTTTTACCTTGAGAACATTATTACCTCTGCCTAAGGAACGTGTTTAGCCCATTCCCTCACGATTAAATAAATAGACGGTTGATAGCATTTTGAGAAATCCTTTCCTAAGCAACTTAGTCCACCGCGTGTTGGACAATCCAACGCCTTCAGTCAAATGTTGTGTGAAGAAAGCTAAAAATGACTCTTTAACATGTCTCTCAAAATAAATGTCATCCTCTACGTTTTAAAATTGGCCTGAAATTATATATCAGCTCAGAAAATTTCTAAACCTCCTGGTAAATTATTAAGAACAGGTATAATGAAATATAAGCTGAAACTTTCCCGGCGACGTGATCACTCCAGATTTTCTCAAGCTTCCAGGTAGGTGAGCTGTTGGTGGAACCGACGCTTCATCTTCATGATATCCTAATGGTTCATAGCAGGCCGATCAGGTTTGGCCTGATAGGGTGGGAGGACGACAGTGCCTAGCCGCATGCGGCTTTACTTGCCAGGATTGTTGGTTGAGTGTTGTTCTCAGACGTTCATGTTGTAAGGGGTGATGTGAGGGTAGATTTGAAGGAGCACACACCTCTCACACCTGCACCCGTCTGGTGGATGAGAGACCAACACGATCACTGTTTCCCATCTACAGAAGAAATCATCAGTTCGGCCAACCTCTTTGCTTGACCGCGAGGGTGTTGATCGGGCTGAACCAACTTCAACTTGTCGTCTTGCAGGGTGATAGAGAGCCACAGAGCGCTTTATTTCTCTTGTTCCTGGTCTACTGATGTCAATAATTGCTGTCGAAGGGTTGATGATGATGCTTGTTTAAAGGGCGCAAAAATGCTAAGGTCATAACTAAACCGTGTCAATAATAAAAACAATTTTAAAAAATCTGTCAGGACTAAAATACTGTGCAGAAAACAAGTCGGCCAATTCAAATAAAAATCTTATTAATAAATAACAAGGGCAAAGGAAAGTCACAATGTACAAGAACTGGTAATAAAATACACCAGTATAGCTAGAAATAAGCTGAACATGTACAAAAAAAAACCGTCACATATAAAATTAAAAAGTACACCTTGTTCCAGAAACCACAAATAAGCACGAAACGGAGCACTCACTCGACAGCGACGCCATCATCCGCAAGGACCTCCTCAAGAGAAGAAGGCAAACCCTGGGAAATTCTAAAAACCGCTAGATGATGGCATTCAATTAAGATGTGACGCCCTGTATAGAGGTGGTCACAATTTGGACACATTGGAGCAAGTGACGGTGATTAATGCCCAATCCGCAAATGTGCTAAAACTAGTTCTTCTCTACGAACAGAGCGAGAAGAGTTTAACAAACTAAAGGGGCAGAAGTTGTATTGTTACGGAGCAAATATCTTTCTTCGCACAGTGGGGCGGAGATGGGATGTAAATTGATGGATCAGTATCTGGTCATCCAAGTGTCGACCACGCCCAATACAACTGAAGTTAACCCGTAGTTCCGAGGCTGCGAAGACTGAAACTTCAAAATGTTGCACCAAGCCCTCCGAACGGGGGTTTACTTTGCTTATCTTTGTCATCTTCGACAGAGTACCTCCCTGGGCAGGGGATGAGCGCTGCTGCTACTGTCCAATACGCTTATTGTAAGCACTTCTTCTGATGATGTCAACGAGCACCCTAGGCCGGAGAAATACGTGAGGGACCTAACATATACTCCTAAATGCGATATTATGGTCTTTTTGTAAATATGAAATGTGAGTCGGGGCTGTGAAGCCCCAGGGCTTTCCAATTAAGTTTATGAACTTGGGAATCATGTGATGTCAGCTCTTATGCTTCATTGTTTCATTTCACTTATATGTCTATACTAACCTTATAGTAACATATTCCTGTTTTTCCCATTGTTTAAAATTTACCACCACACAAAAAACGTCTGTACATTTGGCGGTTATATTCAAGATTTCATCATTTGTTGTGCATTTGTGTTGAGCCTCGTACATAAAAAACATTTTCGTTCATGACATAGTTTAAATCAAAATCTTTTTATATAAAGTTAAAAAGAGCTGATCACATTAATTTAATAAGTAATAATACTTCTCAGGCTAATTTAGAAATAAAAAGATGGATAACCAATTAACTTTATTTCTGTTAAATATTTTTAACACACACTATAAAGATATAAATGACATGTTCTGCGGTATTGGAGTGGTTAACAATTGCAGATTTGCAGTTCCGTGCGAGCAACCATGTTAGAAAAATCTTCACTAGGAATGTAAACGGGCAGGGCTTCAGCCGAGTGGCCTCCAGCCTTTCCAGTCACAGGCACAATGTATGACGTAAACAGTAGTCGCATTCTTTAGTTTTCTGTGCAGCGAAGTCGTCAGTCGTGCGCTTTCATTACTGTAGTATATGAATAATGTTTTTATTATGATGTAGTTCAAAGCTTTTCATAAATGAAGTTACCTATAATTTGGTTCCATTATTATTATTATTATTATTATTATTATTATTATTATTATTATTATTATTATTATTATTATTATTATTATTATTATATTGTATATGTAATATTTATGCATATTTCATATAAACCACATATTATTAAGGAGCTATAGAATTACAAGAAAACTTATTATATTACGTAAAAGTTGCTTAACTTCATTATTTATTTTTCGCTCAGTTCTATAATGATTTTAAAGAATTACTTACACAATATTATTATGTAATGAAAACAGTCAATATTAATAATATTATAACAAAAAAAACACTGATCTTGTATCTATAAACATTCTATATAAATTCTATATTACTGACGCATACTGTCAAATGGGGTAACTTGGGCCAGAAGTCTAACAGGAACCAATTGCTTTGGCCTTGAAATTTTCGGAATAGACATTATTGTATTTGTGTGCACACTGTATGCTGAGAATAGATGAACGCTGTTATAAATGTTTTATATAAGAATTGCGTTTTAGTGAACAAAGATATGTGTAGTTTTAAAATTCTGAAATAGTTGAAATTTTAATCCCCATCAAATACGAACAACTTCTTATGTATCTCTCTAGCTTACTAAGTTATTAAATAATAAAGTATTGCAGTCATAGCCACAATAAATATATTCTTAATACCAATGGAAAAAATATAAAATCTACTAACGTTGTTTTCAATAAGCGAGAAATTTAAAATCTGATGTTGATGTGGAATAGCATGGACCGCTGTGTTCATGCCTTCATGTTTCATCACTGTTTACCCACATATATTGATCCAAATTATTTTATTGTTTCAAAATACTTATTTTCCCAGGTTAATATGGCCAGATAACAAGAAATAGTGGATCACGTAGGTAATGCGATTTTAAACTCTCTCTAAGGTCCTAGAAGAATTAAAGGAGGACACCGTTAAGTTGCAGAAAAAATTGACTTTCCCAGAACTACCCTTAAGAGACATTTAGAGGAACTGCAAACTGGCAAAAGTGGAAGATCAAACATGTTCTCCCTGGATGAGAAAAGGAATATTACAAGAAAATATTTCATTAAGTGCTGATTAGAGATTTCCTCTCATTCCTTTGAGATCGTCTAATTGTAAAATCATATTTTGATAAAAAGGCGTACAAGAAAGCAGCTTTGATCTACTAGAGAATAATTGGACTAGTAGCTATTTAGCAACACACAGAGGCATTCTGACCTTACGTCTAAGTCAAAATATAAAACGGAAACAGTCAGTGTTGATAGGAAATTGTTTTAAAGAACTATAAGAAATCTTGGAAGGTGCAATTATGAACTATGACGAAACAAACAATACAAATCATAACAAGAAGCAGCTGTAGAAAATAATCGACACATCTAATATAATATCTGTAATGGTTTCTGAATCTGCCTCATTACATTGTTTATAAAATAGAGCAGCTTTATGATGTTTGAACAAACGGTAGACTTGCAGCAAGATATAATAACTGATAAAAAGTCTTGATTTAATACGACTATATTTGACTGGTTTCATGCCTTACTTCAGACCGAGAACCTAAATACTCATTAGAGAGGAAGGTTTACATTTCCATATAAAATCATGCTTTCGTGTTTATTTTTCAACTAAAACACATGTTCTGTTTTCCTATTGATGGTAAAATGAACCTTCTATACAAAGCATATAAATGATCTGTTATCTTATCTTGCAGGCACAATTGGACCATCCAATAAATAAATAAATGTAATTATCGATTTAAACATAAATAAGTGAACACCCGTTATTACGTTATAAGCAAGACCATACTCGTCTTCGCTCACTCCTATAAAGTCCCTGACACTTAAAATATTTAGAAGCGACTGTTCTCATTGAAGAACGTTGTGTGCCGTTTTAGGCCGATTGGTTAAGCTCTTCCAGTACACGCCTGCATCCATCCCAAAGCTCGAGTTTATTTGACCTTTGCTTAATCATAGCTTTCCCAGTCGCTGCTGCTGCTACTGCCGCTATTTACAGTAAAATAAATTTTAGAACAATTTCACTACACTGCACAAACAACAAATAATAATTGGAGAAACGTACTAACCAAATTCTCTCAACTAGAAGCGGAAACGCTCTGTCTATTGCGCCTACAGGTTAATGCCGACTGTTGATAAAAGGCTCGCCCGCTGTACCTGTTGGATTTTGCCTGGGGCAAATGCTGCTCTAGTACAAATATTGCGAGTAAACCGTCAAAATTATTTATATTTAAAACATTTCTTTTATTAAACTGTTCCTTTTACGTCGGTTTCAATCTTGATTTTATGGATTGGATTAGTATGAAAGAAGGTTTGGAAGAATCACAGCGAGTTTTAGCGAGAAATGCGATTATAACAATGAACATGAAGGTGTGGATAATACAGAAGTGCAAAATGAGAATTAGGGTACAACAAGGAGTGTCTGGTGTCCATGACTGTATTCATAATTTCTTATAAAATCCTGTATACGTTGCAAAATATCAAGTTACAAATGAAATAAACAAAAAACCCGTTACAGAAAATATAATTATGTATTTTCCTGGTGTAAAGCCCGCCGTAAAAGAACTGCAAACTGCATTTGAAATTTGAAACCCTTTTTACTGAAGAAATAATGTTGTGAAGTTGTTTACAAATCACAGTCTAGAGAAAGGGGTTGCAAAACTACAACTGCTAGCGAAATTCAAACTCTAATAGGTTTACTCGAGTTGTGCAAACTAACCATCTAAATGCAAATGATCTGTGGAAGATTGACGGCACAGGAGTAGAAATATTCACACTAAAATTGCATTTCCTTGTCAGATATCTGTGATTTGGCAAGTTAACAAGATATGACAAATTAGCTTCCATAAGGAAAATGTTTGAAATGTTTGTTAAAAATGCCTATGAACTACTTCACACTGTGTAGCCACATCAAAATTTTAAAGAGTCTATGGATATAAATTGCTTAATGTCTGAAGATGTACAAAATAAAACTTTTTGAAAGAAACTACATTTCTGCTATTATGAAAACGGGATACTAATATGAAATATTGTTGAAATTTACTTTAATCAAAACTATTTATTAAAATAATGAAGCGAAATTTTTCATGTGAATTTAATAAGAGGAATAATAATAAACAATTGCATGTACTCTTGTCTTTCTTCATTTTTAGTTATCACAATTAACTTGTGTCTACAATTAACACAAGAGCTTGATCACATTTTCCTGGTAATCGGAAAGAAGTGATTGTGTGTTTCATATCCAGCATCTTTTCATTAAAACCCACAGCCGCATTCTTCCTGCCCTCTCACTAAAAATGAGGTTACTGTTTGTTACTGGAATACCATGGTCAATAAGTCCCTTCTTGTTAGTCTGAAGTTGTTCTCTTCTGTAAGAACATGTTCTTACATTTCAGGAAGTACCACCATTTTTAGTTCGGTAGCCTCACTTTTGACATTTTTTTTTTTTTTTTTTTTTTTGCAACCTAAACTGTATCATTTTGTCACTTTAAAGTATTGCTGTGCTTTAAGGAAGCACATTTTTATTTCTCATACTGGTTTATTGTTTTCTGTAATTAGTATTACTGAAATTCTAACTTAAAAACACTTGGAAATGCGTATAAAAGACAAATAAGTCTGATTTGTGTACTATAGCTTGATGTAGGATTACTTAGATAAAGTTGATAAGGAATGTGTTACACAATACAACCTATTTACTATCTACCGAGAATGCAAAAAATGTATACACATTTTTACAGTTTTATCTATTTAACATATTTCAAAGTTAGACCGGAAAAAACAAAAGTAATGTGTAGTATGATGTTCTGTAAACAAATGTCACTCACATACATTATGATAGCTTTGCTACTACAAAATGTAGTCAAGATTATAGTATGATATTCTGTAAACAGATATGACTCATATTGAGGAAAATGAAGAATTTTACTTCCAACAGGATGATGTCCCACCACATTACCACCAAAATATACGTGCGCACTTTGATGACAATTTTCCAAGGCATAGGACGAAGAGGTCCGATTGAGTTTCCACCGCGTTCTCCAGATCTAACTTTGTTGGAGTTCCCTATGGGGAACTCTTAAGGATGTTGTATATCGTAGAAAACCTGCTACACTGGCAGCACTTCGGGAAGAAATTGAAACGGCATGTGCTGCAATCGCTGAGGACACTTTCGCAAACGTTGCTCAATCAGTTGTTCAACGTACTCAGAAGTGTATCGACGCGGATGTTGGGCATTTTGAGCAACTGTTGTAACTGTAAAAGTGTAAGAAGACTAGTGCTCATCATTTTCTGTTTGTGTGAGTTCAGTTCTGTTATATTAACACAGTTTTTTCTTTGCTTGAAGTGTCTGTATATATTTTTTGACACCCTCTGTAAGCATTTCTTATTGTTCAAAAAAAAAAAATCACTTCAAATTGTAAAGCCACTCCTTGTCTTCAAGAAGATTACGTCGAGCGTACCACTGAAGATGTTTGCCGCAGTCGTGGACGAAATGTTTGGAAAGATGAAAGAGAAGAATCCAATTAGATCAGGGCTTTTCACTCCGAAGACTCAGTTTGTACTGTTGACACCGGCCGTGAAACCTTCATTTTTCTTCTTTCATTGCTTTTTATAGAAAACAATCAGTGCAACCTTTGAAAACTATAAATAGAGGAATTAACAAAAAAGGAAATAAATTGAAAATGAATATGAAAGGCGTATAAGCGAAGAAAAAGCGGAATTAAAAACAATATTGCGATGACAACAAAGTGCAGTTTTGATCTTAGTTTTGAAAACTATAAATATAGGAATTAACAAAAAAGGAAATAAATTGAAAATGAATATGAAAGGCGTAAAGGAAAGAAAAGGCGGAATTAAAAACAATATTGCGATGACAACAAAGTGAAGTTTTGATCTTAGTTTTGATCTTGGACTGCCCTGTGGAAAATGTTCATCACTTTATTATAAAATAACAATCACGTGTGCTTTGTACAATAATTAAAGAGGGAACTTTTCTTATTAGTGTGAATGAATAGTGTTTAACGCCACAGAGACACCACAGGCGATGGACACTGGTGATACATGAGATGAAATTATATATTGGGAAAGGATTTTTTTAAGGAAGTAAAACGTTCCAGGCCTAAGTTTAGGGTACCTCCCCGGCATTTGCCATTTATGAGGACCGAGGAAAACCTGGAAAAACCTGTCAGGGAGGACGGTCCTGGCGGGATTCGAACCCCAGACCTCCCGCTCATGAATCCGCGATTTAACGACCTCGGCCACCCGTGGAGGTTTTATTAGTGTGACGAGATAGCAAAGGAGAGGTATATAAGTACGTGTGTAATGATGTGCACCAATAAATTTATATTTTCTGCTGATTACTACATAAATACCGCACGATTAAAACAAAAATGTTTTAAGTTTTGTTCATGTATGCAGTAATAATATTCAATGCACTTCAAATAATACTAATTCATGTTGAGAGAGAAAAGAAAGGGTCCAAAAAGAGTGAAATGATTATTACTACTTTTGTAGATAACAATCAACATTGGAAGAAAAAAAAAACATTTTATAGATTTTAAATATTTTGCAATTCCATAGATAAAACGTATAACCTAAATTGACAGGAAGAAGAGATTATATGGGCAGACAAATTAAGGTCATGCATTTTGAGAGGAGCAAACCTTAAGATCATTAATATGAGAAAACATTCCATAGATACAGGAAAACCGTAGTGTAATCCATAGGCTTATATTAATTAAATTGTTTCAAAATAAGAGGATGTATTAGTTTGTGTATATTGAATATGTAATTTCGAGTGTTTGTTGTTTTTATGGACATTTAAAAAATGAGATAAATACAATATTATTAGTTAGTAAACAAGTTTAATTCTGATACTGACTTAGGCACTTCATGTTCAAAACACAAATTTGATCTGAGTATGTTTAATTACTATTATTTTTATTAAAGGTAACTTAAAAGAATTAACATCATATACAGTTACACTGAACCTTTTAAAAACATCAGTAATAGTGACAAATTACTTGCTAAAACGTAGACACACACAACTCAAAAACTAAACAACGTTTAAAGAATCAAAATGTAACAACTCAAAAATATAGAGAATGTAAAATAAATGTTAGTAATAATTCATATGTATTTGCTTGAATTCTAAAAAAAAAAAAATTAAAAATAAATAGAATTCAATTCTTCATAGTTCCGTCTAAGAAAGATTGAAGTTCAGAAGGAAATATTTGTCACTCATTGATTTTGACCTGCAACGTGAGGTACCGTTAGGCATTACTTAATATCCTAACAAACTAATGTAAATAACAAGGAAGAAATATAAAAATAATAAAAAGAAGAAGAAGAAAAAAAAAGAAAAGTCGGTGGACGGAATAAAACTACATTTAAAACAAAACACAATGATATCCTTTCAAAAAATTGAAATGTATGGAATGAACAGCTGTTTTGTGACCGGATGACATTACTATGTGAAGTGGTAAGGATATATAAAGTAATGCGGTTAACAAGATTTTGTAACAGTTGCAGTGAATTCCCCGCGAAGCTTTCACCAACACTCGCTAAGCTGACTTAGGTTCCCATGTTTGCTTCTACTGTAGTTAACCCCCGCTATAGCGCTAAACCGCGTAACATGCAGCAGTAGCTCATGTTTCATGCTCTGCATTGTATATTCCACTTGAATGTTTTTCCAAAAAAAAATTAGGAAGAGCAACCGAAGAACTGCTAAATTAATTCCGCCCATTGGGACAGAATAACAAAGCAGAGTTTAAATTCTGCAGGAAAAGGATTACAAAATAATTATTACAAAGGCTAAAAAAACTGAATAATTCTTTAAAATGTCGAAAACATTTATATCAAGAGTAGATTTCAACCATAAAGACAAACTGATTGATACTTTATATTATTTCCTTTGTTTTCCAGCTCCTTTGTCCGCGTTAATTAAAGTGAGTTATATTGTCCTTTGAAAGTATTATTTATTATTGAATTACTGTTATGAAAACACGCTCAATGAATAAATTTTAGCTTACTTTTAACTGTTTTGTTGTTATGTTTCCCAGCGTGAATGCTTTTATCGTGAAATTAGAATAGCCGGTTCAACGTTACTTTGTCTGGTGCAAGTTCCTTATTAAACTCGCTCAAAAGTTTACAAATTAAGTAAAAGTATAACTGACTGGCACTAACAACCCTAAGATTTATGAAGCCTACAATTCGATAGCTACTAGTAGTTTAGTAAAAATATACCCAACCTGCCATACACAGATAATAAGAGTAGATTCCTCCCAATGCCTTTAGGTGTTTCGATACTCTAAAACAACAATTTAGTAGCTAACACATTTAGTGCCCTCAACAAGAAAAGTAACGGCAAGGATTTCCAATAAACACAGATATATAAAAAATTTTAGAATCGAAGAATTGCCAAATGTTGAATCAAAGAGAAGGGGACAATTTAGACTTTAAAAGATTCACTCACAATGAGCACGGTAGGAAGTCGACATATTGCTGCCCTAAAACGCTGCGTAGCTGAATTTATGAGCAGGGCGTGTTACCGACAAACGTTCAGCAGTTCCAGGCGCAACTGCTTGAACAGCCTGGCTGTTACCGTATGCAGGCCGAATTCGTGTACTTGGATTTATATTTAAATACTGAATTAAAATTCCTATGGCCCACCCCACTTAAATATTTATTGTAAGCCTAATCATCATACTTTGTGTATTTTAATTAGTAATGTAGATATTATGTATATGTATTATGAGATATAACTTTAATTAATTGTATGTCATCAAAATAGAAAATTCTCTGATGTTACTGCCTACGGTAGCCCCGCCAGAATCGGGGCAGAGCCAAGGAGGCAATAAGCCGCTATACAAAGGAAAGGGGAATTTAAAAAGCGTTATTCCATTTCTTAAAAGACATTCTATTGGTTAGGGTTAATAAAGTCGAGGCTTTAGGGCAATGAACTTGCCAGTTGTTTGTACAATTAACTTTAAACCAACCAATGAAAACAAATGTTTTAAACTTCCAAATAGTAGCGGGTGGCATGTGTTGGCAGGTGAATATGAACCAGCCAACCGTAGATGTACATTTTGAATTTTTAAAGCAAGGTGCGAAGCTTGCGCGTGCTTGTGTGACTCTCTAGATAATTTGAATGGAATATATATTAAGTCATTTGCTCCACTGGGACATCCATCAGTTCATATCATCAGTTCAGTTCCAACAATGAGATGGTCAGATACTCAATAGGTAAAACATGAAACTTGCTCTGGTTCGTTAAAGTTATATATGAAAAATGAGCCGTACAGTCAACGCGAGCACTACAATAAGTTCTATTTCAGACGTAGTTCTCAGTTTGTCTCCTGGAAAGTCACGGCAACTAAATTTGTATTAGTTCTACCGTACGCATAGGAAGCGAAATATCTTTGGAATAATAAATTACCATACTTATTCAGACAAATCGCGTCCTGTTGAGCACGAGTCACAAAATAGAGGGAAAAATACTCAGATATTGTCATGAAGCGCGGGCAATAACTCCAAAGCGATCAACAGTCAATTATAGTATGCTGCTGCAAAATATGGCAATAAGCAACTAAATCGGTTCATAATTGGCGACCAACCTGCCGCCACCGACTAAACAGATTCAAAAGTTGGTTTATTTTGGCAAATTATTCTATTGTTATTGGTGTAGCATTCGACCCTTTAACTCACCTCCCACTCGTTCGTTCGTTCCCTATTTTAGGTAAATGTAAATAAAGAACATTGTTGCATATAAAACTATAAAAGTATAATAAGCTTATGTCTTGAAATCATAATGAAGGAGTTTATAATCCTTATTATTAATTTTATTTATTACTCAATTCACTTCCTGCTTATTATCCAATGCTGTGCTAAGAAGGTTTTCGTAGGAAGTGGAGCTTGTATAATTGCGGAGATGTACTCGAGCTTTCCCCAGTTTATGTAGAGAGACTAATAAAAATGACGCAGCCGAGCGACAAGCTCCACAGCAGGTTGCATTTAGCAGTCTGGCTTTGTGCGGTTGATAGGCTGCGGTCAACAGTGTCGCGTGTTGCTTCCTTGATAAAGTCACAGTATCAGGAAACCTCTCTATGGCTCCAGAATGGCAAATAACGACATATCTCACTCCCAAACAAGACGCTACTGTGCACTTAGAGCTCCTAAATACTCCGATTTTAATAACGATACACGCAGATATATTAATAATTTTAAAAGTTTAAACATTCCCCTTGAATTGTTTATTTAACTATTAATTAGTAGAAATGCTGGAAAGTCCCAACTGGAAGAAATGAGCTCATTGCAGCTCATTAGGCTCTCGGGACCGCTGTGTCCTCTGCCACCGTCTTGCGATATTATTGGCAGAATACAGTCATGCAGGGACTATGCGATTAACTTCGAACGCAATCACATTGCTTCCCAATTATCATCAGGAGTCTTACAAGGAAGTGAACTGAACCCAGTCAAGAGGGCTAACAGAAAGGTCTGAATGGAACAATGTTTTTATAAAGACAACTTGCTGGTTAGCTGTCTAATCTTGCAAGGTAAACTCACCGCCTCTCACCATTCCTAGTCGTCCTCCTTGAGCCTAACACAATGTCATCCCAAGTCTCGTACGCTGTTTGCTTTACTCGTGCAATTCTTTAGCTTAAACCTGCTAGTTAATTATCTTTTGCTAAGGGCACAACATACCTATGTACATTTCTCTCTTCTCGCTTATGTTATTATTGCCGGAAATGGCTGCAGTTTAACTTCATTCAACATTCAGAGCTATAATATTAACTTTCAGTAGCATTTTTTCTGTAACTCAAGGCCTGTGTTCCGGCAGTAGATGTTAAACAGACACTTCACAAATATTTTTATTGTCACACTAAAGTTCGTCTTAATGCTCAGCAACAAGTGACCAATCAAGTGAGTTTATAGAATAATAACTCGCCACTTCTATAGCTCCATTTTGAAAGCATCTCGTATACGGGGGAGATTCATAAAGTAAAGCACGCATAGTCATAAACAGTTATTTGTTACAATTATAAGAAAATTAAATATGGTACACGTTCTACTTAATACCTTAACCTACTTATGCACATAATCGCAGTGTACATTTAGCTACTTATTGTATCTCGAGACCCCTTTAAGTATTCCTTGGTCATAAAAATGGACGCCTGTTGATTCAACCAGTTCAGAATAAAATCCTTTAAGTTCCCATAATTTTCAAATTATTTTCCAGCAAGTGTTTTACCTTCGGAAGAAGGTGGAAATCCTACAGTGGCGATAAGCAACAAACTTCATCAAGCAGCAAGCCCTTAGTCTCGCAGGCTGTGCCTTTGAGATGGTTCTGAATTAACTGACAAAGACATGTACAAGCTCATATGGTTCGGTTTCTCCCCTTTACGCCCTCACCTTCAAAAAGTCTAATGATAATTTTGTTTGAATTTCGTGGCAAGTGAGCGTGATGTCACTCTACTGATTATCCGGCACGCCGGAACATGTCTCATTCGAATGCCCTAAATACCAATCAACTGTAGCTGAGGAAAGATGGCTACTTGCAGGGAAGTACATTTGGAACGTCATGAGAGATGAATAAATTAACAAATAAAAACATTATATAAAATGGCTGAAGAATATTTAAACAACAAAAATTAAATAAGAGAGAAAATCCAACGGTCAGAAATCGTATACTCCCCAGAGAAACGCAAGAAAGATATACACAAGAAGAGTCAGTTCAAACACAAGAAGATGAAGATAACACCCAAACTGAATCATAAGAAGAGAGCAGAATTAACAGAAGAATAATGTTAGTCCTCAGGCGGAAAGGAAGCAGGTGAGAGAAGAAGTAGACAGAGAACAAAAGGAGGAGAGAAGAGAAGGAAATTGCACAGTAAACAGAACATGGTCCAGTGTACTCCTGCTTGAGACTGGCAGCAACCTCATTGATGTCCAGGTCCTGTTGCCTGCAATTTCGGTACCGAGCGTCAGCAGAAATGATGATTGCAGATATTAAATGGTATACACATTGTAAATTAATTCATTTTAAATGTAATTGTTGTTACAGGGCAGCAGTAGCAATTGCAGATTTAATTATGCGTTATAGCTAAAATAGCAGTAGTGCTGGATTCCAATACCGGTCTAGTTCTTTGAAGTTTTAGTTTTATTAGTTATAGTATTGTACTGTAGATTTCAAAATGTGTAGATTTAAATTGTATTGATAATTTTATCGATAAACTTAAGAGAAATAAATTAAAATTTATCTGGAAAATTATGTCCTGATGTAGAAACAAGTAATCAGGATATAAACATTGCAAAAAGAAATTAAATTAAACAATTAAAATCTAGTAATTGTCGTTTCCTTTCGAGGATTTTGTGTGACACCCATGTTTCATCCTAGGTAACAATTGGCCAATAAACTGGTCGCCATAATGAAAAATGCAGCGTCCATTTGCTCAGCTTTTGTATCCGAGGTACCACTTTGAGCAGGTTTCGCGTTACTGCAGGTTTTGAGTGTCACTTTCGGGCATAGTGCTCGCGCGTAAGGGGTAGGCTCTATAGAATTATTTTATCATTCATCCGTGATAAGACGGTGTCCTTATCTCTTTGCTTCATGATAATTTGTTCTCCTGTTTTAATACTTCCTGACACTGGTCTCATTCATAACACCTCCATTGACTGTGACAAGTTTTCAATAAATGTCAATTGGCATAATTTTTTCTATCAATTAACAGTTGTAACTTCACAGTTGAGATTATCAGCACGCACGTTCAGTTTAAAAGATCGTTACACTCAACAAATGAATATTGATGCGACAACACCCACACATTTAACAGAAAATATTTTTAAAAGTCTTAATGGAACCAGGAATTCTATTCTCTGGGGCTAAAAAAAAAAAATATTCAAGAAAATTAAACTTAATGTGTGCAACCTTTTAAAAGTAATTGTGATAACTACCACAAGAAAGTTGTGATAGTCGTTGAAGTGAACCTCTTACGAAAATCGTGAAGAATGTCAAAATTAGTAGGCTTAGAAAAATAAAATAAGAATATGAAGATCTGAATATTATACAACTATTAAAAGAGAAGCTGTAGAACAATTGGAATAAGAAAGTATTGGCTTGATGAAGTGAAGGACAAACTCGGTTTCAGTTTGCCGGAAGACGGAGGAAACCAGTGATAATTAAATTATTAAGATACATCTATTGCCGTAACAAATTAATTACTATGTCATGGTAACAGATAAACGAATTTCACTTTTCAGTTTTTCACTAACTTTTGAATACCCTCCAGAGCTCGTTATATAAAAAACAAACATTGAAAACATGTACGAAAGCGCACTTTTCTATAACAGGAGAAAGCCGCTCGGAGACCTAAACCGAAATGCAGATTGATGAGCGGAAATACATGCTAAGGAAACGGGAGAGTAGAAAGGAAAGAAAGAACATTAGTTTTTTTAAGAGCAGCAAAAATGCTGTAAAAGTTTGGATGACTCATGATACGCCACAAGAAGAACTTAACTGGGCGCATATTCCTTAGCATTACAACATGGAAAAGATCTAGAGAACGCAAACAAAAAAGCCTTCCTGTTTCAAATCTGTAACTATTTATATCTGGAACGAAAGGAATAGCAACGTCAAGAAAAAGAATGAGAAAAGTTTACATATTTCTGCCAATATCATAGAAAGAGGAATTATAAGAAAGGAAAAAGCAAATACGATATTCAAGTATACTGAAATAGACTGTCACTGTTAGGATATGTTTTGGAGTATTTAAAAGTTTTATCCTTCAACACTGAAGTCCATATTATTTACTAACTTTGGCACCTGATATTTCCTAGAAGGTCCATGTATCAGGCTTGTTATTATTAAGGGATCGTCTTTTTGTGTTACGTGCGATACAGTACGTGCAATATAGTATGAACCAGTACACAGTGGAAAGAAGTGTTTATTTTTGCAAATAATGAAACCCTGGTTCGATAAAGGAATGCCAAGGACAATTTATTTCCTGGAAATCAGCGTCAAAATACCACATTATGTTTCTGGTGAAGAAATGAAACATTCTTTATGGATACCCATGAAAAAGAACCGATACGGGAGGAGAAAAACAGAAGTGTTCGAAGAAAGACGGTTTACACAAATTCCTGCCAACCAGTGGTAAAAAAGTGTTACTACTATGCAAGAATTAAAATTTACAGACTGCGATGACTTAATTATTGTTATTTGCTCTTTGTCAAAGAACATTCGAGGATATTGAACTACAAGAAGTTAATTTGTCTTATCTTGAGTATCAGAGTAGATTAATATGATTAATTGATTTTTTGTATCTAGAATTTAAAAGATTTAATTGAATATAATTGTTCATTGTTTTATAAATGTCATTAATATTTGGATTAAAGATTTTTTTAAATTAAAGGTATTATTAAGTATGATTCTCCGAGGAGAAGAGGGTCAATTTAAGAGTAACGTCATTTCTCAGAACATCTGTATTGGGCTAGTGATAATCCTCAATGTGGACAAGAACTGTAAAAAATATTCAGCCGGAAATTTAGACTGACTCCCGAAGTGTTGGTGAATATCTCCCGTGGCATGGAGAGATATTTGCTGGTGTGCCTAGATTCTCAATACTTTCTTGAAGCAGCCATAAGCAATGTTCATCATTGTCAAATATGAATTACATTCATTAAATTGAAAAGTATACGGGGAAATCGTGGGCCCAGGGAGGAAAAACACAGTGATTTAATATACAGTTTTATTTATTTTTACTGTGAGCAAATGCTCTTCGATCTCACTATAATCTTTATTTAAAATTTATGTTATAGTTAGATATATATTCATTTCCACTTATTCTGAATCAGATCTATTAAAAATATATCTCTCGGCAAAAGTTTGTTCTTCTACACAACAATTTTCATTGTCCTTATAATTTTACCTCTTCCATCCCAAATCATTCAAGCCACTTCTTTTCTATCTTTATATATTTAATAATTCTGTTGCATTTTCTCATATTATTAGCCATCTTTTATGGGGTTAGTTTCCAAAACTCGGACAGCATTAGTCATAACTTGACCTTGAAAGAGCATTTAACATCTGAAGTTAGATCCTACAAGTTTTATTTCCTTTTAACTCTGGAATTGGAAGCAAAATTTGCTGGATGTTTCCAACATTATGAAAAACATTCGCAATGTAAATGCTTCGATATCAATGCCAGCTTTCCAGATCTACTAGTGAACTGGCAAGAACGGTAACTAATTTATAAAATTCAATTTTCTGCTTCACCTTACTCTGGAATTGGCTAAGGAATCTTAAGAGCTTGACGTCAACAATTGTCAGACTGTGCATAACATACACTCTTTCTCCCCCCCCCCTCCCAGAAAAAAAGAAAAAAAATCATATCCCCAGATTCTATGTGCCGATCGAAGAATTTCAGGATGCTCTAAAACGCTTATTTACAATGCGCATGCAGCGACTGCACACTCCAGTGGGAGCTGTTCCTGTAAACATAATAATCAGAACTATAAGAGAACATTAGGGTAGAGAAGCGTTTCTGCGTAAGCTCCTGAGTTCAAATTCCACACAATACTTTTGTTTTATTTTTTATTGTTCGTTTTATATTTAGAACATATGTGGTCTTAATATAATTTTATATTTTAAGTACCATTTGAGTGTTATGGCATTACCTATGCACACAAAAACGTAATTGCAAACTAAGTTTTTTATTACAATTAACTAAATAAATATATGAACAGAATACTTTGTTTTCTAAAGTGAAAAGATTAGAAATAAATACAAATTAATATCGGATGATTATCACTCAATGTGTATAACTGTCTTTAGTTTTTGGAACATAAATAATATCATCATATTTCTACAGCAGTGTGGATGAGAAGCTACAAAATCCTAGGCTTCTTGACTTTGTGACCATATGACATCTTTTGTCCTTCATACTTATGCAGGGAATGCGTGTGCGAATATAAAGTTTGCTGAGTATGGGAAACAATATTATGAAATGAATTTGTCTAATGTGTTACAAAGGTTCATTAAAAATAAAAGTACGTCATATAGGAAGATAACCCGAGCTCTTAACTACGACATCACTGCACACTCTGCCACAGAACTAAAGGAACACACACACTAGTCAGCGTCTTTAGTGCATGCATATATAACAACTGTTGCAGTGACTATACAGCCTTGCTGGATATCTTGTGAACAACGCGTTGTATCGCGTAGGACTTAGAAGAATTTTGCGTTTAAGAGATGACATATGTAAATCTATAGTTATTTTCTTAGTTGTAGACAATAAAGCGAAAAAAAACTATAAATGCTTGGGGTGTTGTAAAAGTGAATATTTAGATAAATTTATAAACTCACTAACAAAGAATTAATATTATTTTGGAGTTTAATATTACGTTAACATGAGCCTAGAAGAAAGACTGCCACCTTCAAGCCGAAATCTCCAAACATAACGCTTTTAACTTCCTCCTGCTTTTTATTTACTTACTTATACAATGATACACAGGTGCCTATATAAATACTTAAAGAATTTTGTTTGCTGATGCTGATGAATTTATTAAGAAATTGAGAAGTTATATCGTTAAATGCATTTCCACGTAGAAACTGAAGTGCTAAACAATAAAATTAGTTACGTAACAATTAACTTCATAGTTTCGTTATTTTTAAAACATGAACTATAAGCTATATTTTTGAGGATTGTTCCATAGGGCATGGCAACTATTATTTCTTCTAAGCTTGTGGGAAAGCAACCCATTTAGTACAGACAGTATATACATTTGAAAGGCTTACGAACTTTTAAACACTAACACCGTCTTTAATCAGGAAATACAATCACGTATAAAATAAGGAGAGGTAAAGGCACCCAACCTGACCTAGTGTCCTCCAGGTATGCACAATTCTTCTAAGAAATGGGGAATGCAAATGTCATATTTGTATTTGTTTCGCTAATGCATATCATCACTCGTAGAAATGCCATTAAGTTTTGTTTTCAAAGCGGCCAAGCCAAAGTCATTGGAATCAAGTCGCGGGAATCCTCGCGGGAGGCTGTCCCAAGACCTGACATTCCCATGGCTACAACAGGACATGTTGCAGAAGTTTTGTAACTCCCAAACTACTCGAAGCAGATGGTTTTACGTTCACAGTGCGGACTTCGTATGGTTTTGTGCTTAAACGCTGACACCTTCTGGGTCGTAAGCTCTGCCCATGTTTTCCTTTACAATGATGTCATTGAGCATGAAATACATTCAATCGCTTCAAACCTATACATGTTTGATAATTCTCTTCATTCGATGTGCCACTCATTCTTCGCATGGGTAAAGCACCAATACCAATACAAGCATATAATTTATTTATAGACCTGTGTCTGTCCTCCAAACTGCCACTACAGATGCAGTACGACCATGTCAACATTTGAAAGTTTCAAAAGTCTGTACCACAGTATGGTACGAGAAATCACATCCACCCATGACACTCCCGTGGCTGCCAGAAAACCATGACATTTCCAGAAAAATAATAGATCTGCAGTGAAAATTATTCCAACTCTGAAGGCTCATTCCCTTCAATGATTCAATTAATCAAAAGTTTGATATCTAAACAAAACTTTCATTCATAGTAGTTTAATTTCGATCTGATCCGAAACTAAAACTTGTACTCCAATAAATGCAGTTTTCAGGATATTTTCAAAATATTCTCTCCTTAAAGTCGTCAAAAACATTTTCTGTATAAAATACTCCTCGCCAACAATTAAACCCATTCATGTATTTTTATCAATCATTTGTGCAATTTTAAAGAGTTTCCATTCTGCAACTGTTCCAGAAAAAAAAAGGACTCAAATTATCGAGCAAGCAGTAACGCAACATGGTTTCTGATCATAACGTCTTTGACAAAGCACCTTATTGTCCTGGAATACTCCGAAGAAATAAGTGGGAAGGAACCGTGTTGTGGGACTGAAGACATAAATAGCAGTGAAAAGAAAAGCAAGAAAGCACGAAGCGAAACAGATCTCTTAGCGCCACAAAATAAGAATAGGGACACTGAATTCTTGTTGAAAAGGAAATAGAAAGGATTTAGTTACCTAATATGGGGTAGCACGGAGGCAAAAATTTGAGGAATGTATTGTGTTTTCAGACGTGTTGCTCAGTTAAATTTGTGTAAATTTTGCTGTACTTGTTACCTAGTGATGTCTCTCTTTGAAAACTATTTGTTCTTGAGAGCGGTGAAAATTATTGTGTAGTTTTTAATGATTAAAGCTTTCACTGAAAAACATTACATTCAGGGCTTAGCTTTCAGTTTGCAAGCATAGGGGAAATAATTAACCTCCAAGGTGACAGAAACGAGGATTGAATTATTTTGCTGAGGACAGTTATTGTAAAGAGCTTTAGCGAGAAACTGAAGGTTTAAATGTTGACGGCAATTTGACACACTAATAATGCAATTTGAATGACAGAGACCTCCTGCGTGTTGCCATTCTGGAGGCAGATGGAGGCTCAAAAAGGAATTAGAATTAAGCCTAGCAAAACGAAAATGCTACCGACTTTCTTGTTGTTTGTTTCTCCTCCTTCCATTGCTCTTTTTCCTCTCTTTGTCACCTTCTTTACGCTCTTTTCACTCATCTCTAAATCTTTAACTTTGTGTTACTTCCAGTATTTCTCGTTAAAGTTTTCTTATGTCTGTCTTATATCATTCAGTTTCTCTTATATCTTCTTTCTTTTTCACATGTCGTTCTTTTATAATTTTACGCTTCACTTTTGGTTACCCTCTTTTCTTCTTCTTTTGCTCCCAGCATTTACTTATCTTTCTTTTATAATAATTTTATTTTTTATTATATTAATTTGCATAATTCTCTTATGGTTGTTTATCTTGTATTAATCTACAGCATTTTTGTCGTTTTTTTTTTATCTTCCTCTTAATTGCTCCTGGATATTTTTCTCTCTTTTTTCTTAGTAAATCTCAACTATAACTTCACTATTAGTTCCAGATTGAACTATTTATTTTGTGTATTACACAATTAAAACAAATTTGCAATATATTATACAGAGGGTGCCAAGAATGTATACACAATTCAAGCAAAGAAAAAACTGTGTTAACATAACAAAACAGAATTCACACAAACAGAAAATAATGAGCACTAATCATCTTAGACTTTTACAGCTACAACAGTAGCTCAAAATGCCCACCATAGGTGTCGATACACTTCTGAGTACGTTGAACTGCTGATTGAACAACATTTGCGAAAGTGTCCTCAGCGATTGCAGCACGTGCCGTTTCAATTTCTTCCCGAAGTGCTGCCAAAGAAAAAACTGTGTTAACATAACAAAACAGAATTCACACAAACAGAAAAGCATGAGCACTAATCATCTTAGACTTTTACAGTTACAACAGTTGCTTAAAATGCCCACCATCAGCGTCGATACTCTTCTGAGTACGTTGAACTACTGATTGAGCAACGTTTGCGAAAGTATCCTCAGAGATTGCAGCACATGCCGTTTCAATTTCTTCCCGAAGTGCTGTCAGTGTAGCTGGTTTTCTACAGTATACAACATCCTTAAGAGTTTCCCATAGGTAGAAGTCCAACGGAGTTAGATCCGGGGAAAGCGGTGGAAACTCAATCGGACACCTTCGTCATATCCAGTGTCTTGGATAATGCCTTGAGTCCAGTTCGCAGGGCTTGTTGCTATGCGAGGTCTCCCATATCTGCTCTTAAGAACATCGCATACGGTACCACGAGTCTCAAATTTGCCTCGAATGGTGCAATTATTATTCACGTTGGCGGTTCTGTTCTGTACACACGTCTCCATTTCCTTTGAACTTCAAAAATATTCTCGGTTTTCAATACCACTTCAAAATGCTTTCCATTGTTCAAACGATAATCTTGGATCCGTTTTGTTGTAGCAATGCAGCATAACGCAATGATGTCACATCTGTTTACACAACATCATACGATAATCTTGGCTTCATTTGTTCATTGTTGATTTACGATAATCTTAGTTTCATTTGTTCATTGTTGATTTACGATAATCTTAGCTTCATTTGTTCATTGTTAATTTTCCTCTCACGTAGCAACGCTAACATAACGTAATGGAGTCATATCTGTTTACTGAACACCATATTACACATTACTGCTGTTTTTCGGTCTAACTTTGAAATATATTAAATAGATATCTACTGTGAAAGGGTGTATACATTTTTGGTAATCTCTGTATATAAACATACACAAGTTGCTATTTATCAAGCCTCAGTATATCATAAACCCTTGGTGCTTCGTATATTACGGGTTCACTAAATTTATTACTCTTTTTATAATTGAATATTGTTTAATAATTTAATTTCTTTTGATTGTCATGTTTCCATATTGTTAAAATTCGTAAACCGCTCACTTTCGGCTCCCTGCTCCAACCCATGCATATCCATTGCTTCCTAATGTATTGGTAATTTCAATATATTTGTTTATCCTTCCCTCATTCAATGTTTACTTCTTACATAATTTCAACAACATGTTTTCTCTAAAACGATTAAGTGTCCTTTAATGTCAAACTTAACTTTTTTCCAAAAGCTTGAATTATTTGTATTCACTGGTGTAAATAGTTGAAGAGCGAATATCCACAATGCCTCAGTAGATATAGCAATAGTTTGTGTTCCCACTCTCTGGTTGGCTAGGCATAAACTGATGCAAATGGCGGAGCAGCCAACACAGTGCATGGTCATATATTTTGTTTTGGTTTGCTGCATCTGCACTGCATGACTCACCGATTTAGGTCATGAGCATCACTCATTCTCGAAACAATTCCGCTGATTGTAAACGGGGTGCTGACTATGCAGTTATGCGATGTTTCTCTCTCTCTCTTCTTCTTAAAAGCAATGTAACTAATGACCCACAACACAACTTAAATATATTAAAATAAATAAGAGTTGCAGGTTAATATGTTTCGTTGTTGTAGCAAAAGTTGTAATCATTTTAATTAATTTCATATAATGAATTATTGATTTGTAGCAGATATTTCACAAGATAGATTTATCTTGTGAACAAGTTAAGCATTTGCAACGGTTGACCGTGGGTGTCATAGAAACAACTCACAACTCTTTGTGTTAAACACAAAGCTTATTTGCATTGCTATTACTACCCCAAATAATGTGTTTTAATTCACGAAAAGGAAAAAATAGGCTTTAAATACAGTTTAACTTTTGTTTCAAATTTAGAAACAGAATTGATATCTTTATGACATTCTGAGCTTTATAGGAATAAACAATCACTGTTAAAACTCAGAGAAATTATTTTGGATGGAAGTGCAGATCACAAATTAAGTTTTATTTACCAATAGCTTATTTAAAGTTACAGGACAGAGCTTTAGAACCTCAACATATTTGAGAAATCGTTATTGCTCCTATCATGAATGAAAATGATAAACACATACTTCCATTTGACGAGTTCTGCGTATTATAAATTTGATTTCAGTAACCCAATTATGATGAAAGTTAGAAACACGCAATTGAAAGCTTTAGATATCATCCATAATATGACTCCAGATAACACATTTCAAAAGTAGAAATAATCAATGACAGGTGATGGCCCGTTTTAAAACTAACAGATCGCTGTAAAAATAATTACTATCAAAACTTTTCATTAATTGGGAATAACGAATTTTTTTTTGTTCTGAGTATTGAGAAAAACTTCAACTTTTATGAAAAGCGCACTATTAAATTAACTTTAATTAATTATGAGATTAATGGTACAACAGCATAAGGAATCGCATAAATGAATAAATGCCTTTAATGATTTTGTAAATATTTACACTACTGTGAATATAAAATATAAATACAGGCACCCCTTTCCATTTGAGAGAAATTCTTGGGTAATAGGAAGTACTTTGATGGAGTGAAAAGCTTTTCGATTTATATTCAATATCAATATCAAATATCCTGGCTATTTTAATTTATCTTTCTTCTTTTATTACGTCACCAACATAGAAAACATCTCAGTTTCTTGGTCTATATGCAAACTTTAAGGCTACAACGAACTTCTGTATTAGTTTTACAAATTGTTAATTTAAATTAGCATAATTCATGTTATCCATAATTTCAAAAATGTTTGTAACCATGTCCCAGAAACGTAGGCACCGGCAGTTCTTTCACCTGATAATGGAAGTACCTTCTATAGAAAGGGAACATCTTTATAATAGAACAAATATTAAAACAGATATTACTTTTGACATACTGTCTAGCACTGTAATTGCAAGTCTGTCGTGGGTCGTGGGTCGAGTTATGTATGGAACACGAGCGCACAGCAAACTCCAGTGGGAGTTTAAGTTGGCCTTGTCCTTCATTTCGAGTGTAGGGAAGCCTAAAGAAATATACTGTGCAGTGAGGTATGCATACTCTTACGAGAGTGTACACTAAACACATGCTTTATACAGACCACAAGGAAAAGTGAAGTGAAAATAATACTGTGTTTAATTATCATGCAGATTGATTTATATAGAACCACCGCGTTCCTTTCTTTTATTTCAAAACGAATGACGCTAGCCCCAATTTTTTATAACTTTGGGAGATCATTAACCTCTATAGAAAACGTTGAAAATGTCCTCCCGCCTCCATAAGGCATAACTCTACACGTCCTTGGAGGACTGCGTTGTTAAAACCATTGTGTTTCAGATCATTCAATGTCTGGGGGCGTGTGGCGTAAACTCTGTCTTTTAGGTAGCCCCTGGTGTCGTCAAATCAGATCTCAGTGGCCACATGTTCTTGGAGATTATCCGGTCATCAAAGAAACTTTCAATTAGTGACGTGGATTGGTTTGATGTATGATAAGTAGCACCATCTTGTTCAAAATATCCATGACCCAGTTCTACATAGTCTAGTTGCTCACAAACGTCATGATAAAATCCGGTGGTACTCCGCAGTGTCCACAGTATGGTCAAAAAAAATGTTACCACTATTCTCTGTGCGGATATTTTGCATCAAACGCCGACTTTAACTGGGTGCTTCATGAATGATATGTAGATTTTGTACAGCCCAATATAGCGACATGAACCACGTGATGCCAGCCAGCATTTTACACAATGAACGCCGTCTTGTGTTATGCTTTATGCAGGAGGGGAGACATTTTCTATACAGGTTGATAATTATCCAAAAGTATTCTACATTTGAAGTAAAATAAGTTGTGGCTAGCATCATTCGTTTTTAAATAAATAAAGAAAGAAATGTTCTATATAAAGCACTGCGTTTCTCAACGAGTTTTCATTTATGATCCATTTAGTCGTACACACTTTGCTCGTGCTGTCAGGGAAAAATGTCATGAGATATTCTCAGGATGCCAAGTTACTATTATTTAGAACATACTCATTAATACATTTCGTAAAATGTTAAAGATAACAAGCAAAAATCATAACGTACCGTGCTCACAGAAAAACTCTGGAAAAATTGCCTTAACATCTCTTCGCCTTCTGCTCCAGCAAATGAGAATTTCCTATACATCTGTAAGGGTGGCTAAGTAGATGGTTTCACTTATTTGGATATATAAATTTATAAAAGTATCGATGATGGAGCTCCAAAAAGCCTAATCTGCTTCATGTGGACACCTCATGACCAAACATATTGAAGAAACAATAGTCACAGTACAATTAGCTGTGAGGGGACGACTATTTTCTTCAAAGTTCCACAAAGTGTTCGACGATCTTTCGATCTAAGTCCCTGTGGTTTTATCTTTCAGAAAAATTAACGATAAAATGCACAGGGCGATTTCATATGTTTTAGTTAACAAGATATTTTAATTTCTCAAACTAGAAGAATTGCGGATAGTGTGTGGGAAAACAGGGGGAAGAGAAGGGAAGGTAATTCTAACACCTGTTTGCATAATATGCCGAGTGTATGACATTAAAAGTGCAAATATGTTGTCATTCTAGTGCCATGAGTTTAACAGCTAGTAGCATGTTTCGTGTTTCAGAAAATGTTTAAGATACCACAGTATTTTTAAGCAATTACTACAGGATTAGGCGAGAAAAACGATTATCGCTTCTTTCTAATCAATATTATTTGCAAAATATCACTTAACGCATCTTGCGGTAAGTATCAGCAGATATAAATTATGATAATGAAATACTTTTTTGGTTCTAGAAAGAGCAGCACTGAAAACTCCGCTTCTAGTAGTCTATCACAAGTTTATTGTTATTGCCAAGAGGTATATTCTCTGATATTTATTTTAAAACTTAACATACAAAACATAGCACTGAACTATTAAACAAATTCAAACTTTTTATGAGGCAGTCTGACCAGGTAGAGAATATAAAACAGAAAAGGGCAGAACTGGGCACTCAAATCCTCGACTGTAAGAAGTTTAAATTTCCTGCACTAGGGTAAAATTGCGCCAGTGTTTCTTGCCCCGGGGAAGGGGGAGGGGTTTTCCTGATGAGATCCCACAACGGTTGGTCCCTCAGGGTCCTCAAACAAAAAAGAACCCTGAGCCGACCTCATAGATACATGCACTGACCCCGGACTTGTTTCGAACGGACGAGTGGGAAAGACTTTTTCTCCCATCCTCTAAGGGATCATGAGGTTAACTTCCTTTTAGGGATGTTGCATTCGATATTTTAAAGTTACAATCGAAATCATGCAGCCAATAGTTTGTAATTTTATTATAAAACCGTTAGCTAAAATGTCTTTAAAGGAACTGATGAGAGTAACCGGACTTTAGTTATAATCTAATAAGCGTGTACACAACAAGTTAATGAAATTGTCATTCCCCGGCTATCGGTTGAGTTCGGCCACCACATTGCTTTTGATTTCATTGCTAAAATTTCTTTACATTCTGAAACTCTCGCTTATTAATTTCGATAGTTTGTTAAGCGTTCAACATTTGCATTAATTTCTAGGCTTCTCCCTGATGAAACTGTACATTTTCCTCTTATTTTTGTTTTGCATTTAACCAGTAGATTCAAAATTTGTGCACAATGGCGTTAGCTGCAGTTCTGGAATGAGGGAATTGAACAAGATAGTTCTGAGTAAATACAGCACGCGACCAACTGATTCCTATTTAAAATAACGTTTCCACATAAAAATGCGTTATGATTCTTTAGCCATCTCCGCGAATGAAAGAATACTGACTTATAAGAACATACACTTAGTGAGCGAGATGTAAAACAGTTGCGTAAACGGACAACTTTTAAAACTAAAGTACTACATAACGTTAAAGTAAAATGGCTTCTGAAAAAAAAAAAAAAAAAAAAAAAAAGTTAAAACCTAGAAATTCTATAATATTTATAACTCTTTATAGTTCTGAACTTTGTATTTTATTTTGATTTTCTATTATCTGCCAAGATCCGGAATGTGTCCAGAGGGAAGTGGCATCAATGTTAAATTCCAGATATCATGTGAAAAAACAAAACATCAAATGACAAACTTTTAGATAAACGTAGGAAGGGTTATCTCACCAGCTAAAGCGTGCACCGTACAAATTCGAAGTATTTCTCGTCAAAGTGAGAGCTCTTGTGGCTTATGCCGGTGCCTGTTCCGAAATACTCCGGTAACACATACTGTATAGTCATGACACATTAGAGGTACTTAGCGCAATAAAAGTCTTTACTTCAAGATCTTATGAACTCTGTAAATCTTATTATACGTGTTTTTACAAGCCAAAGGAACAATGTGTGAAGAAAGAATAGTGAAAATATAGAAATATAGAAATAAAAAGGATGAAATATTTTGTGTTTAGAAACTATGAGTAATTAAGTGCATATTTAATTTTACAGCAAATACATATTAGACGCTGACAATGGTGGCTATATTTAGTACTAAACATGTTATTTTGTTCAGAACATAATTCTTTGAAATGTCTGGTGTGAAATCGGCAGCGTATTTTGGTCACCTTATGACACATTAGTTATTACAGCAAGGTAATTCTGCTATTTTGCTCTTTTCCAAAGCCCATATAAAGAAACAAGGGGCTTTCCGTAGCAATGTAACATTTTATGTACAAAGATGCAACTAAAACAAACTTGAGCATTAAATTGGTCAAGCTCTATGCAACTGTAGTGGACACAGATATTATATCCTTTCGTTTACTTTGTTTTAATAGCATTTTTCGTGAACTTTTAATGTTCACCGTCTCCTCCCTTCTCATTCTGACGGTTAAGCCTCCTCTCTCTCACAGAGTCCGTGTATGTCACTCGTACAGATTTCAATATTCGCCTCTTTACATTCGATGAGCAATAATAACTTCAGTTCCTCACTGGGAAGCCAATTACACTCCGCGACGGCAAATCAATTTCCCGACGTAGGCTTGTTAATGATGCCGGCGTTCCTGTGATGAAAAATTCTCTCTCACCAGCTTTTTTTTTGTCGTCAGACGAACCATCCCTTTAATGCTCAGCCGTCCACATAAGCCCTTCCCCCATCTCGTGCAAAAAGCCGGTTGCTGCCTTAGCGTGCAATTAAGATGATATATAGAACACGTCTCACTAACAATGCAGAACATTAGGGGAGTATGAAAGGTGAAAATATACCTATATAGTTGGAGACCGCCACGGGTGGCCGACGCGGACTCGTGAGGAGACCTGGGGTTCGAATCCCGCTAGGACCTCCTCCCTGATGGAGGTATTTTCCAGGTTTTTCTCAGATCTCACAAATGACAAATGCCTGGGAGGTGCCCTAAACTTAGACATGGAACGTTTCCTTCCTTAAAAAATTCTTTCTTAATTTATCATTTCATCTCATGTATCATCAGTGTACACCGCCTGTGGTGTCTCAGCAGTAAAAACGGGCGTTAAACACTACTAAAAAAAAGCACGCCAAATAAAAAAATGTCATTTTTAAGATCTTAACTTTGCCACAAAATATAAACAACACCTACAATTTTAGTTATCAACTTTCTAAATTAGTATGCATCTTATAAAATTGATCACGCATCACACAAAGCAAATCCATTCCTCTTGTCTTAGTTCTTTTTGTTTTCTCTCGAAAATAATAATGATCCTAAACGTAGGGTAACAGTTTACATCATCTTCCATCTTATTGTAAAGTGTAAACATAATTTTCTGAAAGTTATACTGTTAGGAGCAATACATTTCATTTTATTTACAATGGCCAAATGAAAAACGTTACTCATTTTAAATTAGTCCTGTTGTTATACGCACTAAGATGCAATACTTTGAATTATCACTTTTTGGTACAGTCTACAGACGAAATACTGAACTGCTTAACCTTTCATTGTCTTTCGCCAACTGCCATCGGCAAGAAATAAAACGATTTACTGATAATACAAAATTGCTGTTAGCCATGGTATTTGGGTCACGTACAGTTTGCAAAATGCATTCATCTTCTGTTACCACTCTCACAAAACAAACGAATCACAAAAGTTGAATTTTGAGGAAGGTCATAAAAACAAGGGAATTCCGCAAATAACTAAAGATAACAACATATCACAATTTAAGAAAAATTGGAAAAGCAATTTAGAAAGAAAAATGAAATGTTCAGTGTAAAAGATATCGATGGGTGGAGAAGTTAGCGTGAGAAAAGAGTAATAGCATTAGCCAACCGAAATCACATTGCGAAAAAGTGTTTCGATCGACAAAACTCAACATTCAAGAAATTAAACCGAAAAACGGGATACCATTGTTAGTTTTGCTCTTTTTCTATTATTGTGTCGGTCCTATTGGTCTAGTGGTGCTTGCCTCAAAGACCCAAGATCGCGTGTTCAATCTCTGCTAAGATAGATGGATTTTTTCGGTGTAAAATCCTAAGTATGCTTTTTTTCAAAAGGGAAGTAAAGCCGTGGGTCTCGTGTCGTACATTTGCGGCACGATAAAGGACCTCAGGCCTGAAAGAAGAGACCTCTGAGCAAAATTTATAGGCCGTTTCACACCCTGAATTGAGTGGGACGCTGATGATCTGAGATGTTAAAAAGCGTCCGTAAATGAACTAACTAACTTTCAAATTAAAAGAAAAGCAATAACAACTGTGTTTGTCCGAGGTCTGTAATATTAACTTCTATTCGCCGCCTTGCATATTTTTTGCGTTTCTCCTCAGTCACATTGTTTTAGAAGCTACTAACTTTTACAGTTAACTCCTTCCAATTAACTTGGGAGAATGTTATAAGGTTGTGTTTTAGTCCGCCAGATGTCTTAAGTAGTTTTTGGCTGATGTTCATAACATAGTTCCCATATTGTACTGACGGCATTTAGAAAAAAGTTGTAAATAAATGGAGGTACTGGCTTGCAGCGTGAACTCTGCTTTACTTTATTTCTAAAATCGTAACATATTGCTGAAATACCTGTAAAGAACAAATACATAAAATCATTCATTCACTCCTGATCAATGTAATCCTTCTTTATAAGAATCACCTAATATATTGTTATGATTTTCTATGTAGTGAAAGCATTACTGTTATTCATTCATTACAACACCCACCTTGTTAACAGGCTTTCACTGGTATCTAGCACCCAACTTATCAAATTTTCCATTCTCTTCACTATTATAATATGTATCAGTTTGTCTTCTGATGGTTAACCCAGTCATTAGTCATCTTAAATTGTTTCATAATTCCATTTATCCACATCTTCCTATTGGGTGATTTTTCTTTCGCGGGACCGCTGCACCTGCACTTCCCGTTTCGTTTCCACCTTGAAATCCGGAGGATAGATCAGTACAAGTTTAACTTTAGGAACGTACGGAGTGTTCTTACGTTCTGTGTATTAGACAACACAATACAGTGTATGGTTCAATTCACGCATTTTGTTCAACAAAGAGTATTTATTTACGATTCATACGTGCTTAAGGAATGGGCTTGTGATGTGAGGAGATTTTCAAGAGAAATTCCTTGATATTCAACTTCCAAGTCAAAGTTCGATTCACAGATTGATAAATAAATTTATGAAACGGAAAGTATTCTTGATGAAAAGCGTACACAGCCATATAGAGTACTCACAGAAGAACTCTAGATAATATTGAACATGCTCTGGAACATTCCCCTAAATAATCACTTCGACGTCTTTCTAAGCAAACGGTAATTTCTATTTCCCTGTTCGGGCGACTACAAGGCTACTGAAATTACTGTAGTTCGCCAACTTAAACCGGGTGACCCTGCAATTAGAGTGCATTTTGTGAATGGATTTTAAATAGTTACTTGGCGGAGAAATTGGCTCTAATCTTGATTACACCTAAGTTTGTATGTTAGTTCACAAAACAACCGACACTGGGGTTCAGAAAAACCCTTAACTACTTCACGAGGAACCCCTGTATGATCGAAAGATGGAGTGTGGTGCTCCTGAGCGGCGAGAGAACAACAGGCCCTAGTTTTTTTAAGAAACTATTAATAGTTATTTTAGTGAGTACTATTAATAGTTATTTTAGTGAGTCGACTTCTATGCACATCAACTCCACACTACCTTTCGTCTCATTTTCACTCCATCTTCTCATTATAATTTAATCGTCCAATCGAATGATAATTTCATTATCTCTGCATACACCCTTACACCGAATCTCTAACTTTTGTTTATCCTTCACATTTGTCTCTACTCGTCTCTCCAGCTCTGCCGTTTCAAGACTACCAATCACAACGAAATTTGGAATATTGCTCGAAGATCATTTATTTGAAGAATGCAGCGTTTAATAAACACTATTATCAACTTGTTAATGTCATTATCTGTATTGTACGAATATATTATAATCGTAACTGTACCGGTAAAGTGGAAGGGAGTACCGTTAAAATATATATATTTATTATTATTATTATTATTATTATTATTATTATTATTATTATTATTATTATTATATAACGCACATAGCCTATATGCCTTCAAATCGAAACAAGCACAAATAACATACAAGGGGAGTATAGAAGATGCACTAACAGTTAATAACCGGCATAATAAATAAACAGTCTGCGATTGTTGTATCGCTTTAGCTTAACAATGCAACAAATGCAACAATTATTGTCGTTAAGTCAAAGACATATGGCGCCTGAGGATAAAAACAACTTACTATAGTGGATGCAAGCTACGTTTGTATGTTATTCATGAAGTTAGCAAGGTCTAACTAATTGAAAAATAATATTATTTGATAGATCAGGAATATTTAAAACATATTTGCACCCTTATTTCGTACAATAAATGCATTTTATTATTTTATTGCATATAACAATATGATTAAGTATTTCATTGTCTTTTAAAAAACAACGTTTTTATTTTGACGACATATAGACGCATTTCGCATTTATTGTGATTATATCAGTTTATTGTGTGTACTTGATTTTAAAGGTGGTAAAGTACAGCTATTTTATTCTGTGAAGAAACTCCACGCTGAATATATTTTTGTGTCTATAAATTGTAACGACTTACTTTAAGAATATAATGTTTACACTTTTCTTGTGGGATATTGCCTTATACGTTAGCAAAACTATGGAAATATTTGGTGCTCATGGTCAAGCGACTTTAGAAGAAACCAAACTGTAGTTTAACTTTTTTATCTTCAAATTTCGTTCTTATACATGCAAATATTTATATCGTATGACAGCCATTCATCATCTCTCCTATGCTGAGAAAGTTCATACATCACAGACTCTGCTATCCGCCCTTCTTTGCTCTTCTATCCAGCAACGTTTTTACAGGAAACCCGGTTGATATCAGTTGCCATGTAACATGTATGTCTGCATGTCTTCTCCGTGGACTTTTTATATGTATATTCTAGGGAGCCATGCGTGTTTTCCCCTCTGAAAGATTTTCTGCTCTTCAATATTTGGCCTACGTGCAGTTTTCATAGCGCGGAATCCATTAATAAAATAAAATATATGTTAAAACTTCGTAATGCTACACATATTAACAATACGCGAACGCCTATCTCGAAACAATAAATTTGTTAAGTCAATAATTGAAAATAACAGAGAGTTGCAGTATGAGAAGAGAAAACTTGTTGAAATAAAGTGCTGCCCGATTAGGTGAAATTATAATTAAAATTAGTTCACAAAATTTATTACATTTCAAAACTATTTTTACAATACTAAGGTTCGACAAAGAGTCTTTCAACATCTTTACTCTTACAGTGTGGTCAACATTAGGCTAGACGCAGTGCTCTCAACAAATACTTACATGAAGCTACACTAACCGCTGTTGCATATCGAACTTTCATGTCCGTTTTACGGCAGTTGGCTGGTCGATAGTCAAAGCGGTTAACTCTCTACAAACGGATATAATAACCACGTGACTGACCCAAGTTCTCGCAAATACAAGAGAACAAGCATATACCTCATGACAGGAGATGTTCCAAATGTTGCACACATTCTGGCATCTTTTGTGGAAAATAATACGGTTGATGTTTGTAAATGTATTGGTGATAACGATATCGCAATTCGGTCAGGTTAACAGGCAATGGGGGGAGGGAGCTCGAAAACTGCACGTACCCCTAAAAAAACAGTCACCTGGAGCCTAGAAGTTTGATCTGGCGATCTTGGGAGCCTTGGTATCAAGGCCTGATCACAGCTGTTTATGTAATCTATCCAATGTTGTGGCAACATTGTAATGAAATTTGAAAGCAGGAGGTACAAACGTCTATTGCGAAGTTGTTATATTATTTGGAATTTCTCTTCTTCTGGCGTTTAGGAGCTTAAAATCAATGAGAGAAAATGGAATCAGAAGAAAATTATCTTAGAGGAAGCTTACGAGACAAATAGGTTCCATCTATCTCACTCATTCTTTATATTGGTATTTTCATGTATACACCTTGTTCTGCACGGATAAATAAAAAAAATTAAAATATCTTATGTTATAATTGATCACCCGTAATTAATGTGTTGTTTTCTGCAAATAAATGCGCATAGGAAAGTACTGCAAGAAAACATTTGGTGGCATAATATTTCTACCCATTTATCGCTCACTAAGTACTTTCTGCTATTTCCAAATATGTTTCAAATAGTATAAAGTATCAAAAGCAATGTTTGGGACAGTTAAGTGTGAGAGATAGAGAGTGACAGTATATAATCGAAAAAGTTAAATGCAATTACAAGGGAAATCTATCAAAACTGCAACTTATATATTAAAGCAAGTCATTTATAACATACACGAGTGAAAAATTAACAAATAATAGGAATATTGTTAATAACTTTTTACATTGATAGATATAGAACTTTTTCCCCCTCATTTTACAACACAATCATTTTACTTCGCAGCATACTTGCTTCATCTCTCCACAAGTTGCGGTTGTTCTTTCCAAGGTACAAAAAAGTGAACGTTCAGATGTATTGTGGACATTTCAACATCTCAAATTTATGAATATGTAGTGCATTCATTGTGTGCGTTGGCGGATTTCGTGAATTAGCAAAATTACTTTTGAGGGTTTGTCATGCCACTGTACCGAGCACAAGTAACAGTGTGACGTGAACATGACTTTATCAGAGAAAAGCTGTGTCTTGAATGTTTTCATGGCCGGAAACTACGACTTCTTATTGCATCGCTGGTATTTAATTCTCTGGTTCATAATGGTGCTCCCAGGACTCGTCCGGTGGAGGAAAGCATCTCCTTCACGAGTCCATATGCTCCTGACAAACCATCCGCCGTGTACTATTATAATCGCCGAACAGCTCACTTGAGGCCAAATAGCTGCACACTTTCCTATGCTTGAAATTAAGGACAACACCGCATGCAGAGCCGTAACTCTTGTCAAATTCTACGGCAGTTTCATCATTACAGTGACTTATTTATAATCATGGATTCGCTACTCGATCTGCTGGCTCAGTTACCAAGCAATTTGGTCTCCCATTCCAATGTTTGCCACTAACGCTCTTCCATTTTTGAATTTCTATATCCACTCACACACTCTACCATTTTGCTGCAAATTTTAGACTGAAATGTAACGCTCAATATGAGTGCATCTGAATGCGAGGAAATATCCAGTGGTTCTTAGAACCGTGTTTCAAATCAAAAAGCTTCCATTTATTAGCTTGAGGCGGCGTGCACCGTGTATCAGATCAGTCAGTTAAAAAAGGCCCCCTAAATAACCCGAATGTTCAAAAGCTGGGTTTCTGAGCGAGAGGAAATAAGAGACTGCTTGAAGAAGAACTTGATTCCCCCGTATTATCCTTAATCAGTAATTAATTGTTCTTATTTTTAAATTAACACTTTCGTTAGAAATACCAAGCTCTTTAATGACTGCACAATTTTCTGTACCCCTTCCTACTTGTAACAACCGTTTTAGAAGCTGATGGAGTATTATTAGCGAGTTTGGGAAACCGGCAAAATGACCTCTTTCGGCATTTAATAGATTCAATTCCAAACGTCTGAAATAAGTAAATAGAAGTAGAAGACTAGCTAATCAGTTTTATTTATTAACTATGTAATTCTGTTATATATTTTGGAAAAATTTGACAATAAATACATTACTTTTCCCCATTTTTTTCATTCATTGCATTCTTCACACTAGCCATTAAAAAGAGAAGTAAAACAAAGAGAAAGTTGTAATATTTACTACCAATTCTAAACCCTAAGTAATAATAATTATTACCATGTGAGTTATATTGTAAACAAATATTGCTAGTTAATAAAATGCTTAGTAATGTGTTAATTTTATGTGTTTTATTGCTAGTTGTAAATCAAGGCATCTCATCCTTATTATGTTCTAAGATATGTTAATGCAACATTCAATTATATTACACTAATAAGGGCTTAGGTTCATTGTGCATTTAACAATAGTGTTTACGTCTCCAATAGACTTTATTTAACTCGCCACAGTTACCGTAACTGCATTCACCAGAGAGAGCTACCAGCTGCTGTGTTTACATCGTCCAGCTAACAATGACATGAAATTTCACACAGCATGCCAAACTCCCCGTTTTAAATGTGACACGAATATTTGTTTACCTTTATTTGCTTTCGAGCTGTTAACTTATCTTTAAGTTATTGCTTTCTGTCAGCAACTTTTTGGTTTACTTAAACTTTATGCAGTTGAAACAGAAATTAGCGTTAAGTCAGCTTTCGGCGTACTTTAATTTTAAAGAGCTCTATTATGCCTGGTGATTTCACAAGTACTCCTTTCCGTTAGCAATCAACTTGTCTACATTAGGCTAAGGTACACAAACCCGGTGGATAGAGTGCGCTAAAATGTAATATTGTGACAATAACGTGAACAAACTGCAATCGCAAAACTAAAAATGTCGATTGCGTATTGCTCACGTCCCCTCCAAATATGGAGTTTAATTTCACAAAATATGGCAGCCCATTAATTACAAAGAAAAACCAGGAAAAGGGACGTTCTAGATCATGGGTCATTAGAAAAAATATATGTAGTATATAAAAGAGCTTAACATGTATAAACTTATTGCAATTTAAGTACTTACTAATATTAAATCAGGGGTAAAATAACAGAATTGAACCAGAGTACCCTAAATTGTGAACATATAGTCAAATAAGCTTTAAGAATAACTCAAACGTTAAATCTCACCACTAATTTACCTTTCAAATATGTTTATACATAAGCAAGAGTGCACAACAATCTGGTTAAAGTGGAATCACTAAAAAAAACTTATATTTTAAAAAAAACTTATAAGAGGTCCAAATCAAAGCAAGAATATGCGTTCCCTTCAATGGAAATGGGCACCACATAGGCCTCAAAACACCACATAAGGTACAAGTTTCGGCCCTGATGGTGGTAACATACAATACACAGATAGTTCATGCATTATGTACATCGCTGCCAGCGGGTGTACCACGATCGCAAATTAGAATGCGGCTCGGTAACATTTGTAACATTTCCAGCTTAAAGGTGGAGATTTCCTTCTTCTCAGATTGCGGAACCCGCAAGCAAATACATAATTTAAAGCCCCAAGTGTAGCAACAATTGCACTTTATTAAAGATTATAAAATTATAATGAAAATAATACACCAGAGCAACTACATAAGAAATGCATTAAAGCGTTTAACCAGCACAAGTAAATATTATTCTCAAATGGTCGAATTGGGCATCTGTTGGACATTATAAAAGTTCACGGAAAAGAAATGAAATACAGTACATATACGTTAAAATTTATTAACACAAATCCTCCCCCCAAAAAGAGTTCAAAAGAAATGAAGGTTTTAACAACATTAAGCACTACTTACCTAGTAGGTCTCGAGACCGCTGTTTTCTCTTCCAGAGGCAGAAGAAAGAGAGATTTCCAAGCTCTGACCAGCCGGGAAGTGGGGTGGGAACAGGCGAAAGCGTCTCTCCTGGTGGAGCGCGGAAGAATACAGGTGACGAAATATAATCCGCCTTATCATTTCCCTACAGCTCATTAAAAAAAAAGTTTCATAAAAACAGAGCGAGGTCATATGGCTGAAGGGGATGTCAACAAAAGTTCTTCAAGTGCTACAGGCGATGTACAAAAAGGTGGAACTCTGCGTACGACAGGAACAGTGTCGGGGAGTTTCTCTAGTCGAGAAGGTGTAAGCCAGGGTTGTATTCTTTCACCTTTACTCTTTAATCAACATTGTCGAGGTATTACAACAAGAAACCTACGGCAAAAAATATACAGGTTTGAGCACGCGGGCTACATGACAATTGTTTCTACTACGACGGCCTATAGCGTAGACTAAACAGACCACAGACTTGTTTTGATACTGGGTTACTTACAGTAAACAACGAAACTATTTATAGCAAAGTAGAGACAAGGACAAACGCACCGCCACGGGAGGCCGACGGGTGGCCGAGGTCGTTAAGGCGAGACTCGTGAGTGGGAATGTTGGGTTTGATTCCCGCCAGGCCGTCCTTCCTGGCTGAGGTTTTTCCAGGTTTTCCTCTGTCCTCATAAATGGAAAATGCCGGGGAACTATCCTAAACTTACGCCTAGAACGTTTTCTTCCTTAAAACATCCTTTCCCAATATATTTCATCTCATGTATCATCAGTGTCCACCGCTTGTGGTGCCTCAGCAGTAAAAACGGGCGATAAACATCATTAAAAAAAATCGCCCACCCTTGGCGGTACATGAGTGGCACACAGAGGAAGGAGAAGCACGGGGTGATCGTGCTTTTCTGTATCAAAGAGTGGCAAGGTGATTTCAGGAACCAGTCGACATGCCATGTAATGTCTTGTCAGCATCAAAGAGTGGCAAGATGATTTCAGGAATCAGTCGACATGCCATGTAATGTCTTGTCAAACGTCTTGTATAAGATAAGCGGGAACTGTGCGGGAAGTAACCGTGCGTACGGGAAAGCCATGAATGTGCGCGTTTGCTGCCACGCTAATGAACTCGCATTCACTTGGAGCATTCATCGAATAGAGCAAACATGGTCACGCACGTGTTTACCTCAGCTCAAGCGGCGATCTTAGAGTTGCACTATGCTCTTTCACTAAGACGCTACAAAACTCATAATCATTTTGTCGGTCCTCTCATATCATACTTGCCTTGTAGACCGAAGAGCGCGGGCCGGCCTTGATCGATGGATTTTTTGGTCGTAAAAATGTGAAGTATGACTTCGTTCGGAAGGGAAGTGAAGCCGTAGAACCTCAAGAGACTTCTGAGCAAAACTTATCGGTCATTTCATGCCCTCATTGAATCACCTGAGATGTAAAGAGTGTCCGTAAATAGGCCAAACAAGTAAAAATAAAAACCGTCATTTTGATTTGTACGGACAAGTGCGTCAGGCTGTACTGCGATACGCAGAATACAAACAATTTCTGCAGCGTCAGCAGCATCGTGACGTTCGTGAGAAACGTCTGTCGAATGCCATAATTCTTTACGATAACGCGACATGTCACAGGACCGCTACTGTTGCCTCGATCAGGGTGGGAAATCTACAAACACCTCCTTATTCACAGTCCATTCCACTTGTTTCCTAAAGTAAAGAAGACCTTGCCTGGAAAACGATTTGAGAAAAAAATAATTCATTTTGGTGGTTACTCTGCGAGAGAGACGCTTTTTGGCTAAGAAAATGTTCATATTCAACCAATTAATGTAGTTCTCAAACAGGTCCCAGCGTGCCATTGTTCTCTAATTGACTTAAAATTTTTCAGGAAACGTCGTTTTTCTCAGGTTTTACATTCTGCCAGAATATTTACCCACTCCTCAAACCCATCGCCACGGGTGGCCGAGGTCGTTTAGGTGCGGACTCGTGAACGGGAGGTCTGGGATTCGATTCCCGCCAGGACCGTCCTCCCTGATTGAGTTTCCTTCTTTAAAAAAGCCTTCCCCAATATATCATTTCATTTTATGTACCATCAGTGTTCACCGCCTGTGGTGTCTCAGTAGTTAAAACATGCGTTAAACACAACTCAACAACCATAGTTCATCCCCTCCACAAAATGGGCAGATTCTCCTACCAGAACTATCCGTTATTTTTCTAGCCTGCCTACTTCTAGTCTAAATCAGGCCATTCCGGATCTTACTTTTCTCCCTAGAAAGAAGCATATATACAAGTAAGGGGCAGCAACAAATATATTAATCCCAGGATACGAAAATTGAAATTCTAAAACTTTGCCGCCAACTACATAATATCTTATCCTTTGTAAAACTAAACTACGGTTTTAGATTTAGCAAGTTTTCGTTAAAAAAACTATTTAAGCCCATACTTGAAAAAAATGCCTAGTTTGAACGTTAAATATTTAATACTTAGTGTTTAATTTTAGTTTGCAATTTGAAGTAATATACATTTTCATACGCAACCTTACAGAAGATCAATATGATATTTTATATTTTACTTTTTTCATATTTTCAGTACTAAGCGTTAAAATAGAGACAATCCATTGCTTTTCCAAGCTTTCATAATGCAAGTGCGAGGACCAAACACTATCCTTTTTTGAGGAACATGTTAATTAATGGAGAAGTATTTCCTTATTACTGTTATTGTGGTGCCCCTCCGATATTAAGGACTGCTCGCCAAAGTGAGCGGGAGGTTTTTTCTCTTTTTAATGGTGTTTAACGCCCGTTTTTACTACTGAGGCCCCACAGGCGGTAAACACTGATGATACTTGAGATGAATGATATATTAGGAAAGGATTTTTTAAGGAAGGAAACGCTCCAGACCTAAGTTTACGGTACTTCCCCGGCATTTGCTGTTCATGATGACAAGGATTCCGCTGTCTGCTCATTACAGGAGGGTGAATCATTCTTTTTGATCTTCTATTTATATACTTATGCTCTACCACATTTCAACAATTTCTTACGTAAGTCTATTATACATGCCTTTTACTGTATACTTCATGTAGAACTCTTCCTTACATTTTGCCCTCTTTTTTACACTAGGTGAACCTGATACATTAGTCAGGCGATCAAGCTTGCTTGATGAACGGTCTCCTCTACTGTATTCACGATTATTTTGTATATGCAATAGTGCTTGACTCTTCCCCCATCGCCATTTGAGGTCGGCCGAGCAGTTTCTGGCGCTTCGGCCCTCCCGAAAGCGCAGTGCTGCGATTAAAAAGTTCTTTCTCTGCAAACTTTCTGCAAAGCTGTGTTGATACTTCACATGAGATTCCATTTCCGAACCATCTCAAGTGCTAACAAGTGATGTTGACGCAGCTGCAATGGACCTATTATGATCTTGTACGGGCTGATCCCAGCGCTCTACCCCATTTTCAGTTCATAAACATTTTTATTCATGCCTCAAGTGTACCTAATGTACATAACGTACACCGAATGTGTAAAACAAACAGCTGTTATTGTAAAATACATCTGAATATGTTAGTTCTTTGGGGAAATGTCCTACGTCTTGGGATAAAAAACATAAATGTAATAGATGAACAACACGATGGTACTTGGAAAATTGTCACACAACAGAAGAAATCACAAATAATGATCATGGTCTGCTGTTGCTAGGCCGATATGTACGGTGTTCTAGAATCGCCGTAAATTTCTTCCAGTTATACTCTTATTGCATGCATCTTGCAGGGGTTGTAGGAATGGACAAAATTAGACTTTATGCAAATTTCTCTCCTTCAATTTTCTCTAATATTTCCATTAACGAAGAAACCACAAAACTATTATTCCATTATTGTTGTATTGTTTTTGTTATTTAGTCGGTATTTATTGTATTTGCTAGTGGTTCTGAACGGCTGAATTTAGTGTGAGCTTCTGTGAGTAAAATATTTAGGCAATTATAGCGAAACTAAAGGAACCGTATGTACTAGAGTATCTGCAATAACCAGTCATTGAATTAGCTGCTGCTTTTACCCAGCCCTTATGGCCTATTCCGGAAAATTATTCGGCGATTCTGAGACACCGTGGGTAGGAGAGGAGGCAGGCGTCTCAAACTACAGCATAACTGAAGAATTACAACTGCAAAATTAACTGCAAGCAATGGGTGCGTACGTCGAATGCTGACACCTACTCAAAAATAGTTGAGAATCAACATTTAAGACATTTCAGAGAGACAGATTTGTGACTATGAATAAATCATGATCCATCTTATGACCATGAAACCAATTGTAAAGTTAAGGAATAGAAACACATGGTGTGCAGCTAACATGTAGGAGGGCTGTGCAAGTTTTGAATTTAGGTTGCTTATTTGCAGATAGAAGCCACTGTAACAGATCATTATTATTCAGATTTAATTTCAAAATTACGAGGTGAAATTAAGGGTAAAGTTGAGACAAAGTGTATTTATTCTTCAAATAATGCTTCAGGCCACAAATCTTGTGTTGTGATAAAACAGAATTTGAACAGCTGAAACATTTTCGAATCAAGCTGTTACCAAATGAAATCTTCGAACAAGGAAATGTGTATTAGATTATGAGGTCATGGAGGCTGTATTCAAGTGGTTTAGCAGAGGTTGGGAAAGCCTGCTTCTAGAAAGCTATAAAAATGTTGAGAGAAATGCCACAGTGTTCAAGGAGAGTATGTTGAAAGGTAGGATAAAAATGAAAATATTACTTCATCTAGAACTGGGTGAGAGATGAAGCCATCATATTGACACAAAAACTTTTCCGGATAATGTCCAGGTGTGGTGCTTGCACATTAATTAAAATAGCTACATTTTGAGAAAGACAACTGGAAATATCGAGAATGCTTATTTTATATGTAAAACCATAGCAACCGGTAGTTAATGTGAAGTGTTACTGATTTTTGCCAACGAAAATTTGAGAAATGTTCAGGTTAAACATTCAGTGCTAATTAATTATCTTGTAAGAAATGGCAAAAAGGTTTAAAATAAGAGCATTTGCAATTTAAGTAATTAAACAACAGAAGAACGTTTGATTCTCAGTTCATCTACATACTTTTAACACAAAATCTGCAAGATATCATAAACTAGGCAATAGGGAATATTTAACATATAATTTATAGCCGGTATAAGGCTAAGTGCATTCTTGCTTCGTTAGGAACCTTGCCTTCCTCTCAAATCTTGGAGAGTTTCCTTCCTTCTCTTACCGATAGGTAGCACCATGGTTTTCTAATTTTTTTCCTATCGCCCTTTTGTCGGCAAAGAGGGGTCGGCTCTCTTTTTTAGGATAGGTAACTTCTTGTGCATTTCAGGATTGTCCTTGCTTGAAGATATCGTTTGACTGGGTGGGAACTCGTGTTCCATCGTTCTGCGACGATACCCGTCAGCAAGGTTTATCAACATCATTTTCTTTAAAATTTGGTAAAGTTGGAGCCAGGCTGGTTTTGTGCAATGGAAACAGCATCCTGGGTAACTAATTAATTATTTATTGTGTGTAAAATTTTCTTTACTTTTATCTTTTTACCGACTTGCAGTATTGTAATTGTGTGTCGACTTTTGCCTGGTTTACCCTAATTTCCTTATTAGAGCTGTTTTCTTAATATTTATCTCTTAATGAATTCCCAGAGCATGTTTTTTGACATTGGGGGAAGAGAAATGGCATGTTTTAAGAGGACTATTATCTTGTGTTGCTTATATCTGCTGTTACGTATATAAAATTAAATGGGTGCTTCATTCTTTTTCAACTTAAAGTATGAATATATTATTCAAGTTCATATGTTAGAATAATAAATATTTCATTCGCACGCAAATTATTTTTATAGAAGTTGAAGATTAGTAACAGTTCATTATATTGTAATATATTTTGTGACTATTAAGTTATATTACCATATTAAATATTTATTACCTGAATTACTCTGCATTATTCTGTATTTAAAATCAAGCATATAAGAATCATTTGCACTATATTCTTGATTCTTTAATCATTATTTTTGATATGTTCGTGGTAAGCGTATTAATTCAAAATAGGTAGTTTATAAATTTGATTAAAGCTTGAATTTTCAGAAATTCATAAACTAACAACCTAAGTCAATCAAATGTATATTTTAATTATTACATTTAATTTAACCAAAAGTATGTTTGAACCATCCGTTTTCTGTGAATAATATTTATTATTTATTGCAGCATTTAAAGAAGTTTTCTGATATGGAATTGAGATATTATATTTATAATTATAATTTTAGAAGAAGCCTCAGCATACCTTTTATAAAGGTACATTGGAATAGAATTAAAGTTGCTCTACTATGACAGCGGCATAAAGTTGTGAAAGAATCAACACACTCATTTAACAAAAAGTTATTAAAATCTTTTTGTATATTTTTCATTACGCTTTGTTTCCGAAGTTGGTAATGATGTTTTATATGCAAACCCCATTGATAGACAGAGACAACTGTACATCCAAACGACGTATCTATAAAGTAGGTAGAAACGTGTGTCCTGTACGGGTCACTTTTCAACATGGGGCGCAAAAGGTATCCGATTATACTAAAATATTATGAAACGACCGTAGAGCGCGGAGCCCATTAAAATAATTACGTACAAACTTTGTTGAATAATTCAAGATTTTAATGGTTGGAGTTAAAGTGTGAAGGGAGAGGGAAAGTGCGCTCTCACCGTTTGGAGAGCACAATTTACTACATCAGATCCGCAAACATAAAAATTAAACAACATACATGCGCAGGTCATATACCGTGATTTATGAACGAGCGCGAAGCAGACTGAAGAGGGTTTATGGCTTTTGAAAACGCTTGAGGTGTAAATTAAGACTGTCATAGAACTTGCTTGTATAACAAAGTAGCATTATTAATATGAAGTTAAAGCAAATAGGATATTTGCAATGTATTCTTTAACTTGTTCCAGAATTTTAGCCCACCATAACCTCACTATTTACGTTAGACTGTCTATCCACGTTAGATTGTTTATCCACTAATGGTGTTGATTCAAATATTTTGTTTTATATCATTAATTAAATTTCAAAACTATAACTAGTCTCTTTCCTCCACGTAATAATATGAATGCTACTTTTATATTTAAGAAGTACCGGCTCTCGAAAAGTTAGCAAATGCAATGCGTTTATTCGTTATCGTGAGATAGCTGAAAAACTAATTAGCAAAGTTAATTGCGCTGCATTTAAAAACGGTTATTTTTCCGTTCCTATAATAGTAAATTTGTTTTTAAAAGCGCGAAATACAGAAGATTTAAAAGAACGAATAGTTGATATTAATTTTCAATCAATATACGCCACGTTTTCATGTTGTTATAAATAAATCCGCTTACTTGGTTTACATAGCTAATATTGCTCCCTGATTCTCCCGTAGATGTAGGATATTGTTGGTTCAAGTACTGTCTAGGTCATAGTTATCATTGTTTGTATGCAGAGTCAAGCATATCGGATATATGGTACAATTTCAGCCAGCTGTACGGGATTTACATGGTTGCTAAATTATACCTGCTCTGAATGCTCTCAGGGTAGCAAAACCGGCTATTGCTTTGAAAATACAGACACATTTCAAAAAGTACAGCACATTTTATATTTTAGATTCATAATTTCGTTAAAAATATAAATGATGCATATACAGTTATTTTTATAAAATCACATCCAATAAAACCCACTTTTTGCATTGTTTGGCCAATTTCTTTATTCCATCATAAAGAAAAAGCTCTTGGTTGTGCCTGCAGCCCCAATGAACCGCTTCTTTAGCCTCATCATCATTCGCAAATCTTTCCCCTCTCAAAGTGTTCTTCAGGGGTGCAAGCACATTATAATCTGAGTAGTGTTTAACGCCCGTTTTCACTACTGAGGCACCACAGGCGGTGGACACTGATGATACATGAGATGAAATGATAAATTGGGAAAGGATTTTTTTTTAAGGAAGGAAGCGTTCCAGGCCTAAGTTTAGGTACCTCCCCGGCATTTGCCAGTTATGAAGACTGAGGAAAACCTGGAAAAAACCCCAGTCAGGGAGGACGGTCCTGGATTCGAACCGCAGACCTCCCGCTCACGAGTCCGTGCCTTAACGACCTCGGCCACCCGTGGCGGTTACATTATAATCTGAAGGAGCAAATGGAGGATACTGCAATATCTCAAAACTCTCTGAATGGTGCCAACAGCTACAGAGGCCGTGTGAGGACATACATTATCACGAAGGATAAAAACGCCATTAGACGCTAAATGGCTTCAGCTACCGACACTGGTTCGAAGTAGTTAAGTTAGGACTCGTGAACTGTAGGTCTGGGGTTCGGTTCCAGCCAGAACCGTCCTCCCTGATTGAAGCTTTTTCCAGGTCCTCCTCAGTCCTCATAAATGACAAATGCTGGGGAGGTACCCTAATGTTAGGCTCAGAACGCTTCCTTTAAACAAATAACTTCCATGTGTCATTTAATCGCATGTTTCATCAATGTCCGCCTTTGATAGCACAGCAGTGCAAACGGGTTAAACGCTGTTCAAAAATGGCTTCAACTTCTCCAACATTACGCCCGTCTGGCAGTGTTCACGACTTGAGTTTCTTCTTGATTGGAGATGTGTGGACATTCTTTAGACTGCCTTTTGTTTTTGGAATCGTAATGATGCACAGGATCCGTACACCTGCCAGTAGGTTTTCATTCACAGAACACCTGGAGGTTTCTTATAATACAACGCAGTTTCCCTTGCCTTGGCGTTAAAAAGCGCCATCTGAAGAAATTTAAAGCAGACTTCGCTAAATTGTTCAAATTTACGCAAGAAGGAGCATCTTGTAGTGAATTTCCCAATTTAATGATAGCATCACGACGTTCCAACATCATGAAACTTCTGGATGTGAATCTTGAATGAGCTCTTGGACTAATCAGCCAATAAACAAACAACTTGACATTTTTTGAGGCGCGACAATGAAGCAACTCTCTTGGATGATTTTTCGGTAGTGCCTTGCAACTGATTCATGATAAATGTTCGTATTACTGAGCAGGCACTAAGCACATAATTCGATATTATAGTATTTAAATTATTCTAAAATCTCATGTTTCAGTTGTGTATCACAGTATACAAATCGTAACAATGAGCAATATTAAACAACTTACGCCTTGTACTGATTTCTGAACTGCTTCATCACCACTCAAAATACCTGACATGCTAACCTTATCCTCATTTTCTTCCTATTCTACCAACACACTGTAAGGAAACTAGCTAAGCGGGAGGCTGTGTCTCATAGAGCTGTCGCGGAGTCGTCTGCGGCATAAAACAAACTCGTTATCAATTTGGAAGAACAAGCAAACAGCTTCGCGGCTCTTATACACATGCCCCTCTCAGCAACAAGCATCGTCTTTCTGTTGCAGCATTCTCCGATGATTTTCAGGAGATTTCACACTCTTAGAGCATAGAAATCTGAAAACTGCTCGTTTTTCCTCTATGTGGTGATTACAGCGCCGCCATTTGCTTATTCTGTTCTCTAATTAGACATGTCATAGAGTATGATAACCTCTCTAAGAATGTGTCTTCTTTTTGCGGGAAATTCTGAGTTTTTCCCTGAGTTTACACTCACTTTCCATCTTAAACTTTTACATACTATTTCAAAATAGCCAGTTTCAATAAACATGTTCTTTAATATTTGTGTTTAAAATTTTCAAAATAAATACCAAATTCTCACAGTTCCACTATTATTTTCATCTCTTTAGTTTGAAAAAATCATTAAAGTGTTTTCAGCAATAGTTGAACAGGCCAGACATAATCATCTTTCAAAGTTCGAAAATTAAAGTTTCAAAAAGGTGCCAAGTGATGAACAAAATAGCAACGGTAGAAAATCCACAGCCTATTCTGAGAATAACGTTTTAGTTCTAATTCTTACTGTGTCTCCATCTCAAAAATCTATAATACAATAATTGTCGAGAAAAACTCGAATGCTCAATTCTTGCAGAATATCCTTTCAATCGTCGTTTGTATTTTTTTTTTTTTTTTTTTTGGGTACTGTGTAGCGATTTTATAATAAAGATGACGCAGGCGCAGATATTTGTCGTCGTTTTTAACAACCACCACAATATGCTCAGCTAGTTCAGGGTTTGATTTTATAGCTGGATTTTTCAGATTGAAACTTCTGGGGTGAAAGGAGTGTGATTTTAAGTATAACAAAATCACAATGGATTGAAATCTACGAAGTTTATTAATGTTTTGTTATTATCAGGCAACAGTACACCTTTTTGATTACGATATGCTCTGAGAATATTATTAGATGCAAACTGAATACGAGACAGACGTTATAATTTACATTTCTCTACATAAAACTGTGCTTTTTGTCCTGTTGTAACTTGTATACAATTTTCCTATATGGATATTAATTCAAACTCGCAACTCCTATCATTCACCACAAATAATAATTTTGTAATTTCTTCCACGAAATATTAATCGCCGCTTATCTTTACGTAATGTTAAAATACTGCTCTTTAATACGGAGTGAGAACCACGATTTCTGCTAATGGAATTTAAAACACAACTTCTTGACGGAATTCAATACATATCTAACAAATTTTGAGATATAAACAGTCACATATTACAATAGGATTGTAATAATACTATACATTACAATGCATTATACTTTCAACATACATTAAGTGAATAAAATTAGTTAATTTCTATTTAGTCGCAATAAAGCTGTCTGTCTCGTGTTTCATTCTTGGTACACATTATTAATGTTGTTACGCTTGCCATTGGTTGATACACTTATTACAATTTTCTTATCTGTAGTTTTAATCTTTCCATATTCTTGGCTATGTATGTGTTCCTTTGAACCGGTACATTTTTATATTATAAATATTGTCATAAAGGCCAACAAACAACATTAAGATATACATTGTAATAGCCCTTATATGAAACATGAAAGCTATTTAAATGCACTTACTATATTTATACGATTTAAAACGTATTACCAAAAATATTTGTTATCTGAATTGAAAATTAAAGTTATTATCTAACATTAAAACATGTGCAAATGAACTTATTAATTTATATGATTAAAATATATTATCAATGAATGTTTGGAGCTTTAAATGAATATTATGGCATTTATCTCACGTAATAACATAACATGAACTTGTTAAATTAACATAACTAAATAGCTATTACATTACATATTTGTGACTTTATATTGAGCATTATATCCTTTATCTAACATAGAAACATATGCAAATAAACTTATCAAATTAATATAATTAAAAGCATATTATCAATGAATGTTTTGAGCTTCAAATCAAATATTATAGCCTTTATCTTACGTACTAACATACATAAATGAACTTTTTAAATTAACATTGCTAAATAGCTATTACTATTAAATGTTTGTGGTTTTATATTGAGAATTATAGACTTTAAGTAATATACAAACATGTAAAAATGTACTTATTAAAATAATATAGTTAAACAATTGTTATCAATGAGTGCTGTGGGCCTTAAATCGGATGTTTTCCGCTTCAACTGATATGTTCGTTTATTTTACTTTATTTTTCTAAATCAATCTGTTCTTGTGACTCACAAAGCTGATCTCAAGAATGTAATTTAGGCTGCCTCCTGTTTTTTCTTTTGTTAGATATCTCGCAGAAATATTTTATTGTTAGTTTAGCTACAACTTTCTGCACTCGTATATTATGTCTTTTCTTATATTCTTATCAACATTTTGTTATGTAAATTTTTATATATACTGCAATGTTTTCTTCAAGTCCGCATTCTTTCTTTCTATAGATGTTCTTCTCTTATACTTATCTCTCTACTAAAATTTGTTTTACATCGGAATTATACTTTTCCATTCAAGGCCATTTACTTTTAATGTTTCATTCAAAACTTGTATTTTATTTAGTTTAGAAATTTATTTCTACAATTAGATTCACCCTCCTTTCTCTTGCCTTCTATTGTAGAATATTCTTGATTTTAATTCTAACAATTTTTTGTTTACATATTCTACTACATTCTTCTATTATTCTATTCAGATAGAAATGAAAAAATGTAGGAGATGACGGCCATGTTGACTCAATATTTTCAGATTTTCATTTTCATCGTAGTCTAATCACATTGTTAGTTAATAATTGCATTCATAAAATGAAACCTGAAACATTTTGCAACATCTAATATTTTCAATAATTTATTAAGGTTTACCCTCTCATGTGCTTCAATATAAGCTTAAAAATACCCAACTATTCAATGTATTCACTTTTTGTTTAGGGGTAAAAATGATTTCCATACTTGATCAGCCCTTCTTAAATCATTTTGTTCTTCATCCAGTTCTCTCTCTGCTGTGAGTTGAAATTTATCTGTAATTTTACAGCATATAGTGTACATTAAGGGGAGTTCCTCTTTAATTACTATATTAATTCCTTTTTCTCTTATTATAAAGTTCTTTTGTTTCAAAGCTTGCTTCTATGAATAACCACATATGTAAACAAAAGCACAATTTTTATTATGAGGGGAAGTTTAAAACCAAAGGGTTACGTTTAAAATTTCGGTCCTGACTACCAGTCAACTCCATTTTAAAAGTTCAAATTGTGTCCCTATCTTACGATATTTAAATTTTAAAAAGAGTTCAGTTATTATCACATATTTGTGTCTGAAAATTGAATAGTTGTAGCTCTTGTTTGAATTTGCACGGAATAAAACTACACAGTTATTTCACATTTAATGTAATATTCAATTTTTGTAATAAGTTGTTTCAAAATGGTAAATACCGTACAAAAAAATTCAGAATATGAGTGAATCAGGCGAGAATTCCAAGACCACCTTACTATAATATTAATATTATAAGATTACCTAAACAAATCGTGTTTTATTCTGAACTACCTAACTTATTTTTATTCTTTGTAAATACAAAAACATAATAATATCTTTTTCTATTCTTTGATACTCCATTCTAGTTTTTAATTCATATTTTTAATTTGTAGTGCTTCCTATATTTTATTTCTGTGCTTTCAGATGTCACGCTTTTAAAAGTGTTCTTAAATGTAGAGTGTTTCGCTTAGAGGTAGCAAAAAGTGCTCACCATTTAAAACAGATATTTGCAGCTCACAAGATATAGAAACTATCCACGTTTATACATTAACAATACTTGTACATATGTGCGCAAATATTTAATTCCTGGGGAAGCCTGACGCTACCTTGTCAGTAAATCAGCAGACATGTTGCTTAAGGATGTAAACGCCACAACAAAGAGTGAGTGAAATGAATTCTGTGTAGGCAACTGGAGTCGCAAACATTGAGTTTCATTACCCATTCCGCTAAACTTGCAGAGTTATATAAAAAGGTATGTTAAGCAACCATTATTTACACTTTAAATTATCACTTATTGTTCGATATCTTTAAGCGGAACACTTTGTAATTCATCAATTTGTGTTTCTGTTTCTGCCATTTAACTCTGGTTTATTTGAAATAGCAATACTTTTAAGCTTGTTTCTTTTTAAAATATACCACTTGTCTGCATTGTGGTTGATCATTGAGGCTAGCTGTTAGGGATATTTAATTTTTGCTTACTATTGCATTTATGTGATCAGCTATTTTTATAATCATACTTCCTTGTTGTGTTTATACACTTTTGTAACAGTATAAAATAATTCTTTCTTTAGGTACATAAACTTCTATAATGCAGCAACGTACTCCTATTTTGAAGATTATTATATTTTAGCGCATAACTGAATAAATTCATTTTTACATTTTACTACTATTTATTGGTAGTCATATCCATATCCATGCTTTGCTTATTGTCCTGTTTCTACTGCAAGAACAAATAAAACTATTTATTTTTTGTTTTTGCTATTACAACGATTTCAATTCTTTTAACCGCCACATCTGCCTTTGGTGTGACAATTGTCAAATCCTTAAAATTTATTTTTCAGTGTTCGTACTACTGTCATCATTGGGTTCCGTTCAGTTGTTTCTTGTATTTGTCTAATACGATACAAGCTTATAAAAACCAAAATTTTCTGCATTAAAATTCATATATAACAAGAAGAGAAGAAGGTCTGGTAAAACGATGAAGGAATTTTAAACAGTAGAATGAAAAAAATTAGAACGCGCAGCTTGTGGATAGCCAAATTTAGAAAAAACTGATTATGTGCATTCATAAAAGCTAGTCTCCCAACCTGCGATCTAAAAATGAGCAGTTTATCAGTAAAGAGAAAATTATTTGCAAATCTAATTTTGAATCCCCACAGCATTTGTCAGGAAAAAGCATGTATCAGTGAAGAAAAACGAGAAAAGATTTTAAGTATAGAAATGTTTGGATTTTTGCAATATCTTTCAAAGTAAAACAATGCTAAGTCACTTCAGCTGGAGCAAGCAGATCTCATTGTGTTGTTCATCAGATTTGAAACTCTTGACAGATGACTGCCATGTTCCAGCAGGACAAACAATTACAGAGATTGTTTAGTTGAGATTATCTGCTCTCCTCTTCCTGTGCAGTGTTACTTATCATAATGCAGAGAACTGAGCAGAGCAATTAATGTAACACTCACAGGCTTATGAATGAAACATGCCAGGTAATATAACAATAGTTTCATAAAGAGAATTAATTGGAAATATTTCATTCTTCAATCGAGGGTTTCTTAAGCAAAACTTCTATCTATTCAATTATTAGCCCGCTTAAACAATCATATATTGCAAAACAACAATAAATTAAGTAGAGACAAGATTTATAACTAAAGAGAAGTACTTACACCTATTCTTCCGATGAACGATGCGCTAAAGCTTAGCATGAGAGCCAGATAGGAAAAATAGCCCCAAGATCTGTGGTTCGAGTCCCGGCAGTGACCTCAACTTTTCCCTTTCGGAGTCAAATTACAAATCATAGACGTTTGTGTGAAAAAAATTATATTTCATGAAATATGCTGCCACAAAGAATTAATTTTTACAAAAATTTATTTTGAGTGATTAGGGACATTAATATACAAATGAAATTAAAAATAAAGGTTAATTCTAAAATTGCTTAAATCCTTAAATAATTTTATCGTCATTAAAATAAATGAGTTTAAACGGAAAGAGTGAAGTTATGAGCTTTCTTTAAAAGAAAAGCTTACTACTTGACAGTCAATTGTCTTTATCAGTATGGTATAATGGTTGTGTCATTTCTTGCGTGTACATGTCTAATAGTTGCTCGTAAACTGCATGATAGCAGCTCCCCATCTTAGAGAGAACGACCCGAGACAAGAAAACATGGAAAAGGCTTTTAAATAACCCCTCCTAAAGCATAAAAAAGCAGCACAATTTACTGGAGCTCTGTTTGTGGAACGTTGGTCTGCAGAGCTTGGGGAATACTTACAGTGAGACAGAGAGGTCGGCAAGTTATGTGTGGAAAGAAGATATAAAACTGCCTGAGCAAACAAAACACAAGCGTCGAGCAGTAACACATGCGTTTTGGTTGGTTTCATGACATACGACAAATTATACTGGTGTACTCTAGCATCGGAATAGAGCCCCGTTATTTGCTATGCACTGTACACACGAACACATATCTAGACTAATGCAGTACGTGATAAAGATATGATCCATGGGGTAACAGATTATAATGGAATAATGTTTAAAACATTGGAAGTAAAAATGAAACAGAAGATAAATGGAAAAATGTTAGATTAATGTTAGTTTTTCTTCATCTTAAAAGTACAGTTTTTGTTTTACCTCTTGAATTTCTCTCTCTTATATCGTGGGATAAATGTTGAAGGACAGCCACAAGAAAGATTAATACTCCAACAATATAATTATCTTCTGACGGGGTACATTGTTCTTTGTTCTTTGGACAGCGGATAGGCTTCAAGATTTATTTTGTTGAATTAATATATTTTCTTGATATTCTTCACAGATAAATGTTTCTGTACAGGGGGTAAGTAATTTAAGCTTCATTTCTCAAATGCATCAAATAGTTACTTCACTTCCATTAACATATGGGAGTACAAGCGAGATTATTCATTTCAATTAAATTGTTCTATTAAATACAGAATCAAAAGTGCCAGAAGTTGTGGCCAGTGCGGTGTGTCAGTGGCTTCTGCTTTGAAAAATTTCGGCCCCGGTGTCTGGTATGGAAGCGATCATTCTGAGGGGCTAGAACTCCATGAAGGGGACTCCGCGGTTTCGATGTGTTCTACCTGGAAACAATTTTCCAGTCTACGTCTGTGAACAAAGGTCCATGAATCTCTTCTCTTCCTTCGGAGATAACCCTATTGGAAATACAGGCACAAACGGCCAACCGTTGAACAAGGTTGAAGTACCGAAATAACCTCCTCTGTCCCTAACGCTCCAATTAAATTCAAACATTTGCGTATACATCCAAAAGTATTGCAAATCGGTATCAATAAAGTTAATTATCATTTGGTTTTACCTCAACTGGAGGGAACAATCATATCCTCAGTGTGGTATTCGTGAGAAGCAAGCAAGTTAAAAATTCATTCTGTAACACCGGTGGAATATTTTAGAAGAATCTCGTTTACTGACGCTCATAAGTTAAAATTTTCGCAAAACCGGATGTACTTATGAGGCACAAGAAACCAGTTATATGTTGCTGAAATATTAGCTTAACATTAAACGCCATACCGCAGTCGAGTCAGTAATTTACCTGTATCGTCAAAAGTTGTTAAACAAAGTTTGGTGAATACTTTTTAAGTACAAGAGTAGTAGTAGTAGTAGTAGTAATAGCAGTAGTAATAGTAGTAGTAGTGGTAGTAGTAGTAGTAGTAATAGTAGTAGTAGTAGTAGTAGTAGTAGTAGTAGTAATAGCAGTAATAGTAGTAGTAGTAATAGCAGTAGTAATAGTAGTAGTAGTAATAGTAGTAGTAGTAGTAATAGTAGTAGTAGTAGTAGTAATAGTAATAATAGCAGTAATAGTAGTAGTAGTAGTAATAGCAGTAGTAGTAGTAGTAGTAGTAGTAGTAGTAGTAGTAGTAGTAGTAGTAGTGGTGGTGGTAGTAGTAGTAATAGTAGTAGTAATAATAGCAGTAATAGTAGTAGTAGTAATAGCAGTAATAGTAGTAGTAGTAATAGTAGTAGTAGTAGTAGTAGTAGTAGTAGTAGTAGTGGTGGTGGTAGTAATAATAGTAGTAGTAATAATAGCAGTAATAGTAGTAGTAATAGCAGTAGTAATAGTAGTAGTAGTAATAGTAGTAGTAGTAGTAGTAGTAGTAGTAGTAGTAATAGTAGTAGTAGTAGTAGTAGTAGTAATAGTAGTAGTAGTAGTAGTAGTAGTAGTGGTGGTGGTAGTAGTAGTAATAGTAGTAGTAATAATAGCAGTAATAGTAGTAGTAGTAATAGCAGTAGTAATAGCAGTAGTAATAGTAGTAGTAGTAGTAGTAGTAGTGGTGGTGGTAGTAGTAGTAGTTGTGGTGCTGGTGGTAGTAGTGGTGGTGGTAGTAGTAGTAGTAATAGTAGTAGTAGTAGTAGTAGTAATAGCAGTAGTAATAGTAGTAGTAGTAATAGCAGTAGTAATAGTAGTAGTAGTAGTAATAGTAGTAGTAATAGTAGTAGTAATAGTAATAGTAGTAATAGTAGTAGTAGTAGTAGTAGTAGTAGTAATAGAGTAGTAGTAGTAGTAGTAGTAGTAGTAGTAGTAATAGTAGTAGTAGTAGTAGTAGTAGTAGTAGTGGTTGTGGTGGTAGTAGTAGTAGTAGTAGTAGTAGTAGTAGTAGTAATAGTAGTAGTAGTAGTAGTAGTAGTAGTGGTTGTGGTGGTAGTAGTAGTAGTTGTGGTGCTGGTGGTAGTAGTGGTGGTGGTAGTAGTAGTAATAGTAGTAGTAGTAGTAATAGTAGTAGTATTAATAGTAGTAATAGTAGTAGTAGTAGTAGTAATAATAGAGTAGTAGTAGTAGTAGTAGTAGTAGTAGTAGTAGTAGTAGTAGTAGTAGTAGTAGTATAGTGCTATGTTTACAAAAGCATCATAGAATATAACTGTCTCAAATAACAAAAGGACAAGATAGCTTCGTTCTAATACATGATAATTTTATGCTACATATTTGTAAAAAGTAATATCACAAGAGCGTCTGAGAATGCCGATAAATTCACGACAAAGTGAGTTCAGACCCTCAAGAGATATTTATTATTCGCGAATAATATAAAAATGTAATGCCCCTAAATTTGGCTTACAAAACTGTAACAATTGTATATTTTATTATGAATACTTAACCTGTATAAGCCATCTTGTGTCAGACGAATGTCGATTGTCAGTAGTGCCACTAGAGCAGAGCCAAATGCAAATTCAGGACTATTCCATTAATAGCATATGAATATATATTTGAAATGTGCGCACAGAATGTTAACTGTTGTATAGTAAAATGTCATGCTTGCTTGTGAACTACAGAAATTGACGAAAGTCGACTATTACAGTCGCTACCGTTCGACTTATAACACTAACTGAGAAAAACAAAATAGAGATATCATTTTACTATTCTGAACAACGTGCTTATTGAATTGTATGGTTGCTTAGGCAGGTATTGTTACATAATTTGCGAAATGATTTCATTACCAAAATGCTTTGAAAAACCCTCTATTTTGCGTTATAATTGTCGATAGTTGATAGTTTTGTTGTTATCAATACCTTGCCGCCGCCTGCTAGAAAAAGTGGTCAGTGATACGTGCTCAAGAATTATACTGGAGATGTAAAGTTGGCTGCAATGACCAGAGGACAAATGCTCTTCGCGCGATAAAGTTATTTGGTAAAATTTACGATAATTTCATTGAGATATCTCGCTGTGATTGGTCAAAATTCGATTTTTTTCACTTCATTGGTCCATTTTATTATGACATTAAATAAGTCATGTTTGACTATTTGCACCCATGTGTAGGGCATTGCAACAGAATATTTTGTGTTAACAAACTTGGAATTATGATTTTGCGCATTGTTTGCTCCATAAAGAAAAACTATTTTCATAGTACTTATTTCTGAGATTGTGTGTATTAAATAAAGAGAAGATTTCTATTTTTTAAGAATGTAAATATTTCGATATTCTCAGTTACGGTTGCCGTGCAATAATTTTGGTTTTATTGCTGATATGTTTCAAATATATGAACACACTTCACAAAGAATGCAAAGGAAAAATTAATATATTTTCACCTTAGCGTACAAAATAATTTATTTTCAGAGGAAAGTTTTACTTAGGAGAGGCAAAATTAAAAAAATAAAATAAAATTGTTTGAGCTTACAAAATGCGGCAAGACTGACAATGACACAAATGTCCTAACATTGTCTTTGTTGAGTAAACCATTGAGAATTGTTTGCCACCGCTTGACTTGACTTCATTCAACTGAGAAAGGGGAATCCCTTAGTTCCATCTGCTCTTCACATCAGAGTTAAATGCTCAGGAAGAAGATGATTCGGTTGATGTGGATAATGACTGAGGTTTGAAGCCTTAGCACTCAAAAGTTAAGCATTGGGTCATTCAAAAGAAATGTCCAGCTATTTCCACAGCTCTATGAAAGTTCCCTTTCCTTTTTCCACATTCTACATATGCCGAGCAGAGTTTTTTTTCAACGAACACGACAAAGTATATTATAACCCCAAATGAAACTCCAAGTTCAACATTTACATTTATTTCTCTTCTTACATAATGCAATATTGCATAATTTTTAAACATTCACAAAAGCAATACAAATACGAGGGTAGGTGCACACGTTTACGACCTCGCCGATAAGGACAACGCCTTCACCAAATTCTTATCTGGTATCATACCTTGTCTGTTAGGTAAATAATTGCAGCTGTAACTTCCGCTCCAATATGATATAGTAGAATAAAGAAGGCTATGTGTAGAAGATTGATACATATTCAAAATGGTGTATCGAGCTGTTATTAAGTTCTTCACAAAAGAACGACTTACTCCTAATGAAATTAAAAAGTGATTGGACGGTGTAAATGGGGAAGCATCCTCCTCATATTCTACCGTAAAAGAATGGACCAAACTTTTTCGAATGGGTCAAGAAAGCATTGAAGACGAAGAGCGTGCAGGTCGGCCCTTGGAGGTGCTCACTACTGAAAACATCGCTCTTGTGGACGAGAAATTATGGAAGACCGGAGGCTCAAAGTTACAGAAATAGCAGCACGGTTGTGTCTTTCTAAAATAAGAGTCCTTCGAATTATTCATGAACATTTAAACATGAATAAGGTTAGTGCAAGATGGGTACCTAGACTTCTTTCCCCTGTTCCAAAGCAGCAACGAGTCATTTGTTGTCAAGCATTTTTGGAGCTCTGCCGTGGCAACGAGACAAAAGTTCGGAAACCATTGTTACAGGAGATAAAACTATGATCCTCTACTGTGAACCCTTGTCCTAAAAAGAATCATTGGAGTGGCAGGCGTAAACTTGGCGAAGCACCGCCTCTAGAGGCCAATGAAGATTACGGCCACAATCTTTTGGCATTGAGAAGGAATGCTCTCCATTGATTTCAAGGAGAGGAACAGCACAGTAAATGGGGAGTACTATGCTGGCCTACTGCACAGACTTCGCGCTTCCATCAAAAGACGAGGAAAGCTGAGTTGCTGTGCGAATTCTTCACGAAAACGCGCCTGTGTACACAGCTCTTGTTGCAAAGGAAGATATGTGGCTTCAAGGAGATCGACCAACCACCCTACAGCCCAGACATAGCTACCAGTGACTATTTCCTCTGCTGAAAATTCAAAAAGGACCTTCGAGGAAGAAAATGTTAAGTGTGGCGAAGAAGTGATGAATGCTGTTTATGCCCATTTTGCAGACAAAACTTCTGATATTTGCGGGGAGGGGGACAAAAATGTTAAATCAAAGAGGTGAGAAATGTATTTCAATAAAGGGTAACATTATTGAAAAGTAGAATATAGTGTTTGTCTTTATCATACCTAGAAAATGGTTAGCCGGAAACTTTGGACCTACCGTCGTACATAATGTTTTGTACTTTTATCATATGAATAATATTTGTCGCTTAATGGGACTTATATTGTAAATATCAGCATTTACGTCAGTTTTATTTATGAATAACGTGTATCTCATTTAGATAATATGAGTGTGCTAAGAGATTTTAAATTACACTTCTAGTGCCCTGATGCTTAAAATGTTTGAAAAATGCTTCTCTATATATTAAGAGCTTTTTGAAGAATTTAACACAATATTGAATACTATCCGTGATATACTTTTAAAAATCAATTTTATTGCTTTGTTAACCATGTGAATGTTTACAAAGTTTATACTTTTTTAATTAAAAATGTTTGTGTACTACAACCTTAGAACGTTAATTTTTTTCTACAAGGACTGTTCAATAAAGAATTTTCATAATTATTGGATAACACAGCTTCATAATTTTGATAACATGCTCAACGAGGCCGCGTTGCATGTAATGCACCTTCTCAACGTTTCTGCCAATCTTCAAAGACAGGCTGAAAACCATTTTTGACTGGTCCGTCAGAATTGCCTTGCTTGATGGAAAATGCCTGCCACAAGGCGCTTCTTCAATCTGAGGAAAAGAAAAAGTCACACAGGGCGAGGGACAGGCTCCACATTGATTGATTTTTGTGAGATATTCAGCAGCAACATTTGCGGTGTATGGTGGTCCAGCAGCCAGCTTGTAGCACGGAAATGTGGCCTTTTGCGTGTGATTTGACTTTACAGCACATCTCTGTCTCTGTATCATTGCCCAGTTACAGTTGTGTGTAGTATGATATGCTGGTACACAATTTCTTGAATATCTAAAATTGAGATTATCGTAACTTTCCCAGAAGAAACAATTACTTTTGCTTTTGGGGGTGTTGGTAATGGAGATTTGCACACAGAGCTTTGCTATTTTTTTTCAGGATCAGAATGTTATATCAGCAGCTTTGCAAAGAAACTCCGCCTTTAACTGTATCATAAATGTCAATTGCATTAGAACCTGACCGCGAACGTCCTTTCGTTCGAGAATGAGCAGTCTTGGAACTCACCATGCACAAACACTTTCAAGTGCAACTTTTCAGTTGGCAACCAGTAAAATGTCCAAAATTTCTGAAAGTATTTTTGATGTTATTCGACGATTGTCTCACACAATAACAGCAGTGGTGTTAGTGTTTTCTTACGTAAGAGCACAAGCTGGAGGCCGGTCAACTTTCCTTTGAAACTGACTGCGTCCCTCTTTAAACATTTTAAACCATCTATAGGAAAGAACAAATATTCCATAAGTCCTCTTGTAACATTGCATAGGCCTCAAATGGATATTTTTGAGAGCAAAGCAAGACTTTCAGAGCAGTAAATTATTCGTCGCAATTCATCTTCATTTATCTGTAAGCGGAACTGAACATGTCTGAACTTGCACATCTATCACAGGCAAAAACCGGAAGTTCGTATAATGAATCTAGCACGTATATATTACGTGTTTAGTTAACTAAATATTGTAAAGCTGAGTTTTAGCGCCGGAAAGTATGTGCGTAAAATATTAATGGTCCTTTTTATTGAACAGCCATAATGCGTTTTCCGAGTAAAGACATTTAGACAAAATCTAAATTTGAAATTGTTAAAGATTGCGCTTTAGTTATGAGTTAAGATTTACTTTATATACTTCTTTAGCTATAAATGTTCATTGCTGCATACAATTTTAAGTTTCTGCTATATTCGAACTGACCACAGTCTCCTGCGCCCGCGTCCTTGTCGATCTTATTAACACACATTCTTTGGTGAAGATGGCTATACGGTTGGCTCTAGAACCAAGAATTTTAATGCAATCATTATTTTAAATACTATGCAACTGGTTGTATCCACGTAGAATATATTCACAAACTGTGTGAACAATTGCTTTCTTCTAGAGTTGTAATACACATATTCATTAAGAAACAATAACAATCTTATTTTAATATAAGGGAAACTACAGGCACAAAGCTTGAGCTTCGTCAAATGTATCACTGTGAAGTTGGAGTGTAAAGGAAAACAGCAAAAAATCAGAAATATTAAGATAGCCAAACTTGATAGTTTGAATCAGAATTTAGAGTGAAGTTATTTGAGTTACGGCCACTTGAGAGCGCCTGCTTATTGGGCAAGTGCAGTGACCGGGAAAAGGGAGATAGATTTACCTCGCGTAAAGTTAATATTTTAGTATTTATACTTCTACTGATAGCAAAAAATAATATTGTATTTAAAACTTGTGAAAAATAATGTCCCTCAGCGATATTATATTGCCGGCATCTGCGTAGAAAATCCTGTATTTCATCTTTCTTTCGTAAGAACACGTTTCTTGTCATTGAGAAGTCCTGTCTCTTAACAAGTTGGCGAGTGGCTTTATACCTTGCCAAGATACTTTCTTACATGTCTCTGCACCACTGACCGGCAAGAATCCATTCTTACACATGTATCGTGCATAAAAATCTGTTCCTTTATTTTTTAATAGTGTTTAACGCCCGTTTTTACTACTGAGGCATCACATGCGGTGAACACTGATGATACATGCGATGAAATGATAAATTGGGAAAGGATATTTTTAAGGAAGGAAACCTTTCAGGCCTAAGATTATGCCCCCCCCCCCGACATTCGCCATTTATGAGGACCGAGGAAAAACTGGAAAAAAACCAGTCAGGGAGGACGGCCTTGGTGGGAGTCAACCACGGATCTCCCGCTCACGAGTCCGTGCCTTAACGACCTTGGCCATCCGTAGCGTTGTTTTCTGAGGCACCACAGGCAGTGGACACTGATGATACACGAGATGAAGTGATAAATTTGGAAAAGTTTTTTTTAAAGAAGGAAACGTTCCAGGCCTAAGTTTAGGGTATCTACCCGGCATTTACCATTTATGAGGAATAAGAGAACTTGGGAAAACCTCAGACAGGGAGTACGATCTTGGCGGAAATGGAACCCCAAAAATCCCCCTCCGAGTCAGCGCCGTAACGATTTCGGCCCGTAGTGGTAAAAAAAATCGTTCGTGAAGATTATGTATATTATGTTTGTGTGTGTGTGTGTGTGTGTGTGTGTGTGTGTTTGTGTTTGTGGATGAAATGAATTAATAGTGTTTAACGCCCGTTTTTACTACTGAGGCGCAACAGATGGTGGACACTGATGATACATGAGGTTAAATGATATATTGAGAAAGGATATCTTTAAAGAAAGAAACGTTCCAGGCATAAGTTTAGGTCCCACCTCCGGCATTTGATATTTATGAGGACTGAGGAAAACCTGGAAAAAATCCAGTCAGGGAGGACGGTCCTGGTAGGAATCGAACCCTAAGAATTCCCGCCCACGAGTCCGCGCCTTAACGACCTCGGCCATTCGTAGCGGTGTGTGTGTGTGTGTGTAGTGGCATAACCAACGAAGAAAAAGTACCACATAATTTACACAAGCAATAAACTATAAACTGCTACCTGCACATGCACTAATGAGTTTACGACTGGCATCTCCCATGTATGCAGCCGGCCAGGCCATAACCTATATAACAGACTATGTTTTCTCAATACAATGCCTATTTAGCTGAGAAAGTCAATTCCAGCACTTTATACACGAGTTAGGAACATGTTTACTAGCTGGGACGTAAATCAGTGCATGAGCGGAAAGCACGATAATTTCCCTTGCGCATCTGAGTACAAATGTATTAAGAAATGTCGAAGTCAGTAATAAATAATGTTAAGCCTTTTGGGATTAAGTATTACCGTAGCCATGCTATCTCCAATCAAATTGCCGCGGCAATTCTCTTGTTACTGACCCAATGTGATCTGTGTAGAGTGGGGTGCCTTAATCCTGCTCGCTCATATAGCAAAGGTCGTTTAATTTCAATGAGCTAAAACTCATTGAGAGCCCTGAGCAGAATACGAGATAGGAAAGCAGTGTACTGAGCATTTTGGGAACCTGCAGAGATTTCGTAAGGAATTTTGGGGCGTGATCCCACGTTTCGCATTAAAATGGAACTTCAACAAGGGTGGCGGGCTAGAGGGAAGAAGGGGGAAGGAGCGTTCATGAAGAGAGCAGCGATGCGGAAGAACGGAGAGGATTTTGCTCTGCCTCTTGTATAATGGATTATTTTTAACAATATACCAACATTGCGGTCGCAAATTAGCGAACCCAGGTCATGCAACAGGCTTCTTAGCTATAAATCACTGATCCCGCAAATAAAAAGTACCACGCTTATTGTGGTCTTCGTTTATTAATAGGTAAGCTTAATGAAGTCCAGTAGCTTCAAAATACGCAACTTAAATATCAGAAACTTCCTTTACGTTTTCCTTTGTGTAATGTAAGAGTTTCTAAAACTTTTTCTCCTTTAGTTTAAACAAAATTTTGTTACAATTATTCATGTGATAGTTGCCGAAAACGAATAATTGACTTTTTGTTTTATAAGATTGTGACATTTAAAGGCAATTTAAAAGGGCAACAGACTTCTGACTTCTATAATGCATGTGCAAGTACCAGCTAGTAGTTAGTTTGAGGGAGGCATTTTCAGCGAGTGGCTATGTGTTTGTGTTACTCGGTGCTTTCATTTTCTTTAAATTGTGTGTAAATAATTTGTGTTTGTTAGCTATGCACTACATAAATACAGTCTTCAAGAACGGGTGATAAAGCTTTCTTACAGAGAAGTGGGAAGGTAATTCTCACCAAAATATCTTGGCAAGCCTATTTCGAGTGGATAAACTGTTCGTCAGTTTGTTAAAAAGTTGGAGGATACAGAATCTCTCAATGATACAAACCACTATGTTCTTAGGAAGAAAAGTTAGAGGAATATGCCGTGAACGTAACGTTCAACTCTCTTATAACGCAGGCTGGAGCTAATTATGTTATTTTAAATACATATAAGCTTATGCTTTAGTATAAACTCTAAAATAAAATTACTAGCTTTACTCGGGACGACTCTATTCCCCCTGTTTCCGGTTGCGAGGGTGGAATTCCCCAGTAAACAGCCACTAAGGCAGTTAGTTACTCAAAGAACCTCATTGTATAAGTTCAAAATCAATAATACGACGCATAAGCTTCATGTTTCATTCCTGATCATTTCATATTTGGTCAAAAATGTTTATGAGCGCCCTGAAATCTACAAACGCCACGGACAAAGTTCCAGTGCCGTAGTGTTCAGTTGACTCACTAGGAGCGTGTCGAGCAATGAGCCATCATTAAATAGGAAATGTCGTCAATATTCTTCAGCAATGTTAGGCGAATGTGCTGTGTCTTACAGTCAGAGCCCGCAAGTTCAGGCATTTACTTTGGTTAAAAAGCACTTAAATACTGGAAATAGGCACTAATATAATTAAAATAGGTATTTACTAAAAGAGAAAACAGAGAGTAATGCCAATCATTATTGTGGAGATAGGCGTTTAAGATACCTACGGTTAGCCGAGGTCGTGAAGGCGCGGACATGTGAGCGAGAGAACTGCGGTTCGATTCCCGTCATCCCTGGCTGAGGTTTTTTCCAGGTTTCCTCATAAATGGCCAATGCCCTAAATTTAGGCCTGCTCGCATCTTTCCTTAAAAAAAATTATTTCCCCATTTATCTGTCATCTCTTGTATCATCACCGCTCTCATCTTTCTCGCTTACAATTGTTTGCTACATTTATGCAGCTGAGAAGTTTACCCCACCACAAACGTCCTAGAATTGTCCCGCGCAGATCTATTCAAGGTCTTCGCCAGGATTATGCAAAACTAAAGTACTTCCTCTCTATTTCCCGGTGTATGCACGAGGTATTCGTGCGTCCTTTCATTAATGAAGGTACTGACACTTAAAGAGCTTAAGTGAATGGGTTGAGGAGAAAGTTTTTGACTGCTTGAAAAGAAATAAATATAAAGATTTTCAATAGATATTTTTGTGAGTTGAACATAACTGAAAATAGGCAACAAAAGTAGGCAAAAACACAAATTCAAACTGACTCACTGACCCCAAGTGTACGGAAACATTACTTTTCTATCTTACTCTTAAATATATTCACCTGATAGAAAAACTAACTTTCGGATTCTACTTATAGTAGAAAGTTGGTGTCGTGAGTTTACGTGTGTAGAGAGCATTCTGTGAAGACGGGATCTTGAAAATTGTCACAATAAAAGAACAAGCCTCTATAATCACAGAGATAGTAATAGTAATGTAATATGAAAATAATAATTGTAAGTGGTAACTACGAGAACTTTGACAATTATTCATAAACGGTTGAGAGTCAACATTTGTAAGCAATTTTTGGGCAGGCATTTTTTTAATTCAGGCATGAGCCCATCACTACAATTCTTAAACCAAAATTAAAAGTAAGTAATGGATATCCACCTATGAGATTCAGGGTGGGAACATCAGCAGGTTAGATCATGCTGTCTTTTTCACGACGCAAAAAGCAGAGAGCATGATGGTTGAGCTACATAGAGCAGCGCACAATAACAGGTCATTATTATGCAAATTAATTTCAAAATTAAGAGATGAAATCCAACAGAAACGTGACGGAAAGTTAAAGCAAGAGAACACTGTTGTGTTGTGTACTACTGGAATGTTCTGTTTAGATGTCAGCCAAAACGTTATGAAGTAATGGAGATGTAAACAACAAGTTCATAAATGTTAGAGCAGATTGGAACATGAAGTAAAAGTAAAACATTTAAATAAACCAGATAGCATAGAAATCAACCGCTTTAGTGCAGGACACAATAAGTCAATATTTTTAAATATCTGGCCTATAAAATATCAAAGTAATTATGAAAAACGGGCACACACCTAACGAAATAAATTTATGTTATAAAGGATATACTAAAAACCAAATATTTTACAAATAAAATTAATTTTATGCTCATTTTTTATGATTTCGTTTACCAAGTTTAAAAAAAAAAAAAAAAAAAAAATCAGCAATAAATATGAGGCGAAAGGAAACGGACTAAGGAGATGCAATCAAATTAAAAGAACACCAAAATGTGTTTCAATATAAGAGACATTGCACAAAAATACAGTGCATACATTTTACCTTTTCATGCTTGTACATGGGGCCTGCATTGGTAGTAATTGGCTGCACGCGCATGCGTACAATCCACACATACATACAGGTAGATTATCATATATTATTTTATGCAATATTGTTTAGAGTTTTTAAAGCAGTTGAACTTATTAAACTTTATTAAGCAGTTTAAAAAACAGGGTTTCTAAATTCAATTCACGAATAGGATAAATTGGGGAAGATCTGCGACGTACGAATTCAAATATATTTAGGTATCCACCTCATAGGTAGCAGGGAATATTTCAGGAGTCTATGAAAAATGTGAGCATATTTTAGTACTTAGCATATCGCGCGGCAGCATCTGCACTCTATACTTCCATGAACATGGAAAGATAAAATGTATGCACTGTACTTTAACACTTTTGAGATGACAGACAAAACAAACCATTTCCAGGACAATTTTCACTTGCATTAGCGCGAGTTGAATATAACAATAAGAAGAGAAAGCTGATATCGGGAATATCCCAGGCGAGGATCCCCATTCTGAACGCAACAGATTGAAGAAGCTTTTATTCATTACCAAGACATGTCATAATGGCAAATCTGAGCTTTCCATAAACATTTCAGCAATCTTTCCTAATGAAGGAAACACTGAGCACTTTGTTCTGCCCATTATTCTCCAAATTCTGTAATAAATATCATCAATTCTGCTTCTTAAAAATAATTCATACTTAAGTGAAACAGAAATTCACACTCTCTAAATTACATTTCTAAAAAAAGTCCTAATTAAGTATCCTTCTATCAATCGAGAGGGGCCCAAAAAAGGAGCCTAGAGCCTCCCCTTACTTTACAGTGGTTTAATTCCAAGTGGATAGGTATGGTAGCAGCACTATCCAGTTAAGAATGTCTACCTTAACATTGACACTCTTTGCCTCATTGTTGGAGCCATGAGAATATATCAAACCTTTCTGTGGGTTTGTATCCTGCTAATTTGCAACAATCGGTGGCCAAGAACACCTTCACATGGGACAAATTACAGTTTTGTTTAAGTAGTACAACTTGTTCTTATAAGAAATATGTAACATTATAAAGACTGCAGTGTGTATTAGGTTTTTACGTTCTTTGCTTCATAACTACAAAGTTAAACAACGTTACTGTTCCTCTGTTAACAAAATAGAAGAAGGCTTCAGGTTTAAACTCATTTCTAAGGCTATACTTCACAAAAGTTTGTATTGTCTGACTAAACAAATCTGTTTCTTTTTCTTTCTTTCTTAATTAAAAACACTTGTGCTCAAAAGTGGCTCTGTACTTTTATTTTTAAAAAGCCTACAATATATTACAGGTTATAAAAACGTAACTGAGTAATAATAGCTACAAGTGCCCTTATAAGGGAAGGGTGGGATATAGGGCGGGCATCAAAAATAAGGAAAGGCTTAGACAAAATTGGATTGGGGTATATTTGGTTAAGGGGAGAGGACATTACACGAAATAGGTGTAAAATAGTTAACAGACGTTTGCGAGATATAGATAGGCAAAATATTTTGTCTCAATGCATAGAAAAAGTATCGCTTAACCTGCAGGCTCAAATGCATCCAGTGTGGGGGAGGGGAGATTATTTAGATATCTGTGGCAGAGAGAAAGAAGTGCTTTCGCAGGTTCAGATTAGGGGCTTGGAAAGAAAACAAAATAGTCAATGCTCTCGGGGAAAGAATTTGTCCACTGTGCGCAGAAAGCGATACATGGACGCATCTTTTGGTAGAGTGCGGGGAAACGGAGATTTTAGCATTTATCACCGTAATTTTTTAATTCCAATAGAAATTTGAACATTTGCCAGAAAGTGCTGGGGCATGCGAGATACACAATTTGAGAATATTTCTAGCGAAGACCCGACAAAGAAGATTAATGGCTATAATGAAGAGGAGGGGTTAGAGAGGGTGTGTGCGTGTAAATTCCATTCATGTGATATATTTGTATATAAAATTATTCATATAAAACATAAAATATATCGAAGTATTTGCATATATACGGATGTACATATATATGATGCATGTGTATGGCTCTTTTGTTGTTATAAGGACGATATTTGCATGTACGGCTGTAAGGCCCATGCGACTGTTGTAGTTATTTGAATGCATTCTAGAACGTCCATTACTACTACTAGTTCGTCATTCAGCTCCTCCACATCTTGTCATGTCCTTGCACGAGGCTTGCTGGCTGTTCCCTGCCGGTCTCACGGCAATATACATTCATTCGCAAAAATTGGACAATTTACTCTAGAACAACGCATTTTTGTATAAATGCCAGTTAGCTCTTAATGCGTTTGCGGAGTTTCCTTCTTCGGAATAGCTGCAGATATTTAAATCTATTGGCACAGTGCGAACAAAACAAGAGAGAGTGAGAAACTCTGAGTGATTAACTCTTAAACATTTACCAACCAAAGTATTCCCGAAACTAGCACAAATAGGGTTTCGTAATGTAAAGCAACGAAATAAAAAGAATTATAGAGATCAATTTTAATATTGCTAATCAGAATGTTTTTCTAGATATGCTGTGTGTTTAGCCGAGGGAAAACAAAAATTTCAGCTATTTCTATAAGGTGAAAATTCATACGACAAAATTTCTCATGAAAATACTGTTCATATTCATAAATGTTCATAATTAATAGTTATTGCAAACATTTGCCATATTGCTTGGTCATGTAAGAAACAGAAAGAATCGTTGTATATTTTTCTCCTTTTGCCATATATCATTCGCATTTACTGGTAAGTGTGCACATTAACCAAAGCAGCGGGGTAAACATTGAATAACTAAATAAGTTTTTCCTACAAATGCTTATAGTTACATAGCTTCTGTGTTTGTGACAACGGGTTTTGGTATTGTTGAAAATATTAATATATAATCATGCACACTTTTGTGGCCAGTGGTAGTATATTAATTAGCATCGGTTTAGTTTCCACCTCTTTCATTATATATTAGTAAACATTCCAAGTTCATTTCGTTCAAATCAAGATTATTGTCCGTTAAATGTTTCTAAAACTATCAAGAAACAATTGGTAAAATTAAGTGCACTGGAAGATACTCAATGCAGTTTCATAGTCTATAACAGCAACCACGTTTTTTGTCATTCCAATAAATTCCGCAAGGAAACAAACAAGGTTGGTATGTTTTATTGTAATATGAACAATAACATAACACAAATCGACATATAACTAAAGAACTTACTAAGATAGAGAATTGTGGTCCCATGTCTTTCTGCACGTGGAGTAGTTTAGCAAGAACTGAGTGCAATGTACAAAACACGCCTGTAGACCACTGCTATTTTTTACAATAGATTTTCTCTCTTATCCTCATATTTTTAAAGGAAATCAGATCAAGTTCAAATATGTGTATTAAAGACATATAAACGGAAAATTTGTTAACATATTCACGCATAATGGACGCCATTTTAGATTACATGTATAAGCTTGTGTGTCAAAGAATAGTTAGTCGTTCGGTCTGTGTTTTATCGAATTCTGTATTCTGTATTTTCCTCATTTGGAGCAATCTCAGTTTTCACTAGTTATCAACTTTCGCGCAAAAGTTGGTACCTCTACCAACTTAAAAGTTTAGGGCTTTCCAGTGCGCATTTGATGTAAGCGTTTCGTAGAGTCCATTCAAGAAAGGCATAAGTATGTTTATCGTTGAGAGCTGTTCCCCTATGCAGACATTAGTGTAATATTGCGCTCAGAATGTGTAAACTATCATGCACAACCTAATTTCAACAGTTAACAATTCCCTCAGAAAGTGTTCAACTAAAAGTCTTGCCAGCCGATGTTCACAGTACACAGCTGACTGAACGTTTAGCAAAACAACGCAGAAGCGAACCATGGGTGGCCGAGGTCTTAATTCACGTACTCGTGAGCACGAGGTCTTGGGTTCGAATCCCACCAGTACCGTCCTCACTGACGGTACTCATAAATGTTATATGCCGGAATACTCTACACTTAAGCCTGGAACATTTCCTTCCTTAAAAAAATATTCTTTCCCAATGTATCATTTCATCATCAGTGTCCAAACACCTGTGGTGCCTCAGTAGTAAAACCGAGCGTTGAAACTGATTAAAAAGGACAAAGATTACCTACCTGCTCAAAAAATAATAATAGTAACTTGCTGAAGCCCTTATATATTTTTGATACATTGCGTACATTGAAAAATCAAAAATTAAAATAAAAGTTCGCCTACTCCTTAACATGCATTAAGGAAACTTGAAATTCTTCTTCTATATCTCAATTCATGGTTTCTTTAACAAAAGGGTACGAAACCAAAATGTTCACTTATGGTTACATGATCATGGAAGCAGTCACTGCCTCTCCTAGCTCGGAGAACAGAAACACAATGTCCATGCTTCTGACAAGGCCCCTCATGCTCACGAATCAGGCGTCTCCAGTCATCCACGGGGATTCTTCAGGTGTTTGAGGAAGTCAATTTCACTTTCGTACGCGTTGTTTAAGTTGTCCCAGTCTATTCAAATGCATTTAAATTTGAACTCTTGGTTGGCCATTCCATTGTTCGCTTAAAGTTCTATTGAATTTTTGAACAACATTGATGCCATGAGCCTTTGCGTTATAAATTATCATGCATATTCCCAGTTTTCCTCAGTTGAGAACAACATGTCGTACTTTGCTCTCATTTAAACACTGTCTCCCATTTCGAACGATATTAGATCAGTTTTTGTACCCCAAACTGCCCACTCCGTAACAGAACCTCATCTAAAAGTAACAGTAATTTGAACTCCCTTCTTCCCTGTGGTCTTCACACGCGTTGCGGCCATCTGAACCATCCAAAGAGGAAAAGGACTCGTAGCATGGGACGCCAGTGTCTCATTGCACGATGTTTTCTTGTCAAGGTATTAAAGTAACCTCTAATTAATGAGTTTCAAGTTTGGTCGCTAAGACACGCTGCAAAACTGCCTGTCATGCAGTAGTATTGCGGTCCCGTATGTTTGAGGATAAAAAAGGGCTCTGCTGTGGTTGCTTCCTTTATCGATCTCTTCATTTTTTCTGGCAACGTTTCTATGCTCTTGAAAAATGTTCCCAAAGCTTCCGTGGTATGATATCCTGAACAACTCCAACCATTCTTATAACATACAGCTAAGAACTTTCCCCTGAATTAAATTTAACTGCACAAGTGGCTTCATTGACTACCTGGGTACGCAACATGAGCTGTGTCATATAATAAGCATCAAGTAAGCAAGCCAACCTAAACACACACGCACACATTGTTTTTTGTTTCTTGGTGCTCTCAGATGTCTTTCACAAAAACAAACAAACGAGCGACGGTGCACCAATTGTTATGGAAAGAAGGATGCTTCAATTGGAGCATTTATAATTAAGTTTCTTTGAAATATAACAGCAGCACTTCTATGTTTTGAGCAGCGCCTAGCTATAGATTGGCTAAGGGGATAAATAAATAAATTATTAATATTTATATGCTGTTTCCTGTGTAAATACTCTAACATTTATACAAGAATATAACTTAGAACCCGAAACGTTCTAAGTTCTAAGTTCTAAGTTAAGTTTACTTGAACTTAAGTATACAATTTTATTGATTGACATCGCAGTTGGTGGTGCAGAATGTGAGATGATAATTTAGAAATAATTTTTGAGAAAATGGCAGTCAAGGCCTAGGAAAACCTGAAAAAAACTTCATTCGGTAAGAAAGATTCTGAAGAAAGTGGAAGCGCAAACCTTTTACGAGTCTGTGCTTTAAAGAACTCGGCCACCCGAATCTGTGCTGGCTTTCTTAGAACATTATGGCAAGTACGTAAGTTGTATTCATGTTTGTATCGAATACAAGGAAACATATTTCAGAAACTGAAGAGAATTAATCAAACAAATATTCATAGAGCATTGAAGAATATTAGTATAACAGAAGAAAAACAAAAAGAAAATTCATATTGATAACAAAAACATAAAACAAAAATATATGAACAACTTGAAATATGAATAAAAGAGCAAAATCTAAAACTGAGGTAACAGCTGGAGAAAATGTGAGATTGAAATGTAGATGGAACGAAATTGAACACGCTTGGGTTTTTGATGAGAGGTCATAATGAATCCCTCTTGATATTGATGTTGGGAATATTAACTTCTCTCGAACTTCATGCAAAACACAAAACAGCGTTTCCTTTTATTTGCACTCTCAAACTTTCCCAAACTCAAAGGAATGCAAGAAATGAATTTCTCACGTTAAAGGGCAGACAAATTGTATATTTTATATCTGGTGGATGAAATTTCATTCTCTTGTCCATTTATTAGTTTCTACGTCCTATATCTTCACTATTTAAAGTGTTGAAATACAGTATTCTGTTATTCAATTGTGTGCATAGCTGTTAATGTTAGGGTCGATACATAGATCATGACAACTGTTTTATTTCTGCTAAACATCATGCATTTGACAGCCCGCCCTACGCTCTTCTAAACATAAAGGGATCTGTATTAAGTAGTCAAATCATGCAGGAATTAAAATCACAAGTTAATCAGGAAATTCACAGGTTCAACAAAGTAAGGGAGGATAAAGTACCCTAAAAGAACTAATGCCATTCAAAGTAGTCCCTTAGATTATCAACCGTTCTTTTCCAGTAGTGGGAAAGGAGTAAATACCATCAGCTGTATGTGTTTCATTAATGCGTGTGATTTACCGCCGAAACGTGTCGCGGAATTTATTATTTGCCACCCCATATAAATTATAACCAACATATTAATTATTTTTATGTAATTTTTCTATTTTAATTATGACTGCAGTGCCATTTTTATTTTTGTGCATGTGTTGAAGTATTGTGTGTAAAATGTTTTTTCTCGTACCAGAGTACTGAAATCTACCCTAGCCATAAAAACTGACCTGAACAGCGAATCCTGTTGCCTATTGTTATACACGATGCAAAAGAACCGTTATTACTTGGAGAACTCTAAAGCAGGGTCCTTGAAAAACATGTTTGTTTCTTACACAGTTAGAGAGTTGTGTTTTTGTTGTAGTAGGTCAGGATAGAGCCAGCCAGCTACGAGGTGAAGAGACAGGTCCATGCCTCAGCTAACTGTACATGTATGTGACATGCTGAGAGTCACGTAGACATGATAGCCAATAAGATAGCTGAAAAGAACATTGTGCGAGCTCAGTATCCAATAGATGCGAAAAAATGTTCAAGATCCCTTTAAAATAATATTTTAAAAGAATAAAGATAGTTTCGGGAGACCGACGGACTGCCATGTTTTTTAAGCTGGTAATTTTTCGGCCCAGCATCAGTTAAGTTCATCATCAGTGCTTAGGGCGAGTTCGGTTCAGTTATTGCTTCAGTTCTGAGTTATCAGTGTTCAGTTCAGGGAGAGTATTCAAATCACGAGTTGTTGTCTCTTCTCTTCCCTTTCTTATTTCTTAAACATTTAAACTTTTTTTTTTTTTCAATTTCAAACATTCGCTTCCCATTTAAGTGATGTTACTGTCTTTGCGATTTCTCTCCTTCGGAGACGTTACGTCCCACACTGAGTTAATGGTTGCTACTGACTCAACCATCAGAACTTTCCTCGTACCGAAGACAAGGTTGTGCTTGTGGTGTCATGGAAGGTCATTCAGTTGTTCGTGAGGCCGCCCGTTAAAGCAGACTGCAAAGTGAGAACTCTCAGTATATGAACTTTATTTATAAACAGTGGCTTTTTGATAATTTTAATGTGATGTGGTTGTGTGCCAAGTTTATCATGCATCGATAATCTTTTTATTGATAAAAATGCACAAACGTAGATCCTGTTCTAGTGAATCTAAAAATGAAGATAATATAAAATTTGTTGGAGATTCCGTTTTGAAGAAGAACAGAATGTGAAAGGAATGAACAATCAAGAAGTGAACGGACTACACCAAAATTATCGTTGCTACAAAATAATAGAGGTAAAGCCAGATCATTTCATTCCACTTGATGCAATAATATTTTGCTGGCCCTGCACAGTTAAATATGAAGGGTGCGGTGACTTTAAAACCTATTCAGCACGACACAAGCAAGTACAGACAACACAAATTATCTGTCGTTTAAAACTTTATCTAAACAAAATTTCAACATCTGTGATTTTCTTAACGAACATGATATGTGTTTTAAATTGCAGCATAATGAAAAAATGAGAAAAATAAGGAAATTTTAAAAATGTTAATTCATGTCACTAGCACATTTTAGGGTCTATTTGGAATCATTTGATTCAAATAATCCTGGGAATTTAAAGCATATATTATATTTTATATTAAACAGAATTGTAAATCAAATGAACTTTGGAAAACAAATCAGCATGAGCTAATCTAATATTTTCAAGAAGAAATCACGTGTTTGAAACCAACAATTCACTCTTTTGCGTCCATGAAAGCACAAATGTAACAGAAAAATTTCAGTGGGCAATTATTGGACAATATTCAAGTATATATTCCTGCATTATATAACATTTAGGGCATTCTTTTCTTCTTACGTAAAGAGCTTGCAGATTTAACCAATTAAGCACGAAATGTTAAAAATAGGATAATTATGTAAAGTTATTAGTCTTTTGTAGTTCCATATTGTGCTATTTTCCCCTCTCCATGGTCTTCCCAAAATGTGAACCTATTAGCAGTCACTGATACTATCTGAAATAAATAAACAAATAAACAAAATATAATGGTTTTAAATATATACTCATTTAATATTAAACATAATTTTAATATTCTAATAATTAGATTTTCTTTTAAATTAAGTTTAATAGTATTTTACAAACAGTTATCTGAATGCACCATCGCTTAAAAACAAAATTGAAGGTTTAATGGCTTAAATAATGCCCAATAGCTTCTAATATATATTTATTATATATATTATATATTAATATATATATATATAGGCTGTAAAATAATCTTGTTACCACGGTAAATTTAAGAAAATCTCTGTAATAAATTCCAAACCTTCTAATTGCTAAACATTAGCAGTTTTTAAGGAACCATGTCACTATCATTTTAAAGAACACTAACAGTTTTTCCTATATTAATAGCATAAAGTCGCGTTTTTCTCTAGTCAAACAAAATGAGGTCAAGGGCCACATTAAAGGGACAAACACGTCTAGCCTCACTCTTCAAAACAGAAATTCCTTGCAGTGTGGTTATAAAACGGACCCATAACAGTAACCGCTTGTTAGGGTTCATAATTATCCGCCCAGCACTTGAACGACAATTACAGAGAATAAGGCGCCGTCCGTATTCATTAACCCGATTTCGCTAGACTAGGGAGCCAAATAAATATGAACCAGGTTAAGTTTGTTCTAATGAAGGAATAGAGAGCACGCTAAAATCCTTCCCTCTCAGGAAATAATTATTCTCCAAGTTGGGTAAATACATTCCGGCACATGAAGTTTTGGATGAATGGGATCGGTTGATTCCACTTTCTAAATTAACATGTTTAAGCAAAAACTCTGGCAACGCTTAATGCAGTGTCTCCCGAAAAAGGATGAATCATCTTATAACACTTTTACATAATTCTGAACGTTATAATAGTAATCGACATCGAACGGTCTGAAATATCTTTCTTAAAGCTCCAGAGAGAAATGTTACAATAAATATTAACATAATAACTACTTGTACTAACCTTATGCTTATTTATCATGTTTAACAACTCAGAGACATTGCATTTTGAACCAGAAGTAAACGGTATATTTGATTATTTGAATTGTTTAACGAAAATGTAAATAGAATCTGATAGAAGTAAATTTAAACAAAATACTTGATATCATGCATCTGCAGGCCAAGCTTATGTGAATGTGAAAATTATGAAGCAATTACATGTAATGCAAGTTTTATCTGCATATTGGAAAGTTTACTGCAAAACAAGTAGAATAGTCTTTTCTATGAGATTAAAAATGTGGACATCAGAGAGAAATAAAAATGCAGATTAGAGACGATAAATTAAAAAAAAAAGTATGTACATGAAATAGATTTGCACTTGCAATTTTTTTTTTTTTTTTTTTTTTTTTTTGAGTTTAATAACGACTTTGAATTTGTTGACCGGAAAAAAAACTCTATAAAACGTTATATAAATTAGAATTTCGGTCAAAATTATTAGATCAAGTAAAGTAATACAAATACCCTAAAGCTAAAGTGAAAATATTTAAATAAGTGGATTCCAGACTTTGATTGTAATTTAGGAACCGGCATGTAGAAATCACCCACCTGTGATAATAACGTACTTGCTGAAATATAAACAGAAATAGAAGAAAATAAGAACATTGGATTTATATTAAATGATTATAAAACGAAACTGTTGTAAACCTGATGTTGTCCATGCTGCATGTTAGCCGCGAGAGGTTACCCATTCGGCCGGTGATGGCACCTTTTGCCCAGCCCGAACTCTTCCTCTGGCGAAGTGGCTACAGGGCATGCGCCGGGTTCACCAGATTGGACGATAGGGTGTCGGCGGTTTAGCCAATACCGACGAGGCGCAGCGTTGCAGCAACGCTGACCGGGGTCGTCAGGTCGGTACGCTATGCCACCACGGTTCACAGGTTCAGAGTAAGGACGATAGGGAGAGACGGGGTGAGCGCCAAAATTAAAATTAAAGCCGATATGATGTTTCATCTGACTGCACCAAAAAGAACAGGTTAAGGATGTGAACTGACTCCAGACAGCCTTGGTAAGTCTATTTATACATGCCGCAGGGTTCAGGACATTACCGCATAGTACATGTCGTGCTCTCTAGTTTATTGAGTCTCAAGTATACTACATATTAGCGCCGCTGTGGCGCGCATCTAAATTACCAGGACTCATTTTACGTTGTTAGCTGTGGCGAGCTTGTTTTAATGGAGGTAGCGGGTTGACGCTACAGAAACAAATGAGGGTACCAGCTGATAAAGCTAAAAGAAAAATCCAAGAGATTGTGGTAAGAAAATAAAATTTAAAGGGGTAGATTTAAAATATTTAGGAGTTCTTCTAAGCAAGAGTCTCAAAGTGGATGTATTAGGAAGTCAGAATTGAAAATATACAAATGTTGTAAAAATTTGCAATTACTTAAAACTAGGATTGAAAGTAGAAGCTCTAAATTTATTAATAATTATAAAACTTAATCAATTCCAGTGGTGACCTATGCCACAGATACATGCGTTATCATAAGCACAGATAAAGAAATATTAAGAAACTTTAAACGCAATTTTATCCGAAAATGTTGCAGTTGAAATGTCAGATACTGCGATGAGTCGCGAAAGAAATATGAATTGGAGATAGAGTAGTACATAAAAAGGCCAAACTCACCAGACAGCGGCTCGTATGCCTCAGACTGGGGCATAATGGATAATTCAGGTCACCTATGACTATGAGTGTAAAATATTTTCCATCTGTGAGGAGAAGAAATCGTGGACACATATACTAGCTAAATGTAAAGGTATGGAAGATTAGAGGGAAAGTATCTATCACAACCCATTATGGGATTGAATAGAGGAATTTTTCGGGCGTAAAAATCCTAAGTATGGCTTCCTTCGGAAGGGAAGTAAAGCCGTGGGTCCCGTGTCGTACATTTGCGGCACGAAAAAGAACCTCAAGCCTGAAAGAGAGGCCTCTGAGCAAAATTTGTCGGCCGTTTCACGCCCTAAGTTGAATGGGACGCTGATGACCTGAGCTGTTAAAGAGCGTCCTTAAATAAATCAATCAAAAAAAAAAAAAAAAAAAAGAATAGAGGAAGATGACCATCCTGGTCTCTGCTGGCAGGCAAGGTTTTTAAGTAAAGATTTGAGGTTTAGATGTTTCGGATGTAGAATTTGGCATGATGATAGGAAAAGTTTGGTGGACTTTCTCTTGAGCACTCACGCTAGAGTAGTGATTTGTGATGCTGCTGGCCTGAGGATTATTGCCCGGCGGTAGTTATTACACAAGGCCCGGGTGGAGTATGACGTGGAAGGACTTAGGAAGTAGGAAGTATGTTCTTTATTTATTTAAAGATTGAGTAAATGCCTTACTGTTTTTGGAGGGTGGGCATGAGCTAGTCAGAAATACCTTGTGGAATGTCACGACTGTTGCAACGCAGGGCCCGAGTGACCGGGGTGTTGCCATCGAGTGCCATTTTGTGTTCTGATTAGGATTTCGATTTTGTTGAGCTGTGACTTGGGCAAACATGCGTGGATATCGACTGTGCAATTTACATTTCTTAATCTATCCCTTGTGACTAGCACAGCCTTGCGAGTAAGGCTGATGGGCTCTGTGTGGTTTCCTCTAAGTGGTCTAGTCTAGTTGTAGCGGTGCAGAGCTGCTCCATGCAATTTGAGACCATAAGATTTGGTAATTGACGAGGTTGGAGTCTTCGAGGGTCATTTTGATTACCCACAGAGAGGAAATCCTAGCTCAAGAAAAACGAGTAGCTGCTCATATGCGTCGATTATTTCTTGGAGGGCAGTAAGCTAAATGGCTGAGTCGGTCGGTTGGTCAGGTTGGCGTTGGTTACGGTTGTGTACACGTAACTAATTCGGTCTGGTTTCTGGTGAAGTTGTTGGCGATGACAGTAGCTGGTTGAGTGAGTCTGGCGTAGTCTGCCTCAGGCTAGCATAAACGAAGCTTGGTCGATGTCCCTGGCACTGCATGTAGCACAAAACATATGTCGGCAACTTAAGTCATGCAATCTGCACAAGCTGTTGAGGGCAGTAGCTTCGCAGTAATGGCAGAGGGCATTCTTCTGCAAATTAACAGTATCATCAGGCTATGTGAATTGCTGCTCTCTTCAACGGGGCGCATGCAGCCGGCTATAAAAACTAATGGCGTCAGAGATAGCGGCGAAGGACCCAGGGAACAGTGAATGTGGGATAAAGACTGGCTGAATTTTCGAGGTAAGTTAGTGGCTAATGCGCCGGTAGTTGCGTTGTTGATGTGGAATGATTCTCTCTGCTTCCCGGAATCTGATTTCTGATGTTGATAGAGTTTAACTCGTCTCTACTGCCCGTGCAATGAGTTCGTTTGTCCTCTTTCTCTGTCGTGGAGACGCAGAAACTGGCGGCTGAGGAGAGAGGCAGCTGAAGGTTGCAGGCTTCAGGCTGGTTTTGTGCTGTTCTTCTCACTCGACTCTTCTTGGGGAGGCGCTTTTTCCTCCTGACTTGTCCCGAGGACAAAGCGTAATAAATAGGGGGGGGGGAGAAGAGATTTAAATTTATGACTAAAGTGAAACAGCTGGTAATCGGGGAAGGTGGTGGAAGGAACAAATTCAGCTCATGTGATATTCCTAATGAGAATTTTTTTAACATTTTTGTTTTGTTATATTTACTTTATTTAATTTGTATGTTATTGTTGAATATATGTGTTAATTTCATAATTTAATGTGGAATATCCAATCCAATATCTTGATTAAATTGAGAGACCTAGTGCATTATACTTGTTCCTTTTGAAACTTTGCTGTATTGGTGCCACTCAAATAACTCTTCCTGTTATCACCACCAACACCACCACCCCCTCCAACGCCACCGAGAGCACTACTACTACTACATTATGACACTTAGAAAGACAAATACTAACCTGATTAGGACATATAGACCGAATAGGCGAAAATGGAATATCAAAGAAATGCGACTGCGTTACAGAAGAAAAAAGGGGAAGGCCAAAGACGAGGGAGGTGAGTAATACAATTAGAACTTTATAGAGGAAAGTATATATGGAAAGAGAAGACAACACATAGAGAAAATGTGTTGGAGAAAAATTCTGTGGGACGTTGAAGGTCACGTAGGGATGCCAAATAATATTTCAGTTTATTTTCACTACGACTGTAAATGTCACCTCATAGCAACATTTTACATATTATAATCATCAGTAAATACTACCTTTAAATGTAACTCACTTCCGGGTTAGGGTGACAAAAATATCTTAAAATAATTAACAAATAGATAAAATGTTTAGTAAAATAACCTAAAATATGTTTAAATTTTTATGAACTGAAAAAAACCTAAAAGCTATCTATAAAATTCACCCAAAATAACGTTAACCCATTATTTTCTTAATGACAGTGAGCACAGCAGAATTGTTACATCTTTAAGGTTGAAACAGAAATTAAAAATTAATTAGTTAATTTATTTAAACACGCAGTGTTTCTCCTTTAAGAAGGCTGGATTTCTGAAGATGTATATAAATGTTATCAAGAATCATTGCATCGGATGAAAAGCAGCATGTGGTGGTTCTCAACACATTTTTTTTTTCTTACTTGGAGAAACTGTTGACATAATAACTGAATCAGAGGCATAAGTTCTTCTTCAATGCTCGAGTTATCTTGATAAATGCAGAGGAAGCAAATAAAAAGAAAGTACTGAAGCATTTCTAAAGCATGGTTGTTTCGTATTTGACAGTTGCTTGACACAGGAACATCCACTTGGGTTAATGATGCTCTAACTTCGCTTAACATGTGCTAAGCAAGTATTGTGCACCATTTTCGGGCAAAAAATCCTGTAAGGACTTTCTTTCGTTAGTCAATGTATGGTGTGGATCAGTCCTCGGGACATAACAAAAAACATACACATTTCTAAGAGTCTGCAAATTCTGCAAATTTCTATTTCGTAATTCAGAAAAAACTTCACCTTGTTTGTCGATCTCCGAAGTACCAACAACTTAGACACGTAACAATTTTCTAAGCCATTTGAGATACGGTTATCTTCTTTACATGTACTTTTACCCGCATCTTATTAATGGTGTTGTGATATTGTGACAGGCAATTCTTCCCAAGAGTTAATTTATTTGAAACAGGACATCCAGAACGCTCTTAAACGTTTCTTTGTCCGGTGCCCAAAACGGGGTGTTGGCAGAAAGCTTCACAAAAGTGTCTGCGAAAATCTGACGATTTATTGTCCTTCACGGATACACTTGTAAACTTTGCGTGGATACTTTCTTGTTAGCGAGCTGCACTGTCCTTAAATGTTTGTAGTGGCTCACAGATTGCTGCACTGTGAATCTTTTGGGCCGATATATTCGTTTCTCAAAGCTTAAATAGAAAAAAACTGCTTTGAATGTGATACAATTTTCTTAAATGAAACAATTTAGATGACTTTATTTTACTCTTAACTGAATGAAACTACAGGAACATAAAACCAAACTTTTCTCTATGAAGATCTTACAGCGTGGCAGTGCAGCGACAGTGATTAGAAGGCACTCAACAGGTACATTGTCCACTAACATGTGGCTTTGTTTCTATACAGGCGTGGTCATAAAGGAGTTATCAATACTACGGACATCAAAGCAATGAAAATTTGTTATCACATGATTAAAATGAACGAGTGAAACAATAACAATATAATGATTCTATTTTATAGTTAGACTTAAGGTGCGCATTGGTGAACTATAGTTGTTACAGTTTTCTGAAAGTTGAATTGCATTAGTTGAACATCTGTATTTTTATTAAACAATTTTCTGTGAAATACTTACCATGGAAGTTTAGAATGAGCACTGCTACTTATAGCAAAAAGGTTACTTTAACAATGATGCAGTTAATTCATCAGGTCATAACACCACGATAGAATACAGATATCCCCTTTCATAATGGAGAAATATCTACCTTTAATATTAGGTTCCTAGCAAACTGTGAACAAACTGAGATTAACGGTGACTATAGAATTGCTCGCACCAAATGCCTTCTCCCTGCTGACCAGATAGCTTAGCAACCAGAACTTAATTCCCAAGTTTCCTTGCATGATGAAAATGTCGTAGTGTGCGGAACTATAATTGCAGTATGAATAACATGCTCCAAAATACATTTTAAATTCAGCAGGTGCAAATGCATGCACAGTATTTTGAGCAATTGCAAGATAATAACAGAAAGTATGGGTATTTTCAACAAAAGTCTGATGCTGTTAACAACCCGTGATACTTTGGAGGCTCTAAGGGAGATTTATGATGACAGGATAATTTCTAAAGGGTTATGGCTCTCACGTTCCCCAGATCCTACCACGTGCGACTATTATTTACGGGGAACCCTAAAGTATAGAGTATACAAAAATAACCTTACACTATAAATGTGAACTGAAAGACAATATAATAAAATAACTTCGAAAATTTCGGATGTAGAATTTTTGCATGTGAGTGCTAATTTTATTATATGTCATGAATATGGACGGAAACACACTTTAGGTGTAATTTTACTAAACAAAGTTGTAAGCGCGGTTAGTATACGGTGATCAATACGACCGGCCCTTCAACAGGCTCATGGAAATTACTTATTATTATAAACGAATGTGATAAGTGCAAAATCGAAAACTGGTCACCCACTAACGCTCTTCCTTTGATATCGTCGCAGTACATCAATAGCTGTCAAATAAACTCCTTATTTATTAAATGAAGCTATGACAGTGCGGAGGTTGATGGGCGTTTGATTAATGATTAGAATAGGTCAAGGGTAGCTGCTATAAACACGCCCAATCAGCAGCAAATGTCACGCTCACACCACACTAGCTTATCTCGCAGTACGCCCGTAGCACACGGTCAAGTTTTAACTTTGGAAATACGGACTTTGAATATGTCTTTGTTACGAGAACATTTATTCAGATACAACTTTCTTGACATTTATTAGTGGAGAATCAAATCTAGTACTCTCCAGTACTCTCTTATCAAAATTCGATAATTTTTTCTCCGCAGCCTTCCTCAGGAAAGGAAGAGAACGCTCAGATTACATGAAGTAATCACTATAACCACTTCAATTTGACTCCTCTGGAAGGTTCTGAGAGAAAACCTGCTGGACGCTGAAAATGCTGTTAGCAGAACTGCCATCGTTTTCTATTAAATATGTTGGTGTGAGAGAAAAGTAATATTTTGTTAATTTCTGCTACTGCAGGTTTTCCATTGACAAGAATACTCCAGATGAAGTGGACTAGGTTTTTCTTATTACGTTATCTTCCTCTAGATTTCATCCTGCGGCTCTAGAAAAGATCATCTAAAGCCGCTAGCATAATTGTAAGGTTTAAAATTCCAAATAAAATTATTTTTAATAAAATGTGCCTTCAACTTTGGAAGAATTTTTATATTGATTGCCGACACGAACTGTTACATTAAGAAGAAAGAAACCTACAAGCTTGAAGACAGAAGGAAGGAAAATACTCGCGTGAAATAGTTCACAATGGTTAATTACGATATCACCCACATAACTTACGTCCTGGTTTCATGATCATAGTTTAGTTTTATGTAAAACTAAATTTTACTTTCGCATTGCAACTTTGATATAACAGACGCTAGTTGCAACATTCCTGAGTGAATGACCATCTTCTTTTATCCGCAATCCCCTCTTATTTTTAATTTCCATATTTCCTTTACCCACGTTCTTTTTTGTCTATCTCATCTTCTCGGGGGTTTCTAATTAAATATACGGTTAACTTCTTCTCCTCTGGTAATGTTTCAATTGTTGTTGCTATACAAAGTATGACAAAGAGAAATTAAATTATATTGAAAAGAAAATGTGGTGCACATAATGAGGTATTTTGATTAGTTTGAAGATATGAGGTTAACATAATGCAGAGTATTTTACTATCGCATATTGTGCAGATGACATTAAATTAAAGTACGTAAATAAAAATAAACCGTTACTCTTAAAAAAGGATATTATTATAGTGCACGTTATATTTCTCACAGTGGGTGCTTTAGAGATGTTACAATTTGTATTGAAATACAGTTGAATTCTTATAGTAGACCACATTCTTTTAAATATTCTCAGAGAAAGAAGTATCATAGAACTGTATTTGGTGATCAAGTTGGAAATCTCTCAACAGGACTACGTAGTACTACCCATCTAATTTCTAAACTCAAGATCGCGGGTTCAATCCCGGCCAGGACCGATGGATTTTTTCGGGTGTAAAACTCCTAAGTATGACTTCCTTTGAAAGGGAAGTAAAGCCGTGGGTCCCGTGTCGTACATTTATGGCATGAAAAACAACCTCAAGCCAGAAAGAAGAGGCCTCTGAGCAAAATTAGTCGGCCGTTTCACGCCCTGAATTGAATGGGACGCTGTTGACCTGAGATGTTAAAGAGAGTCCGTAAATAAAACAAATAAAAAAAACCGTTCATAATTCGAGGCCGCTTTTGTGTGAACAAACTTCCACTTTCATGAAATGTTAGCTTACTACAAATATGAGCTGCTAAAAAGACGTTCTACATGTCTCATTACTCCGAATTTTCGTACAGAATTAATAAACTAAGAGTTACAGTGTACTGCGTATTTGATCTTCAATTCTGATGTTAACATTGAATATATAGGATGGAAGATCACTTTTATGCTTACTCTGTCTAATATCATTCCATGGCATACGCTCGCGATACAAAACAAACTCAGCCTCCCTGTATATCTCTGTGAGTATTCTTCTCGCCCAGGATGTGCAGTTTCTTTGGTCTTCTCTATCTGCAATCATTCTTCGCATTTCTTCATTTCTTATGTGGTCACGCTTTCAACTTCTTAATCTTAGGACAGAATAGGATCGGATGGTCTACAGAGGAGGCCGCTTAAACGAGACCATTGTGCATTTATCCTACTGGGGCCTCCCCCGTGAGAAGAGGGTGAAATGCAGGATACATCGGGCGATCAGAATACGTGGAGGCAATGCAGACGCGGATCCAGATGCAGCGCCGGGACCTCCTATAGTGCAGCGAGTTCATCTCCGGTCCCTTCGGGTGGAGCTCGAAGAGGCCCCATGTAGACCCCACCAAATGCCAGGACCTAAACTTCGCCTGACTCTTCGGCCTTGTAACTGCAACTATGAAAAGAAAGGAAATGTCATAGCGGAAAATTCGTAGAATGTAAATTTCCATTCCAGTATTCGCCTAAGTGGCCGGGGAAAACCACGAAAAAATCCAAGATGAGGATGGCCGGCCCAACGGAAATTGAACTTGGGACCACATGAAGGAGAGTATCAAGCGTTACCACCTGAGCCACCCTGCCCGATAATTCTGGCTTTAGTCTGAAATTATAACGTATTTCCAAGTCAAAGTTATTTATCCAAAATGTTATTCGTAAACAAGTTTTATTTCCATGATTTCGTCAACTAAATTTTGTCAATATATATTTTAGTATCTTTCAATAATCATTTAATTCACTATATTGAATTTAAACACGATACATCTTTCTTGCGCTGTTCACTTTTGTTCTGTATATACATTTCTGCAATGTTTTCTTTGTTATTAACAGTTGTTCCTAGATGTGATTTTCTCAATTATCTGCTTTAATGTAAATAAATTGATAATGGAATATAAACATTTGTTTTCTCAAGCCTTATCATCGTTCTATTCAAAATATATTTTATTTCATGTACACTTGTGCTATTGTGTGCCTATAGAACTTGCTTGTTTTTGTATTTAGAGACACATAATCTTTCCTAACCTATTAACAAGATAATGGTGAGATCAAGAGTACCTGGATGCCCTATAGTGGAGCTGGAAGTCCTGTTGTAATGTTCAATCGGAAAGTAATTAGCTCAACATGACAGTGATTTGTATGCAGACACGATTCAGGTGTGTCTACTCGACGTCCTAATTGTTCAGAGAGCTGGCACAAGGTTCTGTTCCACCCTATGGTAGGCTTTATTAACTTTTCTCTCCCCAGTGTCTGACAAAATCGTGTAACTGCCTTGGCTACATATTGCTCTGGCGTGCGTGCTCTGGTTCCTAAACGGTCAATTTTACGATATACCGAGTCTTTCATAAACTTCTCAAAAACAGAGGGACTTTCAATTGACATCCAAGATCTTTGTGTATACTGAAGACATTTATGGCATTTTCTTGCAAAATCAGCTGGGGAGATTTTAAAACTGGAACTTATTCCATCGCCGACATTATTATATAAAGTGCAAAAGTGTGTCATATAGCAGTCTTCAGGCCTGCGATATCACGCGTCCATTTCATATACAAGTATCCTTTTTATTAATTAAACTTTCCAAAATGTAAACTTTTTCACGTAATTACAGCATGTCCTATTTTATGCATCTTGCTATACTTACTCGCGTATGAATTTGGTAGTTTTTTTCATTGTATGGCTTCATTTCGTTTTTTACATATTCATGCCTTTTGTTAATAATTAGTTATCTAAGCGCATATAAAAACAAATTTAATTTCCCTTTTTCGGCTGTACATGAGAATGAAGTAATATGTTTCTCTTTTCACAGATGTCACACAAAATGTACAAGCACATCCATCAGCCGACTTTTGCATCGACTTTGTCGCCGGTTGCTGTTTATCTTTCCTTTTGACAACTACTTCACACGCTCTTAGAATTGAAGCAATTTGCAGTCGAAATCAGAGGCACAAAAGCAGAGCGCGAGTTATTTGCCTTATGAGAGAAGGCTGAGTAACATTGTATTGCTTGATTGCGAAATATAGTTCTAGTACAGAATAGAGCGCTCTAAATTTATGTTTCCAGAATCATCAGCAATACAAAAATAGGAATTATAATATTCCTCGAATCAAGAAGATGCTAATAATCTCAAATATTAATTTACTAAGATATTCTATACTATTTGGCTTCTAATTTCCTAAGATGCTGGGTTACGGATGTAAAAGTGAATATTCTGGCATGTCCTCTATTTCTGTGCGTGAGTAGCTATTGGTGAAAACACTTGTTTATTTATACGGAACATTAGACTGCTGTATAATAGGTTAAAAGAAACATAAACCCTGGCATCATTAATACAGTTGCTGGTACAATAACAATTCAACAAAATAATAACTCGTTATAAAAATAAAAGTAATTTATTTTTATTTTTCAGTAACATTTAGTTACCTTAGTACCAAACATTTGAAAAGTAATGTAAAACATTGTACTATTTTCTTGAAAGTTACAATAGTTTGATAACAGACAAGTTTGGATTAAGGAAAAAATATCCGCAGAGAATGAGATTTTCAATTTACAAATAAAGTTTTCCATTATGGTTAAATAATCCAATATGATGGATTTCTATGTCATAGCTAAAATGTTTCATTGCTTTAACAACAGCATTGAAAAATTAAGTTTTATGGGTGGAAAAACAGCCTAAATTGGTTCATTTCATACTCTATTAATAGGAAACAAGAGTGCAAGTAAATTGTCTAGACAATAATAAGGTAAGAAGTTATTCAACATGAAGCACCACAGTGGCCGATTAGCACATTTCTCTTTTAAATATATAGAGGATGTAAAAATACTAGGATTAATTTGAGGCCGGAAAGAAAAAAACCGTATAAATATACGTCCGGATATACTTTGGTTTCAAGAATTGTTATGAAAAATAACATTCAATGGGCTTTGAGGTATGACCTAACTTATTCAAACAATGGGTAATATCAATACAAGTCAATGTACTGATGACATTTTACCCTACATATGTTGACACCAAGACTTGTTTACATTCCATTTGTTATCCTTTGTATATTTTAACTGCTGAGGTACCACAGGGAGTGGACATTGATGATTACGGCCTGGATTGTAGGTTTTAAACAATTATGTTCTTTGCTAACTTTTAATGTATAATTATCCGCTTCATTACAATGGGAGTCACATGTTGAATTTTATAAAAAACTTAAAGTGTCTTAATAAGATGTTAAAATAAAAATTACTAAAATTGTTATTTTTAAAAAACTATTGAAACATGTTAAAACAATAAATAGTATACCTAAAGGTAAGATATATTTCATTAAAAGTTATTTTTCAAACATATTGCTCATTGTTACATTTTGCATTTAAATTTTCCTTTACTGTTTTTTTAGTATTGTTTAACGCCCCTTTTTACTGCTGAGGCACACAGGCGGTGGACACTGATGATACATTAGATGAATGATAACTTGGGAAAGGGTTTTTTTTAAGAAAGGAAACGCTCCAGGCATAAGTTTAAGGTACCTCCCCGGCATTTGCCATTTATGAGGACTGAGGAAAACCTGGAAAAACCTTAGTCAGGGAGGACGATCCTGGTGGGATTCGAACCCCAGATCTCCCGCTCATGAGTCCGCGCCTTTACGAACTCGGCTACCCATGGCGGTTTCCTTTACCGTGAAAATGTTTTGCTCCATTGTCGCAGTAAAGGAAATCGTTAGTGAACGGAAATCATTGGTTTTAGAAGAAAACTGAAGACATTCTTAAGAGCTTACACTTGTAGTTAGTTAACAGCGCTTGCTGCGTTAAGACGTCAAAGGTAAAAGGTTCCAAAAAATTGGATGATTCCCCACGATGCGAATTTACCACAGATATCAAACTTATATCTTGTCAGGTCAGCTTTTGGCAGACGCGAAAAAAATCACATTTTCTAATATCAACACATTTAAAGGAAATCGGGATCCAGTTCCAAACACTAATTTTAAAGTGTTCTGACTCTTCAGAAGCACATTTAATAGAAGTTTATGTGAGGCGTTACTGTCAACAAATATGTCATGGTACGTGGTAAAGAATCCAGTAGTCAATAAGTTCGTCAACACATCGGTGGCCGAAAGATACCAGACGAATTATTCTCAAGAAAAAATCATTGTTGCAACTATGCGAGGAAAAGATTGAATTTATCAAGATTGAACTAAAAGACTGTATCATTTTATTTTTGGTATATGAGACCACCGACATTTGTGGTCATTTTATCGACAACTTCGTGGTGGGCAAGTTAGACCCTATAGAATTTACTGTACCCCAGCTTATAGTATGAAAGCAAACTACAGCACCGTAGCCTGCAAGGTCACCTATCCTCTGGCTAAGCAGAGTATCGAGTTGAGAAGTTTTTCTATTCTTTTTTCCGACAGGCGGGCGAGTCACTGAAAAGTGTCTACTCTTAACTTGTTTAATACCAGGTTTTGCTCGCAGGTTTTTACACCGATGGCTGAAGAATTTTTTTTTTTTTTTTTTTATTTGATTTATTTACGGACACTGTTTAATACCTCAGGTCATCAGCGTCCCATTCAAATCAGGGCGTGAAACGGCCGACAAATTTTGCTCAGATGTCTCTTCTTTCAGGCTTGAGGTTCTTTTTCGTGCCGTAAAAGTACGACACGGGACCGACGACTTTACTTCCCTTCTGAAGGAAGCCATACTTAGAATTTTTCCGCCCGAAAAAAAATCCATCGATCCTGGCCGGGATTGAACCCGCAATTTTGGGTTTAGGAGGCAAGTATGTTACCACTGCACCACCAGGACCGATTCTGAAGAGATTAGGAACTGTTTCCCAGGTTATTTCATTCGTGAGAAGAAAGTCTTTCTGAAAGCTCCCAGTCGCATTCAGATTTACAAGGTAATGTTACCTCTTGCACTCATCACCCGCTCAGATCATTTTGAAGATCTCAAGAGTGTTCCAGACCCATTTGACAACTACAATGGAGCTAATCAGCCAAGCCGAAAACCGTTCTTCAGCATAAGCATTGCATCACTTAATTTATCTTTTTTATGCCAATATGAGTGATCTTCCTGCAATTATTCAGCGCTTGGAATCCGAATCTTTACAGCTCAAAGATGCAATGGAAGTCATTGACACAATTTCAAAGAAAGAAGTGTCAGGAGCTGTTTATTGAAGCTCGCAAAGATCCAGCTGCGTAGTCTACTAGCGGTTACGTCATCGGTGAGTAGTCCGCTTCTTCTTGTGTAATAACAGCATGCGGTAGATTTGGAGACCTCGTTGGCTATAAGTCGTTTACTATATTACACATTATTCTCTATTAAAGCTAACAAGAGATGAGCTATATGAGCTGCATTGTTGAACAAATGCATGCTTACATTCAATGTCGGAACTTTTATCCAAGAAAGGTATAAGTACGTTATCTCTGCGTATTCACTACGCACCATACACCAATTATTTGTTGAAGGAATGACATTTCGTGTACAGGATTAGGCTTTTCTACAAACTAATCTGTTCTGTGTAGCTTCTAGACCTAGTTATAGAAAGCTACTCTACTTACATTATCACATGACTGCAATTCCTAAACAAAAGTTACCTTGTTTCCTGTCATTCTTGCGCTAGCCGCAGAGATTTCTTTGGACTTCGTTTTAACCTCTCTCCAATTTCCTCAAGTTTCTCTTACGTAAACATTTCACTTACTTTCGCTTACTTATCGAGCACACATTCAGTTTCCCTAAATCTATTCACAAGATTACGGTGAGTTGCTGTAATACCGGGGAACACACTCACAAATCGCGGTCTCACTTTTCTGTGAGATATTTGAATCATATGAAAATTTTGTTTTCTAAAGTGCACTCACTTTTTGACCTTATAGCACTAACACAAAATAAAGCGAAAAGTATTTCACTTTAAGAATGTTTCTTTGTTATCCCTGCCCCCGATCTAGTGGATGTGGTGTAATTGAAAGCACAACAAAAAAATAATAACGATATGATCGTCCACCACAATACTATCAATGTGATAGCTGTATGTTAAACTGATTGAAGCATCAGTTCAAAGTATAAGATGATTGACATGGATGACTGAGGTCGCTAAGGCGCGGACTCATAAACAAGAGATCCACGGTTCGACTCCTGCCAAAATCACCTTCCTGGTTGCATTATTTTCTTGTGTCAGTATTCACCGGTAAATGTTGGGAGAGCACTCTAAACTTAGACGTGGAACACTTTCTTTCCCAATTGATGACTTCATCTCATTACCCATCCCCTGCGATGCCACAGCAGTAAACATGAGCGTTAGTCAAACAACATTTGCAGGCTCGAATCTCGTATCTGTTAAGTATTTCACTTGCGGTTTTTCCTTAGCCCATATGTCATGATTAAGGAGAAACTCTAACATACAATACAAAATGTTTGCAAATAGCATTCATTGTGGGTGCTGCTTGATGTAGGCGCCAAATATATCACGCATTGTTCCCTTCTTGAGCGTGCCAAAGATGCTGTTTATATCTTTCGATATACGCGGATCAAGCAACTTTTAAAATTAAAACTTGGCAATCTATTAGCTTAGTTTTTTTACTCTATTACACGCTCCAAAATTCAATATGTTTTGTTTTGTAGGACAAATCTTTGCTTACATTGCATTTTTATTGTGTATAGCGAAATTCCTCTATTTTAAGTAGCGACTCTTGGACAACCCTGCTCAGGAAAGAAGCCATATTGAAACAAAGCTGCCCTCAGAATTATGGGATTTCCAATTATTCCGCTACACAAGTTCAGTGGCGTGCATTTGTTGCCTCTACGAAGTTAAGTCATGTTGCTATTGTTATTTTCATTGCACCTTGCAGCGTGGTTAAAAAAAAAAGCATGTTTAATGACCATCAGCTCTTGTCTCATACATCCCTTATATTATCTTTGGCCAATGATAACCGAATTACAGAACGTGAAAAGAATACAAAATATCACATAGGTGGTTTTAAAAAAAGATGATGCTCAGGGGATGAAACATCAATATAATATTAGCAGTTGCAATACGTTGTGGCATATCAGGAAATGGCATTTGGGTTCTTACAGCTACTATACACCCCCTATGTGCACCACGATTACTCTCTTTCCCTGACACTAATCTAGTCAAACATTCAGTGCACTTCTCTTCAACCTTTTCTTGAGGCACTGCATGTTTACGAATTATTTACACACATGTTCAAATGATAATAACTGTCATTCTTCAAAATAGAAATAAAAAAATACCACAAACTTCGGTTCAAAAATGCATGCACATGCTTCTTTGAGTTTCTAGGATGTTGAACACGCAAGGAATGCAGCAATCAGAAAAACAGAACAAGTAGGTAAGGCTTCTCTGACTGGATGCATTTTGTCATGAAAATGGACGCTGCTGTAGTAACACACTACCCTTGAAAAAATATCAGTTCTGGGGCTTCAGTCTTCGGTACAATGTAAATGCTGAATATTTCGAAAACTGTGTGACAGAGAGAGAGAGAGAGAGAGAGAGATAGTAGGTTTTTAGTATTTCCCTCATAAAATAGGACTTAACAGAGGTTTAGATCCTTACCATAACTTTAGGCAACGGCTGTATCTTCAACCATGATACACTTCAAGAAGGTATTATGAGTAGTGTTGAAATTTGTTTTAACGTTAACAAAAGTCATATATCACATTCATTCCCCATGATAAGTAAACTGAAAAAAGAGAATAAGTCATTAAATAACAGGACCTCTTTTCTAAAGTTCATGGAGACGTACATTATGAACGCATCTTGTTTAGAGCAACAAAATATCCTATTGACAAAATAATATTGTGGCGTCCTTTTTATTTATTTATTTAAAATTTTATTTATTTTTGCCTGATGCTTAACGCCCGTTTTTAATAATGAGGCACCACAGGCGGTGAACACTGATGATACATGAGATGAAATATGTTGAGAAAGGATTTTTTAAGGAAAGAAACGTTCCAGGCCTAAGTTTAGGATACCTCCTCGGCATTTGTCATTTATGAGGAAAACCTGGAAAAAACTTCAGTCAGGGATTCGAACTCCAGGCCTCCCGCTCACGAGTCCGCGCCTTAACGAGTAGCGGTATTGAGATGTCGATTAGCACACCCTTTGCAACAGCCCGTAACAAGTGTTTATTTTTTTATTATTACTGTTTCATCAGAGAGAGTGAAACACTCTGAAATTTCGACATAATGAAGGCTCAGTATGGAGAAATTTGCCTGAACCAGAGAAGGATCGGAAGATTTAAAACGAAACACAAAATGTCAAAGATGATGACGTCGGATACAGGAAAGTGTAGTAAATGGATTCAAACACAAACTTGCACGACAAACTATTTGTGACGATAGCTTGTACCGTTATGCTGCTGAAAGATGTTCTTTCTTTTTTAAGTTTTTTTTTAATTAAGTGATATTATGGAGTAAATAAGATTAATAAGGTATTAATGAGGGATATTTTTTCTTCATTGATTATGTATTTATTTATTTACCGATTTATGCTTTCTTAGCCCATGAGTGCGAAAGTAATGCTGACTATAAACGAAAAACCACAAGTTTAAATTTACAAAAACACTAAGAAATACACTAGTAAACAATTACAAATAATTGCAAATATATTTTTGGCCTTTAACACTAATGATAAATAACCACATTTTTAACAACATATTATAAAATATCTATAGCAGTTTTAAAAATACTATGAGGGTGTAAAAATGAAGCTGTATTAAGTAAAGATTTCAGATGAACTTTAAAGTTCTAAAATTTATTTTATGTACATTCGAGGGTTGACTTTTAAGTTTTTAAAAAACTAGGGGAGGAAAAACATTTTGAAACAAAATGTTTTATTGCTTTTCAAAATATTCCCCTTTAAAGTTTAAACACTTTTGCATGCGTTAAAACCAATTCTCGAAATTTTGACCACTCTGAAGTTTGTATCTCAGTATTGTGGTGTTTAAAGTCTTCAACAGCTTCTTGAGGTAATGAAAATCACTCCCCAAGCATATTTTGTTTCATATTCGGGAAGAAAGAAGTCGTTAGGTAACAAACCAGGTGAATACGGGCAGTGGGGCAATTCGATGGTTTTTTTTCCTTCATATAATCAATTGTTTGACGTGCTTTGTGAGAACTGGCATTATCATGATGCGACGTTTTCATTTGATTTTTCCTGATTTCGTCAATGACTTCTGGCAAATAAATTGATCCTCTAAAGGAACGGTTGATACATGTCAAGTACAACCGAAGAAACAACCGATCATTTTCTTGGAGGTGCTTCTGAACGAACAACTTTTATGTTGTTAGAACCCCATACAGTGGATTGTTGTTTAGTTTCCGGTTCATGTGCATATGTCCAAGTTTCGCCACCTGTTACGATGTTGTATACGGATTTTGCAGCTCCTGGATGGAAAGTTTGGAGCATTTCATTACTCCAATTAACACAAGCGTTTTTTTTTTGGGGGGGGGCCTTGAGTCAAATTATGTGGAATCCACCGGAAACGGGTCTGTTCCACAGTCAAATATTTACACAAAATCGAATGTACTGCAGTCTTCGATATGCTTCTGGATACCCCTATCTCACTGTAAGTCGCATGCCCATCTTCTTCAATTGTATTGCGCACAGTGTCGATGTTTTTTTGGAATGACAACCGATTTTGATCCATCTTCACGAAATTCATCACTGACGGACGCAAGACAACGACGAAATTCTGCAAATCCATTGTAAACAGTCTTTTCTGATGGCGCTTCATTAGCAAAAGTTGAGCGAAGCGATTCTATGCATTACTGTTAAGTTAGGCTTTTTATAGTATCGTAAAAAATCATTCATCGGAAAACTTTAGGTGAAATTTCCATTTTTTCTCAAAATTGCTTTGTTTAAACGCTTACTGTAAACAAACCACTCGGTAAATTTCTAAGCTGCAACTGTTTTCATAATAACAAATGTCAATTTTTGCGAAAATAGTGATGACATATCCCAATAGCGCCACCTGGTGATCGTTTGTAAAAACTTAAAAGGTAACCCTCGTATTGTTGCAACGTTTTAAACATCTCCAATGCTACAGAACTAAGCCACCGTTTTCTTTATTTGGTCTGATACAGGATTCTTGGAGAAGATAGGTATGTCTGGAGGCCTCTTATATAGAACAATGCATTGACATTTTGTTTAATTTTTAATAAAAAACTAAATACTGTTACAGGCTAAAAAATGTTAAGATTTTTTCTTTTATCAACATTTGTGATGGGAAACGAGTTCAATGTACTTCGTTATGAACGAGAGAGGAAGAGAGTCGACACAGTGAAAGCACCCATCCTGTCCAATGAAGAAAACATTCAACACGCGCATTTCCACTAGAAACGTCATGACATAACTTCGAGCAACAAGATTCTCATTCTAACAGTTTGTGGTCGACTGCTTCGTGGTAAGTCCATGTCCTGTTGTTCAAATTTCGCGTTGCTTTACGTGTCAGTGATAAAACAAAAAATTTCTGATCTTAGCCTGGTTTCACGAATGTAGTAACACAAAAACACTTTGCTCTGTGGATTCATTTTAGAGTGAATTGCAAGAAACTCCTGTAACAAAGTCAACAATGACAGTAGAGAATCGCAACCAAAATAAGGCACTTATAACGAGGAATTCTTCATCAATACTTTGGGAAGATCGGTCAATGTAACTTTAATATTTATCCAAAAGTGCCTCAAAGAGATGTTAAATTTTCTATATGATGTGTGACAAAAACACGTTGGCACATGTAAGCCATCTATATCAGTTATGAATCCATTGACGCACATGTTGCGCTTTCCTGAGGTACGTGCAGGAACGTTGGCCAAGGGTGACAGAAGCAAAAAGCGATCGGATGGTGCAAGTAATGAGCTAGAGGAGAATTAACATTTCCTAGTAAAGTGTTGACTATTTCTATTTACACTGGCAACAGACCGCCCGAGGAGTCTTGATTTTAAATGAAATGAAAAAAACTAACTGATGATAAATACAATTATCATAACACTATTTAACTTGGTCAAAACATGGGTGACAAGATTTCTTTTAAGTAAAAAAATATATTTACGAAGCTGTAGACAATGGAGTGGTAATGTACCCTACATTAATGTGTTCAGTTGTTAACACTAACTCCACTTACTTTTTTAAAACTTTGGACTAGTTTCGGGAGAGGTTCCTCCCATCATCAGCTGCTGTTCACTGAATGCCGTTGTTCGAAACGGGGGATGGACGCCCGTTCGCTCCTGTGGTGGTATCTTGTGGTTCTAGTAGAAACTTGCTGAGTTCATCCAGCGGCGGAAAATCAAAGTTTTCTTTTCCCTAGAGAACGGAGAGTTTCTTTATAAATGACAGAACCATCCTTTCTGTAAACCATTTGTAGGTGTAATAGCTCACGATATTGGTAGAACATGCTGCAAATTGCATTGGTGGGAGAAGAATAAATGCGCTTCAAAATGGGCGAACATCAATCCATGATGATCACCGCTCTGGTTGTCACCGCCAAGCTGACGCAATTTTCCGTTAAAATTGCATCAACTGGGGAACTGTATGCAGTATCAACTCGGCACATCTCTTTGTCACCAACATTCTCAAGATGAATGGTGGACAACTAGAAAGTAAACTATGAGCACAAGATGATTTGTGACGCGGATAACGATGAAGAAAACTTCCAGACAAGTATTTACAAACCTCGGTGTGTCACCACAAACGCGAAAGCTAAAACAATACAAAGGACAGTAGCACACAATTTTCAAGTCAAGAAAAAGTTCAACTTTCTGCCAGGAAGTTGCTGTTGATGCTTTTCTGGGATAAGAAACGACCAATTCTGGAGCACTGTCAAAAATAAGACTGATACAGTGAATAGTGTCCGATACAACGCAATAATGGAAGAGGGACTTAAGTCAGCTATAGGGAGCCGTCGAGGGGTCTTTTCCTTCATAGTAACACACGGTCTTAAACGGCTGCTGACACCTTTGAACGCTTTGATAGGAGAAAAATTTGAAATTATGGATGGAAGAGTAAGTAAGTCAAAGAGGCGGTGTATTTTTTTGGGCACAAAACACTGCTAGCCATTAAAGTTGCAACGCATTGTCCGTGTTCATAATAATCATGGGGAAAAGTCTATTTTCTCGTTCGATTGTTAGACGGGCCCTACCTCGCTTCATTAGTTTCGCTTCGAACGCACAATAAGAGCACTAATATCCCGCACGCTGGGTATGTCACAATTTCCCGCAATGAAAATCTGACACCTGCTGTCCTATTTTCGACAAGTCATAGCCTCTGAGAAAACGTGGGGTCGGCGTCTCTTATGGAAGTTGCAATTTTAATATCCAGTGGTCTACTATTGCACTGCTGTAAGATATGTATTAAAATCTAAAGGATTGAGTAAAAATATCATCATTTATATCTCTAACAAAATTATCATTTCAATGTATATTTGCTACTACTTTTGAAATGTTCCAGTATTTTTATAACTCTATGATAATATCCTTATAAGTATTTTTATCTGTTAGACATTTGCAAGAACACAAATCAGTTTTTTTTTTCAAAACTAAATAAATTGAACTGTTTTATTCAATACTTGATAACTCCAAATTTCAAATAAAAATGAAAGCAGTTTGACCATAGTGTGTTAATCGAGCGGGAAACATCTTTGTTTCAATACTATAAACATATATTTTAAAATTTTAATTTTCTTGTAAAAAGACAGTAAATAAGATTTAAACTTTTGAAAATAAAACTCACAAAATTGAAGCAACTATGTTTTTAGGTCCCCTACACATTTTTGCTTTTCAAACGTGCTATTGAAAGATAAAGTTTTTTCAGGCGCTGTCTGACATCAGGCTGTCACTTGGGGAGGGAGTGACATGTACTTGCTAATGACTCTGCCACTAGGCCCTACGCCGTCAATGATAAACTTACACCGCGAACGCTTTTTAGCCGTGCTTTACAGTTCATCAGAACATACACATAATGAACTAACTAACATATTGTCAATTGAGAATCCAAAGAAAGCAGAAACATTGTAGTGCATACTTTATGACATCCTGTTGCTCTCTTTCATTAGAACTGTTACGAAAGGAAGATGCATAGACCTATAAAATATTATGGTTGTGAACATGCGTCCCACCATGCTTCTGCCGAACGCGCAGGCGGGTTGCAACAACCACCGGACTGATCGAATCCTGGACGTTTTTGATCCGTTATCTTCCCGCTCAATGTTTCAAGTTGCCGAAATCAGCTGTATCTCAAAACTAAATGTTGTTTTATTTGCAGTGTGTTAGCAACTCTCTTAATGTGCAATTGATATTGTATGTGAATTAAATTTAGCGCATTGAAATGTCACCACACAAGTTAACACTAGCACAGAGAAAATGTAAAAGAGAATCTTGTAGAGCATTGTGCGCACAGTTTTGCAGAAATGTCTTAAGTTCCGGATCTACTTAAACATATTACTGTGAGAAAATTTGTCTTTAAATTTAGGAAAGGAGGGTATAAAACGACACAGTTCCTAACAAAATATACCACCTTCTAAAGTAAGCGTATAGACATTTCAACAGTTCTATCCTGTAAATTTCTATAACTATGTTTTGTACAATATTGCTGATCTGCTGCTGATAATTTTCTTGGAAAACTCCTTAGTTTCGTGGTTGTGTTTGTTCGCACAACTGCAGGTACTGACACACATAAAGCTAGCAAGTTCCCTTGCATGATAAAATAATTAGATAGCAGCTCCAATATTAATAATAGTGTTCTTATTTTTTCAACATTGTGCAAATTCAGAGAGGTATCGCACATAAATTTCTCCGTGGTTTTATTATACCATCCTGCCACTCGGCCTATAGATGGCCTTCTGGGACCCATGTAGTAGTGGTAGCAGAGTACAGGAGGTAATAGCAATGCTATAAGTTGGTACTTGCCGGAACTAATAGTACAAAACACATATTTGTAACTGAGTATATTTTATGACACAAAAGAACGAACTGATTATTAGGAACGAAGATAATGTTTCAGTACTTCAACCTTGCTCAACGGTGGCCGTTTGTGCCTATACTCCCAAGGGCCACTCCGAGAGGAAGGTATGAGAACGTAGACTGTGTTATCCATATGACATACCGAAGACGACGAAGCCCCTCAAGGAGTTGGAGTCTCAGGCGACGGGACGAAAATTTTCCAAAGCGCAAGTAACCGTCAGACTGCACCAGCCCACTTTGTCCTGGCACTTCCGGCACAGCAGAGCGGAAAATCCATTCCAGGATTCGTCTAAGTTACCAGCGGAAACCACAAAAAACTGAAGATCAATATGACTGATCCAAAGGGACTTGAACCCGGAACCGTCCGAGCCGCTCCGCTCGTTCAAAGAAGGAAGAAATGCTAAAACCATTGCGTTCACATAACAGAAGTGTTTGCTATTTTGTCTTTGAAAATGAAAGTTGCTAAGTCATAAGTAGCTTTTGTGTAAGTTTCTCCTCTTCTTTTTGATGTTTTGTCTTTAATCTTCAGCCTTTATTTTCGATACTTTGCAACGTCTCAAACAGGGTACACGAACTCTCTCGTTGTATTCTAAAACTTTCATCGTTCACCACGTACTGATAGCCGTTTTTAACGTTATAGTTAGTTCGCTTGTTCTGAATCCACCGGATATCGATTTCCTGTGCTTCTTTGCTCCGTTTAGAGCCGACGTATTTATAAAATCTACTAATGTACTCTGTGTTTACGGCACCATTTTGGCGATTTTTTATCGTCACTTAATGACTGTAATTAAATACATATGGACAGCTCAATGAATGATATTGACATTCGATGTGGCTCTGCTGTACGTAAGGACATTTTAAACATTTTTGGGATTTAATTATTTCTTTTTAATGTAGAGTTCAGTGATATTCTCCTTTAGCGCACTGTGTATCTGCTTAATATTCACCTGGGTGCCTGGGAGGGAAGTTGTAAATGTAAATATTACTTTCTATTTCTTGTATGGTTAGACTTGTGATGTGCAATGTCAATCTCTCGGTTGGCGGGAGAAATAATTTGCTCCCGAGATAAAAAGTGATATTTTTGTATATAGGAGATCGTATTCATTCCTTTGTGTTCAGGCAATTGTTATTTTAACGGTGAACTTCCTCTAATTGTTAGCTTTCTGGTGGCCATATATCAGTTGACAATTTAGTTCAATGTCTACAGAGGCTGTCCCTTTGAATTTTCCTTGTTTTTCGAGTATCTTGCGAACATATTCGAAGTGCATGTTATCTTCCTTTCACAGCAATCAACATATGCAACTATATTTGTTTTTTCCATGAATTTTTATTTTATTAGTTAGTGTCGACGGTGAAATTTTTGTTCCTTAAACATTGCATTGTATTATTCCTGTGGTGGAAACAGCAGTAACTTTAACGTTTTTAACTATCTTTCTCCTGCAGTATGTTATTGCTTTTTGGAAGAGTCACCAAGTTTGGTTTTGGTTCTAAGTAGCTTTCAGTGTGTGTTAGAACGCTTCTGACGGATTTCTAGAATTTCAAAATAATTATACACAATACTTTTCATAGTGTTTGCAGTAAATTAGATGTGGGCCGCTTACAAAAGTTCATTCTGCACGAAATGGCTCTATGAGCCTTCACCCTTGCATAATACGTATTCTATCCTCCTGCCTGTGTCCTTGCATGAAGCAGCCCCATTTGCATTAACAAAGGAAGCCGAGGTGTGTATGGTAGGGATGGCGGTCTTAGGCTAACCACCTTGTTTCCCAGAATGTTCGTTTTCACCTTGCCATCCACCGCAAACGCCCGACAGTGTTAACTTGCCCCAGGATAGCCATGTAGCCGTTGTTAAAGTGGCTGATATACTACAATATGCATGTCTTGTGCATTTACATTTACATGCGCAGGCTGTAAGAATGTAATAAAACACACAAATGAAATCAAATTACAGTCGAATAATATTAACTTAATATAAACATCTGAACCTTTTGATCTCATTCTTTTGCGTGAATAAAACAAGATATACACCACTTTGACTGCAGTACATTTTAACAAAGTCTGAAATATTTTTGAAAGGTTCAACAAATATGGAATAGTAAGATATTTTTGTCCAGTTTTCTGATAATGTTACTTCAATGAAAGCATAAATTTGAATTAAAATAAAAACCTTAATGTAATATTTAACAAAATGCCCTAAAGTATGCAGAATTAATACCACTACTGCACCAGATATCTCTCATAAGCCGAGATTAGGCGTATTTGCCACGCACGTTTGGGGTGTATATTGAGGTTTGATAACTTTGAATAGTTGAGGTATTAATATGGTATTGTCCATGAACTTTCAACAATAAAGGAACCTAATAAATCCATTTTGTAGTCAATTGTGGCACACTTTCTTCGTCATTATAAAAATATCAGAGAGAAGCCTAAGGAAGTTTCAACTTTCCAGCTCACAACCTTCACATTACATTTGATCTCGTGTAGTTTGTTTTTGAAACTTCTTGCTCTTTGTAGAACGATATTGTTGTCGTCATTGTTGTTCTTTGATGACGAAGAAATAATTCGGTCTATAAGACGCAACGACCAATGCTTGTGAAAGATATAACGCACTTGATAGGATGATTAGGTCAGGAAAGGACTTAGGTTAGCCAAGAACTAGTGATGAGCCTGTGGATAAAAAAGAAGAACCTTTAGAGTCAAATACAAATAAAAACATGGCTAACTCAGGCTAAAATCAGCGTTTACTGTGATTAAGGTTTTATGCTTGTGATAGTTTTCAAGTTGTGATGGACGCCAATTTTAATGTGCATAAATCTACTGCATGCAGAACTATTAAAAACATTGTTTCACTTTGTATTACATGAGCATGCAAAAAATCGAAAGATTCGTTTTTTAAGAAAGCAGGTTTTCCCTGTGTGACGATATTAATGCGCGCATAAAGTCCCCCTGGTAGAGAAAATGGAAAACTTTACAGAATATTCAAGTGACGTGTACTTTTGCGAACACGATAGTAATAATTCTTACTTGCGTGTCAGTTTTAGCAGGGACAATGGATATTTAATTTGCGCATACTCTGTTGATGTTTCTCGGTATAAAGTTATTTACATCTGTTGGAGAGATCTGAATCTCGCTATTAAACAGACAGTTATCGGAAAGTTCAACCGGGTCTAACTCCAGTTGTTCTACAATAATTCTTAATTTATTTTTACGTTATTATTACTTTAATTAGAAAAATGTTGCGTTGAAAACAAAAACCACAAAAACTTCATTTTTTCTAGCTGTTCATTAACACATGCAGAGAGTGAAGGGATTGCTCTGACCGAATGAAGGTTACAAAGTATTGTTTGAATGAATACACCAGTGAATTTTTGTATATTTAAAGAATAGTCTACTTTTTGAGATCATTGTATTTTGGAAAAGTGGATTGTGGCGTTATATCTGGATGAGAGCTTCTTAAAGCGAAATCTGTATTAACTACTTTTTATAAAATTTTAGGCAAAGCATCTTTTGAATGCTACCTACCTCTTCATATCAATTTTTAAACTTTTTTGTAGTCTTATTATTGTATGTTCGGCAAGTGCCAATACACAATTAGTCATTGAAACTTTATATTTTTTTTAACAATGTTTAACGCCTGTTTTCACTACTGAGACACCACAGGCAATGGACACTGGTGATTCATGAGATGAAATGATATATTGGGAAAGGATTTTTAAGAAAAAAAAAACGTTCCAGGCCTAAGTTTTGGGTATCTCCCCGACATTTGCCATTAAGTAGAACTGAGGAAAACCGGGGAAAAAAAACCTCAGTCATGGCCGATTCGAACCCCAGACTTCCAGCTCACGAGTCCTTAACCACCTCGGCCACCGTTGGCGGTGCTACAGTTGGTGCTCCCAGTAGTGAATACAAGGCAATTAAAACTTTATTTATTTTTAATAATTTGGATTAGGAATATTTCCTTAAATGTCAGTAAAATGAGAAATACAATAATAAAATAAACTAAGGCGCTACAGCTTAAGTGTTACCGTAAGATGAAAAAAAGCGTTTGCGATAATAAAACATTAATATCAATAACTGAAGAGAGCATAGCAATAGTATATAAATAAAACTTTATAATTTTATATACACGTTCTTCATCTGTAGAGTATAAAAACATATCTATCGTATTAAATGTTAAGTACTGCGTCGGTTAATGTAAAGCGAGTAATCAGAGTAAATGATACTAATACATCTTAACGTCTGACACTACTCCGTATCTCCAGAGATGACACAATTTCCAGTCATATGCATGCCAAACTCTGCACAGTTTTTTCGAGTTGCTAATACACTTCACAACTTCACTTAACTAACTTAACAACTTAATACAACTTTACTTTTAACTAAAGTGAAGTTGTTATGAATATTTTGCACTTCTTCTTATACATTATGAAAATATTTTATCTCCAGAGGAAGGCATCTCTCTACCCTGGAAGATGTAGACTTAAAAAGCGGAAGAGCAGGTATAAAGTTGATTACATTCCATGAGATAGAATGACGCCTTTCGATTTAACTTCATTAAAAACCTAATTTGGAAGCAAAACTGGCCCAATCTTAACAAAAGTACCTTATTTTCGCACATGCTCAGTGCTTCACTAGACAACTTTAGAGGAATGCTTGTAATTTAGTGATATTTTAGGACATGCCTTGGAGTATGAGAGAACACGGTGAAATTAGCGAATGTTTGCATTAAAGCAGGCAACGAACTGCTTTCGTGTCATGGAGGGTGACATGGAAGTCCCTAACGTTTCGTAAATGACGAGTTCCAGAAGCCGGTGGTCCCGCAAGGGTACCGCCCCGAGGGCGCCCGGAGTGAGCCTCACAGAACTCACCCGACGCTATGAATGGAATTTTTCTGAGTGCAAGCCCCCCTCACCGGAACCTTCGATCTTGCAACTGATGCTATGGAATGAAACGGGAGAGGGAAAAATTAGTGGAAAGCAACTATTTAGAGGTAACTGCAAAATACCCAAGGTCAGGAGGGACCTAAAGGGAATTCAGCACGGAACGTTCCGGTTGCAAGTCCTAAGCGTTGCTGCCTGAGCAACCCTCTTGGTCTCTTCTGCTCTCCTTAAGGTTTTAATACTTGCACGATATGCACATAGCTTTGCTTTGTTTCAGCCCATAGACATGTGCTTGTGGAAATCCCATCTCAAGGTAATAAACGCCTAGTCCCCGTCCATACTGTACTACACGTAATGTACTGCTCTCAAACGATTCCGTTAACAACATAGCGCAGCTAGCTATGCCACACTACTCCAACGTGAGCGAATACCAGCGGCGGCTCGCGGGGTGCTAAATAAGATCACTAACTTTTAGAATCTTAAATCTGAAATTTATATTTGAGGGCTAATCGTACACAGTGCAGAGAGGAAGTTAATAAAAATATGTAGCAACGCACCTGGTTAAAGAAAAATGTTTTCATGGCAGCAAACTTATTGATAATATTTTGACTAAAATATGGAATCTACAAAATGAAGTTTGCTCTACAGAAAGCATTATATACTTTTGTGTTTTGAGATCACAGTTTTGACTCAAATTAATCTTCAGTCTACCCAGCTTTAAAATTTCAAATTTCTCTTCCCATAACCTCAAAGAAAAAGGCTTGGAATGTAAAAATTGTACACGTTTATTTTCTTTACATTTAATTAACACAAAAGGAAATAAGCAATTACTTCATCAATTCACAAGCAACTTACTAGCCTACCGCTCAACAACAGCTTACAGATACCTAAACAGTGCAGAAGAGTTTTGCTTAATAGTATCGTTACTTCAGTCGTGATATTATTTGACATATAACGTCAATTTTCCCTTGTTTTATTGGATGATTGTGTTTCCATTAATGTTCTGTTTCACCATAATTAATAAAATATTTTATTCAATTGTAACCCAACAACAATCAGTAAACTCGAGGAAAACTTTTCTGAATTCACATAACGAGAGATGACGTTTCAGGTGGTGCATACAAAAAGTCACTGTTATGAATACAAGGCCCCTCCTATCACTCCCGATCAGAATACTTCACCAGCTTAAGCACCGCGACTGCTAACCAAGTACCCTACAGATAATACAAAAATCTTGTTTAAGATAAAATATTTCGTATGTAAATTTTATGTATAAAAACATAATTATAGAAATTAAAAGTTTAATTTTTGGAGGTAGCAAATCGGCAACCTACTAGAGGAGCGTACTTGGCGAACATGCACTCTGCCTTCTCGGGTATGTACAGTACACGGACAAGAAAGCAGGCCTGCCACTTGTTCATACCTCTTGTATATTAAAGGTATATCCATGTCAAAATGCATAATTACGTTCATTAGTTCCAAGTTTATAATCAGAGGTTTGTTGGCAATCATTTGACAAAGCGTTAACAGAAAACAGGGAGAGAGAGAACACTGGAGGGAGAAACTGTGGCGACCAGGGAGAGATATGGAGCAGGGGAAGGAGAAAATAACAACACTAGCTACCATCATTATATATATACAGTACAAAAGCCCCAACAATCAATGCAAATGCCGCTAAATTGTTATATTTTAAATAGCGTTAGTGGAATGTAAATTAATGCTATTTGAGTTACTGGTCGAGAGAACTGGCTGTTTTCTTGGAGAAGCAAATCGAATAATGTATGCGCAGGTAGTAGCTTGTAGTTAGTTTTAGGGAGGCTTTGCCAGTGTGTGCAGCTATTCTTCGTTAGTTACACCTTGAAGAAGGGGTTTTTATGTACGATACCAAATAAAAACGGATTCTTTCCGAGAAGTGTTAAGGCGATTCGCAAGAAAATATCTGACAGTCGGTTCAAAGTAAAGAAACATTTCACCATCTTGTTACAATGTTAGAGAGACAGAATATACTATGACAAGAAAACCGCCGTACCGCCACGGGTGGCCAAGGTCATTAAGGCGCGGACTCGTGAGCGGGAGGTTTGGGTTCGAATCCCGCCAGGACCTTCCTTCCTGATTGAGATTTTTTCCAGGTTTTCCTCAGTTCTCATTAATGGCAAATGCCGGGGAGGTACCCTAAACTTAGTCCTGGAACACTTCCTTCCTTAAAAAAATCCTTTCCCAATGTATCATTTCATCTCATGTATCAGCAGCGTCCACCGCCTGTGGTGCCTCAGTAGAAAAAACAAGCGTTAAACACTAATAAAAAAAAATCCGCCGTGTAATGGGGCTTTTCTACGCAGATGCCGCTGAGGGGCATCGTTTTCAACATCTCTTATAATACAGGTTAGAGCATTATCAGTTTTTTAACATTTTATGTTTTTAAGTAAAAGTATGAATATTAAAATAAGAATACCAACTATGCGCGCGGTGACACTAACTCCCTTTTCCCTGTTACAGTAGCTGCACTTTCCCAGTAAGCAGCGATTTGGCGACCCGCAACCCAAATAACCTCACTTTAGATTAGGTGACCGTAAATCAGATAAGCGTGTTTATGTTACAGATTTATCGTTGCGAATTATTTTAACAAAGAGCTCGAAACTATAATATATATATATATAGAGCACCGTGAACCGCTTCCGGCAGTTCCCCATTAAGGCGGCCAATTAAGGGACATAGTACTAATTACTAGCGTTTCTCTTATATTTTTATACACCTTCGTCATGGTTTACCTTTCTAAACACCGCTTTCTCTTGATGTTTATGCAGCAATATTTTATTTTCTTGCTTTATTACAGACATCCGTTCAACTGTCTCATTTTATTAGTTGTTATTTAATAAGCTTGGAGTCTAAGCGTGAAGCTGTAGGGCGTATCCTTCAGCGTTAAGTTGAAATATTTTTGTTAGTTTTTCTCTCTATCTTTCCAGGTTTATTTTGAAACACAACACGGATTATCTGTTGAAACTCTAGTCCTTGGGCTTGTAATCATAATGAAGTAATGAGCATTTGTTTTTATCTTACTCTGTAAGTTGTAGTTTAATTAAAAAATCGACTCTTTAGTTTTACTTTTCCATTTTATTAACTCAGCTGTTGAATATTTCGGTATTTTGAATATGAACAGGAGTGCCCATTGAGTAAAAAATTGCTAAACGTTGATACGGAAGCAATGCAATTTCATTCTGGTCGATTTCCTTCGGCACCATATTTAATTTGTTCCTTGTCTCTGGATGAGAATCAGAGAGGGCTGAAGCCATTAGCAGATTGTGTGCATCCTCTCCAAGTCGCCCGGAACAACAGCGCTACTGGAAAATTCGATTACGATTTTCATCAACCAGAAGCACTACATCAAGACTGTGCAGCTCTCTTGAGAGACTGCTACCGTTCTTAAGACTTCAACATATGAAGGGACAATTCACAGCCTCACAAGGAAAACCTTTCTCCGATACCAAGTATTCTTTAAACGTACTTTGTGCTTTGTATTGGGTATAAAGCGAAAGTTAGGGCTTTCTCTCCTATTATACAGGAAGTATATAAACACAAAGTTCCAAATAAATTGCTGTACTTCACCATCTTGTCTTTTTGTGACTTAACCTGCTAAGCTTGTTTGTCATTTATCCTCATATGAGTTGTTCTGGGTAGTAAAGATTAACACAACAAAGACGTACTTTATCATGTGATCTAAATTGGCGAGCTTAACAAAAATGTGTTATGTTTAATTTTACTCCTCATTAATATTATTTTGCTTCATATCCTGTAGGTTTAATGTTTCTAGCACATCAGGTGCAATGTCAAATAATTTTACACCAGACTTACCTCTTAACGTAAATAAATAAGTTAAGGAATTAATGTGGTCAAACAATCTAAGAAGTGCCAAGGATTATCGCTGCAAATTTGAGTGCCAGATGACAAGTGTTCATAATATAAAGACTGACGGCAATGAGAAGGCGTTCTCTGTTCATGAAAATCGATCTGTTACATTGTACAGCGTTAATTTCGTTACTCATTACCCCAGTAATGTCACAGAAGCTTAGCCGCGTTTCCTGCTGTCTGGCGCAGTTGAATTTTTAGGTCGAATCTTTCTTGAATTTATGACTTGCCTCTAGTAACGGACTGATTTAAATAAAATTCATAAATAAAAAATGTCTTCTCTGTCAACCAAAATTAGAGCTATTGAATGCGGTTATTACATAACTTGAGGGCTGCTCTATCACTTGACACATTTTTAAAGTTATACATTTTATACTCTGTTCTCAAAAATTATTAAAATAGGAACAATATTTAAATTTCCCAATAGTTCATTAATATTTGTTGTATTTCATTTACAAAGAAAGTTCAGGTTATCTGAGTGCTTGGGTGCATTCAAGAAAATCTCATTTCATTATAAATAGATGTTTAAATGTAAATATTGAATTAAAATAAATAAATAGGTACATTCAATAGAAACGAGTATATATCACCAGACAATAAACATTATGTAATATTCTTGTGTCACAAATATGCTTAAAAATTAGCACTTATCTAAAAGTTAACAAATTATCAGTTTCTTATGAATTATGATTGCTTTAAATACTGTTTCTTATAGGTATTAATGTTACTACACCAAAATAGCAATAGGCTTCAATCAACTTGTTGCTTCAGTAAATAAGACTTTTTTCCTTTCTATTTCAGATTTATGGAAAACATGAAAGGGTGCGACAGGGGTGCATTGTACAATTTCGTCATTCGTCGTCATTCGCAAATCATCGTCATGTTTGGAAGTAACTGAACACGTATATCTGGACAAAATGCTTGAACGCAATTATGATAGCGGATCCAACGTGATTGTAAATTCAGAAACCTTTGGTAGCATAATTCTGCATCAAGGTTATTCATGGATAATAAGAATTGAGAAAAACTTACTTTTCGAACTTCGGCATACTTATACCTCTTTCAGAGGGGAATATATGAGGTATTAACATACTTTAGAGAAATACGCAAGCAATTAAAAGAGATATTTCTGTAAATTTAAAACGGTTGGTACAATAGGTAGCCAGGGACAAAATGTAATAATCGACTGTAAAACAAACGAGGTAAATATGTAGTTAATTTCTTTAACATAAAACGATAATGCAACAAAACTTTTAATTTGTCATACTATAAACGTTGTTCATGTCAAATGATGATAAATATTGCTCAATACACGCGTCTCGGAAAACGAAATTTTACAAACAAGAATTTAGATAGAAAAATTTAGCGAAGTAACTACCTCATTCATAAACAACTAAAATTTAGAACACATTAAAGTTTATGTTTTATAAATGGGAATGTGAATGTAAAGTGTGCATACACCTGAAACAGGTTATAAAGACAGGATGAGCACTCAAAACAGTTCCCTAGGGTATCAGGTCTGCATTGTTTGATATTCTATGAGTAACATTGATATACAGTGAATATTTAGAAAGCCTACTTCATTCCATAAATATGTTTTATCAAGTATCGAGTTGGGGTCGACAGTAAATTTCTGATGTAAAACAAAAGATTCGTCGGCGAATGCTTGTGGAAGTGTATGGACCGAGTCAGCTTCGCAAAGCCGCAGTTCCTGACTTGCGAATGTACGGGGTATCAGAAATTTGACACTAGGGGATCTTGATATGCGGCTGCCAGGCGCCGCCGCAGAATGCTGAGAGAATCAACGGCCCCACGACGACGCGAGGGTTGTGGAAGATCCTTGCCATGGACCAGAAGTCCACGTGGCTGACGCCACCGCCCCTGCACAACAGCAGCTGCTCCAACCCCCGCTTCCTGGGGACGGTGTCCGTCAGCCTCTGGGACGTGACGCAGGCGCTCTTTATCCTCCTGCTTTCTGCCGGCATCTTAGGCGCTAACTTGCTGGTCATCCTCGTCATCAACAGCCGTCGCTACTCCAAGTATATTCACTCCCAAGTGAGTATCTGTGCATGTTCATGTTTTTCTGAATGTTTGCGAATGTTTCATAAATGTTATTTTAAATGCGAATGAACTCATTGTACGTTTGCGGAATTTATTCTGAATTTTACTGAACAGCAGCCTCCTTCCCAGGTACTGTGATCAATTTTAATTCATTGGTTTAGTGAAAAACTACAAATACAAACTATCTCGAACGTTTTTAACAAAGGAACGTTCGCAAGCAAAGTCACTTCCGCAAGCAGCACAGTAAATGTGGCTATTCGAATGTAAAGCAAAAGACCAGCATGAAATCAAACATTGATGGTCTCAATCATAATATACCTTCCCGGTTTGCTGAGGAAAGAAGATAATTTCTATGTTTTCTATCACATAAAATTGTATGCACATTTAGGAAGCGAGTTGATTTGATATGTGGGTACTGCCGGCTGCCGCACGCTTAGTAGCCGCGTCATAAAACACAGCGTGAGCGGAAAGGTTTATAACTAAAACCTTGTAGGAATATTTTAGTTTAAGGTTTAATTGGTTCATGTTAACTTTGTATAATGCGTTCCCCTTTACTTCTATCCCAATGTAAACATGAGTGCATCACTCTGGGTACATGGCTCTGATTGGTTAAGTAGAAATGTTAGTGTTACAATCAGCTGGTGCAATGCATTGTTAGCTCTGGTTGCTATTCACAAACTTCATTAATAAAAAATTTGTCGCCACTTTTCAATTAATTTTTTTGACAGTGTTTTACAATACAATGCTCCTACTATGGCGCCTCTTTGCATTGAAACTGATTGCACTGTACAGATAGCAACATGTCCATAAATTACTAACAATTAAAATGCGTAATAAGGCATTCATAACGACTGTTATCTCTCAAGATTATTACAGCATTCACTAATATGGTTTTCTCAATGAAAATAACACATGTTAAAGTTTAAATTGTAATTTTCTTTAGAGCCTTCTGTGCGTAATATTCAGGAGGTAAGCCGTCCTGAACCCAACGAAAAAAAAAGTGCACTGCATGATTATATTTACGTTAGGTTAGAAGTAACATGACCTCTATTGTTACCGCATTATAATTATGTTTGAAGCCTAGTCTGCATAACAGTCGAAAACAAATTAATAAACTTACATAAGAATCCTTCATTTCTACCAAGAGGGGTTGTTAATTAAAACATATCACTGAAGAAATGAAGAAATCTGTCGAAAAAAGAGTCGTATATAGCGCTCTAATGTAGTCGTAAGAACCAATTTGAGGCAAGAATAAATATTTAAGAAGCATGCTTCTTATAATAAGCAATTGGAATAATTTAATTTTACATTTATATGTACGGATAAGAATTTTTATGTAGAGCCATCGAGCAATTTTATGCAAAGCGTTTGTCCGTTCATGTCGCTCTATCGAATTTACGACCATAAAAGTTTATATCACAAATCCGTAGACAGGAAGTGTGTTTGTCTCTCATATGCAGTATATTTATTCTAACTGCAGATGCCTTATGAGCATTGACCTATGGCAGGGGGAGCACACCAAGTTCCAGCTATATTCAGAAATTAAGAAAAAATTAAACCATTAAAATGGGCTTAAAAAAAGATTTAATGTTGGACATAAAAACAATGGAAAAAAGGAAAAGAATAAAAAATAAACGCAATAATGTCTGTGAGGGTCCCTATATGACTCTAAGAAGTAAAGAAATATGTTTGCAAGTCATAGGTAAGTGATTTTATTTTATAGTTATATATAATTCATTTATATATAGTTACAAATGATATAACTATATAGCTATGAGCTATATCACCAGTATAGCTCAAAAGAAATATGCAGGGACAACGCTAACTGAATAAATACACGTACATAACAGTAAGCATTAAATTAATCACCAATTAAAATTATTCAATTATATTTACATTCTATTTTAGAATTCACAATTAATATTAAATATTTTATAATGAGTATACAGAGGGTGCCAAAAATGTATACACACTTCAAGCAAAGAAAAAACTGTGTTAACATAACAAAACTGAATTCACACAAACAGAAAATGATGAGCACTAATCATCTGACTTTTACAGTTACAACAGTTGCCCAAAATGCCCATCATCGGCGTCAATACACTTCTGAGTACGTTGAACTACTGATTGAGCAACGTTTGCGAAAATGTCCTCAGCAATTGTAGCACATGCCGTTTCAATTTCTTCCCGAAGTGCTGTCAGTGTAGCTGGTTTTCTACATCCTTAAGAGTTCCCCATAGGTAGAAGTCCAACGGAGTTAGATTGGAAGAACGCGGTACACACGTCTCCATTGCCTTTAAACTTCAAACAACATTCTCGGTTTTCCAATACCACTTCAAAATTGTTTTCCGCTGTTCAAATTATAATCTTGACTCATTTTGTTATAGCAATGCTATCATCATGCATGTGAGTCACATTTTACAGAATATCATACTACACATTACTGTTGTTTTTCGTTCAACTTTTAAGTATATTAAATAGATAATGTGCATACATTTTTGGTACCCTCGGTAGTTTAACAATAAATATAAGCTCAAAAATATTTTGTAAATAAAGAATGGCCCTTAATCACCGTGAACTTTGTTCGAATAGACAACCCAATGACAATGTAAGGGATGGCCAAAGCCGCAGATATAAAGTCTTAATACATTGTTTTAACATTATATAAAGTAGGACTACTTGTTTCTGTGTCAGTTCTTTTATTTAAAACTGACTTTTTGGTGTTGTTAACTCTACCATTGCAAGTGAACTACTAACATTAAGCCAATGACAGTGTAAGGGATGGCCAAAGCCGCAGATATAAAGTCTTAATACATTGTTTTAACATTATATAAAGTAGGACTACTTGCTTCTGTGTCAGTTCTTTTATTTAAAACTGACTTTTTGGTGTTGTTAACTCTACCATTGCAAGTGAACTACTAACATTAAGCCAATGACAGTGTAAGGGATGGCCAAAGCCGCAGATATAAAGTCTTAATACATTGTTTTAACATTATATAAAGTAGGACTACTTGCTTCTGTGTCAGTTCTTTTATTTAAAACTGACTTTTTGGTGTTGTTAACTCTACCATTGCAAGTGAACTACTAACATTAAGCTTTGATTCTAACATCTATCTAACCGACATATCTTCAATTTGTGTAGTACTAAAACGTTAATAATATGAATACTAATTAAATATTCCATAATAAAACTCGCTCGTTATAATTCAGAAATCTCAAGATTGTCTATTAGGTAGTGACTTTGATTTACATATCCACGCTGTGTTCAAGAGGTTAGGGTGCAGATTTCTAACCAAGAGGCTCTGAGTTCGAATCCCGCACACTGTACGGCTTTTTAAACCTGCAATATATATACATTTCTACATAATTATATCATAATTTTGAGTGACGCTGTCTTTTTAATCTTGAAGAATACTTTCGTAAATATTCCTATGGAGTAAAAGTGCGATGTACGGGAGTTTTACAACATTAAAGTAGCGAAGATGTTGGTGAGGCTGGGGAAACATTTCTGTACCGACGTCATCTTCCGGCGCAGGCTGATTGTTGAATATGCTTTGACTTTATAACACGAAAAATCTCACGTGAGCATCAGATAAGCCGCAGTCATAAGATTTTCATTCATCAAATACTCCAAGTAGCACCCTAAAGTGACCAGGATAAAGTAGGAAAAATCCCAATTTCAGGACGGCCCAAGGGAATTGAACCCGGGACCTCCTGATTGCTATTCTCAAGCGTTACCTACTGAGTCACTTAATTCGGTGAACAATCACCTGCTCTCTGTCAGCGCAGATACAGACTTGCTGGTTTTTACGAACTATCTAGAAGGTCCTATTATCCAGTAACAGCTTACAAAGCAAGTATGTGAAATGTATGCACTGCAAGCGCTTCTGGTTGTTTCCTACTATCAGAAGCGACGTGAAAAAGTCGTAGAAACTGCGGAGGCCGTCTTGGAAGTCATCCAGCTAACGGGCTGGATTTTTTATTGCACAAATAGCAAGAGGGGCATTACAAGCACCCATTGTTTTTAAGAGAGTAACTTGAAGCTGGTCATGTTAAATTAAAGGAGCAAATTTACAGCTTGCCTTTACATGGAGTGCGTTCAGCCTTTTGAATTAGTCTGAGCACTGCATATTGTCGTTTCTTTACAGTTGTGGATACAACGACTTCTGTGAATGATATCACTTTATAAGTATTCCTTTAGCAATAAGCCAAAATTCCCTTTAATATTATTATGCTATTTGTTAAGAGCTTGTATTCCTTTGTGTACAGAAGTGCTACAAAACAAATGATGATCGCCTTAAAACATCAAAATATGAAGTAATGCCCTTCACCTGTACATTGTTTCGTGATAATACCGCGCGATCAGTTTTGTTTTCCCCTGTTTTGCCTTATGTGCGAACGCATGGTTCGTTCGCCGATTAGCTACCCAGCTGGGTGTCGGTGATTAGCGGAATGATAAAATAAACTAACAATAACACAAACCAATTTATTACTTACCAAATTATTAAACGGGGTGTTGAAACTGCTCGCCTTCTTTCTCCACATATTTTGGCATCTCTTTAGGAAATTATTATCTAGTAGACTCAATAACAATTAAACTTTAATAGTACAACCTTATAAACCTTAAAGACATAAAGTATGTAAGATAAGATTGTCACAGATTGTTGTGATGTCATCAATTACATACTTGCAATTTTGTATGTCATGGTTCATTTTCTCCAACATGGCACATCGGACATGATGGTGACGTTAGAATGATATCAAATATGGCAAATATAAATTTCGTCTGCTCCATTAACCGACAAATAACCAAACATTTTTATGCATATCTGTTAACCAATGCTTTCTTTTTCTAAAAAAATGGTCACCAAGAAATTCTCACAAAATTTTCACGCTATTAACATATATCCTCATTGTCACTTCTTGCTTTGTGGATCAACAATAGCGTGATATCCTCGCAGAAGTCACGATTTGGAGGAGGTATTTCAATCCCAATTAACAGCATTGCAGAAATAATCCTTACAAACAAGGATAAGCTAAGGATATGTGATTTCTCTTGTCACATTAACTTAATGATACTGCTATAGCACCTGTTTAAAGAGCTCTTAAGTTTGTCCGGGATTTCATTTTCTTGCAGATAATCACAAAGGTGTTGACTTTTTTTTTCTACCTTTCATTTTAATTTCGGTTTCACTAAATGTCAGTTGGTTCCCTGGATTTTCTTGGCAGTATTTGCAATATAAATCCTTGGCACATTATCATTATCACCATCTCCATCTAAAAGCCCTTACGAACAGAGTATTTCAAACGTTAATAACAATTTGATGAAATTACTGAATTGTGTTTGTTGTTTTTCTGCAAAACATTTGAACTCCCATATTATTTTGGTTTCAAGAGAAATACTGTAATTGAAGAGAGGGCTTTCGATTATTTTTTAAAACAGTTGATTTGAGTTTTATATTTTTGTCGCCTTTGTGCGGTGAGATTATTTGAGTAGTGGGCCGGTAGCAGACTGGCAGAAGGTAGTCGTCAAGGATGTATAATGTAAGTGCAGGTTTTAGGGAGGGGTAGGGCATTCGTGTTAATCGATGCTTTCATTGCGTGTAAATTGTGTACTAATTCGTCACTTATTCTATAACATAAATAAAGTCTTTAGAACAGAGTTTATGGACGATACATATGTGAAAACGGTTTCTTGCAGAGAAGTGGTAAGAAAATATCCTGACCATTGTGTTCTAGATAGAATAACGGTTCCGCCAAATCACTCATTGACAACATATGTGTTCCGAATTTCCTATACAGATGCCGGCAATGTATTGCCGCTGAGGGGCATCATCTCCAAGTATCTTATAACACAGGTCGGGGCTTATTATCAGTTTTATATACCATATCATTTTATGCTTTTAGTAAAAACATAAATGTTAAAATAAAAATACTTGCGGCTATTCGTATCTTCCTTTTTCCTGTTGCGGCAGCTGCACTTCCGGAGTAATCTGAAGTAACTTCACTGTGCAAGTCAACAAACAAATAATTTCATTTAGTTCTTCGACAGCAGAACACATAAAACGCAAATTAACCTTGTGTTATGTTCCTTAAAAAGACCATCATAAAGGTAGTGATCCGTTTTGCTTCATCTTCTTCTTCTTTCTTCTGAACGGGATATACGAATGCTTCATAATTCCGCCTCATTGTAAAAGAAGATGTAAGCTACCCATGCAGCAGTTCTTAAATTTTTGCCAGTTTTCAGAAAACGAAGTTCTAAAGTAGTTGCATTGTTGGGTGAAGCTTGTCCATGAAATTGTTAAAGCGATTCACTCCAGCCACCTTTACGGAGAACTCCAGACAACATGGAAATCTTTCTCTGATCGACTTGCTTACATCAAACAACGAATGACAAATAATAAATACTCGTGATCTTCCATACACACAAAATGAGTGATCATTTCTTTCCGGTAACATTATGCATCTGAGTAAAATCCTGATGTTCAAGGTGGAATAATAGCAACAAAATTTGTTCTGTAAATAAGAGTTGTAATTGACTCATTCTTAAACCTCATTATATTGTGTATTAATGCCTCTGCAATTTGATTAACAATATTGATGCAGGTATTTCTGGAGTAAAGCATATGCCGCTTGTCTAATGCGTTAATTTCCTGTAAATTTATTTATTCTTCATAGCTGTAGAAAGCTTTATTTTTGTTCTTCGCCACTTTATTAGCTGTTTATGTAACAACTTTATTATGCGACAACATATTTAAGAAAATAGCCTCCTTTTTGTCCAAATTTACGAGTTTCAAATTATTTGATTCAAAATTATATTAGATTAAGGGCATGATTTGCCATTTCCTTGAATGACTACTTTTGTATCATTTTCCTACTTTTTCAAAGGTAGAGTATTCATCACTTCGACACAGTTCAGAGTCCAATATTTTGTTCTTCACCAACAGCCATTCAGTTTTCTGAGAAAAGTCATTTTTCTGCAACATTTTGCAAGAATCACTGTCTGGATTTTCCTCTTGTCTATATGCATCTTCTGCAATAGTTTCATAATGATTTATAGGACCGGTGATAGTGTGTTGATTCTTCCGCTTTTCTGTTGTTACGCTGACTTTGAGAGGTGCATAACATTCAGGACTCTGAAATATATTTTTCTGAATTTTTCTAACTGAATTTGATACAAACTTTCAGTTTCCTGTCTTTTCAATAGTGGCATAACTGTTAGAGTTATATAAAAACATTTTAATGTGTGACCTCAGTTGAACTATTAAATGAACGCCAGTCACGCTCCTATTCGTACTTAGAACCTTTTTAATTATTCCTTAGTTTTAATAGCGTGCTGTCGCCGACTTTGTTTAACACTAGTTGAGTGTCGAACCTGTTAGTAGTTAGCAGGCCTATTACAGTAGCCGTTCAACTGTTTATTCTAAAAATGAAAACACGTGGTGGCAAGTTCATTTCTTTTGATGTGAAAGAAAAATACAATACGCAAGAAAAAACTGAATTTAACAGTAAACAACATGCTGCTTAAAAGAAAACATCATATTAAGACTGCAATTGACAGTGCATCCATTTATAAGTTTGTTACATGTTTCCTCTAAATTATACTTTTATAAAACTGCACCGTGCCTCAACAATCTAAGAAGATATTCGTCCGGTGACGTGTGGATGCTCTTATTTTAGCAAGATGTTGAAGGAAAACCTCAGGGTTGTGACTCTGAAAAAGTGACCCGACAATACGGGAGAAGCATAGCAAAGATTTATAACCTTCAAGAATTTGGTATAACTTGATAAACAATAAAATCGCCTACATAACATGTGAAAAAGAATTGGAAATTCAAAATTATGAATGAAAAGAGCGCACAGTAAAGAGAAAGAAAATATAAACCAGCAATAATGCACTGAACATTTACAACATGATTAAAATAAAGTTGACAAAGAATCATATGAAAATTTTAAAAGAGCTGGCGCATCGAACCGGAGACATATATTAGCCCTTAAGCAAACTAAATATAATCACTAAAAGTGAATAAACTTTTTCATTTTAAAAGAAATAACATCATTAACCATGCCAAGAGTGTAAAGCACATTTCTTGATAAAACATCTGAAGCCGGAAATAAGGCTGCCTATATTAATTTTATAACCTGAGGCTACAGAGTTATATTTATAAAGGCATTAGATTTGATAAGGATAATTATTATGTATAGGTATAAGAAATATTTTAGAGATAGGTATAACAGAAATAGAAATAATTTGTAACTTGTAACTTACAAAAGGGTTTTGTATACATTTTGTAGTTAAGATGTTAGAAAGAGACAGAGATGTATACCTGACGCCTCTCCACTCACTGACCGCTCCTTAGACAAGGCTGAAGAAAGGGTAAAATATCTTTTGTTAGGTCACGAACCTTCTACCCAGGAAATACTTAGGAGTTGACAATAAGAGAAACATGTGGCCGTAACGGGACAGTATTTAACAAAGTCAGACGTAGCAATAATTTAAGAGAAAATGAAAATGTCAGAACGGAGACGAAAATGTTTTATTACAGGAAAGCCGAAAAACTGCCCATCAACACGTGCTTAATCTCTAGGAACACCTAGGAATCTACAAACTAAGGAAGGCAAAAGATTTTTAATAGAAATCAGAATATAAGGAAAGTGCCGAAATTTACGACAGGTTGTTCTGGGAAAATTCAAGTTCGTGGGAAGACATTAGATCAGGGGGGAAAGAATAATTCTAGCCAATGGTCTTCGGATAAAAGTTAACGAATCAGGAGAACTTAGATACAAATAAATAATTTTTAGGATAGCCAATGACGAACATGTAACACAGAAATAGATAAAATACGAGGGAATTTAATTTAGCGAGAGGCGTGGCGATGTGGTAGAAAAACTAGAGTACAGAAGTCAGATTAAGACATTCAGTAGACATTCACATTCGCAGATTCAGACATCCAGACATTTATTCAGGCGAGACACGAGAGGATTCACTCCAGAGATATACTGAAGCCGGCAGCCTAAGTCACGCTAAAGCAATCAGTTCAAGTCATTTCTAAAGCCTGTCTAAGTGAGTAGCGAAGTCAGCGGCGAACAGTCAGGAAGTACTTTACATGTGAATAAAATATTTTAAACAAGTCAACCTTGTGTATTTTTGGGCAACACATTTCTCGTTCCCGTGGATCTATACTGATCCGCGAAACACTCCAGTGGACCCTGAGATCAAATTCAACAGATTCGGAGCAAACGCCATCCAGTGAGCAGCCCGAGCCGAACATCCAGACCTGACATCAACCCAGTCCCCAACATACGCCTACGCCCCCGCACCTTTATTTCCTGCTCCACATCTTAAACTAAACTGAAAATTAACTACAGCCTTTGCTGATACAGAATACCTGGGTCACTGGGTAGATATAGTGATGAAGTTCCCAGCAAAGGTTTCCAACCCCTGGAGCTTCTTTGCTGTGTCTTAATTGAAGAGAAGAAGTTACCAGTTATATTTCTGAAAAGAAGGCTATGCACACAGGAAATGAAGAGTCAGAAGGGCAAACATAACTTTATATGTTGATTGGAATAAGAGAAAATGCGCAAGGACGGCACAAGTTATTTTATTTTTATATAGTTACACGAATCTTCTTATTGAGAACAACAATATAAATTTCAAAGAGGGGAAACTGTTGTAATAACAAAGTATGTTTACAATTAAATCTTTAGAAAATGTTCTCCTTTATATGCACTGTGCACATTTTTACTATTAGTTTCTGTTTATGCATTTAGAATTTAGCTTTATAACTAACAAAATTAAAATTAAAAAAATCTAAAATAATTATCTAATTTACTTTTGATGCATGTTCAAAAATGAATATTTTTATAATTACTAATTTCAAATTTTCATAACTTGAGGAATACCTGTAATTTTATTTTAAATAACAGGTTTTAAATATTAAGCATACATTTAATTTTAATTGCCCTTATTATGGCTGCTAGCTGTTTTAGTCATTCTGAGCATTTTACTGATTAAATTAGATCAACTACGATAACACAATTATATATATATATAACGAAGCGTACGAGACGATTTGTTTTTATTCTTAAGGTACCTATTTCGAATTTCATTCTAATCGTGAATACTTTGTACTTACTATTTCGCATCTCATATACGTGATTGTCCTTTTATTCGAATAAGCATGCAATATTATATTAACAGACTAATTACCTATATACTACGCATTCTGTCTCATCTGTAAAGGTGTAATTGTGTTAAAATTATCATTACCTATAAATAATTATTTCTGCCCAAGCACAGGAGCATAGTCACTATTGTTTTGTTTTTGCACAGCCACGCTATCTGCTGACGTCATTGGCTAGCAACGACCTCGCTATTGGGCTTTTCGTTACTCCTTTCGGATTCCTCCCTGCGCTGTATCACTGCTGGCCATATGGGGAGATCTTCTGTCAAATTCAGGTAAGTTGGCCTTTTCTTTAATCATAACTAATATCTTATTGGAAAAATCGTAAGGAAGTTTCATATTTCTGTAACTTGAGTTCATCACACTTAACAGTGCAGCGTTGTAAATCTATAAGTCATAGTCTATTGGGTTCTGTTTCTATGTTCAACAGCACTAAAGTATTTCAGACCACAGATGCTTAGTCATTATGTGATAAAATAGAAAGTGAGCTAAGTGTCAAAGATTTAAAATGTAGCGATAAACAAAAAATGGCATTTGATAGATGTAACAGAATTAAGCAAAAATCAATGTCCTTAATTTTATCAAAAGCGTCATCATTACTTAGTGACAGTTTCGGCTTACTACGAAGGTTCAACTTGTTACATTTTGTTCCCTCTCTTTTTCCTACAGAAAAATTCCAGGAAAATTCGTTTAATGATGAATTCCAATCATTGCTCTTTAATCATAATTTTATTTTTTGTTTTAAAACACGTCCTGGTACTATGGGGCGCTTCACTCGCCCTTGGCTCCTAGTTTTCTTTTAAAACTTTTAAATTAAAGGAATTAGTTGAATAACATGTGAAATAGACATACTTAGGTATAAGAAGCATTATGTTTTTTTTATTTGCTAATTTACGGACGCTCTTTAACATCTCAGACCATCAGCGTCCCATTTTATTCAGGGCATGAAACGGCCGACAAATTTTTGGGCTCTTCTTTCAGACTTGAGGTTCTTTATCGTGCCGTAAATGTACGACACGGGACCCACAGTTTAAGAAGCATTTTGATCTGACAGCAGTTATTGAAAGGGGTTTTCATTAGCATCAAGGCATACATGTGCACACCTTTCCATGTTACGGAATGTTTTCTTGCAGTTCCACCAGAGTTCGTGACTTGTTACGATACAATTTTCTCTTTAGCATGTCCACTGGGGAAATCCAGTGAGATAAAGGTTAGGTGAACCCAAAATCCTGTAGCGATGACGTTGTTTAAAAAAGAAAACATATTCAACCATGCCGATATTGGAGATACATCATCCTGCTGAAAATAGAATGTACGGAGTTCCTCGTCGTTCACAAACTCAAGGAAAACTTCCGTGTGGACAGCTATAAGAAAGAAAATGTCAGTAATGTGGCAGAACACAACAGACACCAATGTTGAAGATTCTCAGTAATCTGAATACTGGTGATAGTTTAGTATTTCCAGGTGTTCATTAACAGGCTACTTGACAGTAACAGATTACTTTGCAGATTTTGTAAAGCAATAACAGGAGGATATACGAGCAAGCAGCTCTTCTGTGTTTCGAGCTCATTGACATAACCTTCAATCTCTTGCGATAGTTTATACCAAGAACTGGAAGGTCTGCAGTCTCGTGTCCACCTGCTACATCTGTATGTCTGGTAGTTTCCTATTTCATGGACACCAACAGGTTCTTATTATGATTTCCAGTTCCTCCAGTAGCCACTTGTCTGCATTCCTCATGCATGTATCAAATTTCAATGAAAAACGTCCATAAGACTGAAAGTTATAATTAAGGAAAACATCTCGAGACTGATTTGATTGATTGATTTATTTATGGACGCTCTTTAACATCTCAGGTCATCAGCGTCCCATTCAATTCAGGGCGTGAAACGGCCGACAAATTTTGCTCAGAGGCCTCTCTTTCGGGCTTGAGGTTCTTTTTCGTGCCGTAAATATACGACACGGGACTCACGGCTTTACTTCCTTTCCGAAGGAAGCCATACTTAGGATTTTTACGCCCGAAAAAATCCATCGGTCTGGCCGGGTTCGAACCCGCGATCTTGGGTTTAGGAGGCAAGTATGGTAACCACTACACCACCAGGACCAACATCTCGAGACTGAGAGGGAATGAAACATCGGATATGAATTAAACCCCCCTAGAACAGCACAGCTGGGTAATCCACACATTCAACAACATAATTTCTTTGGTTCACACATTAAAACATGTAGAAAAAAAACCTACCTCTCAATCCCAAAAAGAATCTCATTCAAGTGCTTGTTATGCCCTACTTCGATTACTGTGATGTCTTGTACTCTAATCTGAATACTGAACAGATCGACAGATTACAAGTGTTCATAATGCTTGTGTTCGTTTCGTCTTCCACTCTCGTGAATTTGATCATGTGACAGTCCTAAGCAATCAACTGTCATGGCTACCTCTAAAAGAACTCATGACTTTCCATTCCCTTACGCTACTGTTCAAAATCCTCCGTACCTCATTCCTCAATACATCGCCTCTCGCTTCGTCCCTACCTCGAACCCGGAATACTTTGCTGTCCATCCCTCGTCACCGAACACATTTCTACTCAACCCCATTCAGAACCTGGAATCCCTTCCTCCTGAAGTCAGAGATTTTTGGACAATAAACCAATTTAAATTGTCATCTCAACTATAGGAATAACAACAATTAAGTCTCTAGCATTTTCTCTTTTCTCTCCTGCTACTTTTTATTTCTTCTCCACCTCTCCCTCCTTTCTGCCCCCTTGTACTGGGGAAAAATTATTAACGAACAAGTAGAATTGCAGCACTATCTTTATCAGCTTTCTAACTGTATTAAAATGTGTTACATGCAATATGAAATTTTTTTTCCCGTATTTTATGTAGCTGTTTATTGTATACTCTATTTTTGCTGGTAGAGTGAAAGGGAAGATTGGCATTTTATTATTCAAGAAGTTCAGTTTACTCATGTACTACTTTCAAGGTTAAACGCATCAATATTTCTAGAAAAGCAAACTATTTTAATATATTGCAAATTATTTCTATCCGTTTATGGTAAATACTTTGATTGTCATGAACCGTTTTCTATGATTTGAGCTGTCTGAAAAACAAATTGTTCATCTCCTACCCGAGGACAACAGACGTAAGAATGCAATGCTTACATAACAGACTCCGTTTGTTGCTACAATGTACACAGAGCGTGGTCTTTACAAAACCCAGTTAGAACACGCATCCCGAATATTACCTGTCCGTACCTGTGTTATCAACGCTGCTTAATGGCACATTTATACTGCAATGGGATACATTTACCGTGTTTGGAGTGCGCAGTACGTGGGCTTTGTTCATACACGATGAGGAAATACCATTTCATATTCTTCTGGGTTATCGTTTCACCACAGACGTTCTTATTGATATTTCTAATGTACCACTTTGCAAAGCCGTTGTACACCTGTGATGATATTTAAGTAACTATTGATAAGGGTGCAAATCAAATTCAGTTTGCGCTCTTTCCAGAAGAATAGCCTAAGTATTCCTGACTTTTATAGGTTAGTGTACGAAAAGAAGGTTTATACCGGTGGACTGATTATAGCTGAAAGTCAAATTTTGCTATTTTATTGTAACTGTAACTTCTAATAAATATCTCCAAAATGCTACATGCTCTAATAATTTTAGCAATGGCAAGGTTAAGTTTAAATATTCTTATTAATAATAGAAAAAGATTCTGGAAATGAATTATTAGGAGGGTAAATTTGACTAGGGCAGTAAATCTGTTATTTTTCGCTTGTTGTAACCGAATTGTCTGCTTCAATTACACCCAATGAGTTCTACTGAAGCTCCTTATAAATGGAATACTCATAAATACCTCAAATTAACTCAAAAGTATAATAATGAAGAGAGAGAAAACAAAAACGTTGTAATGGACAAAAAATGGATTTATTTAAAAAGTTTTGTCCACCATTTTATCACTTTAAACATAATGCTGCAATATTAGGAAGTATTTCTGCAAATATCCTTCACCCTACTGTAAGACTGTTGGGGGATACTGCGAAAACTCGTTCCTTACGTAATCCCACAGTCAAAAGTCGGCCGGAGTGAACTCTGGAGCTCGTGAAGGAGAAGATTCTCCTGAAGATGGATCTCTAAAGATTGTGAAGGCGTAAGTGCCTGCCTAGCATGAAGATAATTTTAAGTTTATGATTTATTAGTCTAAGAAAGACAGCTTTCATGATTCCTTTTCTGTCTTCTTCGAAGAAATAAATAGTGATTTGTGAATTGAAACCGAATCACATGATGCCTTTGAACAGGGCTTTATGGATATTGTTGAACGAAACACTTCCTCAAACCTGCCAATCAACCTGCATAATGGCGAATGAACCTTCTGTCAACTGAATTATCTTAGATAAAACCTTTCCCAATATTTAATGACCTAGAATTTTTGTAATGGTGTGAACTATGGAAAGAAGACTGTACAATTATTTTCTCATCATAGTGATGTTTTTGTTTCTTCTTCAACATTGAAAGTGATATGGTTCTTTTACTTCTGGGGTTAACACACACACACACACACACACGTTTGTGTGTGTACATACATACATACATACATACATACATACATACATACATACATACATACATACATACATACATACATACATACATACATACATACATACATACATACATGCGATATCAAGTGTAACTTTTTCTTAGTGTTTTATCCTTTTCTACTTATAATTACTGTTAATTTGTTACATTGTAATAGTGTTACTTAATTTTTATTATATATGTATTAAAATTCTAAAATCACTCAAATATAAATCTAACCTTACCTGGTGACTAAATGCTTGTGCATCACAAGCATATTTCTTTCTCTGACGTTAAACGAACACCTTGATTGTTTGTTTTGATATGATTGTTGTATATTTACAACATATTTTTAACTTCTCAGTCACCATGGCATTTTTCAGAAATATTCAGTTAAAAAGCACAACGTTCATATTTTTCAGAATGGTTAGAATTGCTTTCAACACACACAAGCTTTACGACCAGTTGTATACATAATTTGGTAAAGATGAAATGTAGAAAATATACCTAATAGCTCACTAGATTCAAAACATAGTTCGTTTCTTCCATTTTAGTTATATTATGATTTATTTGTTCTTTGAAGGTCTTGCTGTGTCAAAAGTCAATATTTTAATAATATAACAATAGTAAAAAGGGATTGTTATGGCGGCAGTTTTAAAATATACAAATTCAAGTATAACTGTCGCATGGGCCTTTATTCATAGAAAATGTAAGATATAAGTATATGGGCATGTTTGTATATATGTGTGTATGTATTTATATATGTATATATGTGGGTTTGTATGTGCGTATGTATGCATGTATATATAAAGTTAATCATAGCAAATAATGTTACCGATTTTTTGTGTATTTTAAATTTTGTTTTAAAAAAGGCGGCTTTAATGTGCACTAATAATATTGTAATTTTAACTTGTGCATATTTTGCACCCTCTTGTTTATGTAATCAAAAGTATTTGTTATTCTTGTTCCTTTACATATTTTAGGCAAAATAGTTCAAATTGTTCATGTTATCAATCATTTCTTAGATGCTATTAAAGAAAATCCCTGCATAGGAACTTAATACGACTTAACATACCTTCACACCAATTACTTGTTTTTATTATGTGCTCTTAAAGCTGAATTTGGAGCTAAAGAATTTGTATATATAAGTATATAAGACTTTAAACTTTATATATACAAATATATATAAGTATATAAGACTTTAAACTTTATATATACAAATATATATATATAAGTATATAAGACTTTAAACTTTATATATACAAATATATATATAGGTATATAAGACTTTAAACTTTATATATATATATGCAAGTATTAGCATAAATAGGGTGCAATGTTTTATACACCAACTTCCTCTGTGAACACTATATGATAAGGAAAAACATGATCTGGCCCTCATTAAGGTGCTTCTCTGAAAACATAATTTATCTACAAAATTAATGTTTTAAGAAGGAGTGATATAAATTATTTGCTTCGTTTAAAGTATTGCACACAAACACTGGCACAATTTTGTGTGAAAATTACAACATAAAACAACAAGAAAACTCTAGTTCATGAAACACTCATAGGCATTTTTCGAGCAAACTTTTTGAACACACACACAACAACATCTATTTTAATGAATTATTTCTGATACTTCAAAATGCTGCAGCAAGTTTGCAAGGAAGCTCAGGCAAACAATTCTAAATTACTTTCTATATAAAATGAAGAGAGATATTATTTGTGTCTTTACTTTGTCTCAGATGCATTATTGTAGAGCGTAAGCCTTATTTGCTTATTTATTAATATATTGTTACTAGTGCAGTTAGGACCATTAGATCGCCTAAAATATATCACACTGAAAACGAATATAAAAGCAAAAGATGACAAGTACATTATTTGGAGTTTTTTTTTTTTTTTTTAATAAATGCCTGTTGTAAATAAAATACAATTCAGTGGCAATGACTATTTCGAGTGGTTTGCTTGCTTTTAATGTTAACTGTTTAGTCCGGAGCCTTCTTCGTAGCTTGCATTAGATGCATTTAAAATATATTACTGTAAAGTTTGTTGTATTGCGTTATATTTGCTGAAGTTTCCGTTGTTTTAAACTTTTCTGGCAAGAAACGTACATTTGTAAGCCAAAGTATCGAAGTTATGGCAATGTACGCACACCATCAAATTCTTTTACTAATTGTTAAAGTTGCAGATTGTATTATATTTTTTGAAGTTAAATTTAAAGATTGAAAGCTTAGAATTTATTATTTTAATTTTTAAATGTTTTCAATTATGTATATTGCTGACATATATTTACACCAAACGAATGTTAAATTTATTTGCTGGTTTGGATTGATTTACGGTCTGGGGCGGATGATGGTATTTTCGGTATTTGAGCCTTGCTCACAGGTGGACTTTTGTGCCTATCCCGCTAAGGGAGGAAAGGATGAGATTAGATAAACCACCCCAACTCCGTTTGATCCCCCCTCCTGAGCTGTGAGAGACCCTTAGAAGGTCCGCTTCCCACCGAGGCAGAAACATTTTCAAAACGAACCCACCCCGCCCTTGCCCTTTCGCCTCTGTAACAGAACCAACGAAATGAAATAATATGAAATGAGAGAGCGGAATATTCGTAGAATGTAAATATCCGTCCCAGCGTTCACCTAAGTGACCACGGAAACCACGAAATAAATCCAAGATCAGGATCTGAACCCTGGACCTCCTGAATGGAGTCTTAAGAGTTAGCTCCTGTGCCTGCCCGCTCGGATATTTACTGGTTCACTCTAATGGAGTCGTTATTAAAATTTCATATTTATTTCATTTGTGTTATATATCCTTTTCTATGTTTCTGTTAATTTCCTTTACTATATCCTGGCGGTTTTCCTCCAGCATTCCCCCAAAGTTAAAATTTGTCTGACTTCAACGGAAGGGTGTAAAGCTCAATTATTAAATCTTCTTGACACATGGTGCAAATTAGAAAATGTGTTGCATGTTTAAAGTACACAATTCCATCGAATTTTTCATAATACTAAGTTTATTCTAAACGTTTAGAAGTTGTCAAGATATATCTGCATCTATAAGAGTGTGTTTTGTTTAAAGTGTTAAACACATGGACAAAGTCAATGAAAGCTTACAGAGAATCGATGGCATTGTCCTGCCGCGTGTAAGAACGCCGGGGAGACATGAAAGTGTCTTCAATGAGCAGTTAACGGACCGTTACCAGATAATAGCTGTTGGTCATAAATTAGCCTGGACATTAGCCATAGTCATTGTGAAAATTTACTGCCCCTAGCAAGAGCGACACACGTATGGGTAGCTTGTTCTTGTATCCGTAGCGCCCTTTTGAGTTAAATGAGGACCGCATTTCGAGTTTCCTCTGAATAAACATTTATAAAGCATTTCACAACAGGAAAATGAATAAATAATGCGTTTGAGACATTCGACATAACGATTGAAAATTGTGTATCGAAGACATGTACATATGAAAACCGTTTACACACGCACGCACGCATGCACACACACACACTCTCTCTCTCTCTCTCTCTCTCTTTGTAATTCCATATCGCGCCAAAACATTCTTTAGTAGAAGTTGATCATGCTTTAATGTCCAATGTTTCAAAGAGCGGGAAGTTACTGCTTTTAAGGGTGAGGGAAAAAATCAAAAGCTGGCAACACATCTACTTCTGAGAAATCAATTATTCTACAACCGCATTTCTCCAATGTTATCTTCTGTCTTATTAATCACTTCCTGCTGTATATCTGAAGGACACTGATTGACAGAATTATTAACGATGTAAGAAGTATGTATTTGATCCACTGTCAAAGTATTTCAAGACAACAAATTTAACTATTTGAAAATACATAAAATATAATTTCAACCTTGTCTCCAGTAGTCTTTGGGTCTTGGTGCTTACATTGTGATTTGCAAATGTCTATAGTTTTATTTGTTTACCGAACTGAGGACTAAGCTAAAGGAATCACTGACAGCAAATGTTTCAATAGAATCCTTCGTGCAACAGGCTATTCATATATGGCATCAAGCAAGACGGTACTTAAAGAACAAATGCATTAATTCCATTCAAAACTATGCACTGAAATGCAATGTCTGAAAACAGTTTCAAAAGGACGAAACAAAGAGTAAAGGACGTTTTTCTTACACACAGGCAGCACGGCGCTTTTCCGTGAATAGATAAGTGTAATTCTGATTGGTGTTCAGTAGTTTACTGCATTAGTTCCACAGTGAAAGTCGTATAGTGTTGTAGATTCTCCTTGATACCTGGAGAGGAGCATGCGGGCGCGTGGTTAGGCAAAATGTCCTTATTTACCAAGTTCAATTGAAGGGTTTTCTTTGTAGAATATTTACTCTCCTGTTGATAAAATCAAAAGATGTCTGTCTGACATGAACCAGCTGGAAATAGAGGCACGATGCATGCAGATGTCATCTTTGAACCTGCGAGCGAAATTAAAACTAGATGGGATACCATGGAGCTAGGCATGAAACAGAGGTCGTGAGTAGCAAGGCTTAGACTGAGAGACTGGAAAGCATGTAAAGTTGTTATCGAGGAAGGCAGGAGGGCTTGCTCGGAACCGGAAGACTGGGTGCACATTTTGGCTAAATGTACACAGACGGAAAATGCCAGGATAAACTTTCTTCCGGATTCATTTTTGACTTCCAGTAGGGGATGCTGGCATAATGGGAGTTAATTGTAAATATACAAATCTGATCTAAACCTGGGCATTTTCTTAAATGAAATATATAGTTTTAGAGACAAGAAATTTCCATAAAATTATATACAAATAATAAGAAAATGTATATGAATATCAGAATTATTATATATATATATATATATATATATATATGACTGTTTCATGTGAGTGAGTGAGTGAGTGAGTGAGTCCTTGTTAATTTTGTTGCTTACTTTTGTTGTCATTAATTTCAGAAATGAAGTATTTTACAAGAGTATGAACGGTCTTGCGATCCATGTGACTGTGATGTGCAATAATATATATATATATATATATATATATATATATATATATATTTATATATACATATTAATGAAAAATAAAAATAAAGAAACACTATTAACAATGTAACAAATTAACAGTAATAATAAAAGTAGATAAAGATAAAACACAGAGAAAGAGTCACACTTGAAACTGCTATATTTCGAACTACTGCGAGTTCTTCAATGGCAAGAAGACAAGTGAAAGTGATAAAAGTAAATATTGAGTATCGAAGGTAACGTTATGCATGGAAACAGATGAAACTAGATATGAGAGTGTGGGAAGAAAAAAACTAATATGTAAGATTTAAACCAGGTGGTATACGCGCTTTATGTAAAAATATAGCTGCTTTTATTATATATACACATATATATATATACACACACATATATATTTATTTATATATACTTCATTTACTGGAATAATAAATACCACTACCACTACCACTACCACTACTACTACTTCTACTTCCAAACTCGGACATTTTTGACACCGCAAGGATGACACAGGCCGCCCGCTAGCGATAAAAAAAATTGAAAATTTGTCAAGTTATGCTCAAACACTTAATAGCGTGCATGACAAGGCTGCACTAAATAATATCTAAAGTAGATAAAGGAGCTTAGAGAACATTTTCTTAAAACTTGACAAATGGAAATATTACATATCAGATTGTAAATGGATGGCTGATGGAAGAGGTCCAATGTTTCACTTTTACCGTAGGTACGTTCTCTCATTAGTAGCAGTCTGATAATCACACAAAACGTTAGCGCACAGATTTGAAAATGCCGCCGTTTTCTCCGCAAAGCTGGAAGAAGATGCTGTACCGGTGATAGCACTCGGCGACAAGTGTCCCGAAGAACTGCACAGTTATCACAGCTTAGACTTGGGACATAGTTACAGATTTTCCACTACTTAATATACTTTTTTGGGTAAGGGAAAGTGGAGAAGATTAATTTTGGTACAGCAGCCGTGCTCATAGCTGGCCCATTGTGCCTATGTCTCAATGAGCATACTTCCGGGAGGAAAGGATGGGGTGAAGGAAACAGAGTGGTGACTGCGCGAACGCAGATGTGTTCCTTTACATGTTTCTATTAAAATATGCCGACACAGGTGGAACCCCCAACCCAAATAGTTTGAACCCCTCCAAAGGTCGCTTCCATTCCAGACACCGGGCAGAAATCTTTCTAAAGCGCAAGCCACCATCATTCCGCAACAGCCCACTTCACCCTGGCATCTTCGACTCTACAACAGAACCAACGGAACTAAGTGATATGAAATGAGAAAAAATTAAATAAATATAATAAAATAAAATCTGCAATACTCCGTCCCGCCATCTTGTTACCTATACTGGGATGTATATTACCCAATTGTATCGTTTATTAATCAATTAATGACCACTATATAATAATTTTATAGATCATATTCTATGTTATATTTATATAAACAAAATAAAATAACTTATAATAAAACACTAAATCCAAACAACAATTTAGGACATTAAATAAAATTACAATCTACTGGGAACCAGTGAAATAACCAATAGCTGGTAGCCTAGCTAACTACCTAAACTAATATTAACTGTCGGGAACCGAACGATCAAAGTGCTGTAACCGACACCCTCCTCACCCAAACTATCTGGAAAAATTGTAGATTCTACGTATTTTAACTCCATCTTCTAAATTCAATGTTTCTCTTAAAGTTTATATATTGTTATAATATGGACACATAAACTACTCTCTTTGGTTCATTAAAACTTTCACTTTAAGCTTCTTCTCATTTCTTTATTAATTTTATTATCTGTTCTTGCGGTATCACCTCTTCTCATGCTAGATTATTAATTTTGAGTACAACCTGCCCAAGGGGTTTATTTAGGCCCTTATTTCTAACTATATGTGCCACCTGGTGGCCACTTAAAATTTCTCTTTTTTCTCTCACCTGTTCTAGATAGCGTGTACATTCAAATATCTTGTGTTTTGCAAAGTTTACATATATCGTCCGATGTTCAATTAATATATTTTTCCAATTAGTTTTGTAAGCCCCATGGCCTATAAGGTAATGTACGGTATGCTGTATAAATGTTACCTTTAATCTCTCAAAGATGTTGTTAAATAAGTTGAAAGTTCTCCTGTCTGCCTCGGCATTTTCCCTTTCTTCCTGCCATTGTACTTTTAGTTTGTTTTATTTCCTTTAAGTTGTTGCATTGACTACCAATTATTAAATTTACTTTCTTCAAGTCACCTTTATTCAACCAATAAACAGATCCTCTTAATTTAATTAATAAATCAATTGGCCATATTCCTGCAGTTACTAAAAGGGCCATGGTAAGTGTGGTGTTTATGTCCCTGTAAATCTTAACAGCACCTTCCTTTGTGATTACCTTAGTACAGTTTTTATTTGTTTATCCTTCATCCTCAGAGTCCAGGCCCCAGTTCCATAAATAATTATTGAAGCAAAAATGTTGGTATGGTGTTTAATTTTTAAATTTAACTGAATTAACGTAACTAATTTCATCACGATGTTTACGGATTTTTTTTTTTTCGTATGTATGTGTGTTTCCTAAAGTTTAATTTTTCGTCTATAAAAATTCCCTAATGTTTTGCCCCTTTTTGGCCTCTTATATTGGTTATCATATTTTACACGTGGATCTCTTTTAAGATTACCTTTCAGGAGCCTGTACCCTGATTTAGTTGGAGCAACGTGGATTTTAGGTTTAGTTTTACTGCACCCGTTATACTTAATTTATTAGTTAGGTTATTTCCTCTTCTTTCTATATATGCTCAATTGTTTCTTTCTATTAGGAATAATTCATTGGCATACGCGATGGTGTTTATGGCATTTTCATCGTTGTTTAGTTAATCTAAAAGAGTCTCCAAAACTGTATCACAAAAAATTGGTCCTAGAATCGAACCTTGTGAAATGAGAGAGCAGAGAATTCGTGGAAAGGAATTATCTATCCCAGCTTTCGTTTGTGACATGAGGAAACCACGAAAAAAACCAAGGTCAGGATGGCGGGTCAAAAGCGAATTCAATCCGGCACCCTTTCAAATGCCAATATCAATCGTTAACGTCCGGGCCATTCCGCTCGAGAGGAGATGTTGAATACTAGCATTCAATGGATTAGTGTTTCAGTTTTGGCTCATAAGATCGCGCTCATGTTTCATCCCAGTAAATGGGTGACTTACCTCATGTAATGTGTCAAATAGTGGTCTGCAAGAGCATAAAAGTGCCTAGCGTCTGATTTTACTACTGTGACATCATAGGCGGTATTATCTCTTACACTGTGCATTTCAATGAAATCAGAGAATTATTTGACACCTTGGGCGAGAATGAAACCACCTCAATCCTGAGGGTAGTGTCAGCTTATCAATATCGACTTTATTCATAGTCTGTAACCTTCAGTGATCTAATGGCTAAAACAGACCATCCAAAGCATGAACTCTCTTGCAGAGAGAAAGCATCTGGACCTGTTGCAGAAACTGTAGCACACAAAGTGTAGCTATGCGTGCCAAAAGCTGTTGTCAGAATAATTCTTCCCACGACAAAAAAACTGAAGCGCAATGAATTGCGCAAAAGTAAAAATTGCCCAAACTATAATGGTTGATATTTTATAAATAAGGCTGGTGCATATCGGAGGCATGACGTTGAGTTGAGGATAACAGGACACACATAGCACTACAAACTGCAGGCACTCAGCATCTTGAAGCTTTCCAACGCTCTGTACTGCGCGCCACTGTTTATTGGATCACTGATCGGAAGAGAAACTTGGTAGGCGTTTATAACTTTCATCAGAACGTGGTGCCCAGCAAGAGATTTGCTTTTCTTTAGTTAGGATTTAAACACATGCTCCGCAGTTATTTTTCTACAAAGAGTCCATTATCAACTTTTTCTCCCTTCTATCAAGCACATGAATATAATGGTGTAAATTTATGACCAGGATATGTGAGGAAAAAACACATTGCAATCTACATAGTTGTCCAATAATTGCGAGTACATTCAATAATGAGAAACATTTCCTCACTTTCAGCCTTTCTTTTATTTCAGTTTCAAATATATTAAATCGTTACTCGTCTCTTTGGCCATACGATGTAATCGCCTTGAACGTCTGTTACTTTGCATGCTGGATCTGTATGCCATTGCAGGTCTGTCTCTCAGCCAAATACGCACTGCTGCTGTCTTCTGCATTATCGTCAAATCTTTTATCTAGAATTGTATTTTAGGAATAAAAATCAGTGTGCCAAATTAGGTCTGTAGGGTAGATGAAAAAGATAAATGTCCCTAGTGTTATCGAAAAGTAGGATTTTGGAAGTCATGAAACCGTCTTCCACCTCCGGGTAAGAAATTCTCACTTCAGCCTCGGAACGGCAAACAACACTGAACAGAAGATGTGTCTATGACCGTTCGAGAGATCCATTTAGTACAAATATTCTTACCGACAGATTCTTGTGTGACCATGCCGACAGAGATATCAAGTTATACAGGAGTTGTTTTGTTATTACTCGCTGATCATACCGAATAGGGATGCCCGCACATTCCATAAGGCAGGTGTGACCAACTTGATCTGTGAGAATGCCTCAAACCTCTTATGATGTTGACAGCAATGATTGAAATTGTTTTTATCCACTTTTCATATTTCTTAACACTCTGAATGTTGGCACATCAATTACAAGTTCATTTTGAAAGGTAACTGCTTTTCAGTTACGCAGTGGAAGACGAAAATACCTAAGATAGTGTGCGTAGGCTCAAAAATACTACGCATGAAATATTTCATTTGCATTGATAAACTCGCCCAGAAAAGAATGTGTTGCAATACTTACTGAACGCCCTTTGTGCGTAAGATTGTTAGCTTTCAGTATTTGTTTGCCAGCTTTTTCAGGCATTTCCAAGAGGATGGGTCATTCTCTATCGTTGCCAAAACCTCATTCAGCAACGCAATCGGAATTTGTATGCACTAATAGAAACCACATGCTCTTTAGTAGATTCGCGACACTTGGTAAGACTGAAGCTACGTTCTTCTGACGCACGCAGTTAATCTTGCCCAGTCGTGTTTATCTCACCAAACGTTTTTTAGAAAATACATGCTAAGACCATCTACTATATATTAGTGTATTGTGGTATGCTTAGAGTGAGATGCACGCTAGAAATGTTATTTATTATTGTTATGAGCAAAAATACTGTAGATGAGAATTTGGTGCAAATCATATCTAAATAGGAAAGTGCAATTTTCACGTGATGATCAAATTTCGAAACCAAGGCATTTTCATTGACAAAAAGCCGAGAAGGGGGGGGGAAGACTTTTAACAAAGGAGAAGTTTGAAGAAATTGGCTATCAATTGGAAACTTACCCTCGAAAGTCTTTAACTTGATTAGCACGGCAAGTATCTGACGCCATTGGCTACTGCTGTACCTAAAATAAAATCCGCTGGGGGCGCTGAAAGAAAATATGCAAGAGAAGGTTACAATTTTTCGGGAGGGTGCGGCGAGTGATGTCTGACAGCGTACTTTCTGTAGATAAAATCAATTTTCGATTGCGTAGAGAAATGAGAATATTGTGTTTCTCACTAATGGAAGTAAAATGAGCAATGGGATCGGACAGTCATTCATTCTACGTAATAAAGAAAAGTGTTGCCTTGAAAATTTAGACCATGAGCATACGATATTAACATTATATATATATGACATCACGTTAACGTAATCTATATAATGTCAATATATTTTTAGTTTAGATATAAATTTTTACTAACAATAAGCTCATTGTTAAGTATACGTTAAATAGACCTCGCAAAAGGAACGAAGATAGATTTTTTTTAAGAAACATATGTTAGATTTGAAAATACTATTTTGTAACAGTAAACAGTATTGATGTAAATCATTTTACAAAATATTCTTCTTTAAGAATGTATAGCTTGAGAACGTAAGTATTAAACTGCAAGTTGTGAGTTTACCTGGAAATGGAAGGGGAAAAAATTAGAGCTATAGATCAAACTTGTTCTTGTAATTTTGGAATATAATTCTGCCCAAAATAATATGGCGTAAATTGTTTGAGGAAAGCAACCACTTAATGCGCTAACACACCTTAACCACACGCTTGTTGATTTTGCGATGCTGCCCGTTTTCGTCGGGTTAATGTAAGGTTATATTTACTCGTCTGTCTTAAAGGTGGCGATGACGTAATCTGTTTGCTGCTTCGCCAAGTTAGCCAAACAAGTTTAAGACTTGCTGAGCTGGTATATTACAGATAACCAACAACAAGCTTTTAGTGGTAAGTTTGCCAAGTTTACATTAAAGTAACGTTTGCTCTTCTTGAAACATTTCGCTGTTTGGCAAAGTAGTGAAGCTGTGTTTGTTAGTTTGCGACAGCTAAAAACGCAAACAAATTCCCCATCCAGATAAATTCATTAATTTTCTCTTCTTTTTCTAATGATACAAGGTAATTATGTTAGACACAAATGACACTATTGAAAAGTAAAGTAAATAGCATGCATAAGAGTTTAATATTTTAGCACACTATCATTTTCAGTGTGAAAATGGGTTAACTAATATTTTCATCTTAATGCGTGCAATTAATTATCACAGATTTATGCAACTTTATTTGCATGACCAAATCGTTTCTGTACTTCTGATGTGATATATTGCAATAACAAAAGTTTTCATTTTGATTTTAATTTGAATTTTTGAGTTTTAATGTATTTGTTTGTTTATCAACAATATCTCCTTATAGACAGTTAACACTTTTTCAATTCACTAACACCGCACACTGTCTTCGGCTTATCAGTGATTATTTCCTGAAGACCCAGGTTCTGCCACATAAATATATATAGAAACAAACCACTGTCATGTACCATTTTTTAAACTTTTGATATAAATATTACAGTACAGTAAAACGAACACGATATTCAGATGCAGCGGTGACCGGTTTTGTGAGATTCTATTGAATATACCAATTATCTGTGAAACGTGAGCAAGAAAAAACTGAACTTGGTCTTGAACGCAACCCCCATAGTCCGCAGCTTTGTCTACAAAATGTTGACCGCTCCAGATGTCAGTTTTTAAAACAGGTAATAATCATTGGGGGAGGGGGGTTAAGTCTGGTCTGTACGGTGTATGATCTGGCTCTAGCAGCCATGACTTTACCTTACACTTAACACCGCGACTGGCGAAAGTCACGCCTCCTTTCACGAAGAGTTGCGGAGGACGACGGAGAAACCCGACGGCAATTAAGGTCATGCAACTTAAGTTTGTCCCGGTGAACGTATGTACGATACGATACAATAAACAGTCTGTGCAGTGACGGAGCTTCCCAATTCATAAGTTTCACTTTTAGTCAAGTAGTATGAAGAGTTATTTCAGAATTAGATAAAGTTATTGCAATAGGGATGAAAAAGGTATAATTAATTCCACTAAGAACAGTGTTGAACATTTATGAGGATTAGAAAAACTGGTAATATTTATTCTGAGAAAAAAAAAGACAAGTAAGAATAAAACTACCTCTGACGAATCGAAACCACGACCTTCCATCATTAGCACGACAACCTAATCTTAGAGCTTCATGCACAGTTGTGAAATTATTTGCCTAAAGTAATTTCTCTTCCCGAAAAGGGACCTACGCAGCATCGTTCAATATTATATACATCCTGTCTGGCTAGTAAATGAATTCTTTGTAATTCGGCATCTGACAGCGACAGAATCTCCAATTCCAACCAGTATGGCTTCAAAAGCAATTTTGTTAGCAATATATGTAGCTATACTACCCCCCCCCTGTTTTCTGTCAGTCGCAAGTGACTTAAGTCATGTAGATGACCAGCATGAGATGAGATAAATTTGACTAGGCATTTTCCATCTTCGTCTTGTATCTTTGCAGGACATACGCCACCGATTTTTTTTTTTTCTTCCTTGTAATTTTAAGTGTCTGACACCTTTATGTTTAGAAAAGAAGTTGCCTAAGCGACGGTAAGTATAATAATGTCTTACAATATTCTCAGAAGCAGTGCCAAAACGACGATTTTTACAAACATCGATCCTCGATTCCCTGCTTCTAGTTTTTAAAATAATCAAAGGATGAGAACTGCCCTTCTTCCGATTTTATTTTTATTTCATGTACTGATTGTAAATGCCCAAGTTGTTGCTTCATGACTACATAAGCTGCACGTCATTGTTTGCCTTCTAGTTGGTCGCTGACCATGGTAATGTCGCTGATGGCGTTTGAAGGTGAATGCACCATTGAAGTTCTTGTTACACATTTCAGTGTTAGGCGAACGGTTGCTAGTTTTGTATAAGAGGCAGGAAAACGTTCAGCATTTCCGGGCGTACTGTAAATACATGCTTTCTTAGAGTACTATTGTACCCCTATTCCCTCCCACATTCCAAGCTACGCAAGTTTTAAATCACTTTTTATTAACACAAAAATAATTCACACTATTATCCGACACAACTTCCACACTCCACACTAGAAGGAAGACGAACAAAACACCAACTTAACAGGTGCGATAACATTCGCAACTGCAAACTAACACCAAGGAGCGATAACATTATCAGCTGTCATTTAGGCTTGTCGGCTTTTTCCGCCGTCCTCCGCTGCCCTTCGTGAAAGGAGGCGCGGTGCTAAGTGTCAGGTCAACGTTGCCGTGCAGCAGACGAACTCAGCATTCCTTGATGACACTACGCAGTACTTCTCGACCACCGTTGGAGTCTCATCATCTTATGATCTTCTTCGTGGAATGTGTGACTTCCGCCTTTCTACGGGATACGCCACTACTGCGATTCTACTTTTAAGTGGGTCACAGTAGAGAACCTGGTTTCGCCCCAATGGATTCCAATACGTAGCAAAGAATCAAAATCGTTTAACAACATTCCACGCGCACTTGCATTTGAACTTCTGAAAGATTACGGACTACCTTATGCATATGCAAATGTAGTTTTAGAAAGTTACGTCATTTCTTTTGTCTTCAGACGCCTATCACACCTACCTCGACAAGAGCGATATTTTCTTCTGTCAACAAATGCGGTAGACTGCCCCCGCTTGGCTTATTTTCAAGTCTCTCTCTACTCAAACGAAATAGCTTTGATCGTACACCAAGATAGAATATGAAAGGGACCCATACACACCACCAACATATTGTTCAATATCACTGGGTAAAAATATGCCGTTTCAGTTAAAAATGTAATCACTGCTCTGTATTCAGTTTTAAACATCCTGCGTATTATGCAATGCATCTGAATTTTCCAAGTAAATAAATGGCGTGCCAGGAAAGGAAAGACAGTTTTTATTTTTTATTCCTGATACATGTTAGTATCACATAGCATGCAAATGGCATGTGAATTATGGACCGGCAAGGCTGGCCGAGGTCGTTAATGTGCGGACTCGTGAGCATGAGGTCTGGGTTTCGAATCCTACCAGCACCGTTCTCCCTCATTGAGGTTTTTTTCCAGGTTTTCCTCAGTCCTCGTAAATGTCAAATACCGGGAAGTACCCTAAACTTAGGCCTGGAACGCTTCCTTCCTTTAAAAAAATCCTTTCCCAATTTACCATTTCATCTCATGTATCATCAGTATCACCGCCAATGATCGGTAAGATATGTACCCTTTACAAAGGTGAAAAATAAACGCAAGTTTGACGGTGATTTGTGCACAGAGTGCTACAAAAGGCTAAATGAAAAATAATAAACCTTAATTATACTTTACATAAACGAGTGTGGTTTGTTGTGCTACAGAATTCGCTTATGCTGTAAGGAGAACGCCCCAGGTATTCGAGTTTCAGATCTTATTACGATTAATAATTTGATTAATAAATTTTGTTAAAGCTAAATACGACGTACAATACTCATAGTTAACAATGAAAGCAGCTACTTGGCTAACACACAGCTTTATAAACGCAAATAAATATTATTTTGTTTAGTTTAACCGCGAACTTGTTGCCGACGGCCGGGAGCATACGCTTCTCGGCCGATAAGCTCCCCGCCGAGCTCATATTTCACAGATAATACGCCAATCCGGAACTTGTGGAGTTTTTTTTAACTCCAATAATTCAGTTGTGGTACCTTTAGACATCTCTGATTCCCAAATAACAAAGCACCATGTAATCCAAAGTTTTTGTACTCACTAGTCTGTTGTTCCATAGATTTAAGCAGTACTTAACTGGAAGTAAATAAAATAATTAAAGTGTAACATTTCAAAATTAATTAATTAAAACATAATTCCGCATTACTTTTCTTTCTTAGTATTTGAACGCAAAATAAAATATTTATTTGTATTTATTAATTATTGTAAAATATTATTTAATGGCGTTTAAAAGTAAACTGCCGCTTTTGTTGAATTTTTAACCCCAAACATTAGCTGACATTGTAACTAGTTACTAGATTTATAAACAAAACGATACTTTTATTTTTGCTAACTTGCTTCATACTAGCACTTTGCACTTACCCTAACAGCTGTTGCTGCCAGAATAGCTTCGATATTCCAGGACCGTTAAAGGGGTTGTAATACGTCGCAGTATTACGCTGTCTTTTTCTCGGAGCGCCAGAAGGAAAACTTATGCTGTAGCTTTCTAGAGAAGGGGGAAATGTTATCTTGCTTGTGAAATGATAGCATTCACAGTGCTGACTGTTTGAGTGACGCGTTGCCATGGAAACAGCCGGGGAAAGGGTCTGCCACTATTCTGACAAGGCCAGATATGGAACCTTGCTGTTTTAAGCTCAAGTTTAGCAGGAGATTTCTTTTTATTCGTAGACATCGGGAGAGTGTGTGAGGGAGAGAGATTTAAGAAATACCCACTAACTAATCTTAGTGTCTTTGTAGATTGTGAAAATATTTTCGTTTGGGAATACTGTGATGACAGGAAAGAAATGAGCTGGCTCAGAAATTTACATCATATTTTGTTCATCTGGTAGCCATAACGAAGTATCTACATAATTCACGTTTTTAGATATATGCAAAATAAATTCTACCACATTGGCAACCACCTCATTTCGCGTGCCTAATGTGTGTGATATTCCATTGTTATTACAGTATGTTTACATCCGTGAAATAATTTTTCCAGTTTATGTAATGTTTTACACAAGAAAATGGTATATACAGTTAAAAATATGTTGTTTTGACTTCAAACAACTTGTTATTTTTGCAAGTTACGTGGATTTAATATTAATAATGATAGAAATAATACACTTGTGTTTCTTTTATTATTTACTTGAACATATTTATAGTTAGATAACTATTTTATATATCTAATATTGATTAATGGATTTAAACATGTAACACTACAATAAATAAACCTGATGATAAAAAATTACAAGAAAAATAGCTATCTGTCATAGCTTTCAAAGAAACAATAGTAGAACATCCTATAATGAAAAGTTAACGCTCTGCACCATTATAAGAACCGTTTTCATTAACTTCAGTAGTTACGTCATCCCTAAATGACTTGTAGAATTGATGATTCTGCTCAGGAATTATTCAGTTTTTCTTCGAAATAGAAACTAAAAAGAATATTCTGAACGAATTAGTTCTGCTGGAAAAATGTATTCGTAGCTAGAACATGTTTTATTGCGCCTGTTCTTACCTAATATAATAACAGCAAAGCTTTCAGACAATATACAAACACTCTTTCCACGGACCCTGCTTTAGAATTTCTCCAAGAAATATCGGTTTGCCGTTTTGCTTGGGCAATTTATACAAATATTGTTTATGGTGGGCAATATGTTTGTCTGTTCCCGTTTTCAGATCAAGAACAGAAAATAGGGAGTGTTATCACCCAGATAAGAAAATCATATTATACACAACATTTCAATACATGTACAGAGAATAGAAATGATACTACACTCACGACTATAATAAGTTACATGAAATTAATTAATATAATAATTCTAATTGGCATGGCAGCTCATAAATTCCACCTCAAAGACTTGGCCACTTAGAGTATAAATTTGCATTGAAATATTTCCCCCTCTGAGACTCAACAATGTGCACATACGCGCACTTCTTATATTAACAGTAAACTATCTACTATACATAATTGTTGCTTCCGCACAAGCTAACTTATGTTTACAACAATGTGTATGGGAAAACCGCATTTTTAATTTTATTTCACCCTAAGTTTGCTTTTAGGCTGTACTGTATTTTTGTTTATTTTACCCTAAGTTTTACTTTTAGGCTGTAGTTTTGTCAATTATTTCACAATTATTTATTAACCTCAATTTTTTAAAATTGAAACTGTATAAAATTTGAGCTGGAGGATATATTATCATTAACAAGTTGTAAGGCGATATTGCGGATATTCTGCAGAAAGTCGGTGTGTCAAGAAAAAATACTCCGGCAGAAACCATATGACTTGAGCTAAACACGATTCAAACCTTCGTTCTACGATTTTGCGGTATAACCAAATGAGCTCTGAAGGAGGTGCATATTACTAAGTGCAGTGCATAAACTGCCATAACGGGCCACAGAAATGTTATTTTATATATTTTGTGTCCCAGTCAGCCATCTTCCAGCCACGCATGCCATTAGTGGAAGCCAAGCGACCGTGGATGCCAGTTGTATTCATATATAATCTCCTTGCACATTGCACAACTCTAATTAACAAAAGCATTCAACTTATTGAATTTTCATATTATTAGTTATTTTATATTGTAGCAGAAACTCAAAAGCAGTGGCCATCTGCATTCAGGCATTCCTGACAACTTGTGATGAAATTGGCATCCACAGCAAACTGTTTTATTTTGTATTTCATTACATTTATAGTTTTATTAGAGTGCAGTGTACATAATCGCCTGGGGAACGTGACAACCATAAACCTTCTATAAAATAGTCTCCCTTGGAAACTCAAAAAAAAAAAAAAAAATCAAATTCACGTGGTTTGTGGCAGAATCTCATTGAAATTGTCTCCGATAGTCGGATAGAAGCTCAAAAAGTAGTGCAATAGTTCTCTGAATTTACAATAAACTGAAACCAATCCGAGGAAATATGCTGAGTTAACTGCGGATTTTCCAGTGCCTATAGTTTTACTAAACACTACCAAACCTCACTGAAGACATTTATTAACCACATATTCTCAAGAATTTGCAAAAGTTAATTATTAGTGAAAGTGTAGCAATTCTGTAAACTTTCAAATTTGGCAATACAGTAGCTTAGTGGACTGAGCATTCATAAATATCCATTTCCTGTTGACATATCTTTGTAGAATGCTCTAAATTTTCTCTGATATCATCAAGTTATTTTACCCTTAGCTCATGTCGTTTACGGTCAGCAAGTGTATGTTAGCCGATCCCGTTTCCCTCAAGTAAATGTCTACACGCTGTAATACACAATTCCTATATTCTGTTTTAGTGTTAACTTGTGTGGCGGCATTTCAATACATACATTTAATAATAGCCACTTGCACATTAAATCACAAGCAAAATACCAACGGGCTTTGTGACAACTGACTTAACGCCTAAGACATGACATGGGCAGAGGGTTACATCTCGATAATGTCAGCGATTCGGTCAGCCGTTTGGTTCCGCGCGCGTCCCCGGCAGATGGAAGAATGGAATGCGTAAGTTAATAATTCAAACGCGAAATGTATCTGAAAAAAAGGATATTAAAGTAGAATAGCATTACGTCGTGGAGGTGTAATTTACAAATGCTCTCTCTTTTTCATGTGTTAAACTGCATTTAGGTAGAAACTTTTGCTTGCAGTTTTAAAACTGTTAGCTTATTCTGAAAAAGAGGAGGAGCAGGTTAAAGGTGAGCAGACGCTATACCATTCTCTTGCGGAACACTTTTATCGCAATATTTTTTTTCTCAAAATTATCAGAGCTGAGAATCAGGAGCAGTCCTGCTTGAGCTCGTGTTAGTAAGTTTTACAGGCTCTAATAAAGCAGGAGTTGAAGAAGAGAGAAAAAAATCGTTCTATCGCCGATTTACTCCCTCCTTCCAACAAATCGAATATACCAAGCCAGCAAGAGTTTCGGTCGAAAATCGCGGTTGCGGATAAAGGCGAAGTTTCATAGGTACCTCCTAGTGGCGTCACCCTAAGGGATAACTTGGACTGGACCTCCCACTCGACACCAAGGAGACCACGCGAGCAAAAAAATAGATAAAGGGAAGTGGAGGAATGGCTTCCCCTATCGCTGATGCTGGAGGTGGCAGGCGGCCAGAGCGTGATAAGAAACAGCCCCAGTATGATTGCTCCCGAAGGCACTACCCCTTCCTTTAACCCTTCCCGATGCCAATTTTGCTTCTTTTTTTCTGCAGATAAATTTAGCGTCGAGTGCAAAAGCTGTAAGTTGAGGTGCCCATCGAGGGACGTTATGTCAGCCAAGACGTTTAGAGTGAGGAAAACACGACAAAGGAAGAATACACATGTCTGATGGACACAGCATATAGTGTTTCTTTTGAATATCTGTTACAGTGCATCCTTGTGGTTTTTTTAAAAATATCTTCCCAAACTTTTCCTACTTCTTGGCTTTTGTTTTAATATTTCTTGTTTTACTTCTCTACACCAGTAATTTACATTATTGTTCTCTTCTATCCCCTGTCTTTCTTTCTTCTTATTTTGTGCCAAAAGGCAAAGATAATTGTTGCGGACAATAAAAACCTGCTTTTCTTTATGCTGCTTACATAAAGCAATACTTCTTTTTTTTTAGTCAGTTTGCATTATTGTGTATGTAGTGCAGTAGTAGTAGTAGTAGTAGTAGTAGTAGTAGTAGTAGTAGTAGTAGTAGTAGTAGTAGTAGTAGTAGTAGTAATAGTAGTGGTGGTGGTGGTGGTGGTAGTAATAATAGTAGTAGTAGTAGTAGTAGTAGTAGTAGTAGTGGTGGTGGTGGTGGTGGTGGTGGTGGTGGTGGTGGTAGTAATAATAGTAGTAGTAGTAGTAGTAGTAGTAGTAGTAGTAGTAGTAGTAGTAGTAGTAATAGTAGTGGTGGTGGTGGTGGTGGTGGTGGTGGTGGTAGTAATAATAGTAGTAGTAGTAGTAGTAGTAGTAGTAGTAGTAGTAGTAGTAGTAGTAATAGTAGTGGTGGTGGTGGTGGTGGTGGTGGTGGTGGTGGTAGTAATAATAGTAGTAGTAGTAGTAGTAATAGTAGTAGTAGTAGTAGTAGTAGTAGTAGTAGTAATAGTAGTAGTAGTAGCAACAGTAATACGTAATAGTAGTAGTAATAGTAGTAGTAATAGAAGTAGTAATAATAATAATAATAATAATAGTAGTAGTAATAGTAATATTAATAATAATAATAGTAATAGTAGTAGTAGCAGTTAGTAGTAGTAACAGTAATAGCAGCAATAGTAGTAGTAATAGTAGTAATAGTAATAGTAGTAATAGTAGTAGTAATAATAATAGTAATAGTAATAGTAATAATAATAATAGTAGTAGTAGTAGTGGCGGTGATAGTAGCAGTAGTAGTGATAGTAGCAGTAGTAGTGATAGTAGTAGTAGTACTCTTTTTTGTGTGTTCTGTCTGATTAAGGATATGATATTGTCAGTACTGAACAAAACACAATTCAAAGACAGCCATATTGTTCTTGAAATAGTTTAAAGCTGCTGTTTCATTCGCTTTGTGCATCCTGTTTCATTCGCTTTGTGCATCCACTGGAAAAGATGAAATACACTCCTGCCCTTACTGCGGGCAGCGCTTTCAATGTAAGGCTCAGCGAAGGTTACAACGTGTTGGCAGCTTGTGCAATTCTCTTGATGCCAAACACTCAGGAACGTCATGAACACGAATGGGATTCTAGCGTGCAGAACATCTCTGAATCCGAATAACAGCACGTAGAAGAGAAAGAAAAGAAAACGAACTCTATTTGCTTTCTCTACCTTCCTCAAAGAAAGAGCGGAAAGCAAACAAAAGGTAAAACTGAAAAGACATTGGAAAAGTTCTGGACAAACGAAACTGACATTCCAATGACATTCAGCGCCATTAGGTTTACAGTTTCTTTTGAAAGAAGGAAGACATCGAGTAGTTAGTAATTGAATTTCGAGCCCCTGCGTTAAACTACAGTTTTGTAAAATAACATTCTCTAGTCTCTTTATCGTAACAATACTGAAATATAAATATATTCGCGCAGATATGAAGCAGCCCGCATTCTCACACCAAGAATAAAGATGTTTAAAATACACGTTCTCCAAGTGTATAGAATTCATTCTTACTGTAATATAAATAATACATTTTACATTTTTAGTACGTTTTTCAGTGTAATAAAGAAGTCTGAGTAGAAAGCATTTTATTGCACAGTTGAAACAGATGTTGAAATTTTCTTATTTTACATCAACACAGCAACATACTGAACTATTTTTTTTTTTTTTTTTTTTTTTTTAGATCCTGGATTCTTTTGTTGCTGTTTGATATGCATTTCTGCAATATATTGTGTCATAAATAGGATTTAGAATTAAAATTCCCTCAATTTATTACTATTTGCATTGGGATGTCCCATATAAAATGCATGTCCTTTGTCCTCTCCTTGGTGTTTTAAAATGTACAAACAGTGCAGGAGCCAATAGTTAAAAGGGCTATCGGTTATAAACATAAAAGTTATAGAAAACAACATGGCAACGACAAATTACGAAATGAGCACACTGGAAGCGGCTGTTGCGGATAGGGAAAAGGAGAGCGAAGGGGTTGTAAACATTCTTGCAATCCAGCGATGCAATAGTTGAGATAGAAACGCATTAAAGATCTACCAGGTTTCGGAAGGTTGTATATGGGATATTAAGAATATGTGTAGAGCTTTGAAAGAAAATCCCCCAAGAAACACAGGTAAATTGTCAGAAAAACCTGGTGTTCTGATTTTATTTATTATTCTGCAATGCTTTTAACTTGATTCTATATCAGAACACAATATTGCGGATTTATTTTTATTTATTCCTCTTACATATATCTTTACAATTATCAATATAATTTAATTCTACAGATTTTAAAATCTACAATGTTAATACTATAACTAACGAAACTAAAACTTCAAAGAACTAAGCCGATACTGGAATCCAGCACTATGACTATTTTAACTGTAACTTATCATTAAATCTACAATTACTACTGGTACCCAGTAGCAACAATTACATATAGAATTGATTTATTTACAGTTTTTATTCCATTTAATATTTACAATCTTCATTTCTGCTAACGCTGGGGATCCGGGCTGCTTTCCACCGAAATTTCAGGCATCAGAACCTGAATGTCAATGAGGTTGCTGCCGGTCTCAAGAAGCAGCTATGCTGGAACATGGTGTGTTGACAGTGTAGTTTCCTTCTCTTGATCTCTGTCTACTTCTTCTCTCAGCTGCTTCCTTTCCGCCCGAAGACCACCATTATTCTCTTCTGTTAATTCTGCTCTCTTCTTCTGATTCATTTTGGGTGCTATCTTCATCTTCTTATATTTGATCCGATTCTTCTTGACATATCTTTCTTGCCTTTCTCTGATTCTCTGGGATCTCCTTGGGGAATGTGCGATTTTTGACCGTTGGATTTTCTCTCTTATTTGTTTTGTGTTGTTTATACTCTTCTGCCATTTTACATGATATTTTATTTGTTAATTTATTAAATATCCTAAAACCATCTTGATCTCTTATGATGTTTCAAATATATTTCGCTGCAAGTAGTCGTCTTTCCTCGGCTACAATTGACTGGTGTTTCGGGCATTCGAATGAAACGTTACAAACCGTACATGTATAGTTTGCTTGTAATCTAAATCTTTGCAAATATGAACCGTGTTCTGTTATATAACCCTTACTGGTTTAAATTGTAATTTCTATTTTATGAATGAGATGATTCATGCGCTCTTCTACCTTCTTTTATTTCATACCATTCTTGTTGCCATATTTGTAGTAAAGAAATTTCGATTTCTATTTTATTTCCACGCTTTTTGTTAATAATGTTCATCAATTTTAATATTTTGTGTTTTAAACCAATAGGAGGCTGCACTTAAGCAGATTAAATAATCAATAGGTCATAAACCCAATATTACTAATAGTTCCATTACAAGAGTTGTGGAAAATGTCCCTGTACATCTCAATAAAAGTTTTCTTTGGGTGCTCCTTAAAGTGCGTATATCTCGCATGCCTTTTCCCACCAGACTCCTCTCCCGTAGTTTAATATGGCTGCAAAGATGCAAAGATGCTGTTATAATAGATTTTTAATACAGCAGCTTGTATGTTGAAATATTCTGTCCAACATTGGCCAACTTAAACATCAATTTTTCTGCTCAAGTTCTTGCATTTTGTACATGTGTCTTAAACTTTAATTTTTCATCCAAATAGATACCTAGATATTTATTTACTGCTTGGCTTTTTCTGTTATTATTGTTAATTTTAATACTCGGATTTCTGTTTAAGTTTCTTTTAAAAACATATATGATGATTTGTGAGGAGCTATTTTCAATTTTACTTTTTTGCACCAATTGGTTACAAGATCAGTTATTACATTCCATCTGACTTCAATTTTCCTTCTATTATTATTAGTAAATTATCTGTATATGCGATAATCTCTTTTATAGTGTTTAATTCTTCTAATTTCTCAATTAGAGATTCCAAAAAGTTGTCCCATAATATCGGCCCTAAAATTGATCCTTACGGACATCCTTTGGTGATTTCCTTTGTAGTTTGGTTTGCACCTTTAATATATACTCCTATGTTTTTGCAATAATCTATTAACGAATTATAAATGCATTTTGGATATTTCTTTTTCGTTAAAAATTTGAAAGAGCGCCGGCCACCTTACGTTATCAAATGCCCCAGCAATATCGAAAAAAATGCTATTATATTTTTTTTAGTTATTTTTTGAGGTCTCTATTGTATCGTTAATGGCGTCCTCTGATTGTGCCTTTTCTAAATGCAAACTGTTTAACGTCCATACCAATCATTGATCTATATTCTTCGATTATTTTTACTCGATAGCTTTTCTTGAATATTTCCCAGAACATTTAGTAAGCAAATAGGCCTATAGGATTTCCGTAGCGTGAGATCTTTGTCAGCCCCTTTGTTTAAGATGATCACATTCGCTTCCTTCCAGCTATAAGGCACTCTTACCTGCCATAGACGGTTATTAAACAGTTGACACAGGTACGGATTAATCTGACCTTCCAAATGTTGTAGCACTTCCGACTTTATTTCATCCGGTCCTGGTGATTTGTTCTTTAATTCCTTATTCCAACTTCATGGTGGGGGTTAATGACACCTTCAAATATTCCGTATTTTCAGTAATGAGTTCTTTTCTTAATTTACTGTGCTCTGGGTTATCATTTTCTGTATTATCATTAGGTAGTAGTTTTAGAAGTAGGATATTTAGAGAATTTATCCTCCCCTTTATGCAGAGTAGATGTTACTTCTTGGGCTTTTACTTTCTCCATAATTAGTTTGTAAGGTGTACCCCATATATTGTTGTTGGAAAGATTTACCTCTACAAAAATTTCCATGCAGCTTTGCGATATTCTTCTATATTTTTCTTATGTTTTTTTATAATTTCTCTATATTTATTTAAGCTACTTTCTCTTTCTGAGGCAATGATAGATTTATGATCAATTCTATGGTGTATAATTTAATATCATAAACATTATAGTGTATAATGTTCTTAATTTTAACAGATTATTGTTCCAAATGTTGAAGTAGTTATGTTTTCTATTAGTTCTGGGTATGCTACTCTTCATAGCTTTTTGGATGGCTTTGATTAGTTCTAATGCTTTATTGTTAACGTCATCTTCAGGTTGAGGCATTGTAGGCATTTTAAATTTCGTTTTTAGTTTATCCAAATTTGCTTTGTTTATAATGTAGGGTCTTTTATTCTCATCCCATCTTTGTTCTAGGTTTGTATTAATTTGTACCTCGAAATAAATTATATTGTGATCAGTTGACGTCAGTGATTGACCAACTTCCAATTTGTAACAATTTTGCTTGCTCTGTACTTTGTGAATGTGATGTCTATGTTAGATGTAGCTTCTGCTCTATTACTGTAAGCTGGTGGGCTACATAGTTTGTTCTTTTCATTTAGCTGTAGCTCCGCTATTATCCCCTCCAATAGTTCTCCCCTTTTGTCTTTGTAGTTCCTGTTCCACCATCGAGAACGTGCATTAGCATCCGCCATATAAATCACTGGAGAAGTATTATAACCATTTTCTATATTTCTTATTCTGTTTACATATGCCTTTCTATGCGTTCGTTAAACTAAAAATACTGATTTAATAAATTATAATGATTCCCTCTTAGTGCTATTTCTATGCAATTTGTATGTGTATCACATAGTTGCGTTATTTTCACCACTTATATTTCCGAGTTAATAACTACTATTGTTGCCATAGGGTTTCCTTGATCTATTATAGTTCCAAAGTTTCCCGATATATGTGCTGATTTACTGTTTACACCATATGGTTCCTGTATGCACAGAATATCTAATTGCAGTTCTTCTGATAGCCAGCCTCCTTATCTAGGAAAAGTCAGCTCCTGGAATGAAAATGTTACCATGAATCTTTGAGAGACCAAGTAAAAATGGAAAATTTCAAATAAATTGTCGAAGATTTGCTGGATTCGTTTAAACAGTGCAATATGCCATTAAATTTACTTTTTGAATTCACACCTGATTTCTTCCCTTCAAACTGCGAATACGTGAGAGATGAATGTGGGAGCTGTTCCATAAAAAAATACTGCTGGATTGTGAAAAAGCATGTTCCTGAAACAAAATATCATAGAGGGGCCAAAATGAGACGCCACTGAGGTAACTAATTTCGTATTAACTTTATCAAAATATGTTTCCATGTTTTATTGTAACTTATAATAGGCGTTATCTTGAATCCAAGAGTTAACAAATAAAAATAAGCATCATTTTCGTGTTCAGTGACTTCAGTAAAAATTATCATTCAACTTATCAAACCTTGTTGCACAATGTACAGAAAGGAAATTTTGAGCTCTAGGTCAACACAACATTCCATACCCCTGAAATAGAAATACAACGTATCTTCCAGCACACTCAGCAACTCTGAGCTCTGTTTTACATCTTCGGATTAATTATCAGCTCTGATCCGTGTCTCATTTTCTGCAGGAAAGAAACATCCAGAAGTTGAAGTTGTGTTTGCAAATTCTTTGCATTGGAATCATAACACTGTCTGAAAACTTCTCATAGAATCCTATGGACCATTTTGTAAGAAAACTGAGAATTGTTTTAAAATAGCATTATTTAGTGTCTGTATCCATAAAGTTCGACTTACAACGACTCATTGGAAGTTGTTCTATTACCATAGTCTACACACCCAGCCATGGAGATAATTTATTTTTTTTTATGTTGCTCGGAACCTTCGTCTTTTCCTTTGTCATCTCTTTTGAACTGTATAATACAGTCCTTATGTAGCTTGTGTTGGACCTGTAAGGCTAGGTGTGATAAACCAAATGTGTTATATTACTGTGGTGAGACAAATAGTGTACTATAAAGAAATTATTTCGTGGCCTAGGACTAAATTTAAAACATACAGAACGGAATTTAGCAAATTGCAAAGAACAATCTGCTTGGGGAATTACTGGAGCTATTGATGCTTAGGAGATTCTGTTGACCTTTCCACCGGTTCACTTGTGGATTGGCCCATCATAAACTCTGCCAGATATCTGAAAACTTCCCCATAGGTCATGGTAGACTTCCATTTATTGCCTATGCAGCGGTTTTAAATAAGAAATGGGTGTGTTTAATTAAATTAAGTGCCTAGAGTGGAGGGAAATATTTGAAAAAAAGGAAATTATTTGATTATTTTGGATTCTTAGGGTAATGTTATTTCTTCCTCTTCAATGATTGGTTTCCGCTGACTTATATTTTGCCACGGCAGTTGAGACTCTGCCGCTGGATACACTTTTATGGTCCTGTGACCATAGGGGAAGGAGTATGTAAAGGTTGATAGGATTTCTCGTTATGGGAGATGAAACACAATTTATTGTTCATAAAATGTACTGCCGTTATTTTCTGGAGAATATGTGCCACTTTCGCACTGACTATGACGATCACTCTGACGTTTCTTAATTTGATAAAGACTGATCCTGAAATCAACTATCCTGAGACGCAACTGAACACAACTAACAAAGCTCTTCCACTTAATACTCTCCCTCTGAACTGACTGTGCCTATCGTCCACACTGATAATGCTCCACACTGAATACTCTTCCAATACTGACTACAGCATTCCACGAACTGGACTAAACTGAGAATGAATGCGGATCGACTGCCCCTGGGTCGCAAAATCGCAAGACTAAATAAACATGGCAGTCTGTCGGTCTCACAAAGCTATCTTTATTCTTTCAAATATGTTTTTAGAAAAATCTAGAATGATTTTTCCTATCCTCGCATCTCTATTGGGTAATCTGTTCCCTCCATTTTTTTTCTCTGCTATATTATTTGTCAGATGACTTACGTGACTTATTACATGTAACTCACATCTCTCACGTATTACACGGAACCGTTAGGAGCTCCCTTCGAGGTTATTCCCTTGTATTTTCATCCCCGTATGTGTATTGTTTTCGCCCATAGCTAACATGACAAAAACACAGCTCCTTAACTGTAAATGAAATAAACACTTTTCAAGGACCATGCTTTAGAATTCTCTCCAGAACATATCGATTCTGCTGGGATCCTCTTTACAAATATTGTGACAATAGGCAACAGAAATTTCCTGGTCAGAATTTATGGTTGGGGTAACTTTCTGCGCTCTCGAAAGAAAATAACATTTACACACAATAATTCAACACTTGTTCAGGAAATAAATAAAGTTACACTCATGACTATAATAAGGAAGTTACATAAAATTACTTGTTATAATCACTCTAATTAAATGTGTGGGTGGCAGCTCATAAATACTGTCTCCTCTACTATAACACAGCGCTGCACTGCACTCAGCAGTGAATATGAAAACCGACTCAGTGATACAAACTATGTATTTGATAAGGCATAGACTGTAATTGGTCCTAAAAGAAGTGAATGCAAAAAGAAGATTAACCTTAACTTAAAAAGGGCACTATTTTATTTACAGACAGCTCCAAGACAAATTTTATTGACAAGTATGCTATCCTAAACTGAGTCAATAAGTATTAGACTAAGATAGATTCATATAGTCAGGAAGTGTTGATTCTGAAACGCCAGAGAACCTAATGCTACTTGAAAAACACAACTCTGTTGAAGTGATGACAAGTCTGGTCAAGAAGAGTGCTGAAAATCCGCTTTTTAACGCACCTTGACCTGCGGTTAGCGTATCGTCCGATCTGCTAAGTCAGGTTGTTACGCACTGGTTGACCAGGAAACACTGGATCCTAGCAGTTCATTGGTGAATATTAGCACTCTTGAGACTTAATAAAAGAAACAAGTGTCTCCTAGTGCTACGTAGTAATGAGTTACCTTGGAAAGTAGGACTACTATATGCCTCCTAAGAGCACGTCTGCAAAGATTGATAATCGTTTTGATTTCGTTTGCAGGAGATGCAACATGGCAGCTGCTTGTCGTATTCGTTGCGACTGTAAAACATTCGCTAATGTAAGAGGTCCAGTATTTGAGACTTTTTTTTAAGATTTAAACGATCATTCTTTAATGTTTATTAGGTAATTATATGCCTTTTTAAAAGTGTAGGTTTTGTAAGTGTTTATGAGAAAGCGACGCACAAAAGACCATACAGGTTTAAGAAACAGTTTCTGGTAATGAGCAGCCCTGTGTGCTGGCGTCAAGTTGATAGGAAGCGGCCTTTGTAGTGGAGATGACAAGCCACCTGTGAAGCAGTTCGCATTTCAAGTTCTACTTTAGGATCAGTTGCATGCAGTATTCAATTCTCAGTTACGACACTCAGTTTCGGGCAGTTATCACTAAGCTCTTTGAAACAAGTAAGGAATTTGTAACGTGTGACCAGACTAGAGCACGATATAGTTAATAGATCTCTGTACGCGTTATCAAAGTGACAATAACCAAACCACTCGGCGAATCTTCGCGCCTTTACATAAAATTACTTTTCATTGGATATCTCAATATTACTTAGCTAACATTTCATTTGTTATATTTGCACGTGTGTGATCCAAACCCGGCAATTAGAGCCCTGTGAAAGTCAAGTGATAAACTTCAGTGTACCCTTCGGCTGGCAGTTAAACTCTTACCATGTTTTCGCTTTGTTAGTGAAAGTGTTTCCCCTTTAGCTAGGACGAACGGACCGCAATAAGTTCTTTTGTATAGGTTTAACAAGTAGAGTTGCCTTGAACGAAAGACACCAAAAGAAAAGTTCAATTCACAATTCTCATGACTTTCTTATGCATTATAATCAGACAGTAATAATATCATTACTTACGTCTGATTATATGGCCGCAAAGAAAAATATATAAAATAATTATATATCATCATATTAGTTATATTAATTTGGGGTGGGATCAAAAGAATGACTTCATAGATGAACATCTTGAATATTTTAATGAGTGAACCTATTTTTACCATAACCGTATTGTCTTGACTGATCTTTTCCAGTACTTTAAGAGTCTGCATGAGATATCCGCAGTTGTTTCTACTTATAAAGTGCTTGTAAAATGTGTAACTTATTTCACCACTATGAGTATCATTAAGTTTAAGGTTTGTACAAACTATTTCGAAAGTCACACAAAAGTGGCATAAATATTTTTACTCTGATATACTTAAGAGCGACCGGTCTTTACATGTCTAACTAAATGTCAGGAAACGTAATAACTTGTGTAAAACCTTTGGTCTCCATTGCAATTCATAATTGCGAAACTGTAACTGTTTTAAAGTGCCAGGTATTAAAAGCGTTTCATTTAAGCTTGGCATAAATTTCAGTAATTAATGATGTTTCCCTGTCTATTTATTAAACCAGGTTGTGCAAAACTGCATTTATTTCCGACTCTAATCTCTACTAATATGATGCAGAAAAGCAGAGAATTATATTGCCGGTTTGGAAAAAATGAGAGAAACTCGTACAATAAAACAGTAGAGAAAGTGATGTTCAATATATAACTAATTAAATTGAAAAACAGTGTAATATTTTGTAATGATATAAAACTGAACTTAATAAAGAGAGATATTGATATCAGCAATAAAACTAAAAAGCTGATATAGATAATTATCCAACTTTGTTAAATATATGAGTTAATAATGATTAAATTTCGTTTTCTGTTCGAGTTCAAAAAATATCGATTTTAATGAAACAAGCTGGCCATAATAATCATTTAAGCATTAAGTCATTTGTAAAAGCACGGGATTTCATAAATGTCTTACCTATGATCGCGATTTAAAGACACGGAACAACAATTTCTAATGAAGACAACACTTTAATTTTGCCAGCTAAAGATTCAAAAAGTAAAGACACCTAGGAATGAGCTCTGTAAGCATGGATGTGCGTGCTTAGCAGATAAACTTTGTTGAAAGAAACCAGAAAACTTTTCAACATTACTGTTGCATATTTCCCAAAGTCAGTATAGTTCAGAAATAAGCAATAGGAAACATCTACTTAGACTTTTGTTGTGAAGAAACGTTAGATTAAGAAAAAGAAAAGGATGAAAGGATACTTAATAATGTATTAGACAGTATTACATCTACTTTTTCTTGCGATTTTCTGCTTCAGAATACAAAAAAGTTTGCTGGAAAATTATTGGGGATGTTTGAGAAACCAGTAAACCATTCCTCAGGGTAGCTAATGAGCAAATCCTTCAGCAGCTTTGCCAAACAGCTCAAAGTTCCGTTGCCAAACAGAACCACAGTGGGCGTAAATAAAGGATGTGTCTTCCTCGTGCGTTTGTTCTGCCGACCTCAGAAGACAATGTACTCCAATGGACTTAACGACTTGCGTTGCTATATAGCTAGCAGTAATTGTCAGAAATCATCTCATAAGAATGCGAATTTGAACGCTTCATAACATCACTAGAACACAAGGTAAAGCGTTCAAGTTTTATTTTTTAATTTGAAATATTAGTATTTAATGCTGTTATGGAACGAACAATTACTACATGTTTGCTTGGAGAGCTTCAGAATATCGTCACACATAACTGAGATGGTAGAGTGCAATTGAAACTTAAGAGTTTTATTATAAAATTGTTTATTATTGGTTATGAACATGGTAATTTGGACCTAGTCGGGGCAGCTTGAAAGATCACAAAATCGTCTTACCCTTTGGAGAATGTGGCAAAAGCAGCTTGGCGTTTGGTGTCTCTGGTTCGGACAGCCTACATGACCGCCCCTCTCCAACTCATTACCGTCAACAACGAACCGGCCTAACTTCCGGCCTAACTTCCATTTGTGATTGCCTTCACCGTCATTGAAGTCGGTCTTGCTAGACGCTGGTGTTTCTCCAACGCCCGAGAGTTATGTTGCGCTGAGGTGCCTTCTTTGCTGACACTTGTGTTAGGTAATGTACGCATGCCGAAGCGTTGGTTTCACCGCTGCTACTTTGTTATGAAATATTACTCCATTTTCCTCTCATCAAGCTACACATGCGACATATCTTCTGCTACATCAAAAATAAGCACAATCTAAACATAACGAAAACCGAAATCCTGGACATCCAGAGGAATCACTGAATTCAGTTGTTTCTATTGTGTAAAGTTCACGTTCTATTGTAATCTGTATATGTGATTATCAAAGAAATATCTTCCGTCGAGAGAGGCTTAATTTTATAGATCATTGCAATAAAAGTTATGTCTTTATTTATCTATGATATATATGAATATGGTTTTATGCAACTAAGTAGAATCTTCGTTTCATTGTAGATTTCAACTTTCATATATTATAATAGGTGCATGTTTTTTTTTTTTATTTTTTATTTTTTGTTTTCTTGACGTCGCAACTCTAATACGTTAAGATGTATCTAATGTAGGTCCTTTTGTAAAATGGTTAACTTATTCCAGTTTGACTAAAAACCAACAAGATATCTATAGAATGTAATTAAACATGTAGAAAACATAAAAAAATTAGTATGATTATGAGCTTGTGTGGTTTGTTGACGCATATTGCACAATATTAATGATATTATTAATTTATTCTCCAAGTATCTTTTTTGAAAGTGTCTACCCTGAAGCATTTCAGATCTGTGTAACATTTGGTCAAAAGTAGCGAATATTCGCCTATCGATTCATCTGTTGTGTCAACTAGGTCGTGTGCAAGATATTTCCCACATGCCCCTAGAGGGTTAAGTCGGGTGGACGTTTCCTGGAGTTTTCTCATTAACATGTACATCCATTTGCAACGAATGCTTGCATTCAGCTGCATAAGCATTGACAGATGTACACGACGAGGACAAAGCAATTATCACGTGGTTTAACATAGGAGTCAGTACACAAAACAAAAACAGGGGTTGACAACTTGTAAGCGACGCCTTGGAGAGCATACATTGTTTAACAAAAATGTTTCTCTACTCCCAATTTGTTGCAGAGGTCCTGAATCGCCTTGCATAGCTGGTTGCACATAGTACAGTAATAGTGTTGCAGTTTTTTATTGCCTGACAGTTTGTCAAAAGCTATAATTTTGTTATTCTGGACTATTATTTTTGCTAGGTAATTTCTCTTTCATTTCCATTATGACCTCGGGTCCATGGAGGGTTAGCTGATCGAGAATACCGTCGAATTAGCAGTTTTCTGGATGAGATTGACTTAAGCGCTCCTTGGAGTCCACGTTTAGTGTCTGTTCTTAGGTTTTTCATTTCATTGTCACAATACTTCCCTGAATTCTCTGCTAACGTACTGCATACCAGGTCGTAGATTCTGCTTAGAACTCTGATATGCTTAACAAAAACCACAATTTCTGCTTCCGTAGAGTGTGGAGTGTATCTCATCTACTTCTGTTCTTAATGTTTGCAGGCTCAGTTCTCATGTTCTTATTGGTATCTCTATCTTGGACAGTTCTGAATGTCTGCAGCTGTTTCCAGGGTCAGACGTAATTGGATTTCCAGCTCAAGAGTAGTATTTTTGATACGAATATCACATAGTAAATTATTCAAAGGAGTGGAATAATAAGCTTCATAATAAATACAAGTATTTGTATGTGGGTTTTTTTAGAGCTTGGTCATTTTGGTAGTCATACGAGGAGGTATACTTGACTGCTGGCAGTAAAATTTTGAACATTGTGATTAGCTGGTTATGTGATAAACCTCGCGATGCACGAAAGCAGTGAGGAGAGTGTGAATTTTGGTATTAAAATGTGATATGTAAAGCAGCTATGTATTTGCAAAAGCCTGAAGGAAAAGGGGCCCTAAACAAACTTGCCGGGAGCGGTAGCGTGCCAACGCCACTGTTACGCTTTCCTTGAGTAAGGTTACACGATCCGCCAGGGAGGATTAACACAAATTTGCATTTATCAAACAAATCTTCAACGCAGTATTAATGGAAACAGAGGCAAATTTAGAGAAAATGTAAGGTAGAGGGGAGTTATTACATTCATTTCAAGTTTGAACCGAAATTAGACGCTGAAAGAGATACAAGAAACAAATTCTCAGATAAAAAGTTTATTACAGTTTGTTTCAGTAACTATTAAAATTCACAGTACAGAGTGAATCAAAGAAGAAATAACACGCACCCTTTCTACTCGCTTAGTGCGGGTATCTCTTCATATGTTCATTTATTTTTACATTTCACTAACGCTTCCTTTAATGCAGATTTTGATTAAAATATCCCAAGTTGTAGAACTCAAAATAACGGCATTATTTTCTGTAAGCATTTGTCCTTCGTTCACTATATTTTCTTTCTTTTCTTTTCTTTTCTTTCTTTCTTTCTTTCTTTCTTTCTTTCTTTCTTTTTGAAACTGTATTATTAAGTTCTTTCTCCAATTTCACCCTGCGTTTGCTCACAATCATATTTACTTCGGAGGTCAGTTGTTTTCTTTCTTACATGTCTTTCCTGATCGACGACTTTTATCATGACGGAAAAGCGGCCATCTTCGTGACTTTTTCATTTCCTTTTGAGACTATGGATGACCAAATAAGATACTGGGTAGTTGCACCAACGTTAGACTTTTGGCAAAGTGCTGAGAAAACTCTCCATGAATTGAAAATATTCGAGATAACTTGTTTAGACATAGCTGCAGGGCTAAATACAATTCAAATCGTTTTAAATGGTGGCCGAATTCCTCCATATTTCAGAATATGGCTTGCGAAGCCAAAATTAAATTTTTAAGATTAAGAACTGGTATAATTATAGAAATTTGTAACCTTTTGATAGAGAAAAATGTTAGGACCTGAAAACTTATCTATCCAGAGGTTGCAGAATATGAGATGTGGGGTGGTAGACATAGCATTTAAATTCCATTGTTTTTCATTACCCTACATAATACAAAATGGATCGGGAAGTGTGTTTATATATGTACTAACAAAATGTATTTTCCTGGTGCTCTATTTTTCTGAAAGTGACAGCCAAGGCCAGAATAAAAAAACTACTTTTTCTGATCTCGTTGGAAAACTACACTTGTATATTTATCTAAGTCTTACTTCTTTGGAAATGACAAGGGGTGGAGTAGAAACACCAGTTGCAGTGCACCAAATTGCAATCGCAACAATATCATTCTTACAACTTCTCTAACTCTTTGGTTGTTTCAGCTTTAAGAAGGCTGTTATTCGGTAGGATTGCTGTTTCGTGTATTCTGAAAATAAAAATATATAACTCAGAGCCAACACAATCCAGTAAAGGAAAAATGATGCACGACCTCTTTGTTCAGTGCTTTTCTTTTGCTCTTGCCTTACAAAAACCTCAAAGAAATGCCTTTATAACTTTGATAAACTGGTCATTACCTGGCATGCATTTTTTACATCCGATCGCTTCCTAGGGATAAATGATTTCAGTGCTTTTAATATGCTCTGACGTGCAGACAAAACCTCTGGTCAACTAAACATTTAGGCCTTTCAACCAGATTTCTCTCCGCCTTCAAAGTGGAAAGAGTGAGTGGCCTATTCTGTCCCAGGGAATTTCATTTATTTTTTACAATCTTTAAGTATGAAATAAATTATATTAAAATTACTCTCAAACATGGGTTTCCTTTAGTAATTTGTGAGTCGTTGTCAATAGTACACATAAAAAGATATATTTGAACTGGTGATCAATCATTAATCATTACACTTTAAGAAGCGTGTTACACGACCTGAAACTAAGACCATATCGACCAAAGCGCTACATGAAAGTGATCCAAGCCGTTGTTTGAAGTTCTGAAATGTTTCTTATGTGATATAAATTTAATACTGAATTTATATAAATCGATTGAACCGCGTTTAAGCTGAACAGCGATGTAATCCGCTTGGTGTGTATACTGGGTTAGTGAAAATCTCATAATAAATTGTTACGGAAGATTGAAACCCTCCTAGCGTGAGTGTTTGGGATAGTTTTTGCAGTAGAAGGGTGTAGCTTGAAGTGTTACCAATGTGGTTATTCGAAAACCTATTAAACAGCCCTCATGACAATAGACTGGGCTTAAGAGCTGAAGAACCTCTTAAATAATTCCAAGAATGATAGCGTCGTGACTCAAAAGAAGAGTCGTCCAATTTATGCAACCTTTGAGGTGTCGTGAAAGATGAAGATTTTGTTAAAAACCACGCAATCTGAATCACTTGCAGCAAATTCAGAGTTATGATCCACCATTTAAGAATCGGTGCCAAATAAAGTGATTTATATATCGAAAATCATGTCTCCGTTTCGAACTAATCTTTGTATAAATATCGGACTCCTGGAAGTTTCAGAGGAAAGGGACAAGTGGATTAAAAATGAAAAGTTAAGAGACTTGTAAATCGAAGTGTCTTAAGTAATAGTAGCATGACTGCAACAATAATGACATATTTAATACATGAGAGAAATGTGCTATACACAAATAATAATAGAAGAAACACTGAAATTAATACCGATCTAAGTGAAGATAATTGAACATTAAGTATAAATATCACAGGCTGCGGTGATTTTGCTGTCTTGGTGAAAATTAGCAATTTATATGGAAAACGGCCTGCTGATTTTGAAAATATCAGGTACATATTTATGTAATCTGATCCTGTTGATTATATTGTTATATTGCGATGATAATGATTCAATAGCAAAACATCAGTAACTTTAGCACATACAAGTTATATATAAATGCTCGTATAGAATATAATGCATAATGCAAAGCAACCCGTATTTACCTTCTTATATGTTCCTCTGCCATGTGTTTAAAGTTTCCAGTGGGACTGGAGCTTTTTAACGCATGATAGGGGAAGTGATTGCGTCGCAGTCTAAAACCACAAAGACATCGTTAGCCGTGATAGTCGCTAGTGTATTTGTTGTTTAGTGCATATTTCAGTTTTTCTTTGTGTTGTGTATAAAGTGTCAAGGAACTAACAAGAAGATAGCTTCAAGCTGTGCAATACTATGATAGCAAAGTGTGAACTATCCAAACAATTTGTGGTTCGTACTTGGTAAACAACAAAAGAATAATATTACTCCATTTATTAAGAAAGTATATTTTGCATATTTTTAAAGTTAAGCTTGGAAAACCAATTTAGAAAAAATGAAATATCCGGAACACCAATGGCTACTGTGTGGGGCTCTAAAAGTTTGTGTATCTTACAGAGTGAGTATATAAAATTTGTTATTTTTTATGTGAATGTTACAGTAGATGTAGGGACAAACCCTGGTCAACGAAAGAACTACCTACGAGAAAACGTTTAATGCCAGGAGAAAAAAAAATGTAATGCGTGTCAGTCCAGTTGATTCTAAAAAGATGATAATGCCTCCGCTTCATACTAAACTTGGTACCATGAAGCAATGCGTCAAAGTACTAGACAAGAATGGCTTGTGCTTGAAGTATTATTTATAGTAAATTTCCACTTTTGTCTGAGCCTAAAATAAAAGAATATAATTGATGGACCTGAGATCATACAGCTAATGAAGGATACTAACTTTATGAACGATATAAACTTCAGGTATGGGGTGTTTTCAAGGATGTTATTAGGAAATGTAAAAGACAAGAAATTGTAAGAAATATGTTACGAAGACTGCAAGTTCACTTCACTTCTTGAACTTTACACCTAATTTGGGACTCATGAAAGATTTCATCAAGGAGATGGAAAGACGATATCAGGGATGGTGAAACGAAGCAATGCTGGCTGAAGAGAGAAAATAAAACATGAACGTAAATCAACACAGCCTTTCTTGTAAACAAAGAAAAGGTGCTCATCTTCAGACACCGAACTCTTTTAAAGGCATGAATGTTTTGTGCATTAACATTTTAGTTTTGGTTTTATGATATCCGTTATTTCATAAAAATTGACTTCTTTTAACGTTGTTTTTGCGATTTATTTAAAAACCTTACGTGATAGGGGGAAACAATTTCAGCATTGAATTTAGCATGGCAAAATTACTTAAAATCATAGGCCAGTGTTGAACTCTTTACTAACAGAGACAAGCAAGAATTGAATAATTATGAGCATGCCGGAGAAAGGATAAGTAACAACAGAAAGCACAAGTGACAAATGCGACAGCTAAGAACTTATGAGGAATAATCGCACAGTGCACTTCTGAAATTTGTATTATATTTTGGAGTGTGCAGAAGATATTGATGAAATTGAAGACGTACTGACATAAATGTTCAGGATCATGGGCAATGACTGCCATTTTAAAACTTCTGGCCAATTTTTTGAAAACAGAAAACACTTTGTCAAGAAATGTTTAGCTGTTTGTAGCAACTTTTCAGGACAGTTACAGGAGTTGTACGATCTCTGGAACCATGCGATGAATATCTTGAAAAATTGAATGTATAGATTTTTAACATAAAAACCGTCATCTATCTTGTTTAACTTGGGAAGGCAGGAACCGAAGCCGTCACGATTTGGGCCAAAGTGTTAAAGAGAGCCTGTGGTGTGATATGCTAACGTAGATTGATATTTCGAATATTTATGTGCCAGGAATTATTTGACACGGATGCAGATAAGACCTCTTTCGTTTCTTGGGATCCCTTACCCAGTGAAGAGTAATTTGAATTTACATCTTCAGAGCGATCATATTCTTTCTGATGTGCACTGCTAATGGTTGTGATGTTTTTTTTTTATTATTATTTTTTTTTATTGGCAAAGGCAAAGAGTGCTGCTTTTGAGTCTGATAGTATTGCATATGATGCCTTTTCCTTAAGCGAATGAAGAATATAGTCAGCAGTTCTGATTCCTAAGAACAGAATAACAAACAAGAAAGGAACTCCGCTATATCCGCGAGCCAATTTCTAGTGCGCATGACCTATGTCCCCATACTGACCTTGTATAGCTCATAGCGAACGATTGTTTCGTGCATTGTGAGTTTTGATTTGTCAACAGTTACCAACTATCGTACGTAGCTTCGAGGAAGCATTCGTTTACAAATTCTAATTATTTATATTTGTAATGGGGGTTTGTAAGAGAAAAACAGGTCGTTGGTGCTCAGCCAAAGATAATTCCAACACAAATAAGGCATAAGCTTTCGAAAAGACGAGCAACGGTGAGTTATCCAGAATATATTATAACTCACAATTAATATACTTTCTCTTCATTTTAAATTATACGTAATTATAAACATTTTAATCCTATATTTTTCCAGTGCAAAGATATCAACTGTATATTGCAGAAGGAAAGTTTTTTTAAAAAGAAGACCATGCATTTAAATAAAAACTGTATAATATGTAGTGGTACTATGAAGATGTAGTGTTTTAAATTTTCTTAGAAACCGGTTGAAACCTAATTCTGTTCCAATGCATTCAAAATACTAAAACAGTTATCACAAAAACGTAAAACACTTAGAGAGGAACAGTATAACATGTCAAGTAGCTAAGAAGACCAAAATGATATACAGGTAAATATTATTTTATCTGTTGTTATTACTATTAAAATATGTATTTTAACTAAATTGTGGTTTAGGATTCAATAAAAAAATATTTTCTCTTGACTAAACTTAAATACAGAGTTAATTATATGTATGCTTTAAAAGGATAAAACACTTAAGATAAAGCCACACTTGAAATCTCAATTGCAATGCTTTTAAAGCTTCTATAATTACTGTTAATTTGTTACATTACTAATAGTGTTACTTTATTTGTATTTTTCTTTTATAATATATATATATATATATATATATATATATATATATATATATATATAATATTACTCTATTGGCAATGTACCTGCTATTGCTTGCATGGCGTCGTTTGAGATGCTTTTGTTTGCTTTGGTTGTGAATATTAAGAAGAATATTTGCATTCTTCAACAAGGTCCATGTACGATATAAGAAGTTTATTAACATTGGCCTATTAATGTAAAGTCTGCACTTGATGTACTGCACAAGTTCGTCAGTACCTGATCTTATGGTTGACAGACAACATAATCATCTTTAAGATACGCCGGTCTCTTTTATATATTTATTCGTTGCTAAAGTGCCGATTCTCACAGGGAACAAATATTTTACAGCTCTTTTTTCCGACAGTGGTATGCGCTTTTTTTCCCTCGTCATATATTCCTATCATTTTTACTTGTTTTATAATTATAATAACTGCCCTTGATACTTTTCTAATACTTTCCCAAACACAGTTCATCGTTATGGTGATAATCCAATGTTCCTCACTTTCCTCACCAAACGTGTAGGTCCTTTAACTTTCTCTCGTTCAGTATGTCTTTGTCAGGATGTGTTCAAGTAATTATTAGCTGTCGTAAACATCTATGTCTGTAATAGTGCAATCAAGCTCTTCACAAAATATGAAAAGTTCTGATATGTATTCAGTTTTTACATCATTAACAGATATTTACGGTATCGTGTTGCTTCTAGTTGTGAAGAAAATGTCATAGCTGTTCGTGTGTGTTTCTCTGTCAACATTCTTTTATTGTACGGACTTTTCAACACTTTTTCATTTTCTCTTCTATATTATTAACCGAGATACTTCAACATGTGAATGTTTTAAACCATCTAAATAACCTTCAGTTATTTGTTTGTCTGTCCATTATTATAAACGTAATGTACACATTCCGAAACATTAACATGAAAGATAATGCAGGGATTATTTTAAAGCCAAAAAATATGTCAACGTACAAAACGGTTTTAAGAAATGTTACGTGAATATCAAGTCCCTAAGACACTGTGAACTGTACGCACCGTATTGCAGATGAAGCATCTTAAACTTAAGAGTCTTGAGGCTAAACCGCAACTTCATTCAAATTGCCGATATATTTTTTTCTGCGATAAAAATGAAAAGTTGTATTAACTTCTCCCGTTTTGTGTCAAATTTAAACTGAAGCTGACAGTATATTTCTGTAACTTTCAATCACTTCATATATCGGCAAATTGAAAAGTAATTGTTAAATGTGTTGGCATTTCATCTATCTGAAAGCGGAAAAAGTGAAATAGTGTGACATTTCTTTGGCCCTGAAGTTAACAGTAGTGGCAGCAGCCCGCTGAGAACGAGCCCACGCAAAATAGCGACCATTTTTGTCTTTGATTACATTGAGTAATGACCTTTATCACTACTGAGGCATCAAAGGTGATTCGAGAAATTAAATGATAAATTGGGAAAATACATTTTTGGGGTTCAGACCTAAATTTAGGGTACCTTCCCTACATTTGTCATTATGAGAACTGTGGAAAACCTGGAAAAAATTAGTAAGGAAGGAGTATATAGACCTTAATGATAACGGTCATCAGCAAAGATATTTTGTGACTGTGATACAATTTCGCTCTATTAATGTCTTGGTTATAGATGTGTTGGACATTTTTTATTTCTGAAAAAGCATTGTGTACATAAATTTAAAAATAATGGACACGAAATAATAACTTGAGTTTGTACACTTTGAAAATAACAAATTGAAAATAAGATAACACGCCTATAACCAACTCCATGTTTGGTTTTGAGGATGGCCGACAATTGTTTGTTGTTCTATTATTGGGGGTATTTGCTTAGTATAAAAACAAAGCTTACTTACGATAAAATGTTTTAAATTAAGAACATAATTAAGACTTCTTAGATTTTAAAGGTAGTATTCTCTAAATCGTATACATATATGAAGGCTGGCTAGACCGCAAGTATCTGCTTTGGTTGCAGCGAGAGCTGTGTGCCTTGCTTGGAACGCTACAGTAAATAATTACACCGCTGTAGATTAAAGTGCGTCTTCCTCCCACTTCCGATGATGTTTCGCCCCTCGCTGCTAATTACTACACTGCTCCAACACTTCGTACTAGATCATCGTCCTTCAAGTCTCTAAAATTTGTTTTATCTGTTTACCAGTGTGGTGATATCTCAGCTTTATGGTACTGCAGCTGTTGGTACCAGTTACCAAAGCTTTTCTCTAGATGAGAAAGGAAATCCATGGTGCTGAAGCAGATATTTGATAGCAAAGAAAGTCATTCCTTTTGTAATAACAAAAACAAAACTTACTCATTTCGAAAACGTTTCTATCCTCATAGTGCTTTTGTTGCTGCTGACTTGCTGACTGAATTGTGAAATAAAGTCGAACATTTTAAATGTAGTTAGAAAAAACCAGACTTGGGTCATGTCAGGGGTGTTTTACACACTGCTAATGTGAAACATTTCCATACATAAATTAACCCCCATTTAGCTGGTGGTTAAACTAAAAGTCTGGACCATTAATATTCGTAGCATTAGGAGCCGCCTCTTAACGACAGTTAAAATACATACATTTTGAATTTATTGATATTTTTCATAAAATGAATTACAATAAATTTCTGAATTTTCTGATTTATATTATTATGGTTTTTTTATTTTGATAGTGAATTTTTAATATTTGAAAACACATCCACATATATTAAAACGTTGAACTTTGACACCACTTGTTTCAAAATTATATAACTTTCGAAAAAAATTTAACTACTCGTAAAATGGTCTGGTTTAATTGCTAGAGAAAAAAAAAAACAACAACAATTTTGAACGGATGTTCACTATGGCGCAAGCAATTATTACATTCCGGCTTGGAGTAGGTTTTTAACAATCGCAATTTTCTCAAAACTACATTTTTATCCAGAGATAAAAACTACTAAATCGATTGCAATGACATTTTCAGCTACATGAAGTTACTGAAACAGAATTTAGAAAAATTTCATAAGGTAAAAATTATGGAAGTTTCCGTACAAACCTTTTAACAAAAAATAGACTCCAAGTGAAAATCGAAATTGTATTCCTATGCCTAAATACTGCTGCTTCTGCTTCAGGACATAGAAAAATGTGTTTAAACATTGTAGTCCTAAAGGTTTTGCCAGAGTAAGGACATACATTTACCTCAGTTAACATAGGACCTTCTGACTCGCCTTAAGGAATTAAAATATAATGATAGAGGTCTTCGAGGCATATGTTGAATCAGTTGAGAGAGGCTCCGTGCTTGGAGGAGGATACGGTAGATTAGTTGGTTAGAGCCTCAGCATGGATGCTAAAGACCCTGCTTCGAATGCCGACCGTGACCCGAATTTTCCAAGTTTGATTCTTTCTTTTCAACTAATGGCCTGTTCCTACGCACGGTTTATGTGAAAGAACGTGTTCACAGAATCTGAAAATGTAATTTTTAAAGAGATAGAAAAACGAAGCACTAACGTGCACTGTTTTGGAACACGCACATTTTAATTGCTGATAGAAGCCTATGAAACACGCAGTTTCAACAAGCAAAATAATAAACCTGAATTTGGTTGAATTTCAATAAAAAGAAAGTGTAAAGCGTTAGCATGACTTTCAACAGGAAGGGCATAAGAGGGCTGCATTTTATGAGGAGAGAATATTGAGCAGGAACCTTGCTGTATTTCAACAGAATGGAAAACCAGCTGAACGCCAAGAATGAGTCTGGGTGTGTTTTAAAGGGAAAGGAGAGCAAAAATGTAAGCCTGTGTTTGTATGAAAGAAAAGGAAAGGGAGTGTGAACTTTTCAATGGAAATGAAGATCAACCTTAAGTCTGGATGTATTTCGATCATACCATCATAGGGATAAAGAACACATCCAAATTATTTTGGGGTTATTAAAACTTAACGAGCGTCACAGTCTGTTTGCTTCATCCTTTCACTAAAGTGAAAGCATATACGGAATATATCTCGTTCATCAGACAATTCTTTGCGCTTTGAACTGCTTCCCGAAGATGATATAACCAATTACAGGCAAGCGTTTCCTGACATCTACGGATCTTTCTTCGCACACTGGCAAAAACAATATAGCGTCCATCATCGTCCTAAATTAGACAATCTCTACTCAAGAGGATAATTTGAGGTACTTTGATGAATGTTTTATTTATAGCTCAAAACACAATCTGACAAACGAACACTTTGTGATATTACGCTATACAGCATTTTGCAATTGTAGGAATAAAATTAAGGAAATCAAAAACTTTGCCATTCATTTATTTGGGCCTCTCATTAACGGAGCAGAACGATCCCGGCAGCCGGAGGTAGAGATGTCTATCTTACTCAAGGCCTGTAAGTTACAATACGTACACACATTCTTATGTATGGAGTGCAATGGTAAAATTGAAGAATGAACGTGTGGTAATTTTTAGCACTCTTCTATTTGCATTCATTACATTAATTGCAACAACTAAAGAAGTCAAATATATAACTACATAAATGTATTCCCTCAAAACAATTAAGCAAAGGGATGCCCATCAGAATTGAGGTAATACAATAATTCAAGAATTGGAATATTTTGCTAGAATAATTGTAATTTAATAAACACAAAGCAAAACCAACAAATTTCCCAACAAAATACAATTAAATAGAAATACAAACATTATCAAAGCCTGGTCTCTAGTTAAACCAATTGCAATAAGAATTCGCTTACAACAAATAATCTTAATGCCTGGGTCAATAAATGCCGAGTTGGTGTCCTTGCCTCAAAGATTTAGTTGGTAGCTTTGGTGGAGAGTGCCTCCACCAAAAGGAGAAGGTGGAGAGGGTTGAATTGGGAGGATTTCCAAAACACGAACTAACTAACGATGGAGCCTCTCCGGAAGAAACCAGAATTTCAAGATGATGTTACCTTCACTTTATATCGGAATCAACTGAACTTCGAATTGGCAGAAGAGTCGGCTTATAAGGAAAAATTACTTTAGTGCTCTACAATAATCAATAAGTTTGAGCAGTTTTAATGGATTGTGAGCTTAGTTTGGAAATTGCCCCACGCTGAGGAGCCAAATATGGAGTAGTTTCTGTATTGGATGAGGGACCTACATCGGTTGGGCCAGGAGTAGGGGACCTCACAGCGTAGATTCTCGCAGTGGTATGTTGCCTATACTTCCTTTACCACTCCTGTCCCATTTAGAAGTGTAAAGGTCTCAGAGCAGTTTGGCTGTTTTATTGACACTGGGTCAATGGTCAGGAAGAGGTGTTGCTGATGTAAATAAATACGCGTGGGGAAGTACGTTGAGATGTATTAAATAAATCACTTCGAAGTGCCTAAGTGCTGTGTCGTTTATCCTTGATGAATGTTCGTAGACCAAAATGATGAACATACAAGACCGAACTGCACTGAACAAAGTAGATAAACTGAGTGATACAGCGTACCGACTTCGCACAGTAAACTGAGTCTTGCCTGACTGCGACTTCCACGTGAGAGTAGAAAGTAGAATGAAGTAAACTAGAAAGAGAAGGAATGGAGCTCAGAACTGCCTATTTAAACAGTTTGACCCTGTACCGTTGGGACGCTTAGTCCCGCCAAACTTACAAAAACGAGCGACTAAATTTTTAACCTTGAATTAGCTCCCTTACTGGCTACATTCTCCGCTGGTTTAATTCTTGCTTTAGTTCGTCTTTAAGCAACCTCTTCTCTGATACGAGGATTTAAAGGTCGGGCCAGTTGGGTTGCTGCACCTCTAGCGCGGTTTTTAACTCCCACACACAAAAGTAACGTCTAGAAAACGATAGCGTCTTAACAAGTATTTTAAAAGTTCCAACAAATGCACTGCAATCTCCATTCTACAAAGGAAACCTGCTTTCACCACCTTGCTATTGTCTAGTATTGTTTTACAATTGGCAAACGGCAACAGGCACTTTCCTAAATTACAAGAATTTTGTGTATATAGCGTGTTATCATGCAAAGAAATACATACATTACCAATGATAATAAGAACAATAATAATAGCAATAATAATTGTTATATGTATATTTGTATGTATGTACGTATGTATCAGAATTGCCCTTTTGATTGTTATAAGGACGACATTAGCATGTACGGCCGTAAGGCCCATGCGACAGTTGTATGTATCCTAAAATCATACAATAAAACGTCCATTACTAGTACTAGTTAACAGGCAGTATGGCGTACACTGGACTGCTATCTACTGAGGCCATTCTACCTCTACTTAATTGGATTGGTTGCCGAAGAGTATTTTAGACAAGGAAGGCTAGAGGAGGTATTTTTTAATCGTACTGAACCTCCCGGAGGAAGGGGTGATGTGAGGGATACGAAGGGAGGCCCGGTATGTGGGGAGGCAGATAAAGCAGCAGGTACCGTCCCTAAAGTTTATATTGTTTATCCTTTTTATTATTATGACGCCAGCGGAGACCCCGCTACTCCAAGCAAGAAACTTGGGAGGAATGCTGTCACACCGCAAGCCAAGACATTTATCTAGTGAGCAAATTCCACCACTGCATACCGCTCACCGCCAACACACATCGCCTGGTTTTGCAGCGCTGAAACATGAACAAGAAAGTGAAATGAGGGACGGGACATTGGTGGGAAGTGAGATATATCCATCTCAGCATTCGCCTAAGCGTTCAGGGGAATCACAAAAGTGCGTCACGCAGGAGTTGTGTAAACTAAGCGAATTGCTCAACAAGTTGAAGATTATGCAGAGCGTAAGAGCAGAGAAGATATTCACATGCATTTAATAAAGAACTTAACTTTCAGGCTTAAAGGTTTATGCTTTTTCCGTATTTACTTTACATTTATTTTGTCAGCTTAATGTTGCTCTTAGCTGTGTAACCAATAAAAGCCGTTGTGATTAACACTTAAGCTACAGCTAATTTTAGGCGTACGATTGCTTGTTTTTCTGTGTTCCCTTCTGCATTTATTGTATACTTTACACTAATAAGGTTACATACACTACGCTTAAGATTTGCACATCGCTCCAGTATTCCCTGGAATTTGACTTTTTCTATTGAAGCAGGGCGGCTGCTGTCTGTAAGAGTAGGTCCGATTATTTGTCCATGCTCATGCGTAGAATATTCACACACACTCTTTCGCATGACATCGAGTTAATCGCTTGGGACCAGTACCCAGTTTTCACTGCTAACAATAACAACCCCCCCCCTCCCGTATGCCACATTCCTCCCGTGCCACCCCGTGCCGAGAAAGTCCATTACAAAAATTCGGTTTTCAGGTATATCCCTACTCCTAATAGTCCTATTTCCCTGAATTATTATTCTTATTTTATTTAAATGGTATATACCCAGTTTTGTTGCAAGAAAGCATTTTTTTTGTTTTAATTTTGGGCTTCAGATAAATCCCCCCCCCCTCACAATAGTTTGATTTCGCTGATTTTTCTTGTTTTATTTCAATGGTATATACCGAGTTTTGTTGAGAAAAACATAAACATAAGCTGCGAACGCTAGAACGATTTTTAAGTATTCGCTTTAGGATAATCCCCACCTTAGTGGTCCAATTCTGTAACACCGTCAACAATGTAACTAAATAGCAATAACTAAAGAAGGAGAAAAAGAATACAATATTTAAATATTCACACACGTATCGCTTGCGGCGGCAAATTATCGGTCGGGTACATAATGGTGGAGAGGAATTAATTTATAGGTGGTCGATTAATAAAGAATGATAATTGTTTGATTAATATGTTTTAATGAAAATGATCTTCTCCTCTCGCAGTCTTATAGATTCCTCGGCTTCGCTTCTTTATGCTGGAATTTTGTGATCTTTAAACCCGAGGGAAAGGAGTTAACAGGAGATTGACAAGATGTATCTTATTATAACACGTAACAAGATTTATTGTGTTTAAAGTCTTTTCTTTTGCGCGATCTGCTTTCATGTCACTATATCGCTTGAGCTTACGACCGGAATTGGGATTACGAACCAAGTGTTAACTTTCTAATGACGATGATCGTCTAATTTTCCCTGTTCCGATTCACTTATTAACTTCATCAGTAATATTCAACCGATAATAACACTCAATGCTGATCTTCAATAACAATAATAACATCGGAGTAACAATCGCCACAGCAGTAAAAGTACTTCAGAGCACTAATACCAATGTAAACCTCGGGACCCCGAAATTGCATTCTAAAGTAACCATTGCACTCGGCCGGTCTTTACATTTGTTTTTCGAAATCTGGTTTTAGAAGGATCTAGAAAGTCTTCCCTCATCTATGCGTTTCTATTGGATAATGTATCTACATACAAATTTTCTCATCTTTCTGATTGGATACTGTGATTTCGTGAATGTAATGCCTTGTGCAGTTAACTCGCCCTGCGAAATGTTAATGGCTTTTTTTTTTCACCCACGTTTATTGCACGACATGTCTTTATTATTTGCCTAACATAATAAAGTGACGCTTTCTGACGTCTTCTACTCGCAACCTTGTTAACAATTCTCCAAAACATGTCCCACTTTGCTTAGTTTGCTACACAAATTCAAATTACATAAAGGACTACAAGTTCCCCTGTCCCTCTTGCCAAGTCAAGCCTAATAGGTATGGAGTATTTGCACTCTGATTACAATAATTCTACAAATGACATGAAATAAATGGAACACTGCAATCATGATTAAACATAGAAATTTATAATTTATAATTTATCTGGGGGTTGAAGCTGATATATTTCGTTTCAACAACTTGTTTTCTTCAAAGGCAAGAAGTTGTACAACACACAGCAAGCGATAGGTGTATTCTTTTCTGTGTCTTTAGTTCTAAGTTACATAGTCAAAGCATTACTTAATTTTTCAATTATATGTCGGTATGTGTATGTGCGTGCGTGTGTGTGTGTTAATGTTCTAGCAGCTAAAATTTTTCTCAACCTTTTTTCATCTTCATTTTGGTGTATAAAAAGTAGGATCGAAAGAGATTTGAATTTTTTTTTCATGTATACAACCGCAATAGGTACACTCCTTTGGAATTCACTAAACACAAGGCCAAGATGACTGACCCCAAGAAATTTAAACCCCGAACTTCCCAAATTTGAGTTCCAAGAATTACCTCATACTATATGGTATACCCTGTATTACTATATGGGTGCCAGATATGGTCACTAACAGAAAACAAACGAACAAAATTCAAATATGCCAAAGAAAAATGTATCACAAGATCCTGGGAATACTTTGAAGGACAAAATACCTACAGTTATTACAGTTATACAGTTATACAGTTATTAGTAAATCAGTTATCTCGGACAACAGACATCGCACAAATAGCTACCAGAAGCAAATGGTAATGGGGCGATCATGTTGCAAGAATGCAGGACAATAGGTGGACATACAACATCTTCATATGGGACCCCCGGATAGGAAAAAGGACACAAAGCAGACGCAGAAGAAGATGGACAGACCTCTTTAAGGAACATGCAGATCCAGGTTCAAATTGGTCAAGAGAAGCAAGAGGAAGAGAAAAATGGAAATCTCTCGAGAAGCAAATAGTGCAGTGAGAAATGGACTACCCAAAGAACTAATCAGTCATAGTGTGTTAATATATGAACAACTAGCGTGGAATAGCTCACTACGTTAGGAAAAAAGTGAGCTTTCCCTTCTTGTTAGGAGATCTTTGACCTTAAGGGACATAATGGACTATCTTTATCTTTTATCTGGTATAAGATCTCTAGTACTAATAAATAAATTGTGATGTTGAATAGAATAAGCAACTGAATAAAGAAGCAACTATTTTTATTTCCTAACAAAAAGTTTGCGAGAGAAAGCAGATCATGCCTAATTTACAATCAAAGTAGCACATCTCCATTTAACGTTCCACCAGCTGCTATTGTCTCTCTCAAGAGGAATGAACTGGTAATAACAGAAAAGTCGGGGGTTCTTCATTTCAAACGTATCTACGCAACATACAGCAATAGAGGAACGGGAAATCAGATCCGCAGTTGATATGATCGTTTTATCATCGACCATTTTTTTTATTCGTTTTATTTAAGGGCGCTGTTTAAAATCTCAGGTCATCAGCATTCCATTCAATTCTGGGCGTGAAAAGGCCGACAAATTTTGCTCAGAGGCCTCTTCTTTCAGGCTTGAGGTTCTTTTTCGTGCCGTAAATGTACGACACGGGATCCACGGCTTTACTTCCCTTCCGAAGGAAGCCATACTTAGGATTTTTACGCCCGAAAAAAATCCATCGATCCTGGCCGGGTTTGAACCCCCGACCTTGAGTTTAGAAGCCAAATATGGTTACCACTACATCATCGGCCATGGAACTTACGCAATTTTAGAGATATTCATATGGTACTTTGTCCTTAAGAATTTTATGTCCTATTTGTATTCACTCAGTGCATGCCTGGTGTCAAAATTGCTAGTTGCTCTTACAATGGTGAAATCAGAGGGATGAAAACGTACTTTACAGTATAAAAGCAGTCATATTTTGGCTGAAGACCCTTAAGATATGTTTTAAACGGAAATGCGCCATGTTCACTACAATAGAGTGCCTACATACCAAATGACACACCCGGACAGATACACTACTCCCTATATTGCATTTCGCTTAAATGTTCCTTACTCCATAAAAGATGAACGTCAAAGTATGTTGTATTTCTGACTAATTTTTTCATCATTAATTCATAAATAGAAAATATTTATTACTGCACAATAGGCACGTTAAAAATACTTATGATAAAAGAGAATCGAAAATAATGAAACAAAGTACTAGGAAACCTATAATTTAACTAACTCAGAAATAGTACCATTAGCTTCTGTTAAGTTTTAAGCAAGACTATCATAAATTGTTTTACTAAACATATTTCATAGATTAAATAAACCAAAAAATAGGCAACAAAAACTATAAAACCGAGTTTAGCTATAAATCTTGTCCGCTTAACGTTGTGTTTTACGTCTATAGCAGCCAACGGCAACTATACTTAACTCCGCTCCTCCTCCTTCTCTTGTTTTTGAACTCCACTTTTTGGACTTGTTCCCTAGCGGTCCCACGGCAATAAATATATCGTAAAAAGATATGATTGACTCTAGAGCATCGCATTTTTGTGCACAAACGTTATTTCAAATACGAACCAGCTCGGTGTGTGCTAGTGGAATATGTTCAGTATTTTCCTCTTCCGGAACTGTCATTCACACTTTTGATTCAGTACAAAACACAAGAGTGAAATCGCACAACCTTAAAGGAAAAACTGTACAACATGAGCGATAGTCTAAAAGTCGCTCCCAAATGTAACACAAGTGAGGCTTCGGAAAGTGGGAAACCATTAGCAACAAGATCAGTGAACGAACTTTCAACCAGAATATGTTTTCCCTATATCTAACCAAGAGAGAACATTAATACCAGCTTGTATAAAGTAAGATTATATACCTACATGTTGAGGTAGAGACTGCATGGGGAGCCGGTCAAGATTTATAACTAAAGCTCGTTATTTCGTAAATAAGTATTATCTTTACTTGACAAGTTTGCACTTCCATCTTCTAAAATGCAAACTTTTAAACATTTCCATTCCTATTTTTGTTACTCTCTTTTTCCATCTTGCCAAAAGTAATGAACTAATTTTATTTGGTGTTTACCATTGTATTATATGTTTGACAACCTTCTTTCCTCTTATTATATACTTGTCATACACTTTTGCAGGCAAACTATTTTCCTTTCATTCTTTATTTAAACAATTGTTGGTTATAGTAGCTTGCTGAAACTGAAGTTCTTGCTGTCTCCTTATTTTTAATTTTTTCTCTGGTAATTTCTGTTACATCATAAAATCTAAAATAAATATGTTATATTTTGCGTTATTTTGATCCGGAATTGTTTCAAGAGTCATAAATAATTTTCTTCTTTTTTGCCTCTTTCTGCAGAATATTTAGTGCATTGCATCCTCTCTGTGCATATTCAATAACTTACGTGCATATGTAAAACTTTCATTCACTATTTCTACTTTTTATCCACATAATTATATCTCCTTTTGCTGCTTTCATATTTTCGGCTATAAAACGTGACATAAATTGCAATAAAATCGTATCCTCTATCTCTGTCTTTGTCATCTCAGCTATGTTTATGCTGCCAACCTCAATTGCCCTTTATAACTTTTTTATTCGTAGCTCCTCCGTTCCATCTCAATGAATTTACATAATCAATATTCAATTTGCGCCTTTTTTTCCTCACCATAATGATCGTATTGCACTTTTAACTTTTAATTTTTACACGGAATCGCCATTTTTCTCGGTCCAACTTCTTCTAGAAGACTTCTGTATGATTTCCAACCTTCAGAATGTCATTATCAAAGCCTCGAGGTAGTACTTTTGGTTCATGTCTAGAACCTCTTTCGATTCTACTCATCATATTCCTTTGCGTTATTCAATTTATCATACTTGCTATGTGTACATAAAAACTGTGAACTTTATTTGAACCAGACACTCTCCGCTGTTGAATGCAATACCAAAGGAAATTGTTCCGCCACATCGTAGTAAATATATGAACTTCATTATACCAGAGAGAATATCAGTGATGATGATCAAAACGAAAGGAATGTTTAGTCATAAATTTTGTTATAATATAAAAAACTGAATATATTACCCGATTTAACTTACTTTAAAGGCGGCGAACTTAGTAACTAGCTGCCTACATCATATTACGTCGCTACGAAAAGATAGTTCATTGAATCAAGCACTTGATTGCGGTTGTCTCATTAGACGCGTTAAAAGCCAACAACAAGATCTAACCCATTGTAACTGTTATATAGGATACAGCTAATTATACACATACGTATTATTTACTACAATCTGATTATAAATGGTAATGCGATTATGTTATTCATTCGACCTCGTCACTCGTCTCGTTTCACGCATTCACCTACGCTTTACTATCAACTACTACACTAGCGGCCCCACTGTCAGCGGTAAAGTTAGCTGAAAAGGGTAATATATACCTTTTCCATATAGCTACCTTGAACATTTATGTCCTTTAACTGGAAATCATAAGTATTCCCTGGTCGTATGGCCACCTTTTGATTGAACCAAATCACATTGTCATCATTTTCAAGTTATTTTCCAGTAGTGCTCCATCTTTCAAAGCAGTTAAATATCTAATCGTGCCAATTACGGACTGTATGGTGGATGATCAAAACCCATCACTATAAAGTCCGTTGTCTTATTGACTGTATACAAAACATTATTATTACGAGGAAGGATAAATACGCTTAGAATCAGCTTCTTTGTTACTTACGAATATCTGATAATGACGTACTAGCGCCACACAGCAGACATCATTACATGGTGCTGTATTTCTTGGCAGGAACTCGAGCAACAAGACCTCTTTATGGTTTCAGAAAATAAATACCGTGAGTTTCTGTGATAATAAATTATTTTTTCTAATTTATGTGGATTTGTATAACAAATTATTATGATGCATTTTTACAGCAGGCAGCTACACTTAAAATAAAATAAATATATGCATGCCAAAATAATTGTTCAGTTGAATATCTACAGTACGAGATCGGCTGAGCAGTCAGTATGAGTAAATGATCTCCACTTTATGAACATCCGCGAAAATATTGTCATTAGTGGAATCGAAAGGCGTCTAAATCTGTAAAACAAATGGAAGTAGAGAAGGAAAAGGGGGAGAAAAAGTAGTAGTAGAACGGTTTTTAAACGTTATGTAAATTTACTGAGTTTCAAGATATATTATTAGGTGATGCACAAGCTGTTTAATAATCTTAAACTCGCTCATATTTTTCATACATTGCTCTGTAAGGTGTTGCCCCGCCTCCGCTTTACTGTTCTACTAAACTCGAACAAAAGAATATGCCTAAATTTCTTTAGCCCATAAATAGCAATGCTTTCCCAAAATATGCAAAATTACAAGTGTATTCACAAGTACAATACTGCCACTCCAAATGACTATCTCCTAACACGGCAGTGTTACCCTGCCAAAAAAAAAAAAAAAAAAAAAAAAAAAAAAAAAAAAAAAAAAAAAAACCCTACCAACTAATGCATTACTAAATGTTCTCGGCATGATTCATAGATGTCGTCTAGGTGGCCAAATTACTATTATAAATGTTAAGCATCATGCTTTATAGGGCGCACTATGAAGTTTCAAACACGTAAGTGTAGTCACTTGTTTGTGACGATCCTGTAAACAAACTAGTGTTAACATTTTCTACAAAATGGATGCATCTGAAATGCCAATTGTGATAAAATATTTAATTTTGAAGGGTTTAATCCCAAAAGAAATATCAAATTAATAAATAAGATTCCACATTAAAAGATACTTCCCCTTCGCTTTCTACAGTTAAAAAGTGGGCTGCTGTATATAAACCTGCTTGTACATCCATTCAAGATGATGGGGCGTCCTAAATGCTACGAACTGCTAGATTGTGACAAAAATTCACAATGTCGTGCTCAATGATTGTCGATTGAAGACATTGCAAAGATTTCGATAGGCTGTGTCCACTACATTTTATGTACGCAGTTTTGTATATGAGAAAGCTTTCGGCTCGATTAGTGCCGAAATTTGTTAACAATAGATCAAAAATGCATTCGATTGAACATTACAAGAGTGTTTAGACTTGTTTAAACGCAATTTCAGTGAGTTTCTCCTACATTTTTTAAATAGATGAAACATGGAATAATCACGTCAGAAATGAAGGAGCAGTTCAAACAGATGGAGGAGTCGTTCCTGGTGGTGTAGTGGTAACCATACTTGCCTTCTAAACCCAAGATCGCGGGTTCAAAATCGGCCAGGACCGATGGATTTTCGGACGTAAAAATCCTAAGTATGGCTTCCTTCGGAAGGGAAGTAAAACCGTGGGTCCCGTGTCGTACATTTACGGCACGAAAAAGAACCTCAAGCCTGAAAGAGAGGCCTCTGAGCAAAATTTGTTGGCTGTTTTACGCCCTGAATTGAATGGGACGCTGATGACCTGCGATGTTAAAGAGCGTCCATAAATAAAATAAATCAACAGATGAAAGTGCACCAAAAAAAATGACTCAATGGGCAAGAAAAGTCACGGTGTGGTGTTCATAGACTACCTCCAGAAGGGCGGAACCATCACTGGGCAGTATTACGCTCCACTCTGGACTAAATGAAGGATGCTATTCAGGCTGAATTTCCACACCTTGCGAAAAAGAAAGCTGTCTTTCATTACGATAATACATTGGGATTGTTACTTCAAAACTGCGTGACCTTCGCTTAAAAATGTTTCCATATCCAACATATTCCCAGGATTTGGCTCCCAGCGATTACCTTTTGTTTCCAAATCTGATGAAATAGTTGGGTGGATGAAAATTCACATCAAATGATGAGGTTAAAGCTAAGACAGAGGTTTATTTTGCACAGTTGGACACATTTTATTTTATTGAGGGTATTGAAAAGTTGAGAAATCGTTGGACTAAATATATTAATTAAAAATGTGACAATGTTGCATTTTTTTAAAAAAATATATTTTAAATCTTGTGTTTTCTTGGATAGGCTGAGAGCATTTATAACGGCTTAGGTACATCTATTTGTTAGGTCTCAAAAATCAGATAGACATACACGAGAAAGGGGAAGATTTTATTCCTCTTAGATCCTATAATGTTCTGAGAAAAATCTTTTCCATAGGAATGCAGGCCTTTGGATTTGGATGGAGTACGAAATATCATTCATTCTGAATTTATGATAAATAAGAGAATTTTGTTCCAGGGACTTTAACGTTAAAACATTTACAGATAAAAATATGGGGAAAAATAATAAAAAGATATTGGAAATTTGAGCAACAAGCAAAATTTCAACATTAATAACACTTATACACTTAGTAACAGCAAATAACATTTTACAAATTGTTACACTTGCATTCGAGACATTTATCTGGGAACTGTTGCGCTGTTACCACTTGCTAAAATATCGACTCTTACTAGTATTTGTAGCATTTGCAACATCTTCCCATTAATGTTGTAAATACCAATAGGGGGAGATGTACTATAAATACAGCATGAATATAATTTGGAGCATATTTCAAACTGGTATAACATGAACTAAACGTATTGTAATGATAAGTTATGAAATATTAAAATTAAATAAAGGCCTTCACGAGCACCTATAAATCTGGCCCATTTGACTACCAAAACATTAAATTTTGGACATTGCAATTAGCCTTAACCAAGGCTCAACGAATTGCCGCCATACCTCAAAGAACAAACAATTCAATAAGTGTAAAAATTTATGACTATTAATAAGTTGCAAAAGGCAAGAACACTCCGTAACATGTCTTGATGCCTTATAAATCAACTAATAAAATTGGCTAAAAGAAAATTCTTGCTACACTACAAAGTACTAAAATATAAAATATTATAAATAAATTGTTTTACACCTTAAATACCTGGGTCACTGGCTACACAGCCAAGAGACTCCTTGAAATTTCTAATTGTTACATAGAGAGATTTGTTCTACCTGGAGCGTTCGTTCGAGACGATTGCTAGGAGTTGTCTTCTGGTCGATACGAAGTAAGGCGGCCTTCCTTAGAAGTTAACAGAGAGGCGTATTGGCCATGATACCATTCACGATTTAAGAAGGTGCTAGAAAAAAGAAAGACTGGAAGTAAAAGTACCGTTTTAGATAAATTGGTTAAGGCACAAAATGGTACATAGCATTGGAATTGTTGGTACAACACTTGAGCGTTGCAACACTTTCTTTAAACTTACACCTAAAATCTGGAGAAGGTTAGTACACAGAGGATTCTAGTACCTTTCGTTGCATCTTCATTGATAAATTAGTTGTAGAATTTTCAAATTCACTCCAGGATATCACGTCAGGGATGTTATGCAACAATTGTGTAAACGTGTGTAAAGACTTCAGAAATCTATGTAGCATATTAAAGTACACTCGGAGATAGAAAAAGGGACTCCAGAAATGGATTATTTTACTTCCCTTACCCTTTATGAGAAAGTCTGAAGGTTAGTGTGTAAATTTCAAGTCAACAACCGTGTTCTCTACAGAGCGGGACGAACACGGAGGGGAAGATTGGGGGTAGGAACATGATAGATTCGACAGAAACGGTGGGACCTACATAATGTTGAACGGCTAAATAGCAGTTTGTGAAAAGTTTCCGAGGTCTTTTATCGGGGAAATAAAAATCCCACATGCCGTGAAATAAGTGGAATAGCAAGGGAAAACATAAATTTCATCAAATGACAAGGTAAATGGTTATTTTTCAGTTGCGCTGCCATATATTACCAGGATCTGACCAATGTACCATTTTCTAACAATTTTTTTAACGAAAAAGTTTAGAGCGGTTTATTCAAAGATACTTCTGCTTAAACGTATGTTGATACAGACAGAAGTTAACTTTAACCTTTTTCAGGACAAATATTAGATGGCAACTTACCAAGGAAGTTATAGTCCGAAAAGATATCATATTAAAATGAAGGTGTTACAAATAAAATGCAAAGTGAAGGAATAATATGTCATTAAAACTCTGGAGTAAACTAAAAAATAAATGACATTGCTTAAAGAGATACTGAACTGCTAAATACTGTTCTATTTATAGGCTAAAAACAATTAGCAATTAATTACGATTATGTTGATAAAAATCATACCTGTGAATAGTACTAGCATGCTTACTTTGTACCATTTAACGTTAGCTGCTAAGATTTTTAAACGACTTATATTACGCTCATTCAAGAATGATCAAAGTTCTAATCATAAAAAAACCTGTTATTATTTGACTTTATCTTAATTGGTTTCGTGATTATTCTTCTCAGGATACTGTCTGTTCTTTCTGACAAATCCTTTCAGTATAATATGTGTACGAATCGCTTTTGAGATCTTGCCTCCATTTTAACGGAGTATTTCTACTTAAGAGTCATTAGCGTTCACAGCTAAGCGCAGGGCATTGCCATAACACCGGCTTCTGCCCTGATTATGAGCATGGACAGCCAGTTACAGTTTGCAGTAACCAGAGAAAGCTTATTTCTGTCATTTTGTTATTAACAAGCTATTAGTGCGGCAGGGTGATTAAATGTGGTGATTAAATTTTACTATATTTATTTGAGGACCTCAAGATCGTCCCATTCACTTTAAAGCAAGAAACGCCGATACATTTTTTCCAGAGGTCTAATCTTTCAAACTTAAGGCACTGCAAATTCGTCACACGGGTTAAAGGGCTTTATTTCTCTTCCAAAGAAAGCCACATTTTAAGATATTTACACCCTAAAAAATCCAATCCCGGCCGGACTTGAACCCGCGACCTTGGCTCTATGAGGCAAGTGGTTACTGACAATTTTACTTAAATATCGCATTAGAATAGCGTAAAAATAAAGGTTTGGGAAATTGCTCTTATAGAGGAACTAAAAGAAAGCACAGGACAGTTATTGGAAATTACAAGTACAGCTGTTGTGCGTGAACAGGAACGGGAATCCTAAATGTAAGGCACTTCCTACAGCTGCTGCAACACAGGTGAACAGTATTGCGTGCATGTAAATAGAAATGTGATCAGGCAGTCGGTGACTGGCGCAACTTTGGTCACCTGCAGCCTGAGGTCAAAATTAACTTTATGTATATTTCCGTGGATAGATCATTTTACCTGCAGATTTTGAGAGTTTTACTGAAGAACCTATTAATTGTTATTAATTTGAAAGTAAGTATAGACGTCAACTAAGTGGTATGCGCTTTATTCTTTTGTAATGGAATCGTCTTCGGTTTTCTGTGTGTATTATATCTCTTTAAAATGCTACCATTAACCATTCCTAACATAATTAAATGGAATTGTTAAGGTCGATGCTTCAGCCTTGCTCAAAGGCTGGACGTTTGCGTCTACGGTCCTAGTGGAAGCATCTCCGGAAGGTAGGGATGAAATGAGATTAGACACGAAATTAGACGGAGTCTCAAATAGAACATCCTGACTCCGGGCCAGAAACCTTTCCAAAGCGCAAGCCACCGTTACACCGCGGCAACCCACCTCGCTCTGGCACTTTCGGCCCTGTAACAACCAAAGAATGAAATGAGAGAGCGAGAAATTAATGGAAAGGAAACACCCATCTCATCATTAACCTAAGCGACCAGTGGAAATCGTGGAAGGAATAAAAATAATAACCCAAGTTCGTATGGCCATCCCCAAGGATTTCGAACCCGGGACCTCTTGAATGCGAGATACCAAGTGTTTAGCTAAGCCACCCCTCTCAGATTCCTAACACAATGGAAGCATGACTTGGTTCGTCCGTTGCACGTTCTTCTCTGCTTCTGGTCTGGATGAGATCTGCTATATATATTGCATTTCTTGATTTGTACATCAGCATGTACAAGTTTCCCCCTGTTGGATCTTAACTTCCTGATCGTAACTGTCATTAAAACTGTTAGCAATTAGAAATAAATTCTCATCAAAAAAGAGGAATGAGTTCGTTTATTAGAAGATTTCTTGAATTTCTTGTCTTGGTCTTTATAAGTATTCGAATTTGCATTACGTTCTAATGGCTAAAATCTTCGTGGAAATATAAACCATATATGGCAACAGATGCAAATATAAAAATTCCACTTTGTGCTTTAAACTTAGTTCTTGCGTAAAGGTACAGTTTATTTGAAAAACTGTAATATTTTACATTCTTAAATGTTGGTGGCCATAAACAGTTAAAATACATTTAATGTTAATTTTATGCTTGCAATAACTGTCACCGGAAATAAAGTTTTCTAAGTGACAATAGCACGGACCGATGCAATTATAGTAACATTTGTGCTTACCTCACAGGTGCAAACCATAAAGTTGACATGAACATATAAAAGCTCCATACCACTAGAAAAGGAGTGTAGTGTAGTTATTGGTTCATTCAGTTACATTTAGCATTCCGCGTTTTTGCAGTTCATCACTCTTGTAAAATGGACTAAATGTAGTTTTCATTTAATGATAATATGAAATTTAACTATTTTAAGGTACTGAAGTACATTAATTTTATTGTATTTGGTCTATTTCAGGTGCGCTGAAATTATTACTTGTATCAATAAATATTGGTTAAAATTTTCAATCATTTAATAGCTGCACAGATCTTTCATTTAAAAATATGTTTTATTATAATTAATTAAAATTATCTATTTTATTTATTTTATACTGTTGCGTAATAGACTATTATGAGAATTAGGTGGTACATTAACTTCAAATGGTACTAAAATTAAAGAACATGGAAAAAGTACACCTTATAAATAGATTTAAAAGTTGAAAGGCTATCTTTTTCCGGCGATCTTCTCAAATATGACATTAACAGATATAACCTGAAAATTTTTCCACTGAATAAAAAAGAAAAAGTGATGAGTTAAAATGTAAAAAGAAAAAAATATGAACGTAAATTCATTCAGTTTTAGAAAAAATTAATTAGAGGGACATGTCATGTTCATACATATTTATACATTTTCATTAGAAAAATGGTTTCATTATTTGTGACACTTCTTCTACATAGCGATATATATTTCTGTAATTTACCGCCAAGTTTTAAATGTGTATGAGGGTAGTACTAAATATAATGTCTCCTGTTTATTTTCATAGAAACTACAACAGATTTAGAGAGCACAAATACATACTTAAAGAGAGCAAGACTTGATAAATACACCCGATCACCTCCATGCGTACCGCAGTGGCCGGTCTTTGAGGTAAGGAGGGGGAGATATAGAATTCGATTCCCTCCAGCACCATCCTCCCTAAGTTTTTCCAAGTTTTACTCAGTCCTCAAAAATGACAATTAGTGCAGAGGTATCCTAAACTAGGCATGGAATGCTTCCTTCTTAAAAAGAAATCCCTTCCCAATTTATCATTTCATCGCAATTATCAGCACCCACCCATGTGTTGCCCAGTATTGAAAGCTATAATCAAATACCATTCGTTATACATACTTGCTAGCAATGAACAAAAGTCTGTAAGCCCCGCACGTTAAGATCAGAGACTGCCACTCCAAAGACAATCTTTTGGATCCCAGCTTGTACTCTTGACACCAGTCTTATTACCTTGAGCCTCAAACTGGTATAGCTGGTCTTGGCCAGCTCCATTAAATTATTTTTCTGTTCCTGGCACAGACTTTGCCACCCTTGATTAACTCATCCTTACCGATTGGCCTATTGCGACCAAGGAACTGTGTACAAAGTTTAATGTCGACTGTAATGCATTCGAAACATGGAGTATCACAAAGAGTTGGCCAAATGATTTGCACGGATGCTTACACAGGTTCAGAAAAATCATCGAATGGAATTATATCAGGACCTGCTTCACCAGTTTGAAGCTGAACATGAGACAAATTTATGGGCACATCGTCATCGGGGATATGATATGGTGTCACCACTGCGTGTTTGAATCCAACAGACTTTCGAGTGACAGCGCGGCTTTAGTTCATCGCTGGCGTAAGTGCAAAATGAATGGTGTTGAAGTCTTCCTGTATTTAACTATGTATTTGTTACTTCAGTATTTGGTGCAGTTTTGAAAAAAATTAACAGAATGCACTACTTTCAGAACAACTATATTATTTTATTTTGGCGCATTTTTAATAGTATAAAAATTCGTCATTGTCATAATCGTAATCATCGTCATCGCTTCATTTATCAGGTAACACGCATATGAAAAGATGGATACAAGAGAATATAAATTATATTAACTACCTTTTATACCAATGAAAGAGGAAATGTAAATATCCATTAAGATCGGAATTTTAATACTACAGAAACGCCATGCAATGGAAGCAGATAATTCCAGTTATTCCACACGTTAGTTGCATATCTATCTTATCCTAGAACAATTAATGTACTCCACTTTCCCAATCTATGTGCCTGTGCAATGGCGAGACGAAATCTGTTGATAGCTGATGGTTCAATCTACTGCATTCACGATATTATAAGACCGAAGAGGCGAAGTTAAATAAAGTTTGAAAGTGCCAGATATCATAGAACACCAAGAGACTAGCGGTGAAGAGTAACAAAAGGGTAAAACCTTCAACAAGGGACACCAAAATACGATACATGGTTTGGCAAGGTCCTCTTAGTTCAATGAAAAAATTATACTGCTGTTTTCGCGTTACTAGCAACATAATGATGGTTTCCCAAGAGACAGATCGTACATCGCTGTACTTTGATTGAAGGAAGCTTAGCAATGCAAAAATTGCATCACGAGTGTCGCATGTTTTTAAGGAAATTTTGAAATGGCAACGATATAACACGTTCCTACCCATTTATCATTTTCCATGACAATACTTGAGCAATCAGTGAAAATGTTTAGCACTCACCATATTTCCCTAGCTGAAGCTACTGTTGTTTCTTCTTGATTGCTAAGATGAAGGAAGCACCGTGTGGCATTTGCTTTGGAACTGTCCCACACGATTAATCAACCACTGTATCAGAGATAACAACAGAACAGGACTTCCATAGGCTTTACATAAACCTGATGACATGTTGAAGGACAGTAAGCATACTATCTAACTAAATAGCTGCTATTATTCAAATACAAATCCTCGTATTTGGATATTTGATGTGTACGTGTCATATTTTATGCTATTCATGCACTTTAACTGACTTGTTTACCTCTTTCATTTATATATAATATCAATTATTATTACTAAGCGTTTTTAATTTGCGTGCTATACTCTATTAAACGTATTTATTTCCGTGTTACGTGAATTGTAATGTAGTCTATTTGATTCTGGACAGCGTGGGATGAATTTTCCCGGACACATTTTACTGCACTGCACAGAAATGCTGTTACCATTATAGCACGTGGCTACTGCAATTTACTAATAGATGGCAGCTGCAAGTGCCAAAGCCTGGAATGAAATCCCCTACCCCTAAAATCACTGAAATCGATTTATTATCATAACATTTGCTTGTATACTATAAACCTTTGAAGTTAGTAGGCAGTTGGTTAAATATTTAATGTTAGATCTCGATGTGTTTTATTATTTCACAGTCACTCCTGCGCGGCGCACTCAGTCAGCAAAGCGCAGTGATCTTGATCTGCATGGCTATTGATCGTTACATGTGTATGCTGCATCCAAACCGATACCATCGACATTCTTCCAAAAAAGTGAGTACCATCCTCTTGCATCAGTAAACAAACATTAGGAATCTTGTGTTTGTACTTAGTAACTTTTATAGTGTATTTCTAATCTTCTCTGCGAGTCCATTACATTCACCTGTGTTGTAAGTGAAATGCTTTGAGAGATTGTACATAAGATTAACTTGCTATGTTTTTATTTTGTAGATGTGAAAATGCACTGCTTTGGTAAAAGAACAAATTTAATTTAACAAAATTTGGTGGTGAGTGTGTATTTTAGTGGCACAAAGGGAAACACTCTACAACTTCTTGTAGTCTGGACAGCACTTCCAACCGTCTCGTTTTTTTATGAGAGAGTTATATTTGCTAGAAACGTTCTGCATGCTTTCTTTACTGTATGGATGAAATTACTTGGCATTTGATAGCTCGTATTTCAGTGTTCTTAGCAAGAAGTATGAATGATTATAAACACCCTTAATAGGAAGATTGATATACATAACCCTAAGACAATAATTATCATTAACGATGATGTAAAGAAACAATTTTAACAACTAATACTTCTTTAAAAAATAGTAACCGCGTTTCACTCACTTTTGACTCCATGTTTTCATTTATAACTTTTAAACAAATAGAGTAATTCAGAAATGCATTACATGAACATATATCAATTTCCTACACAATGTTTTTCTTTCAGTTCTACGAGAGTTCGTGGTTCTTTATGATAGGCTTTTCCTTTCAGAAAGCATCAATGAAGGAAATCAAGTTGGATAAGATAAGTTATCAGGTGGCATATCCTAGAAAACATTCATTAAAACTTTACTTACTCGTCGTTCAAGTGAATTACATACTCAGAAAAGATTTTCATTTAGACTGCAGTACCTGCCATTGTATGAAGAAGGTGTGACCAATATTACGACACCGCAACAGTTCTTTCATCATGAAGAGACGTCTTCTGCATGGTGTGGCCATTCTACAGTCCAAATATCGACAAGCTTGGATAAAACCACGCTTTTTTGTGTTCAGTGTTTTCAAATGCAAATTATGAAATGCTGCAACCAATGACAGTAATCGAGCTTCTTTTGTTTGTCATGTACTTTAAGTTCTTGTACAGTCATAACAGAATATGCACGAGACATTTTTTCGTTTTTTTATTTTATTTTAATTAATTGATATTTGGTTGTAGAAACCCTCATTTCATTCAACATTTAACTAAAAGACTTGTGAGCAGGTCTACAGGCTTGTTTACTAAATCCTTAAACGTTGCTTCTGCTAACTTCGAAAGTCCTCCTTCATAAATGCTAGAACGGTAACTTAATATTTAATATTTACGGGGATTAAATTTATGGGCTATTTTAAATAAGCTAATTAATGAATTATATGATTAGAAGTCTGGAGTTCGATGTTTCCTATTTCTCTGGTTCCAAAACAGAGGATAGAAATCTCAGGGGAGTATGGTCTGTTTTTAATGACGTGATGTCATTAGGAAAGGAAAGGTATTCTTCATTGGAATACTGCACTTCTGGGCTCAAGATGAATTTTAATTTATAGGACAATGACATGCTGGGCATTCATCGCATGAGGATAATTCTGGTTTTATATGTGCTGTATAATTTGTCCTCAGGTTAAAATTCACTACCTTCACTAAAGATCAATGGACACAATTTACGCACTTTTACTTTAACTTTGATTCTTTTGTTCTCGTAATTTCCCGCAATCTAAAACCTGGCCGTCACCTATAGCTTCATGATAACACTAACCACTTTGCCGTAGGGACTTTATAGTAATGCTAAATGGAGGCTAACCTTAGCAATAACTCGGCGTGGCTTGTATTCCACTACTGGATGTTGTATGCATGGGAGGAGGGTTGAAGAGAGTGATGACAGTTATTTTGTGACTATTTAATGTTTATTGCTAGAGTTTTGCATTGCTTTCGGCTCTGCTTCTCCACACGTCTACCTGGACAGCGGAGTTCTTGGCATTGACGGCGATAGAAAGACTTAGGAAGATGGCACTTGCCTTAAATTGAAACTACCAGCTGGGTCTGGATCTGAATAGAGTCCCAATCGGAGTGCTGTACTTCTATTATCTACTTCTGGTGCCTACTTACTGCTCACTGCGCCTGCCTCACACCTCGAGAAGTAATCAAAGTGAAGATGCAAGATGAGAGTATGTTTCCCTTTGCATGCGGTCGCATCGCGCCATGAGCTCACACGAGCCTACACACCTGAAGCCACGGTATCTGAGGTTTTAAAAAACGTGATTCTCATTGGAGAATGTAAACTCACTTTTGAATTGCAACATTACACTTTATGTAATTCGCTACTTACTGCGAAATCTGATGATCATTCATTGCCTTGGAACGCAATCTTTGGAATTTAAAGGGACCAGCACTCCACTTTGCGACTGTGGACACAAAAAACTCTGTTGTCCGGTGCAGGAGGCACCAATTTTTTTCCTATTGTGAATGGAAGGTTTGATCGTCCTTCGGCTAGCAGCACTACCTGACCACTAATTCTCTTTCCTACATACAAAAATGGTGTCACGACTTATATTAGAAAATACACAAACGTTACTAGCAATTAAACGCTTCTATATAGTAATATTTATAGGCTGCGGCAGACAGATTTCAATAACTGCTTCAATGTCAGATGGATGCCTACAAGGGCATAAAGGTGACGGAGCACCAAAAGAGATGTAGTTTTACAATAATCCAGCAGGTGTTCATCAGTGTATGGTAGTTTATTCTATTCGCTACAGCAAGTTCCCTCACTGTTCATCTGCATCCACCTCCAGCAACTCTATGTAATGCACTACAATATCAATACGACGTATTCTCCTCACTATCACGTACTTGCCGAAACGCAGACACTCAACGTGCCACCGTCAGATACGATATCATTGCGACAAGCTTTCCATGGTGTCTCGTGACATTATTTAGCATTTCTTCCACATCACACCTACATTTTGTTGTTCATATTTAGAAAAAAATGTCTTTAAAACGATGCTCCTCAATACCACTAGGCACGGACTCGTGAGCGGGAGGTCCGCGGTTCGAATCCCGCCAGGACCGTCCTCCCTGACTGGGGTTTTTTCCAGGTTTTCCTCAGTCTTCATAACTGGCAAATGCCGGGGAGGTACCTAAACTTAGGCCTGGAACGCTTCCTTCCTTAAAAAAAAAAAAAATATCCTTTCCCAATTTATCATTTCATCTCATGTATCATCAGTGTCCACCGCCTGTGGTGCCTCAGTAGTGAAAACGGGCGTTAAACACTACTCAAAAAAAAAAAAAATCAATACCACTAGGCAATGTCCCCACTTGTTACTACGCAGTGTGGCGAATATAATGCCCCTACTTTTTCATAGCTCTCTTATTAAGTGAATACAGAACGATTCACTTCTGTATGCAGCAAAATCGCTCGAACATTAATATCCGAGAATCGCAGTTACAGGAAAAATCCATAAATTTAACTTCATAATTGAAAACAAGAACTTTCATTAGCCTTCCCAGCAGTAATGCTTGATTTCTCAGTAAAATTTCCAAAATAACAGCATTTATTTCACATTTTGAATACCTGTACTATCTTATTGAATGATATTTTTGCCAGTTTCTAGAAGTTTAACACAAATGTCTAAATGCTGTCAAAGGTGGAAATAGCATGCAGAATTAAGAGGGTAAAGACTTTGCACTTGAAAGGATTCCCCTGCCATGCACTGAGAGAAAAGACTTCTATTTCCCCTATGATGTCATCGGTAAGTAGGGATTTAACCAAGAAAGTATGCGTTATCTTCAGGAAAGGCAAAATCGTGAAATAATTATTCATATGAATTGTGGAGTTTACTTTTCTTATGGGAAAGTACAAAATCAACATAATATACTAAGGTTAGTTTAAGCAACGAGTTTGTTTCTCGAAGAAATATTAAAGTTAATAAAAAGGCAGAAAACACGTTTTCATACTCAAAAGAAAATATTAATACAAATTAATAATTAAGAAATACTTTTTGTTTTTGCTATTATGCATACATTACTTTGATCTGTAATCTATTTGAATTCATAATTTGATGATACAATCATCAAATCACAAACAGGGTTTAAATGTAAGTACGTTTAGCATTTCATGGAAAATAAAAATATATAGTTAAACTTTCATTATTATCCTTAATTAAAATATTTAGATAATCAGACAGAAAACACAAAGATAAACCTTATCCACTTGAATAAATATATTATGTTAAACAAGCAGAAAGTATTAAATATTTTAAATTATAGAATACAGCAGAAAATATTTGAATTTTTCCCTGTAAATGTTCGTCTTAGCTGTATTTGCATTATTTGTAGAGAATTAACTGTGACAGATTTTGCAACATATTATGATTTCCTATCTTAGAAATCTTACTAGTAACTTAGACCCAAGTTTTGATGTTCTACATTTGAGTACACATATACGTGTCATCACGAATGGAACAGGACTAAATTTACTCTGGGCATTTTATAAACTAAGGTGCAGAAGTGTTTATATTGCTTTCTTGTCCATCTGCGAATATTTAGATGTTTGTTGTACAGTTATTGGAATCAATATATAGATTTATTACATTATAACTTTTTCTGTAAACAGGTACTGCAGTACATGAACCCAAGTACTTCAAGCTTTGAGCCTTATTCCATAATTCTGTAATTAATGGAGTTTCATTTTTGAAATAATATGTGCGTTAGTTTCTTGTATTTACGAAAACTTTGGATGCTGTTGCTCTCTTTAAATGCAATTCCCTTCGCTCTGAACCTCATGTCTCTATTTACCACATTTTTCATAATTTGTGTATCCAGACTTATCACATAATTGTCAAGTGTCCTTTCTGGAGGTTAGAAATGCAGAATATGAGTACGAGGTCGGTGTGAAAAGTTTTCGTCCTATCAAACGAAGGAATGAGGTTTTAACTTGGATGTTATTTTTCTTTATCAACATGACCTTCCTTAATGTGAATACATTTATCCCGTTTCTGGTTTTCCGGAAGGTTTGCAATATTCCTCTACATTTTGAGTCGCCTCTTGATCTGATGAAAATTGCTGACCCAGAAGGAAAATATTTCCCTTTAGGAATAGGCGGAATGCAGGGGAGTAGTAAATTTCCCGACAAGTCACACTTGAAATCCTTTCCATCGCTAAATCTTTTTATGAGCAGGTATGCTCTTGAAGAGTTTTTCGTTTGCAAACCGAGCATTTTCTCATAATTTTTTCTTTTACTATTAGGTTGTGGTTTCGTCTTTCCAAGATAATCAATTAGTAAACTTTAACATCCCAAAATAATAATCCAATATTCTTTCCTGCAGACTGAATAAATTTTGTCGCTTTCGGACTGTTCAGCTGGCCTTGTGTAGACTGTGGGGTGGGATATTTCTCATCCACAGTTTGCAAGTCCACGAGCAAAGTAAGCTCCAAACACTTTTGATACATTCATGTAAATGCGTTTTTCATCTTCAGCTAGCAAGGGCAGCATCCATCTTGCTCAAAGATATTTTATTTCCAAATCTTCATTCCTTTAAATGTCTATTCCCTGAACAATTTTATGCATGACTGATCATTTAATAACATTCAAGTAATGAATTTTGCTTTTGTTGCGCTTTTTGGACGTTCTTCACGTAGTCTGTAGGATGGGTATGGGCATATTTAAATTTACCAGCCCAGTTTTTATTCGTTGAACATGAGACGTGTTTTCATAAATTTTATTAATTTGCTTTGGCACTTAATCGACTTTTACAAGAAATGTTTCACTACATTTCAATTTGTGGATTACTATAAAATCTCTGTTTTAGAAATCTGTAATAAATAAATTATTTTTAACGATGACTTTGTACTTCAAATTAATGCTTAATAGAGGTATACCAACATAAAAAATGATCTTGCCATTTATTGTCTAGTCCGAGAACATTTTATATCACATTTGCATTATTACGTTTATTTAAGGAGGTCATTATAGTCCCATTCAATCAGGACATGAAGCAGCCGATAAATTTTGCTCAGACACGTTTCTTTCAGGCTTGAGATTTTTTTACGTGCAGTAAATCTACGACAGGGACCCACGGCTTTACTACCCTTCCGAAGAAAGCAATACTTAACATTTTTACGTTTTAAATTTTTTATCTACTCTACCCGGTTTGAACCAGCGATCTTGGGTCTACTGGGCAAGTATTAGCCGCCTTTGTAAATTATTTGGAAAATAACTGCAGCATTTCTTTTCTTTAAAAATGTCAGGCTCTTTACCTAAACACACACACACACACACACACACACACACACACACACACACACATATATATATATATATATATATATATATATATATATGTATATATATGCGCGCGCGTGTGTGTGTGTGTGTGTGTGTGTTAAAATTTATATTCAGGCCCCTCTTAATTGAATTTTCTGAGCGGGTAGAATGATATACGAAACATATTTATTTGAGGATAAGAACTACAACTCCTGATTCAGCACACAGTTTAAACATGTATTGAGACTCGGATGTTTTGAGACAATACTTATAGGTTGCGAACGAATCTCTAATGTAAGTATTGAATGTCCCGCCAGCTGGCAAGAGGATGAATGAAATGGATGCAAATGAATTCGTAAGTCTTATGTTTTTAATAATATTTTTACTGCTGAAGCATCACAGGCGGTGGACATTCATGAAATGACACATGGAAAATTATTTTGTTAAGGAAGGAACCGTTCTAAGTATAAATTTAGAGGACCTCTCCGGGCTTTGCTGCTTATGAGGCCTAAAAACCCTCGGAAAAATACCTCAGTCAGGGAGGACGGTTTTGGCGAGAATCAAACCCCAGACCTCCCACTCACGAATTCAAATCTTAACAAGGTCGAATATCCGTGCAGTATATTAATTTGTGTTCACCTTTTCAGGCTAAGGGAAAGCAGGGGGGAAATACTTTACCCAAACTTTTGAAAGCTTGTAATTAATTTTGTATTATTGCGTAGTGCTGCGATATTAATTGTTGTAAGATGAGGCTGCTGGCAACGTCTCTCGCTATTATCCTGATTGTATCTTCAGCAAATATAACATTTTTCATAGTTTCCTTTTGAATTATAATACGATGTCTAGTCATATATATCAGGCATAGATACATACATAAACAGCAGTGCAAAAGCCGAACTTTTGTGAATAAAAATACGTAAAAGAAGGTATTAGATTTTTTCAAAAAAGTACTAAAGTACCAAAAAAAAAAAAGTACTGCATATAACATTAAAAATTATGGATGTGGGCGAGTCCCTACATAGAGATTTTTATAACTGAGTGTACCTTAATGCAGCGTTACAGCAGCAACATGGTGGAAGGCCGGTAGGCCATAAAGCAGCTTAATTTATGTTAGTACAAATTTAAATGGAGTTAATAATTTTTTTGAGAATCATTGTTTGACTCAGTTAGCAGAAACTACATTGTTACATTATCACCGTGCAAGTGCTTTCTCTGCCTGGTTTCTACCGTCGTTATACTTTTCTAAAGCTTCGAAATTTAAAATTTTGAGATTTTTGGACGGGCCCGAGTCTACCTGCCCACCTGATAAAACCGCCACTTTAGAAACTTAAAGTAATAACTTGGAAATTTGTATTTTTAAATATTTCGTTGTCTATTACAAAACCTTGTATGTATTTGTTGTTATTATCTACAGGTATTTGGTTTGCAGGCGCGCTGCAAACCAATGTCTCGGTGAGTCTGTGGAGTATTTTGACCCAGGGAGGTGAAGGGAAGCGGTAGGAGAAGCCTCTAGCAAGTATGAATTATTATGGATATGCACCACTAAAAAGCCATCTCTCATCGCGTGCTTTCCCAGGAAAAATTGCTTCCAGTTTATACGATTGATTGTTGTTGCATTACAACGTTGAATGGAATATTTTAAAAGACTAATAGATAATTTTAATGACAACAGTCACATAACAGAAGCATTCATATCGCTATTTGTATGTCAACAGGAAGTTAGATCAATAATACTATTTATACATTGTACTATGCCATTCTTTCAAGTTATTTGATGCATTAACCAAGCACAGTCAAGATTATCCGTTTTTGATGTGGGTGGGTTCATCATTCGCCACTACTGTTATCACTGGATTCCTATTGCAGAAAATCTGCATAGTGCGATTGAAAATTTGCATTCTTGTCCCTCTGTCACTGATTGTGTAGTAGCCGTGGCGACACACTTGTTGGCCTGTAAAATCTTCGAGAGGTACATACACAGGCCAGAAATTTTCATTTATTGTTGTAACTTGGAACGGTGTAGATAAGTGCCTCATTTTGCATTGATATCACGGATATGCAGAAATGTTAGAAATTTGCCTAGAAGTCCAGACCTAACCTCAATGGACTATTTTGTTCTCTTGGAGTATCTTAGAAAGTTCATAAACCGCGTGACTTGGACACAATGGGAACTGTGACTAGGGTGCGTGTCAGGAGATATGTTGCAACAGTCTGTCGGGAAACTTCATTCTTTCCAGCAGCTATTGAACGTGTAAAGTCATTAGTAAGAAACAGGTGTTGCAATAAATATAGTTATTTATTATCCCTATGTTAAATATGGGGAAATTTTCGGTTATTTCAGTAATAAATATTACATGTGAAGTATGGAAATTCTCATACACTCCCTCCCCAATAACCAGATGTTCAGTCAGATGTAAGAATAACCTCTCACATTGTGGTTTGACAAGTATTAAGCTATGATTGATTTCGTCAAGTGGTTGGTTTATTTCATGTTGTGTTAACTGACAAAGAAAACTAACACTATACAAATCTACATTTCAAATATTTTTTTGCGATTATTAGGAAAATGAAAATTAAATAATTGGATAAACCAACTGAAAGTATTAATTTGAATCAAACTGTAATTTCAAAACATAGAATGTATATAATTCCTCTTGTACAAGAAAAACTTCTTCCTGCAAAGTTTATGTTTTAATTATAGGTTAAGTGATTAGTTTGTTGCATCAAAACCAGGAGAAACATTTTTTTAAAAAAAAAAGTTGCGTTATTCTATAATGCTTTACTAAATTCTTTCTCTTTTTGTGTTTGTTCAGTCGCGCACATATGGGTGCTAATTCTATTATTAACAATCCAGAAGCTTGCAATCTATATTCACCAGTAGCAGTGGCAGTAACAAAATTGTACATCCCGGTTGTATGCTGACGCGATCGGTTATAGCATTTGTTTGGAGTAATGCACGTCTGCCTGCAGTGATACATTTCATTTAATGACAATGAGTGCAATAGCTACCTTTCCGTTTCGGTTTTTTTGTTTTTGTTTTTTGTTTTTTGTTTTGTTTTTGTTTTTTGATTGGTGTTTAACGTTCGTTTTTACTACTGAGGCCCCACAGGCGGTGGGCACCGGTGAATGTGAGATGAAATGATAAATTGGAAAAGGATATTTTTTAAGGAAGGAAACGTTCCAGTCTAAGCTTAGGGTACATCCCTGGCATTTGCCATTTATGAGGACTGAGGAAAACCTGGAAGAAACCTCACTCACAGAGGACGGTCCTGGCGGGATTCGAACCCCAGATCTCCCGCTCAAGAGTCCGCGCCTTAATGACCTCGGCCACCCGTGGCGGTCCTTATGTTTCTGTAGTTCTTTTAATTTTTGCATTGCTATTCTTTTTAACTCGTCTACAATTTGGTGATCATTACTGTAGACTTCATTTATTTAATGTACTAGTGGAAAAATTCCCGTACAGTAAAATTTACTTCAATAGTCTGTAATAACACAGGTTTCTTAACCGCACACTGACTACAGCAACTGCGACTGAATGTGACTGGCACGCGAGCCTGCGAACGCAAACAAAAATTACTCTTGTTATTTGTTCATACAGAAGACATCTCACCCGTCATGAGCATCATTATTTGTTAAATCTACGTAAACGTTGGCTTAACTATAGCCAATGGTTGTCAATCAATGGGATTTCGATGTATTATAAATTATTATTTCACTCATGTGATATCATCATTAAATCGACCAATGAAACGAAACAAAATTTTGAATTTTGACCAATCACAGCCGGATTAAGAAATATCTCCACTATATAATTCCTGAACAGCATCACCGGCTACTTTTGCTAGAGGCGGTGGGGAACTATTGATAGCAACAAAAGCATGGACAATCGACGATCGTAACGCAAAATGGATTAGGAATTCCAAACCACAGAACACAAAGAAAAATAGAGACACTGTATGCTATCTCGCTTTCTCACTCTCTCTCTCTCTCTCTGTTTTTCTCTCTTGCTCTCTCTCAGTTGGTGTTAGAAAATTGTCGACTTTTGTTCTTTTCAGTATCACGGTTTCAGAATAAAATAGATATTCATAAGTATAATTTTTACACAAGTGTTAATATTCTGTGCGCTAATTTCAAATATATATCGCGTTTATTCTTATTCTAGCCATGATATAGTCCTAAGCCCGTGTTTTTTTTTTCTGTTTTGTTTTTCTCCATTGGCATTACTGATAATTGACTTTCTTCTGTTGCAAGATTGGTTGAAAAGATTAAGTACAATGTACAATTATTACACTTTTGTAAGCCAAGTTTACGGGTATTATATTTAAATTCTTATTTCATTCATGAAATAGTCCTAATAAATATCACTCGAGGGCCTGAGCTTTCCAGATATCGGAAATCTTAGACCCTCTCGTAATATTACTTGTGTTAATTTTTTGTGTTTCTATATTTTTCTTTCTAAATTAATAATAACAGTATTGGCAAGAACGTACAAACAATAACCATTGCATTTATCGTATTTAATGCATATTTCTTAAAAGTTTAAAACAGTTAATCGCTTTTAGTAGTTCAATAGTTTTGAAGAATGTGGGCTAGGGATGCAGTTTAATGTCATTTGGAATGTTATCAATGCGCGAAACAAATGGTATACAGTGTGCACTAACCATAAATTTCAAATTAGGGATAAAACAATACCCTCCGACTTAAGCACTAGTCCTGGAACACAGTACGTTCAAAACCACTGCAATGGAAAGATACTATGCGTGTGTATTTAAACTATAGATGCATAAATATGATTTACTTTTTCACCAGGAGCATGAAGTTAGTTTTAGTGTATATTAAGTTGGTGAAGCGCACATTTCAAGTCTACTTTGCACAAAGGAAACGGTAAATCGAGCTTCCGTTTCCCGTTTCAGATAAGGTCAGGTGTATCATCAATCACGCTGCCAATACCTTCCGCCCGCTGGAGATGTAGACAAACAAACCCGCGTACGTGCAAACTCCAACACATGTTCACGTTAACCCCTGCTGGCTCAAAAGTACGTGCCCAAGGGATTTTTTTTTCGGGCGCTCTAACCACGGTTTGTTGTAGGTAACACTTTTCAACATGGTCCATTTCAAAAGTGTCAGCACCTAAGGCAAAACATTTGTATGCTTTAATATCAACCTGTCTTACAAGTGTTTCTGTGCTTAAAACCTAATGTCAACATCATTTTTATTTATCTAAGATTACTGAACATAATTTTGAGTATTAATAAGTGTATAAATATTAAATGTTATTGGAATTACTAATTTGGTTTCCTGGTTTTCTCTAATGATTTATGACTTTAAAGTGATGAGGGTGATTTAATCACGTTTTACACAATCATGATGTATGAAAAGCACAAAATCTCTTAGGAAGTGCTCAAAATGAATGTCATTAGTATCAAGGCATGTCTGAACACACAAGGCTTTCACCAACATTCCGCAAGTCAGCCTCCTTGCAGTTCCGAGAGAGTTTGTAATTCATTTGCTTGTATGTTTTCCATTTCAGTGTGCGTCTCGGTAGAGTAAATCAGGCGACTTTGGTGGCCAATATTTTAAGTATTAGCAAATACTTCTTCAAAGATAAAAACAATTTCAGACTTGTTAACATTGAAGGTGCGGTAACACTACCGCTCGAAAAATGGAAAGAATCGAGTTCGTTGCCAACTGATTAAAAAAACTAGTGGATATTTTCTAACCGCCGTTGTGTGGAAGAAGGCGAGGTCAAAAAGTGTGCCGGTTCATACTGTACTGTATGTGCTGTACTCCATGTCTTTTGACTTGTCACACCAAGCAAAGAACATGCAATCATCCTAAATAGACATGTATGACACAGACTAGAGAGTAGACTCGCCAATCATATTCTTGCTTAACCATACTTTCCGTGCACACGGTAGGTCTATTGAATTGCGTGCATTAGTTTGTAAGTTATATTGGAAAATCTGCGGCATGGAATAAGTAACGCATTCGACATTACTCTGATTTGAACCTTGTTCAGGGATATAATATTATACATTTCCAACTTTAGTTTATTTATGTTATTTCATAGATTTGGGAACATTTCAATCTGCACCTTGAGCTACATTCATTGTTCAAAAGAAGCATATAAGGTCCAAAGAAAAAAAAACAATCCAAAAATCTTTGAAGTCAATTTGTTATTCAAAAAGTGATGTTGATTTACTGGTCACGAAACTCAATTAAAGATAGATGCCGCTATCTTAATAAAACCAGAGGATGATCATGTCAATTAACTTGCTGGATATTACATCTTTTAAAGACCAGCTTATTAACAACTAAAGTACGTTCCATGGCCATCCGAAGTGGTAAATGCAATGGAGGAGCCTTTGCGGAGATTTGCTGAAAGCCATTTAAAGATAAAAGTAATGTATATTTCAAGCGCACTATAGGCATAAAGAAGGAATAAAAATATAGAAATAAGGTGACTAGAAGGGAAAGAAAAAGAACGCTTTTGAATAACAGTAATTTGCGTTCTCTCTACCTCGCACAGCTAGCCAATTTTTCTTTCCCAATATTTAATTTACAGCTCAGTTCATCCGTCAGAACCAATAAGATAAAGGCGTATTTTGGATTTGCTGCAGCGAAGCAGGGAATGTGTTATTACTTAGTGGGAAAGTCAACTTTAGATCAATACCACAACACAGTTGGGTATAAGAAAACAGCCCTCCTGTCGCTACGAAGTGATAAAGCATATTTCAGCAATACTAAGGTAATATGATTGACTTTAGATGTTATTTGCAGTGATAAGTTGGTTTTTGTTTTTCATTCCAGTTAGACAAATAAGAAACATAATTCCTACAAATAAAGTTGTATATCAGAAATAATCTAAAATACAGAAATGTAATTTCAAAGCAGTAAATTTAAAAAGTTCATTGTTTAAACACAAACATATCTTAGGCTCCATAAAATAAAGCTGTAGGAAAAGCATACAGGTTTAACCTGAAGGAAGAAAGAGCGGGTTATCTTTAAAAAGTGAGCTTGGCAGAACTTTTGCAAGAGGTTGTTAGCCTTTCTTGAGCGACATTTCAGCTAACAGAAGGTCCTAAAAGTGTACGCATTTCGGTGAGGTATGCAGTCTGTTACAAGCGTGGACACTAAACGCATATGTTTCTCGGTGATTTGTATAGTGAGCAAGGAAAGGTCAAGGAGAAAAAAATATTTGAATTATTCCATTCAAGGAGTGCTCAATTATGATTTACAAATTGGTTAATACATTTCGTTAAATATTGATGACAAGCAGGGAAGAACATTACCACAATGATCACAGACAAGCTATCACTTGGAGAAGTCCCCTATATTCGCTAACTTTGCTGGCAAACAGGCATTCTCTAAACTTCCGGACTAGTGGCTAGGTTAAATCTTTATAAAATTACTGTGATGTAACACATAAGCCTCCTGATATATTTTCCATATATTTTGATTCCTAGTAGATGACGAACCTTGGATTTACTTATTATGATATGCTAATTTGCAAAACTGCCGATGTTTAAAGAAACAATAAAAAAAATTAGAAGTATGGAGCGTACTGAGTTATGACAGAATATTAAAATGCTTTTATTTAAAAAAAAAACAACATTTATAGGCATGGGCAATTGATTTTGAAAAAAATTTTATGCTATATTAATTATAATAAAGTGTAGTGTTCCTCCGTGGTAGCACATACATATCTGCACACAATTCACAAAATGTTCGACGAATGCTTTATGACTTAACATGTACCCCGCCCAAATCTCTGTGTATGTTTCCTGTAAGCATTAAAAGATAAAGCTCATAGGAGCAATCCGCACTTTAGACTAGCTGAAGAACAACTTAATGTTAAGAGAGATTAAATCAGTTTCTCAAAAGGTAATAGGTGGAAATAAATAAATAAATAAATAGTATTTTATTAGACAGTAGCTTTGTGTTGCGCTACCCATTAACTTTCCGCTGTGCTTGCATTTCATTGATAGCTCGCTTCTCAGTATTTATATCTGCGTTAACATAAAAACAGAGTTCTAGAATGCTACCTTTATACCATAGTTTTTATGCCACCCTTGAAGCATCTATGAAAAGCCAAATAAAGCAGTCGATTCTGATACCGTCCTTGGTACCCCATCAATTGTGAGAAATTAATTAGAATATGTGTAACATTTTATTTCAGCTGTCTGTAAAAATGTCAGGAATTCTCGCTCGGAAAGCAGAGGGACCGTTCTAGCAGACAATAGAGTAAATCTTTCTTTTGTTCATTGGAAGGGGGCTGCAATTTTCCTCCGGCAGGTATATTGGCCAAGACGAAAGCCTTAATGCCTGTGCTACCGTTGAAGTACGTTGAACTGTAACGTACGGCAGAAGTTGAAATTGAACGGTGGACGAATCGCCAAGTTGTTACATTCAGGTAATATGACTAGCCAATAACATGAGAGTTGCATGTTGTCACCGATAGGATGCCTAAATCCATAGTGGCTGGAAAATAGAGCTTCCTTTTATCAAGTGGTCAAGCGAGTCTTATTGAGTGATTAACTCCATGAAATCGCCCTTTTTGGAGATTTTGGTCTTGGGTACTCGCTCTGGAACAACAATATTTGAGTTTCACTTCTGCTCTGCGCTCTTCTTAGTAGTCAGAAAACTGTTTACAGCTCCGCATGTCTGCCAACTGTCTCGTTACTGCGATCCGAAGAGAAACGCCTTGGTACCCACTTGTTGGTTGAATAAACGACGTCAACTGGCAGATAACAAGATGCTCTTTCTCATCAACACATCACATTTAATCCCCTCACTCAACCCGGCAGTATCAAGTCCCAAAAACCAGCAATATCCCTATAGATCGACAGGAAAAGTTATTTGGCATGGAGCTATATCTGCATATAATAAAATTCCCAACACAATTGTTCCTGCCACCTATAACTCCTTCAAACTTTGACCTACCAACATTTCAAAACAACACCAAAGCGAACCACCTTCCAATAACTCCTTCAACTCTTGTCAATGCGAAACCCTGCTCAGAAAGTAAGCAAGCATCCGTATAAGAACGCAGTAGCTGAGAGGGAGAGGTCCGTAGCGAGGAAATAAAAACAGTCTCCTGTTGCAAATATTCGCGAAGTCAGCGGCCAGACACAAGAAGCATGGCATGTAAACAGTTGCTCAAAGAAACGCTGACAGTGAACAGATCATTAACATTCCATACGTTACAGTGTGTTAACAAATTATGTTACTGAATGATTGTTCTGCTCTACCCATGTTTATAGCCTCTTTCATTATTGCATTGGTTCCTATTTTATTTATATCGTTCAAGGATCAAAAGGTTCTTTTTTCTCGCTCTTTGAAGGTGAAGATTCAAATAAAAACTATAATTTCATTTCTGTTATTCGTCTGGAATATTCAAAACGTAACCACAACCAGCACGAACCCTAACCGTTCCCCTCCTAAAATAAATAAATTAAAGGAAGAGAGGAAGGATAAACCGTAAAAGAAAAGTTTGATGTTTTAGCATACAGCAATCCTTGAGCAGCCAGTCACATGTAACTATCGGTTCTTTCACATTTTCATGGAACTGACGGTCGGCAGTCACACCCAGCGAAACAGATGCAATATCTGCGAGACTGATTCACGTTCTCGTGCTTACAATGTCCATATCTCATGATAGGAGATATTGAAAGTAAGGGGTGAGAGACCCCTTTGCTTAAGTGGCCAGGGGAAACCACATATTCCAGGACAGCACAGCCTGCCCCAAGCGCCTTGAACCGGAGACTTGAAGTTCCAAGCGTTACTGCTTGAATAACCCTGCTCGGTAAATTCTAACATGGAAACTTCTTTAAGCATATCAGTTTCAGAGACAGGTAATTTTCTGTTAACGCGCCGAACGGTTTATATTACCGAGATACGATCACACTAGTAACAAGGAAACCCCACAAAATGAAAAGCAATGTAGACGCTATGGAGCTCTGGTTAAATGTAAATGTGTAAAAGTCTATACTAGGATTCGAAAAGATGCATAATACATGACGATTAAACGTTACGATAGTAAATACAGAGGGGTGTCAAAAAATGTATGCACACTTCATGCAAAGAAAAACTGCGTTAATATAACAAAATTGAATTCACCCAAACATAAAATGAGCACTAATCATCTTAGACTTTTACAGTTGCAACACTTGCTCAAAATGCCCTCCATCGGCGTCGATACACTTCTGAGTACGTTGAACTACTGATTGAGCAACGTTTGCGAAAGTGTCCTCAGCGATTGCAGCACATGCCGTTTCAATTTCTTCCCGAAGTGCTGTCAGTGTAGCTGTCAGGTTTTCTACGGTTTACAATATCCTTAAGAGTTCCCCATAGGTAGAAGTCCAGCAGAGTTAGATCCGGAGAACGGTTCTGTTCTGTACATGTGTATCTATTGCCTTTGAACTTCAACAACATTCTCAATTTTCCAATATCACTTCAAAATTGCTTTCTGCTGTTCAAACCATAATCTTGACTCCATTTTGTTGCAGCAACGCTAGCATAACGTAATGTGAGTCACATCTGTTTACAGAACATCATGCTACCCATTGTTGTTTTTCGAGTCAACTTTGAAATATATTAAATAGATATCTACTGTGAAAGTGTCCGTCCTTTTTTTGGCACCCTCTGTATAATTAAAATGCAAAACTAATGCAAATACAGATTAAACATTACAAATGCATATGAGGAGTGTTCTAAAAGTTCTCAGCCTGACTCAGAGATGTCGTGAAGATGGAAAAATTACTACAGTAGTTGTTAAGTATCATCCTTCAGATGGCACGCTGTAAAGTTTCAAACGCGTAAGTGTAGTCACCTGTTTGTGACGATCATGTAATCAAATTAGTGTTAGTATTTTCTACAAAATGAATAAAACTAATATACGATTTGTGATAAAGTACTTAGTTTTGAAGGGCTTAATCTCAACAGGTAATCTTCCGCTTCGTAGAAGTGAGCACATTCATTCAATGATGAGCGCTCGGGCCGTCCCATTCGACCGACGAGATTGTGACAAAAATTCACAATGCCATACTCAGTGATTGTCGATTGAAGATGCGCGAGTTGGATGACTATGCAAAAACTTGTTAGACCGTGTCCACTACAAGTTTGGAGTATGAGAAAACTTTGCGCTCTATGGGTGCCGTGTTTGTTAACAATGTTGAACATTAAGCAAGTGTGTTTACACATTAGACTTTAAACGCAGTTTCGGTGAGGTTTTTTCGATGTTTCATAACAATAGATGAGTGGGTTCATTATATACGTTAGGGACGAAGGGGCAGCCCAAACAGTCGGTGGCAACAGGTGAAATTGCACCAAAGAATGCAAAAAAAAAAAAAAAAAAAAAAAAGTTTCATTTGCAGGAAAAGTCATGGTTACGGTTTTATGGGAATCCCCATGGTATAGTACTCGTAGAGTAGCTCCAGAAGGGCAGAACCTTCACCGTGGAGTATTTCAATTTACTACTGGAACAACTGAAGGATGCTATTCAGGCTAAAAGTCTACACAGAGCGAAAAAGAACGTCCTCTTTCATTACGATAATGTGTTTTTACACACGTCTGGGACTGTTTTGCTTTTGCATGACCTTCGCTTCCAAGTACTTCCACATTCGCCATATTCACCGGATTTGGCTCCCGGGGATTAGGCCTAAAGAAATGGTGAAGCTGAGACAGACGCTTATTTTTCACGTTATCTTATTTTATTGGTGGTATTAAAATGTTGGAAAGCTGTTGGGCTAAATGTATTGATTTGCAAGATGATTATGTTTGGGATAAAATATCTTAAATGTTGTATTTTCTTGGTTAAACCGAGAACCTTTAGAACGCTCCTCTTATAAAGAAACTTTCATGCTGTTAATATTTTTGTAATATTAACAATTTGGTTCAATATAAATGTTATTATACTTTAGATGTATTGTTTTTCCCCATATGCATTTGTTTAACTTTCAATTTGTATAAACAATTGTGGTTTGGAATACTGACAGCCATTTTGGAAACTTTTTTGAATGGTTTTGCATTTACCAGTTCGTATTGCCCTCGATGAATGCTGTCGGCCCTGGTGGTGTAGTGGTTACCATACTTGTCTTCTAAACCCAAGATCGCGGGTTCAATCCCGGCCAGGATCGATAGATTTTTCGGGCGTAAAAATCCTAAATACAGAGGGTATGGCTTTCTTCGGAAGGGAAGTAAAGTCGTGGGTCCCGTGTCGTACATTTACGGCACGAAAAAGAACCTCAAGCCTGAAAGAGAGACCTCTGAGCAAAATTTGTCGGCCGTTTCACGCCCTGTGTTGAATGGGATGCTGATGACCTGAGATGTTAAAGAGCGTCCATAAATAAATCAATCAACCAATTAAAGCTATCACGAATGCAATAGACAATATCTGAATACATTAATAAGTTTTTGAACATTACATGGATTGAGAAATGGATCCCTCTGTAAAATTATTTCGAGCTGTGAGGAAATTTGTGCGTTTAGAGGCAAAAAAGAAGAAGATAAAAAATGATCGGTTAGACCGAAATTAGTAGAGAACGTTTATTTTACAAGAAGTCTAGGAAACTTGTGAAAATTCTTCATGTAATGTTTGTAGTAATAATTAAGTTGCAAAGTTATTCAACAGCGTGGCGAGTCCTCATAAGAGAACTTCGGTCCTATCTCTATAAAGTGTAAATGCGTTCCGAACTCAAAGAACAAGATAAACACTTTCGCTTTATAAATAAATTAGAACATCGCTGAATGGTTAGAGAAACTCTTGTGTACAGTTGAGGCACAAATCAAATCAAATGGAGGCATTGACACTAATGAATGCAGAATGTGGGCGGAAATAATACGAACTCAATTATTTAGCAAGGACTATATGATGTCAAGGTTGTTTGGCTTCGCTTACGTCACATTTCTATGAATAAATTGAAAAACGATTAAAAGAAAACACGGTGAAGGGCAGGCATATTTTCAAATGTCGCAGCACTTTTTAATACCTGCATTACAGAACATGTTTTTATGCTAGACATTGCTCCAACTCGCATAAATAATACACTTAAGCAACATGTTTGGTGATCATGTAATTAGCAGACATTTTCCTAACAGCGGACCTCCTAGAGGTCATCAGTTATGACTGTTGGTAATGCGGTTAACTCAAAGACAAGGTGCTTTTAATGTTCTACTACTCGTGAGGCACTGATACAATCGATATTGAATGTCATTCCTAGGAAAACACTTACCACGCCTTTTATGACATAGAAGAACAGTCTAGTAGGACAATACAATATGGTCATATTTAACGTTTTCTTGTTTATTCTTTAATAATAATAATAATAATAATAATAATAATAATAATAATAATAATAATAATAATAATAATAATATGTTAGTCCTATAAAATATCATTCTTGAGTGCTTACAATGGGCTCATGTCATAAATCAAATTCCCTATATTCGACATTGTTCCAGCACAACTGTAATGGCATTTGTCATGGACCCACTTCTTCATCATTGTATTCCGCTTTGGATATGAATTGTGTTTGATGAAATTAGTACATTCCATATTTTATAGTCAGTAATCTTGCGCATCTATGATGCACTTTATAAAATTCTGTAAAGTCTGAAGAAATGCACATCTAGAAATTGAATAATGCCAGTGCACTTTGCAGGAACATGTTCTATGGAGATTTGTCTTTGAAAACTGGAAACTTGAGGGAATCAAAGGCGACGACAACAATCAGCAGCTGTAATCTTCGCTTCTTCTTCGAAAATGGGCCTCAGGTTTCTTTCAACGACACCAGCCTTCCCTTCAAAAACCAGACTTTCCACACTGAGATTCACTTGTAGGACAGAGAAAATATGGAAGTAATGATCATATTAAAAAAAAAAAAAAAATACTTGGATCCTGCTCTTGAACATAGAATGCTAAGAGCGCCATAAATCCCTATACAAAGGGAGTAGTGGATCCAAGGGGAAAAGTGTTATGCCATTTTTAAAAGACCTTCCGTTGGCGATTGCCTTTAAAATATGTTGGGTTCGCGAGCCACCATCTGTGCATCTCTCTTGCCCGGGATGCACTTGGCTTATGCCTCAGCAGTATTTGTCAATCATTAGCGTGCATAAATATGAAATATTAATAAAATATATTAAATAATAATAATAATAATAATAATAATATGCAGTTGAAAACCCAATTACACATTCATGTTTAATAATGAAAAGAGAAGTCTACATTAAACACAAACAAAAATAGTTACACATAAATAATTAACATATAAATTTAAATTAAACAATCACGTTAAGTAAAACACCGAATAAACGTCTCCCAAAAACTAAAATAATTCAGAAATGATGTAATTTATTTATTTTCAGGCATGGTTACTGGTATGGCGCTAAGGGCCACAGTTCCGATTAAATTAAATCTTATAAGTTCACGGATTACAACAGACTCAGCATTAACATGATGGAAATGTTCGTTATTGATTTCGAGTTTTCTTCATACAACTGATATTTTTAAGAATGTTGTTTGATGTTTTTCATCCATGAATACACTGCAAAATGAAAACTGTTTTGCCATCGTTAAAGTAGAGAGCAGAGATAACAAATTGCATTTTTTTGAAAACTGTTTCTCCCTCAATTTACTTCCGTTAGGGGAAATAACAATATGTGGCGTCCTGTTCTATTGTGAGATGCAATTTTGTTTACTTTCCTCATTTGTCATACCACACGACTTCCGTTTTGCAAACTCATCAATAGATGACAATCTCTTATGCAGCTTTAAGTTAACTCCTCAGCTCTGTGCCCGACTGACTTCATTTCTCTATTGTAAAACCATCGCACTAGATGCTCCAGTTTCTTGCGATATATTCAAAGAAAAAAAAAGAAGATTATGGATAAATAAATATAGAAGTAAAGAAAAAGGAGAGAAGAGATATAAAGAGAATAAAGATAGAAATACGAATGCACAATGAATTGTTGTATTTATTGATTGACAACACGGAAAATAACAATGTTTCAAAAACTGGATTTTTTCTTATCTTGCGTGCACGTGTTTGTGTTTATTGTTCGTACCCAGCATGGATCTCGAATTCGACCCATCTGCATTCCTTTTAAACAACACGTGCTATTGAGATAAAAATGTGCAATTTGTAATGGCATGAACAGGAGCAAGCTCCGTTCAACTGAACTACGTATAGCGTTCAAGCGATTCAGGAAACTTACACTGTACCAAGCAATTTGTAAGCCGGTGTAGCGATTCGATTGGCTAACGCTTCATGCAGTACTTTCTACAACGAGGTGCACACAACAGCACGTAACAATTGCAGAGCTCCAAAGCTTCAAATGGCATCAACTACGAGAGCTGTCCATTAAAATATGATCTTATTTTTTTGACAACATACCTTTATTTATTCCTCCTCATAATTTTCATGGTCTTTCTCAAAGTTGGATGCAGTGGATCTGTCTCTGCCAGTCTTCAAAGACATGCTGGAAATCTTTTTTTTTGTTTTTATCGGTCCTTCAGAATCGCCTCCGCAGTCTTCACCATGATGCAAATTGCATCCCACGGTTTCTTCTATTAGAAAAAGAAAAATGTCACACGGTTTTAAATCTGGACTATAGGGAGGGTGAGGAATATACTTCACATTGGTTTTTGTGAGGTCTTCAGTTACTTGCGATGTATTTTCGAGTACAGTATTCAGTTTATTGCACGGCAATGTAACCTTTTGCCTTGCACAGTGTTCTGGTTATGTCCGTTGTAGTAAGTAAACCATTTCTTGAATAGCGAAAAATTAATCATAACTTTACCAGCAGAAACAACAACTTGCTTGTTATCAGGATGAAAATGGTGCAGCCAAGTTTTATCAGCAGTGATTACTCCCCATCTTCCTATAGCACCCTCTTCAACTGCTTGTAGAACAAAACGTTATTGCACAAACACGATTTGCAGCACTTCAATTACCAAAGTGTAGGAGTCATCCAGTGAAATTTTCTGAATTTCGAATGTTGTTCCACCATCCTCTCTGAAATGACAGCAGCGGTGTTAATGTTTTCTTCCTCTGGAGCTCAAATGAAGGGCTGGGTTTACATCTTTTGAAATTGATTGCCTCCGCTCTTTAAAGATTTTAAACCATCTTCAAACTGTGCTATAGGGAAGGGGGAAAAAAGGAACTTTCCATAGACTTTCTGTAACACTGCATAGGCCTCAAAGGTTGGAAGAAAGCAAAACTTCAGAGCAGCATATTGTTCGTAATGTGTCACCTCCATTTTGCAGTAGGCGGAACTGAACATGTCTCAACTTTCACGCTTCTCACAGGCGGGAACCGGAAATGATAACAATGAAACTAGTAACACGTGTACATTGTTCATTAAGCTAATAAAATATTGCAAAGTTACATTTTTTTTAGTATTAGAAATTATGTATAAAATCATGATAATTATTTATTGAACAGCCCTCTTACTTACGGTAAGGAGCAATAATATTTAATAATTTTATAAATTTAATATTTATCTTTATAAATTTTAGCTTATTATAACAAAATTTCAATATATATTATGTTATAAATAATAAAGACGTTTGTTTTTCAAATTAAATTTTATTTAACATAATCCTTTATAACTTATTCTACTAGGCAATTTTATAGTAATTTTTTTTTTTTAGTAGTGTTTAACGCCCGTTTTCACTACTGAGGCACCACAGGCGGTGGACACTGATGATACATGAGATGAAATGGTAAATTGGGAAAGGATATATTTTTTTTTTTAAGGAAGGAAGCGTTCCAGGCCTAAGTTTTAGGTACCTCCCCGGCATTTGCCAGTTATGAAGACTGAGGAAAACCTGGAAAAAACCCCAGTCAGGGAGGACGGTCCTGGCGGGATTCGAACCGCAGACATCCCGCTCACGAGTCCGTGCCTTAACGACCTCGGCCACCCGTGGCGGTTTTTATAGTAATTGAATACTATATATTCAATATGAAATACAACAGTTTACGAAATAAACCCAGAGGGAGGAGTATTTGAAGTACAGTTCTAGTTCTGCAACTCAGCGAAGTGACGAGGCGGGCCGTTTCTGAACTATACTACACGCTGATTAACCAATGTTGCTCTCACCCCCAAAATTGCCGTTTTATACAGATTTAAAATTGAGAATTAAAGAGTGAAAGTTTCGTAACTGTCTATTATTCTTTTCAGTGTTCTTAAACAACTAGATGCTGTAGAAAATCTGAATTTCCTCAATAAATATTATTTAACAAACTAAAAACAAACTCTCCCAAACTTTTCTCCTGATAAAGATATTTAGCCTAGCCGAGGTCCAAGTTGTGCTGTGCTAGTCAGAGTTGGAGAATTTTCACTTACATCAACAAAAAAGTGTTAAAATGTCAGTTAGTTGTGTATTTTTAATCCACACCAGCACTAAAGCATTTCGTTTCGGTGAATGGCGTAAATCCGGTGTTATTAGAGAAATATTCAAGACTTTAAAGTTCAAGACGAACTTTCATCTAATACCCGTCCAGAAACTTCTTGGCAAGTGTTGCTTTTTCGCACAGAGCCTTGCCAGTTGCATGTCATGAGGTCGGCGCTGGCAGTAACTTCGTTTACAAACATTCTCTAAAGCCGTTATCAATTTCCGGTGTCAGAAGCAGTTAAGTTACTCGAAACTGACAGAAAAGCTTTCGGATAGCACAAATGAAGAGATGAAATGCGCACTTTACGGAATGATAACTGTAAAAGTCTCCATTACATGTCTTAACTTTACGTCAAACTATTTTGTTGCTATAATAATCAAATTCCTGAAGTTATATGGAAAAAAATTAGGATAGGGAAAAATATAAAGCTTGTTATAATAAAGATGACAGAGAACGGAAGTTGTAAAGTTGAAATAGATAAAAGGTTCCATGTCCAATGTTTGGATAAAATAACTATATCTGGCATTGGTTATAAAATGAAAAGAAACGAGGTTATTGAGAGAGAAATCGCGTTTGATTACTCTTTCGACAGAAGTTGTTGGGAATAAGATAATGGATTTAAACGGAGAAAGCATGTAAAATAGAAAATGATTTATGAAAAGCGAGGAAGAAATGGAGAGGAAGGATTAATAAAGAGTAAACGAAAAAATGTGCAGTAAGTTATTAAAGATAACTTTAATTCTGTGAATGAATCCAATACCCTAATTAACACATTGTTGTAAATTTTGGACCAATAGGACAGCAATAAATTAAGAAAAAAGGATCAGTTGGAAAATGTTAATAAATACAAAATACATAACGGTGATACTTTATTAAATAAATTCATTCATACTTTCGCATATAAATACAGAGACCACATTAAATTTAAAAAGTGAACATGGCGAGATTCTTCTCGCTCTTATTTTTAAACGGTTGTATGTGAAGAGGGAAAGAAAACGAACAAAAATCCGAAATGCATAAACTGCTTAACGATTCAAAGGTTGTTTGGTTTGTTTATATGTTTTAAAATAATTGCCATGAGTTTGATAGAAATAGGAAAGTAATAACTTAAAACGCACAATTCAAGTTGAAACTGTACTTACCGCCTACCCCCCATAATATAATATGCCTGTTATGTAATATGGTTAGTGATGTATGTATATGTTTATAACCCTGTAAATTGCATGTCAACAAAAGAGAAAGCTCCTTGGTGCTTTGTTACGGAAGCGAGAAAGGACAACTTAAAACTTCTATCCGGAGTAAATAACCAGAGGGTCGCTGTAAGAAGCCCATTCTTCTTTTTAAAGGACAGCTACTGCAGAAATAAAATGAAAGACTTTTAAATCGTTTAGGGCTTTGACCCCGGCCGGTTTTTGTACTGGTAGCATTTAAACTAGTCACTGTCAAAAAAATGTTTTAAGTTGTCGAAAAATAGCAAACACGGAACAGGTGGATTTAAAACAGTTTCTGTAACTGTTGGTATCGATGAGATCAACGATTATTTGATATATAAGGGAGAGTTTGCTCGGCTGGGGCACTCAGTTTGAAGTTTCGCGGTGAGACAGGCAGGCCTAGGTTCTACACGCCGCGAGACGCATTTCCTTATCAGAATGCATTTGCTCATTGCTCAGGAGCAGTTGCAAGATCGATGTTGCTAAGGCACTCGTTTTTATTTATTTATTTATTTATTTATTTATTTATTTATTTATTTATTTATGGACACTCTTTAACATGTCAGGTCATCAGCGTCCCATTCAATTCAGGGCGTGAAACGGCCGACAAATTTCGCTCAGAGGCCTCTTCTTTCAAATCTAAGGCACGCAGTTATCAGATATACATGCGGCAAGATATAGTAGTTCCACTTTCAATTTCACGCCACGGCACTCATTTGTAAGTTTTACAAGCGGCAAATAAATTTGTACCGGCCTAGCTAAGTCTATCGTGGTAAAAAAAAAAAAAAAAAAAAACCAGAGTACGCGAAAGATTTTGGGCATAATAAAATACCAATCGATATTATGTCGCATTGCGTGCTTATTTACACTAAAGAAACCCTGTCCCAATTCTGTTGAGTAAGATTCAACAAAATAGCACCCTGAGAAATTGTTGACATTGAAGCGTGGGCAACAACACCGAAACACTTCAAAAAAACGTGAGGCCGCTCGGCGTTGACAACATTGATGCCCAACCTGGCCACATAGTTGGAGCCCACTAAACCACTTCAACATTTTACGCCATACTTGGCTGCCGCTTCAAGGTGCGTAGGTTTCACCAGTTAACTGTCGTTGATTTAGAAAACTAAACTTGCCTACATTATTTCACTGAAATCTTCTTACTCTTATCCATGTCCAGCCCCGATTTGTCACTTTCAGGGCGAAGACTGATAATACATTTTCTTGATTCGATTTATCAAGTAAAAATCCTCTCCTTTCCTAACCTGGGGGCAACCTCCCTTTCAGTTTTGCCTGTTAATTGAATTTATTGCCTAATTCACTTTTTGATTGCTGTGTTTCTTTTATCTCCGCCCAGATCCACTCAATTGGATTGAATTCGTAGTGATAAGTACGTAAAGACTGGAATTGTGATTTATTAATTCGTGTAGTACCTGGTTTACTACGTGCTCGCCAAATTCTATATTATTTTCTCGTTAACTACCTTTGCATTTTATTTCTTCCCCATGTTGTAGACATTTTCGGTGTTTTACGAGTTTCATAGGAATGGTAGCTTACATTATTATACAGGAATTTCTCTATTCGTGATAAAATCTGGACATGTCATCAAATTCTTATGATTCCTTTTATATTTTGGAAGTGCAATGTTTTCCACAGAGCCTATCAATTTATCGCGTTCTCACTTTTCCTTGCAAGATTTCAGAATATCGTGAGGCTTAGTGTATGTCCTCGCTATATAAATACAAAAAATCTTCGATTAGCATTGAGATTGACCTTATTCACATTAGTTTTTGCCCTCGGGGAAGTTTCCTATGCAGGTTGTTTAGTTTTCCTTTGCCTTTGGTTTATTATTATTATTATTATTATTATTATTATTATTATTATTATTGTTGTTGTTTTATTATTATTTTTTTCCATTTTAATCGCGATAAACCGGTAGTACTAAAACGTTTTTCCTCACAAGACTGACCTTGTGAGGAAAAAAAAAAGAAAAAGGACCTTGTGACCAAAAGCTTTTCCGCTTTTGGCATTTTCGTATTCATGATAAAGTATTCGGGAAAGAGACACAAGTTATTAAATGTGGAGAGCCCGGAAGTTAGACAATATACCTTTCCTATCTCGATGGATATAAATTAAGAGTCAGATAGAAACGAACATGTTTCCGTACATTTAAGGTTGGTAGGGCCTGTTTTTATGTTTACTTTTTTTTTTTTGTTAATTTTTGCTTGCCCTTTTGGATCGTTTTAAAGTACACATAAAGAATTTCAATATATCAAAGTGAAAAAAGTTATAAAAATTAAATGATATGTTCACCTCACAAAAATGTTTATTGGGCATCTTGTTATACATTTCTTTCTTTTCAATAGTCAAAAACTTTCTCCTCAACATTTACTTAAGCTCTTTAAATAGTAGAACCTTCATTAGAGAAAGGAACGCACGGTTACCTCGGGCATACGAATACCAGAAAATGGAGAGGATGGGGAAGCACTGTAGTTTTGAATAGTCCTGGAGAATGATTTGTAACGATCTGCGCGAGACATAGAAAATTAGTCTATAAAACTTCTCAGCAGCATAAATGTTGTAAATGGCATGAGTTCTTCCGAAATAGCTTCTTTTTAATATGCTCCAATCACCTCAGTGGAAGCAGAACGTTCTTTTCCACGATGAAAAATGTTTCTCTGTTAAGCGACGAACTATGACAGTTGATACATGAAAATACATTTTGCCGTTGCTAGCAAGATTAAGTACTTTATTTGTGTGATGAAGAAATTAAGTATCTTAAATACCTATTTTCATTAATAATGAGTGATATTATTCTCTGTTTTCACTTTTAATAAATGCCGTACTTTAAATATATTGCTGCCTATTTTCAGTATTTAAGTTCCTTTTTGCCTGTTTATTTTAACAAAAAAAAAATGCCTTAACTCCCGGGCTCTGTCAATGTCCAATCAAAGAGGTTCACGCTTTTCTCTTAACCAATAAACAACCACAATAAAACAAAGCGGAAACGACACTGCTAGCAAAATATTTTTATACGGCATTTTAACGGGAAGAAACACACCACTGCATGCAGAACGGGCACAATTGATGTTTCCACTTGTAATGATAAAAGTGCAAAATATCTGTTCTGATAAGCTTAATTTTGTGAAAAAGGGATAGCGTCAGCGTCGTGCTTATTTCCTCCCTCAGGCTTTCGGTGGGAAGTCTCTCTTCTTTCTTGCACTGTTTCATGTATTTTCATCTCCTTACAGAGAAAGCAGTTGGCTTACAAATTTGAGTATCCAAGTGCTATAAACAAAGAGCAGATATTGAAACTCTTTTGTCATAAAATGAGACCTTTAACTTTTAGAGGGTGTTGAAGAAATTCATCTGGGGAGATAAAGCATTGACAATCATTGGCGAAAATACTGTCATAATTGGTAGTTTCGTTGATCAATCTTGTTTCGAGTCGCAGTGATTAAATGTGCACACTTATTCTTTGGGGAAGTTCGGCAAATAACAAACAACCGAATTATGCATCATTTGAGACTATTCAAACATTTCCCTTGATGTCAAACTGCCTAACGGTCGCAAAGATCAGACACCCATCATCTGTTCACAGTTACTTGCCGTTATGAGGTTTCGTCTCTTCGAGCATCATTGGACAAAAAGTTGAAAAAATTACCCTCATTTGATTAGATCGTGGATTTCTGAAGGGATTAATCCGATCGGTTTATTGCCCAGTAAGCTGAAAGAATAAATCAAATTCTTCGAATGATAAAGAACATACGTCTTCGCAAAGAAGTGCCCAAAATTCTTCACAAAGGTCTACGCACTGGAGAAATTATAACTGAATTTAGGACTGTCCTTAGAGACATTTTCTCATTTCTAACTCCTCAGTCAGTCTATTAAAATAAATAATTTGCGGGAAATTTGACTATAATGAGGAAAGCAAATCTTTGAGAGGGCTATAGACGCATGCAGGCTCTGTATATTTAATTAAAGCTCTTTGTAGTACCAACATTAGTTTTGTTTTATCTCTTAACCATGCTATAAATTTTATAAAAGCTTCAAAGCGAATCTCATCTTTATTCGGTATCGTTTCCAATCTCCCCCTAGAATCTGAATCATCCCTCCCTTAAAAAAAGATCTTAAACTCGCCTGTTTAGGGATCCAAACTTTGTTCCCATATTGTCCCCCATTGTTCTATGCAAGTTGGTGGGCATCATCAAAGTTCATACTTCAAATACCATGAGAACCTGGGGACGTATTGAAAATAAGTAGCAGGCTGTGCATGTCTGAAATAACTGAACAAAATATAAATTTATTTACTGCAAAGATGTATCATAAATATATTTATGTCGATTCTTTCCAGGATGAAGATCACATTACTATTTAAAAACTGGAAGAATAAGTTATTTATTTAGTTCTAGTTAATTATATAATATTGAGTGCGCATAAATTATTGAACATATTTATAAGAGCTATTTTCATCAATACTAGACAAGAATATCAATTACCGCCATTTGAAAGAGGAAGCTTTTCAGTTTTTCTAGCGTCACTGCCATCTCAAAAGTGTATATCAATGATAAGGCTATATTAGGGTTGGATAGAATGGGACGGACGAGGTTTTGGTATCAGCGCCATGCAGCGGGCGACGTCCACCAAGGAGAGCATCTCCAAAAGGAACGGATGAGATGAATACAACTAAGTAGGAACATTGGCAGATTCCTAACCTTTCCTCAGATAGTTAAATTCCAGAATCGTAGTGTCCTGGCAGTGACGTTTCAATAAAAGTTCCGCGTTGTCAATCCAAAGATGGTAGGAACAATATATGTGTCATTAAGGAAAAGATCAAGTGAGTTCATGAAAGTGTACTATGAATGGTAGAAAACTAAAGCTACGGTAAGGAAAACTATTGCAGTTGTATCTCTAGCCTCGTGAAGCAAGCGGCTGGTGTTTTGTGAGAACTTGCAAACGAAAGAGAGTTGTCGTAAAGGAACTTTTTAATAATGAACCTCCATTTTTCTTTTTATTGTTCGAAAAGATCAATGGACACAATGTCTGGATTTGGAGTTGTGACAATGCCTAAACTGCCACCGAGATGCAACCTGGCACTCTCAAAATGAACGTGTTTACTGCCGTTTCCAGAGGACACACTTTCGGCTCATTCTTATCTAGAAAGACGTCACGAGACACATATGTCTACATTTGATGGAAAACTAATTAAAGTCGCAACTCGCGGATAAGGAGATATGTATTCGCTTACTAATAAGAAGGTGCCCCAACATATTGCCAAGCAGATGTCCGATATTAACCAGGTGAACTTGGTTCATACCGGTTACTGGGCCTATTCTTGTGCGGTTACTCAAGGATGATCCACATTCAAAGTGGGGAAGGCAAATGAAGAACCGCCATCGAGAACGGCATGCACATATCTAATTCATTTATTAGTATGAAGTAGCAAATTTCTCTCCTTCGGATGGTGTAGTATTATTAATTTTTGTTTCATATTGCTGAAAACATGTAATTTATTCGCATTGTATATAAAATGTTATTAATAGGTTATTTTTAACGTTGAAAAGCCAGCCATTTATGCATCCAAATCCCAAAATAAAACTGGTGCTAAGCTTTTTAAATTTTTATGAGACATTCTTTGCTATAGCGGACGAATTTGAAGAAAGTTTGATGACTGCATCCTAAAGGAATGTAAGATCTTGTACTGAGGAAGAAAGGATAATAAACAAACTGTTTGTTACTGATACTAAGCTTCTAAAACAAAAATCCTTGTCATCCACACTTTGTGAAGGAGGCACAGGTTATCGATATCAACTTCTCCTGCGCCGATGAGCCGAGTTAGTTAAAATCGATAGAGAAGAAATAATTCAAGCTCTAATACATACGTAATTATCCACAGCCATACAATCCTGACAGTTTTCCCTCGCCAAGCGGTAAGAGCTGCCTGCCTTTGTCAGCATGCTGCATAGGAAGTTCCAAGTTACAGGTCACCCTTATTGATATAGTGTCTTGAAACTGCGAGCACGGAAGCTGCAAGCTTAACTACTAGACATTCGTTGAGACACCTACCTATAACATAGTGTTGCAAGGAAGGCAGTACATTTTCTTTAAGGAAAATTGCTTTATATTTCCTCAGTTTATCCAATTAGATTATATTCTGCGATACCTAGGGATTTGTGCTTTTAAACCGGAAAGTTGTGTGAAAATGGGGTAATTCATGCAGAACTTTTTAAAATATTAGGATAGGAGTTACTCGTATGAGATTGACCTCACTGTACCATGCAAGCCCTGGGGAGTCGTTAAAGATGATGAGATAAAAGTTTTATATTTAGACATACAAGTTTTTCAGAACATATCTCTCAATATTAAAAATGTAAAAAGAACTTGAACAATTGTTTACTGAAATCTTAATATTTTCCTTTCATTGTGTGTATTAATTGCTTTTAGTTTTCTGTTTATTCTATATGCTATATCTGTGATGAAATGTAGTCGATGTTCATATGCATGACATACAACTCGGAACATACAACTTGAAGTCGGTCCTGATGGTCTAGTGGTAACCATACTTGTCTCGTAGAACCAAGGTCGCGGCTTAAACTCGGCAAAATTCAATGGATTTTTAGGGCGTAAAAGTCCTAATTATGACTTCCTTTGGAAGAGAAGTAAATTCGTTGGTCCCATGTCGTAGATTCACAGCATGTAAAAGAATCTCAATCCTGAAAGAAGAGACCGCTGAGCAAAATTTACCGGCCGTTTCATGCTCTGAAACAAAAAGAACAAGACTCTGTATTCTACTTATTTTGTTTTCCTTCTCCTTCATTATTTGACGTTATCTTGTGTTAAAACTTTAATACACTGAGCTATATTTAAAGAAAAACTGTATAACTGTAGAACCAAAGACACACTTACTTGGAATGCTATGTTTTCGCTTCTTAAGACTGAAATGTGTTCTTTGCAACTCGAACTTGATCGCGATATTTAAGGATTACAGTTATTTATCAAACTTAATTTTGGTAAATTACCTGTTTTTAGAACATGTCCTGTACTCTTTGCCGCATGAAGGACTTTGCTCCAGTCTACCTCCTGTATACAGAAATTAAAGCAAAAATGACAGATGTGAAATTAAAGCAAAAAGAAAGAAAATGCAAATGCAATGAAATAAAAACAATAAATTCAGAATGAAGATAGGAAGAGTAAAAAATAAAAATGGCTACAAAAGAGGAAACAAGGAATCAGAAAAAATTAATATATACGGTTCTGTAACAAGATAATTTGTAGGAACGAACTGACGCCATAGAAAGAATTTCTATAGCTAAACTTAATGAGTTGCTGAGCAATACATGAAAAGTTAATTTTATCATTTTTTTAGTATACAATGTTTGCACGAATTCCAAACTCTAATTAAATTCGAATCCTGCTTCACCACTCAGAGATATCCACCCAAAGGTCCTTTCCTCATTAAATCTTGTACAGTTTACATCCAGATTGAGGCAATATTTATCATCTGTCACCCTCATATTTAATTAGATTGATTGTAGCAAATAATTTTATGTAACTTCTGTAACCACGAGTTTAATGTCATTTCCCACCTACAAGTGTTCAGTTATGTGTCTAAAATGTTATTTTCTCGCAAGTGTACAGAAAGCTACCCCAGCCATAAAACCTGACCTAGGAATTTCTGTAGCCTGATGTAACAATATTTGTAAAGAATCCTTGAGCAACATGTTTATTGGTATTCTGTGAGAAAATTTCTTAAGCAGGGAGGCACCATAAAACCTTTGGCAACTGCAGGGATGAAAAGACAGGCAGATAACCTCTTCAAGGGAAGAAGCCAGCCGCTTGAATTGATTCTACATGGAAAAAGTCACGTAGACCGTGTTGTAACCTTGCGGCCCATAGTCAGTTTTGCAAGAGTATTCAGCGGGGCAATAGCAGTGGAAGGGCTTTCTCAGTTCCGTTTTAGAAGAGAATAAGTGGACGAAACTTTATTAATTAAGTACAATAGTTTATGTACAATAGTGTAAGAACAATAAATTGTCATCTTCCATAACGAAAAAAATATTATTAATCTCCAAGACTTCTCCTATGGTCACAGGACCATAAAAGTATCCAGCAGTAGAGTCTCAACAGCCGTGGCAAAACTGTAAGACAGCGGTAACCATTGTCGGAGAGGAAGGAATTATTTACCCCTGAGATTACAAATAACCATCAAATTAATTTCCTTTTTTCCAAATCCTTCCCTCCACTCTACATACATATAATTAACATCCCCGTTCGTTAAAAACCGCTGCACGATCTTGCATTCTTCTTTTGTTTTACCAGCCTTCAGTCCATCACTTCCTGTGGCAATTCTCATGTCAGGGTAACATACCACATAGCTGCTTTTAATGTCCATAGCCTATTATTAAATGTTAATACAAATTACATGATTTCATATTTTATTCCTCCTAAAATCTCTCATATCTTTTGCTAACAATTTTGAAGAATTGAAGAGGTTATTACGTAATATTTGATACTTTGTAAAATAAATAAATATGCATATTTGAGTAATTTACTCTCAAACTTGTTATCATATCGAATGTATTTTAGTATATTACTATGTTTCCTAATTTTACTCTCCCTTTAATTTCCTAAACTTGTCTTCCATTTTACACCAAAATAATAGAGAAAGTCATTAAATAAAAAAAAGTTTTTATAAACAAGAAGGTAGTTAGTAGTCACCGCGCTTTGCAACACACTTGGTCCACAAATTCGCGTTACTTCGAGAAAAGTATTTTTGACGGACTTTGAATTAATTTTGCATCGCATCTACTACCTCGTTGACATCTAAAACTTCTGGCCGGCAAATGTTCTTTTAAAAGAGCACACAAGTGATGGCGCCAACTCCGGACTGTGCGACAGATGTTTTAGTATCTCATTTAGTGTGCCCACTGTACGCGCAGCTATATGGGAGTTGGTTGCCCTGAAGCAGCAACATCCCTTATGAAAAATTCTCCGGCAGTTCGGCCATATAGCAGGCTTAACTTATTCTCAGCTGGTCACTGCATTGAACGCCAGTTTCACTGCGATCTTTTTCTCTTTATTGGAATCCAATATAAAACCTTGTCATTGCAAAACATTATCAGCTAGAATTTCCCAAAAGAAGCGCATGACTTGAATCTTGTCTTGACCGGAAACAACGGGGCTTGATTCATAACCGTAGTCCCAGAATTTGATTAAAGGAATAAAACTTTCTAGAACATGCCTCGCGCTCTTCTGATCGCTGCACAGGTGCCTTAGGAGTTGTCTCTATCATGTGTCTTAATGGATAATACTCTACGCATGACCCTTTAACTCATGTTAACTTCTCAACAATAGTGACCACGGGATTGCTATTTCACTGTCTCAATTGCAACTGTAATTTATCTTCCATTGATATTTTCCCACCCATTTTAAAATATTTTTATTCGTTTATACTCTCTCTCCTGACTCAAGCAACATACTAAACATTTTATTCTGCTGTAGGTTTCAGAAGATTTCATTTCCCTGCACATAAAACAAAAATAATAATAATAATAATAATAATAATAATAATAATAATAATAATAATAATAATAATAATAATTTCATTGAATTCCCACGGCGCTTTCGAAAGTGAAGAGAGCGTGTTTTACGAAACTGCCTATTGCTAAGGAGTCAATTTTGAACCCCGAAATATTTTTTTCTACATACATGTGTGAACTTAAGAATAAAATTCCTGTTATTTATTGCATTATTTGTACATTCATTGTACATGCCTATACCTGTTCTCCAGATCATTGTTCAACAATTTAAAAATGTTTATGACAAATGGAAGAGTATAAATAAGTTTGTTTATCTTATGATAATGCCTTGATGCAAAACTGAAAAACAGATTATACATATTAGTAAATGAAAAATTCAATAACTCTTGGAGATATTTGCAAGAACTATTTCTAGCATATATTTTAATTGCACCATTACTCTTTTCTTTTAAATTGCTTACTCGGATGCAAGTTTTTGTTATTTTCTTTCTTAAAAATCAAGAAAAACCCGTCGACAAGACAATACCAGCGTCGTACAACATCCATCTCATTGAAGAATGGAGCCAGAGATTATGAAACGGTCGTCAGGGTCTTAAGACTGCTGTTAGGCATTTATTCTTGAACGCATAGATACGAATATAGGACTACAAGAAAACGAAGATGATACAAATTTACGAAGTGTATTTATTGAGTAAGTAAAATAGAATCAAATTGAGGGCAACTATTTGTTTGTAAGCCGAAAACATTACTAGACAAAACAGTCACATGTCCCGTTATAATTTACCTGACAAAGCAGCATCTTTTAACAGCAACCAGCGTAGGATGGGACTCGTCTGCCTCTTCGAGATTTGTCCGGAGTATCAAACACATTCATGAAAATATGGATGCCTTTCGTAACGTCTGTGAACTGTTGTACTCTGCGCTCCTCGGTTATTTGGGAAAAAGTACAAGCAGAACTCAGATTACGAAGTTATTCTATATCACTGCTTGTAAGAGTATCGTCCCTGTTAAAATTAAATATATAGTTAGTTGATATTAACATTAATGCTTTGTGGGTTTATGTGATTATTACTACAGTGGAAGAATGCGCTACAGCAAAAAGGCAAATAAAAAAAAAAATGTAAATTTGTTTGTTTCTATCTATAAATTTTGAAAACCAGTGATGAAAAACTTTGAGAAGATATCCGTATTAATGTTTTTAAAACTTTTAGAATTAAATTTCAGGCAGGCTTCAACATCGGTGAAAGATCTATCAAGGAGGTACGCGATCAAGGAAATCTGGGAAACACTGCTCTGAGCTATTTGAAAATGTGATTTTCTTTTTTATTTGGCAATTTAAAAACGGAAAGCTTATTGCAGTAATGAAAGCATGCATTGTAAATATGTATAGAATTATTTTCTGCGTTACATTTTTTTGTAAAAATGTAATAAGTGAATATAAAGTAGAATATGCATTATGAATTCTAGATACGAAAAATAATTTATTTTCAAACTGTGTGTGCATCAGGAATAATAGCATATTTTTGATTACGCGGGATAGCTGACGTTTTGTGAAAAAAATCATATTTAACATTTAACAGTTGGAGTATATAAAATATATTATTTATTCTAAGTAATCCTTAAATTTACAACGTAATAACAACAATAATTCGCGCTCCCCATGCAAAAACTTTAATTTAGTTTACGGAAGCTGATCATGAAGAATGTGTGTTATTGCCTCTGTAATTTAGAGCGACTGCTTCTGTTTCATCTCACAAAAATGTGCTGTGCTCAAGTTGAGAGAGAGAGTAACTTTTCTTAATTGCTCATCACTTAACCGCTGCCCTTCAGTTCTTAAAGTGGTAACCCTGGAATCGTTGCCTCTCCAAATGCTGATGACCATTGCATCTTTTACTTTTCGCAGTCCTTTATTTAATTTTCACACTTCAGTTTATTTCTATTTTCCAGTTTTTATATTGTTCGACTGTCTTAAGCTATTTTTTGCTCCTTTTAGCCGGGAGATAAGAGTTATGCACACATGTAGTTTTTTTTTTATTTGTAATGCTCTAACGTTAGTACGTTTTGTACGTCGCACACTGTTTACATTTAATATTTTCGGTTTCTGGCCCTACATTGAGCATGTTGTTCGTAAAGAACGTTTACGCACTCTGGCGCGCAGCTTCTTCGCTGGAGCAGATCTGGCATTAGCAGCTTGTTGTAGTTTGGTGCTTAAACATTAATTTGTTAAGCGCAGAATAAACAATAGGCCTATTGGTGTTCATCTGAGACTTACTGCTGTCAATGTAATGTAGAAAGTGGTGCATAATGTTTAAAAATGAGAGAACAGTTTGGTGCCAAATTGTTCTGAGGTATCGCAAAATGTTTGTAAGATGGGGACCGCGATGCTCATAGACGCTGAACACATGGGTGCTGATTATCTTGGATTGTTCTTATCATTATCATCGACCAGACTGTTACATGAATTCAAACAAAGTTTGTCATCTACGTTATGGAACGGTAAAGGAACCTTATTAATCACTGCCAAAAGGAGCTGATACCTCTTGTAATGTCTTCGCTAAGTAGAACTGTTCTGATTATTGTTTTACAGGTATAATTTCTCGCGCTAAAATTTAAAATTACAATATTTGTGCAGGTGTGATACTAGTTTCATTGTTGTCACTTCCAGTGAGGGGTATGCAAGTTGAGACGTGTTCAATTCCGCCTAAAGGAAAACGGAGGTGATACGCGGTGAACAAAATGTTGCTCTGAAAGTCTGTCTTTGTCTCAACAGATGTGCAGCAGCTGAGGCCTATGCAGTGTTACAGGTGGCTTATGGAGAGTTTTTTCTTCCCTATGACACAACTTGAAAATGTTTAAAGAAGTTGGCAATCAATTGTAAAAGGAAGGTGGACTCAGAACTACAGTTTGTGCTCTATAGCATAACACCGCTGCTGTCATTGTGAATTTTGAAAAGTTCACTGGGTGCCGCCCAAACGTTGGTAACATGAGACGTGTGTGTTTGTGCATGGCGGGTTCCCGAACAAAAGGACGTTCGCCCTGCGTTGAAGATGCGAAGTAATCACTGCTAGTGAGAGACTTGGCTACATCTAAGAGCTCTGATAGTCACCCACACCATGCAAAAATGGTTGCTTCTGCTGGTAAAGTTATATCATCTCAAATTTCGATATTCAAGGAATGGTTTACCTGCAGACACAACTGTAACTGGGAAACATGTCCTGAAAACTGTGAAAGGTCTTGCAAAAGGCCACATTTTCATGTAACAAGCATCACCATAATGCATGGCCGCACATTACAAATAATGGAAGCTCTCACCTGTCCTATAGTTCAGTTTTTGCCCCGTGTGTTTTTTCCTTTTTCTCTAATTGAATTAATCCGTGGGAGTCATATTTCATAATCAGAAGATGTCGGTCCTGGTGGTGTAGTGGTAACCATACTTGCTTTCTAAACCCAAGATCGCGAGTTCAAACCCGGCCAGGACCGATGGATTTTTCGGGCGTAAAAATCCTAAGTATGGCTTCCTTCGGAAGGAAAGTAAAGCTGTTAATCCCGTGTCGTACATTTACTGCACGATAAAGAGCTTCAAGCCCGAAAAAAGAGACCTTTGTCGGTCTTTTCACACCCGTTATTGAACGCGACGCCGATGACCTGAGATGTTAAAGAGCGTCCGTAAATAAATCAAATAAAATAATCATCAGAAACAGTAGTTAAGACTTCCAGGCTTAGGGGTTAATTGGCACTTCTTTGAAGAAACGCTGAGACCTGCATCCAACGAGGATAAAGATATTAAGAATTGTGAGGAAAACTTAAAATCAGCGCTCGTACATCTACCGAAGAAGCCAATTGCACGTTTAAAGTATCGCAGTATTGTTTGAGGAGAAAAGGGCAACATTTTGAAACCTGCGCACTACTGTCAGCAGTTTACTGCTGTGAGGTTCACCGGACAGAACCTGCGTCTTGATCTCCACTCAAACTTAGAAACTGCTTTCCATAAACAGAAGCAATCCTTCAAGCAGTAGAGCGTACCTTCACCGAGTCTTCAAAAACAACACTGTTACAGCTGTTCAGCGCATTCCTCAAGAAATATAACAATACACACGTTCTAGAATAAATGGTTTCTTCAGACATAGATATGTTGCCGCTAAATTTACAGGCACCATTTGCATTACCTCATAATACACTTTGAATTGAGAACAAGTGTTTAAAGTGCATCATTTAAATGTGAATCAGAATCGATATTGAGTAATTGTTACCTACAATAAATAATTTTCAGAACTTCAAATATGAAATTAAATCTCCGAAACATTGATTACTTTCTACACAATAACTCGTACTCCACTGCACCAGTACAGGACACTTACATACAACTGTTTTCCTTTCCTAATTCGTGGATTGGGAAATTCGAGGCAACGTCTACCTTATTTACGTTGTGCACGCCTTTACTATATATACTTGAACATCCGTCAAGAGATTAAATGTAATTTCTCTGAGATAATTAAGAATAGAAGGGATATGATTGGTACATACTGGAAATGCGTGGGAAATGAAGGCGCATGACTTCATTGTTTGTGGCAAGGACGAGTAAAATAAAAGTAAATTAATGAGACTTTTAGAACTGCCAATTACTCCCAGCTGAAGGTGCGTTTCACAAATTGCCCCCCTCACCCCACATTTATCGTTATTCTATTTTAATATATGCAAAATAAATTTACATTAAGAGTAAATAAAAGGGAAACAAATAATTTGTCGTGGGAATGAATTTTTATCGAAGGTCAGTAAGTAAATCTCGTAAAAGTAAAGTTTAAAAATCTATAATTGGGAAATAATTAACGTATGGCCAGTTGAAAACCACAGGTGAAATGGCCAAGGGATGTGAGATCTCTACCTCTCTTCCAATGAATGGCAGGTAAAAAATAAAACATCATTCCAAAAAAATATGAACATCATGCATAGTTTTCATGAACAGAGAGAAAAACATTGAAAAGGGGATGTCTCTGGAAGAAAACAGGTTTGTTGAAGATTATTATGCTAAAAATATAAAATATGTATAAAATATATATCTTATATTAAAATAATATAAAACAAAAGTATTGTTTATAATAATAATAATCAATCTATGTACTCCTTAGACATGATAATAATTAAAATTAGATTTTAGAAGATAATAACTACTATTGACAAAAGGGCTGGAATAATTGAGTTTCATAGCTATTTGAAATAAGTTTGAAATGTTTAATTTTACAGTTTAATCGTACTTTTATTATTAAAGGCACTTTAAACGAAACAAAGTTTTCGTTACTAGTCGCCACGAGGGACAAGTGTATAAGGTTTTAGCTGTTATGGTTAGTAGTATCTCATAGTAACCGAAAGCGTTTTAGATGGCATATAGGTAGTGCCCATAAAAGCAACACGTTGCCACCTAGCGTGAAATTGCAGTGTAATGTTTTTCGGCTTCATGTTTTTGGCCTAGTTTCTCATTCCGAAAGAGGAAAACAGACTTTAATGGCGCATGGTAATAGCTTTCATGTAAAAGCCCATTGTACTCATACATAAAGCTGAAAGGGAGAAAGAGTAACTAAGGCCGCATATTTTTGATAAATCTTGGTAATTTTACTGCATTTTAACTTCCTAATTAATCGGCTAGGGAATGTTTATTGTTTTTACTTTAAGTTATAGTTTAAATTTTAAGTTAAAAAGTTACTATTTCTGTGACCTGGATTTCAAATATGTAATAGAAACATTTTCGTTTCCCTTTTACAGTTCAGAGAAATAACGAGAAAAATATGAAATTCGTTTCGCTGTAATTGCAAAACACTTTGGTACTTTAGGCTTAAACTATAGTGTTCAGTGTTATTTTAACAAAGCTTACAATTAAAATCTCATAACGGAAGTAGCACTGTTTATTACTGAAGTTACGGCAACCTGCAGGATACTATCAACAAAATTCTTAATGCTAAACTCAAATGTGTGTTGGGAAACTTTCTCTCGCTCATAGTTATCCTTTCACACGCACTATTATTCTTATATGCAACATGAATGAAAAAAAAACGTAACACTATTAACCATGTAACTAAAATAACAGTAACTAGAAAAGCAGAAAAAGATAAAACACTAAAAAAAAGTCACAGATTAGTAATCACTATATTTCAAACTGCTCGAGTTCTTCCAAAGTAAGAAGACAAGTGAAAGCGATAAAAGTAAATATTGAGTATCGAAAGTAACATTATGCTTAGAAACAGATGAAACAAGCAACAAGAGTGAGAGAGAGAGAGAGAGGAAAACAATCAATACGTAAGATTTAAACCAGGTGGTATACGAGCTTTATGTAAAAATATAGCTGCCATTTCTCTATCTCTGAGTAAACTTTCAGAGCATTGTATAGGTAAAGCATCAATAAGAGTTAGACTAAAGGCATCATCAAAATACAGTGAGATAAGGCATGTTGGGAAACCGGCAAAGGAGACTTGGTTTCAACACAACGTCTATGATTGTTCATGCGTAGCGAAACAACAGTAGAAGTTAAACCAATATAAAATGCTTTGCAAAGCTTACAAGATAACATATATACGACGTTCTTGGAAGAACAGGTAGCAAATGAAGAAAGGTTTAATTCTCTGGATAAATTAGGGCTGTGGAATGAATGGCAAGGCATAATTAGCGCACAGGTTTTACATTTAGGGCGTTGGCAAGGATATGAGCCAGCAATGGGACTAGGTAAATTGGAAGGAGATAGGTTTCGGCGAAATATACTTTGAAGGTTAGGGGGTGATCTTATCTAGAAATTTAGAATAACTAATCAAAGTTAAAAACCGGTTAATAAACATTTCTAAAGGATGGCTAGAAGGCAAAAAAGGAGGTTCAAGTTTGGAGGGAAAACAAAACTTGAGAAGGCAAGGAGTGACATTTGAAGCAGGCTGAGATGATTTAGTAACGCCATCTTAAATTATGGCAAAAATTAACGCCATCAGAAACAAATTTAAGATGATTAAATTTGGGAGTTGGAGCAAATGATAAACCTTTTTGCAACAGCAATATATCGGCATCAGAAAGCGGAAACAGAAGATAAATTAACAACCGCACTATTACTAGTAGGAGAAGTACAAGGGGTACATTTGCTCTTGGGCTGCTGGTATGCACTAACGGAGTAAAATTTAGATGGACGAGGTAAATTGAGAATAGAAGCCGAGTCAGGAGTTGACGCTACGATCGGCGGTGAAAAGTTCTGGCAGAAAGACGCGGCAAACTGAATAGGAATGCCTGCTCTTAAATATTGTACATATAACCGCGATAGTTTACGACGATGATTCTGATTGAGAGAATATAATAATTTATTCGCACGCATCAAGATACTGTTAACAGCGGTAATAAATTTAAGGGAACAAACTAAAATAATTTTAATAAAACTAAGTAAATTAGAAAAATAAAATTGCTACAAATATTGACAATTGTTGAGGATCATCCATTGAAATTACTGGGAGATATGGTGCCTAAATAAGTGAAATTGGTTAAGGATGCTAGAAGCTATAGCGGACAACGACAAATGAGCTAATATTCCGTTAGGACAAATACCAGTATTAGCACAATAAGAAAGAAAGCCAACGTGCCCTGTATATTTAACTAATTGCTTAACATGTTACTTATATTTGTTAACCAAAATTTCATAACATTACCTTGCAAAGCATTTTATATTGGTTTAAGTTCTACTGTTGTTTCGCTACGTATGAACAATCATAGAGTTCCGTTAAAATGCAAGGATTTTGATGACGCAGTTAATTTAACACTTATTGATGCGTTACCGTCTCATAGCTCTGAGCGTTTCTCAGAGATAGAGAGATGGCAGCTGTATTTTGCATAAAGGGCCTAGACCACGGGGTTTAAATCTTACATATTAATTTTTTCCTCCCTCTCACTCGCTCTTGTTGCTTGTTTTAACTGTTTCCATGCATAACGTCACTTTCGATACTCAATATTTATTTTTACTGCCTTCACTTGGCTTCTTGCCATAGAAGAACTCAAGCAGCTCGAAATATAACGAGAGATAATCTGTGACTTTTTCTTAGTGTTATTATCCTTTCTGCTTATCTAGTTATTGTTATTATATAAAGTTCATCTCGTGTGATTAAAAAATTCAAACAGAGCATATGAAGAATTGGCACCAATGAAAATGTGTTCTTTCTATATCTGGCGGAAGTTGATTATGAACTTCATTCTGTAACATCCAGACTCGGAACAGAAAATGCTTAAGCTAGACCTAATATTTGTCTTCCTGACTTACTTCGTGCTAAAAGTAAACAAAAAACGAGAGAAAAAGCAATGCAATTGCAGAGGCTATAATTCTATTCACAATACTGTCCGCGCCATTCTATTAAGGGATTTGTTAAGAAGATGGATGAATCTTTTCGATTGTTTCTTGCAGAGAACGGCAATATCGATTTCTGTGCGAGCTGTACTTACATAGAAGTCTCCCAAGTGGTGTTGTCTTCGCCTGATCTGACAGACACCAGGTTCTTAAAGTAGAGAGGCTGTCCCGTTTCGTCACACATTACTACGTCATTCTATTGACTCCGGGGATTACAGCTGAGAGCTCTTTCTTGCTTGAAAAGTCCGACATCACCCGTCTCCGGTAACGATATTGTGCCCACGTCGAGATATATTTCCGGAAGAAAAGTAGACAATGCGTATGCTTTCCTAGGAAATGAAACTGCCTTTCCTTATTCTGCACAAGTTCTACATCGTTACATTTCATGGAGTATATACACCGTGAATATTTGCGCGAATTGAAACTTAAAAATTAAATATCTCTGTTTCAGTCATTGCAGAACTTTAATACAATAATTTTGCATTACATATAATTATACATAACTGTTGCTGTATTTATTATCATTTATGAAAAACATTTTTTTGTTTTCTCTCTCTCTTTTCAGGTTCTAGTAAACGAATATTCGGAATTTCAAAGAACAACTGTCCAATTTTCCAGAGCTACTAAAAACTGATTTTCGAAATAAAATTGTAGTTTGTTTTTAATAGCCAGTAAAAGCTATTTCCTAAATACGCGCGGGGCCGTGGCTTCTGGCTAATAAAACCACATTCCATCCTTCCGCATATTAAATGCTTGTTTAACTTTGAGTAATAAAATCATGCCATAAAGTTATTCTTACTTATTGAGTGTTAGTCTTGTTATAACAAATGCTCAAAGGGATGTCAGGCATTCTGAAGTAATGTTATAAAATTAGAATCCATAGGCAAACGTTCTGCTCCTGAAATTCTTACCCTGGGGGTCTAGCAGTAACCATATTTGCCTCGTAGACTCAAGGTGCGAGTTTAAGGGCCACGCAAGTAAAAATTCCAAATATGGGTATCTTTGCAAGGTAGTTGAGGAGACTTCTGAGCAAAAACTTATCTCCTTTTCAAGCTAAGAATTTGAATGGAACGTTAATGACCAAATGTGTTAAAGGTGTCTTTAAATGTACTACTTACCACCACCACCGCCACTGCTACTACGACACCAATAATAATAATAATAATAATAATAATAATAATAATAATAATAATAATAATAATAATAAATTGCTTCATAGTTCATGTTTATTAATATAATAGTTATGCATAATAAGATGGGAGCAATTTAAGGGCCATGATACTCAAGAAATTACTGTCATCAAAAACCTTTCTTAAAGTTTCTAAAGAATCACAATCAGTGTTGGCTGTGGCAGAATCTTGTTGAGAGTATCCATCTTACTATCTGATATTTGTTTTAAAATCTGTGCGAATATTTGCGTCCGATATTTCTTTGAATTTACAGTGTATTGAAAAGTATGGCCCATATTATTCGTCCGGCAGTTACAGCATAGCCAAATTATCTAACCATGTAAGGAACTTGAATAAATCTCGCAGTTTCTGTGTTGCAGTGTCTATAGTTTCATAAACAAACATGTAATTGGAGTAAGCTTCATTAGAGAAATTTACTAACCCTATCTGTATCAACGATATTGTACAGAACCCAATCAGCGCAGTACATACGACTTACATCATAGAGCGATGTAATTCTTAGATAACAACCAATTTGCAATGTTTTACTTTCAGCAATTTAGTAGCTCCATGGGCTTGAGTCTACTATATGGGTATTTCCTGTGATACACGACGGTCGGTCCTAATGGTGTAGTGGTAACCATACTTTCCTGCTAAACCCAAGATCGCCGGTTCAAGCCCGGCCAGGACCGATGGAGTTTTTCGGGCGTAAAAATTCTAAGTATGACTTCCTTCGGAAGGGAAGAAAAGCCGTGGGTCCCTGTCGTACATTTACGGCACGAAAAAGAACCTCAAGCATCAAAAAAGAGGCCTCTGAGCAAAATTTGTCGGCCGTTTCACGCCCTAAATAGAATGGGACGCTGATGACCTGAGATGTTAAACAGCGTCCGTAAATAAACAAAATAAGAATAAAACTTAGCGATTTCTTAGGAGCAGGCGCCAATGTTTCTACAACACCTTCAAGTTTTGCTTCATTATAACACCTCGTTTTCGATTATAAATTCTATCATTTATCGATCTTCTTTTCTTAAATATAAGAATGAGATTTTTTAAATATTGCTGTATAAACGGATCAGCATTAAATATCTCTACTCATTGTTTCACAAGAAATGTTGTATACAAACCTTCTCAGTTCTAACGTCAACCTGTGTGAGATATCTTAATTTAATATTTTATGTGTTACTTTTAAATTTCTGTATAGAACATTACATATTTATGAGTGTAAAGAATCAGTTCATTAACATTATAAAGAGCTATTTCCTGAATTAGGAAACTAAGTTTAAATTTTTAGTAAAATAGTTACCAGCATCTAGCAGCCAAATATTCGACTTTACAATACAAAAAGTTAAACACTGCTTCAGAAAATGCAAAGGCAGACTAAGGTAATATTAATTTTCAGTAAGAGGATATTTAACTTCCAAATATAAAGAGCAACAGAGAGAGAGAGAGAGAGAGAGAGAGAGAGAGAGAGAGAGAGTGCATTAGCCTCTAGACCACTGGCCACTGAATGTTGTAAGATTAAGACATGAGTGTATTATTCAGGAATATTTTGAGATGCATAGCGACAAATTATTTAATGTCTAAAATATTTTAAGTTCAGGAAAAGTAAAGAAATTCTTATTTATAATTCCGAGGACCTTTAGGATGTAACCAGTACAGGTGAGGCTTTGGATATAAAGGAGCGTATTTAGGTTTTCACTTCTCGTTAATCCTGGATTGAACCTTCGACGCTGAAAAATCTCCATTGTTGAACTCAAATGAACCTGACAGCCAATTATCTGACATAGGTACTTTGACTCAATTATAAATTTTATATCAACATTTCATAATAAAATAGCTACTTCATATAATTTCTGGTACCTTTATGATTACAGATGAGACAAATTCTCGTGGGTGATATCAGCGCAAGTACAATGCGAGCTTATTTCACATACATCTGTTAGAAAAAGCATTTTAGTTTTAATTGCGACCATATGTTGCGAAATACTCTAACTTTACGGGTGATTTATAGAAATGTGGAATTATCTAATGAGTACATCAAAGATACGATATTAGAGAGTTTGGTGAGAGAGAGGAAAGTGAGATAAGGATGCATTTTATCACCCTTAGTGATTTATAGATTACATTATGTTACTGCAGAATATGGAGGCACCTATAGAAGGAGATATGCAGCGGATGATATGGCACTGTGTTCCACAGAGAGATCTAGACAGATGTTGAGTAGTTGATGCGACTTAAAATGAAAACATGACTTTCAAGAACATATCGATTTGCTTAGGACGGAGACAGGGATGTATGCTGAATAGGCGCTGGACAACGTTAAGAAGTGAGCAAGCTTAAAGTAGGAGAGATAGCAACGGAAACTCCGATTACGCACTGGAATACCAGATGTGCTTAGAGGTACACTGGAAACCGTCTTTATGCATAGCCAGACCCATGATGACATGTGGGGCATGAATTGGAGATGGGAATAAACGGCGGAGCTACATCCAGTGCGGAGATATTTTGTGACTGGGGAGAGACACAACGATTTGCGGAGTTCAGAGGAAACCATAGCATGAGCAGTGAAACATTGGTTGCGAATTATTCATGGGAAGCAAACATGAATTAGACATTGCTCCATTTGGATAGAGGGTCAGGAGGATGGAATGAATGCATGGAGGACGATTAAGAACCGTATGAGAGATATGGATAGGCAACAGGAAATTGCGCAACGTAGAGAGATAATTCCTCTAAAGTACAATTAGGGATATAATCCGCATGAAGGATGAGCAGTACATCAAAACAGGCCAATTTCATTAGCCAGGGGCATGCGTGGTTCAGACTAGGGGCATAGTGGCTGATTAAGGTCACTGACGAAAATAGATTGAGAATTTGCCCCATCTGTGAGGAAGATGAATCCTGAACAAGTATGTTGGCTGAATGTAAAGTTACGAAGGGAACAGTTTCTATCACAACCATTTACCTGGTCGAACAGAGAGAGATGATCGTGCTGGGATCGGCAAGGAAGAGGGGGAGATAATAAGTTCATTTCTTATGAAAGTGACACAGCTTGGGTCTGAAAAGGTTGATAACAGGGAAAACAAATTGAGTTCAGAGGTGTGTTTGTATGTGTGACGTTCCTAATGTTATATTTGTTTACAATTACAATTGTTGTCATTTTATTGTTAAAATATATGCATTTATTTTATATTTTATTGTGGAGTACCTAATAACTAAACTAGTGTCTTGTATTAAATCAATGGAACCTATTGTATTATAAAAACACATGCCGTCCCTTGAACCCATGCGCCTGTTGAAGTTTATGCCACTGGGATAAATATACCACCATCACCACCATCGCCAAATAGGGTTTGAAGCGGTTTGCTATGGCAGCCACTTAGGCGCCAAATTTTGAAGTGGTTTTGTAGATTGATTATAGGTCGCTTCGGTATTGTTGCCCACTCTTCAATGACAACAATTTCTCAATAGGGACCCAATTTGGGACTCAACATGACAGAGAGAGGAGTTCAATGGTGTAAATAAGCACGCGATACGACATAATATTATGTCTAAAATCTTTTGAGTCCTGTGGTGTTTTGCATACTAGCTACGCCGATACAAACTCATTTGCCACCTGTGAAACTTATAGATGAGTGCCGGGTTGCGTGAAATTGAAAGTCGAACTTACTACGAACTGCATGGTATCTTGCCGCGCGTAGATCTTATAGCTGCGTGCTTCAGCAACGTCGAACTTACAACTGCCTCTACGAACTGCCTGTATATAAAACAAAACACTGTCTCCTGAGCAATGAGCAAATGTGTTCTGCTTCGAATTGAGTGAGGAAATGCATCTCGCGGCTGCAGAACTTAGGAGTGCGTATCTCGCCGCGTGTAAAACTGGCAAATAAGTGCACCAGCCAAGCAGCGCTACCTTATATATTAAATGCAAATAAAAAATCGTTGGCTAGGGGACGCCAAAAGGTACGGGCAAGACTCGCGAGTTTGTTTAGAAATGTGAAACATACATTTTTCAGGTTCACATGCAGTATGTTGTTATTTGAAAGTTTAAAACTTTTGTCGACATTGGCCAGTTTAAAAGACTAACTGTACACCACGGGTTGAGGTCAAAGCCCTTTAACGAATTTAAATTCCTTCAGTTTATTAATCCTGCAGGCGGTTTCCTTTTAAAAAAGAAAGGAGTTTTGAGCTATTTCCCCTGAATAGAGGTTTTATAGCCCTTTTGTTGGCTTTCCAGGCTTCTACAACAAAACACTAAGGGACTTTCTCTTTTGTTGACATACTACAGTTATGCCGTATTATGAACATAAATATTTACATCACTAACTACATATATTAAATATTATGATTATATTTATAACAGATATATTATATTATGTTTATATTTTAGTGGGGTGAACAGTTTACATGTTCCGCGCAGTGTGCAAGTTTTGTGTTTCACCGACGTGCCTCAACTCCTGTTTTGTTTACCTAGTAATGATACGGACATCACATTGTGTGGCCGATCCGCAGACTACTTGGCTTCCATTCTAGCATCCCATGACTAATTATGACTTATTTTTGGCTCATTCAAATGTTTTGGTATATAATATTACAAGTTTATTATAAGCAAGGATTCCTGCTGCTATAAGCATTGAAATAGTCTCTGAAACAATAACGGCAACAAAATTAATTTATTTGTTATTTAAGGCAGCTATCAGAGCTTATTACGCAACTGATAGTGTAAACTAATTTAACCGGAGCCGCAAGCAAACCCTCCTGAGGCTTGTAAATGTAGGAAACAATTTCTCATTAAGAAAGGGAATTTCTCGTCAATGATGAGCCCTTTGCTCCAGAGAAACTGCTACTTTTCAGACGTATTGCAGATCTGCGGTCTTTGATCATAGTTCAAACAGCTACACGAGTCTGCCAAGGGAATTAAATGACCGCGACGATTTGTAGTTTGCCGCTCATGAGAAATTATCTGGAGGCCGTTTTCTCCCCCCGGCTCTGAAAAGAAATGTTACAGACCTTGACCTAGTTGGCTTGCGTTCAGATTGTCTGCACAGTGCTGGGCGAGGAAAACAGATTTAACCCTGCTGATAAAATTCCGTTTTTAAATTAGTTATTTTCACTAATAATGAATGGCAAGTATAAAGTTATTAGGTGTTTGTCCCTAATTGCGTTTATTTACAAATTATCAGTACTGGGATTACTTTCACATTGAAACGTTAGTGCAACTTATTCTAAATATGCTACATAAATAAACTAACACTGAACAAATCAACACACTATTCTTGAGCAGTATTACTTTACTAAATAATTTAACTAATTCAATATTTAAGTTTATTTAAAACTACAGTTTCTTTCGTTTTCTGTCTACTAACGATAGTAGAGTTAACCTTTATTAATTAAAGCATTAGAACATTTCTAAATTACTCTTTTAGGCGCATTTATATTTTTCCACTACCGTACCGCAATGCCTACCTAATTTTAGAATGGAAGTACCATTCTAGCGGCACTGGAATATATCAAATTTTAATTGCGTACCGAGTGGCCGAGATCGTTAAGGCGTGGACTCGTGAGCGGGAGATTTGCAGTTCGAATCCCACCAAAACCGTTCTCCCTGACTGAGGTTTTTTCCAGGCTTTACACAGTCCTCATTAATGGCAAATGCCGGGAGGTACCCTAAACTTAGGCCTGGAGCGTTTCCTTCCTTAAAAAAAAGAATCATTTCCCAATTTATCATTTCATTTCATGCATCATCAGTACCTACCGCTTGTGTGCCGCAGTAGTAAAAACGAGCGTTCATTCTATAATTGTAAAAAGTTGTATTCTGCTATTCTCATTTACATCTGTTTTACTTTAAGGCTTTTTGGTTTCTGATTTCCTAATTTTTATGGCTGGATTTGCAAATGGAGCGCTTTATAATTTGATCTCATCCTAGTTCAAAGGAAGAAAGCGTTAAACTTCACAGACTTGTGGTAACTTGTTTAAAGGACATGATATTGGTTCTCGTGTATGTTGACGATGTTACGAGGAAAATTAAAATCGTTTTTGTTAAAAGTGGTTACTCATTATTTACAACATTAATGCAGGCTGTTTCAAAAGAAAGAGCTACATTGTGTATACGGATTTCTGAAAATTAAATAAACATAAGAACTTTACAGTAAATTATACTTACAGTTTTGTTGAATATAGATGCAGAACTTCACACTTGAAGAAACATACGAAAGTGAGTAGTGCAGGGTGAACTTCCACATTTCTTCTATCTTAGTAATATCATTGTAAATTTCGGTACTCATATATTCCGTTCGGCACGTTAACGCCCACAAGTTTCCCGTCAAAAGACAATAGTGACGAATAACTGGCGCAAAATGTACGGCTTGTAGCGTCGGCAAAACTTTGAAAGTAATGATGAACACTTTTCCTTTCTGTTATTATCCGTTGTATTCCCCTGTTGGAATATCTAGTGGGGTTAACGAAAATAAATGGTAGCAAGAAATATCACATTTAATTTAATGTGGCTACAAATTTATTGAGTTCTATGCCTATGAACTAATATTTTTGAACAACTTTCCTTCGCGCATCAAACAATATGCCAAACTTTAGGCTTAGTACTAATAGCATACTGTTTCATAACCCTCAATCCATCGCAGCGATGCAATAATTGACTATCTCTGTAATGTTTATGACAAGTAATCTAATAGGTACCAACATACATTTGTAGTAATGAGTTCGTAATTAAACAGGAATGTTTATCTGACATTAAAATTTTCTTCTCTCACATCTTCTAGACTTTAATTATAATACGTAATATTAATAATTATGAGAGTTGGATAAGTTCGTCACACTGCATAGTAACAAGTAAGGGCACTGCTATGCTATCATGAATATAGGAAGAGCAGATCTATTCAACGTGCTCATTATTGCTATTGCAGAGCTTACGGATCGTGGCACATTGGGTGTCAGTAATTCGGAAGGGCGTGATGTTGTAGACCCATAGAGAATGCGTCATATGTAGGTCACCCTGGCACGCGACATTGATTCAATTTCTACTGAAGGTAGGTAGGCGAGTTTAAGAATTACAAATAAAGACCAGAAGCAATCATTATAACAATTACGCTAACAACCAGGAATATGACAGTACCAATGTAGATCTAAGAACCACGTGATATGTTTATTTTTCTCTTCTCTGTACTAAATGCATATTCAATTAGGAACGAAAACAGCACTGCTTTTTGATATTTCCTTATTTAAAATTGTTTTCTGACTTCTTAAGTTAAGGAAAACCTGTGCTTGCAATCCTGGAGCGCTCAAGATTTTCTGAAGCAGTGTTTTCATTACTGCACAAATCTCTTGTGGAGTTTCAGTATGTGATCTTCCGCTTCCCTGGTACTCTAGTTAAATATTATCGTTCTGGTGTACAACGGTATACTGTTTTTTTTTTTTTTTTTTAATCTCAATGCATCCCATTATGTTGAAATTCAACATGTTAAGCGTGCTCCCCAAAATTGAAAATCTTGTATATTATAAATATAAATGTACAAAAAGAAACGGGTAGAAGGAACGGCGGAGGGGCGCGCTTGCACACACACACACACACACACACACACACACACACACACGTGTGTATCTACACATACTAGTAACAAAAGTTAAGTCGTACAGAACAATAAAGCTAAAAATAAGATGTAGAGAAGCTGAAATAAATAAAATCGTTCAATATTGCTTGTAACTGTGTGTTCTTTAATGACTTTGTGCGATTATTTCACCATTTTATATTTTTTGCATATCTAATTTAACTACATAAAATATATAATAGAATTTAAACCATACCGACTTTAAGGGAAAATGGAATCTGATGCCATACACGTAAAGTGCCGAAGTATTGTTGCCAACTTCACTCGTTTAAAATATATTATTTCACGTCGTTTTATCAGGCACGCTATACATATTTTTAATTTGAGCTTTAATATTATACAACATTCCAAATCCTCTATTATTTCCTTATATCCGATTATAAAGATATAAACAAATGAAGTGTAATCTGCTCTCTATTTCATGTACTTCGTTTCTGTCTGACTTAAAGCTTAGTGCTGCCCTATCTGTAATAAATTCATGGGGATGAATTGCAAGATACCAACGTAGTTCTGAGAAGTATTGCAAAAACTGCCAGTCAAATAAATGAATGAAAGTGTTTAACGCCCGTTTTTACTACAGAGGCACCACAGGCGATGGGCACTGATGATACACGAGATGAAATGATAAATTGGGAAAGGATTTTTTTAGGAAGGAAACGTTCCAGACCTAAATTTAGGGTTCCACCCTAGATGCCTATTCACATTCCTCAAGCGGTTCCTAACCCTCCTCCATGGGCTCTTTCTATTCCCCTGACCAAATGGAGCTCAGCGCTGTTGTTTCTAATCTCTCTCTTAATTTGGATGCCCAATGTCATGTTGCCTCCCATCCACAGCTGTTCATGGTTTTACAATGTCCTAATTAAAGTTTTAAGTCACAGCTAGTACTTCGCTATTCTGATATGATCTCGCTATTAACCCCGTATTCGCTGTTCCCTTCCCCAGCCCCAAACTTCCTTTCAGAAAACAGGTTCGCAATTTATACCAATCCCCAAATGCCTGCCCCACATATCATTGAAGATCTTACGAACGCCCCATAGGCGGTTTCTAGTACACCTACAGCAAGTATGTGCAATGATACTTTGCCATTTCGAACAGTCGTACGTTGGGTGTCCGTATTTCGTAAAGTAATTATGTGATTATGTGGCGGATGGGTCTCGTTCAGATTGCAGTACGCTGTGTGGAGTTGATTCAATCTCTGCTGGAGTTGCATAGCCAATGAACAATAAGGGAGTTAATCATAGTGGTAGGAATAGCCCGTCCGAAATGTTTCAGGTATTGAAAGATTTACTTACACTGCAAATTTGCATTACGTCGGATGCCCCATTACCTTACGAATGTTCGCAAGTTCACCTTTTCGCTCATTTGGTACGTTGCACAAGGGAAGCATTTACAGGACCATTGTAGTAACTGAAAAGTGGAAACGTCAGTCTAGTGAATGGAGGCACCCAGCTTCCCATCAGATTGTTAATACCACAGGCATAGGAATGTTCATCCTGCTTTGGGGAGAAAACGGTGACAGTTTAAAACCCGTGCGCCATGACAATACCTGCTGTTGAATATGGGAGTTACTGATTCAACATCCTCCATATTCACCAGGCATGGTACTCAGAGGAAAGCAATCCTTCAAAGTGTATGCTGCTCTTTCGCTGACATCAACAAAACCTATGGTGCTAGTGTACTCAGAATTATGGCTAAGGGTTATAAATATGGCAGGTGATTATATTGAAGAAATGATAACAGTATGCTGGTTTTACAATAAATGGTTTCTCAGACTTAGAAGTGTTGCGTATTAGTTTGACTTTACTGTGAGTCGTTTTAAATGAATGACATCACTATTATGATGCGAGTTTCTATTAGTATAATCAGTTTCAGTTGATCTATTTCTGATAATTTGCTGTGGAGGCGGGAGTGGTCCTAAAAGGTGAAAGAGTTGTGGTTATAGGTCAGTTTGTTTACAGAATGCGGTCGTGTTAGTTCTTTAACCACTCGCTAGGTTGTAGAGTATTGTACTCTCAACGCCGGTGCGCTTCAAAAGATGATTCGCTGACTAGCAATCACGTCATTCTGTCAAACTGTTCCAGGTAAAGTTGAAATAAATTTGACCAGTCAGTATAGCAAACAATGGAAATAATGAAGCACTCCATTGTGACTTCTTATTGCAGGCGGTCTTGTATTTTGTAATGTACTTAAATATGAAAAAGAATAGTTCAGTGAAATCATGATGGAGACTTTTCACTGAAAAATGCCAGAGAGCACTAACCGCATTTCAGAAGCAAATAAAACAGTTTTCCTCTGTAGTAACCTAGGAAAGTTTCTCCGTTCATTCGCTAGAGAGTTTAGCAATCTAGAGTATGCATGAGCAAAACTAAACAGCTGCTTGCTTCCTTGACGCTGTTCCATTGAAGCCATTGTTGATTCATCTTAGCAACTCCAACGCTCAATACTCATTGTCGAACGCAAGAGAGTTTTGAAGGGTCACATTTCCCAAAGAGGGTCGTCTCGAAAATTAACTTTCCTTTTTCCATTTGCTCTTCAATAAACGAGCAAGAGATTGGATTTTTAAGAGGCGACAAGGAGGGAGGGTTGACAAAAGGGACAGCGATTGATGGCGCCAGTGATTTGTGTTACAGTTAATTTGAAGCAGACGTGAAAGGAAAAAGGGAGGGAGTTGGAAGTGGCAGAAAAAAGAAAACACGTTTAACTGTGCTTCGGCAACTCTTGCAAAATTAATGTGCTTCGCAAACTTAGGAAGTTATTGCGTCAACAAAACTTTTCAAGAAACACTTAGGTATGGCTAGAAATAATCAAAGTACAAAATGTTTATTTCAACAAGCTGGTAGACTAGTTTTCAGTCATATTAGAAAGAATCGCTTTCTGAGCTTGAAGAGTGTTTCAAAGGACGATTCTCTAAGATGATAAATAGTTGAGAATTACAGAAATTAGTGGCACGAACATGTGTTAAACATATATTATTTTGATCTGACTATTTACATGTAATAAAACGAATTAAGCACACCTATAAACGAAATGTAACTTTTGTTACAAATCAAAATTTCAATTACTTAATAGCGAATTTTCTCTTGTCGCTAAATATTCATTTATTAATTTAAATATTACGTAATATATTTCATATGCGCATCGTTTCTTGCGAGTCAGGCATCATTATTTCTGTACTTCTTCGTAACCAAGTGTTAGTCCTGGTGGTGTAGTGGTAACCTTACTTGCCTTCTAAACCCAAGATCGTGGATTCAATCTCGGCCAGGGTCAATGGATTTTTTCAGGAGTAAAAATCCTAACTATGGCTTCCTTCGGAAGGGAAGTAAAGCCGTGGGTCCCGTGTTGTACATTTACGGCACGATAAATAACCTCAAGCCGGAAAGAAGAGGCCTCTGAGCAAAATTTGTCGGCCGTTTCACGCCCTGAATTGAATGGGACGCTGAGGACCTGAGATGTTAAAGAGCGTCCGCAAATAAGCCAAATCAACAACAAAGTAACCAGAGTACATGACGATTAATTTACTGAATAATTTTATTTACAATTTAAAAACTTTCAGGAAGAGAAGAAGGCATTTTCTGTAGATTTTTACTGCTTTACTAATGCATGAAAACATGTGTAACACAGGGAGGTTCTTACGCCTAGCATCGCTGACATTTGCTACTGCAGCTTCGTTTGAAGGTGGATTCTCAGAGTGTACTATTAGCAAATACCCCACTGCCTGCAGGAAGTGATACTATTCTTGGTAACAATGGAACACATTTCATTCAAATGGGGAACTTTAATGAAGACTTCTGCCCCAATTCTGTTATACGATAAAAGTCTAATGCTGCATATCTGAAATGGGTCAAGCAACTATTGATGACTGTACGATTTTCAACGTGTATGGGAATGCTTTACCCTAGGTACACGAAATTCTCATTGCCTCATTGAACAATTTGCTATTATCTTATTGCTGCATTTCTCTAACATACTGGTTCAGGATAATGTCATTTAATAAACCAATGCCTGTGTCGGGAATTAGCCTAAAGGTTCATCAATAGAAACCCAAATCGGATCAGGAGGTATGCTGTTTTACCGAAGCGATTTTGTTCCTGTATTTCCATATATTCTTGTCGAAGCAGTGACTGGTCAGTTTTGAAGAGACAACACTAGAGGGCGCGACACAGATCGATCTTGAACTTGGATTTATTCCAAATTGTTGGTTCTGTTACAACCAGCTGTCTCTGTGTAGAACTTGGTTGTTTGTTTGCCTGATGTTAAGTAGTCATTGCATTAGTAGCACAACGGATTACAAAATAATAAACATGACCCTTAGGTTTTAAAGCAACTGATTTGTGCTTTCCTTTCATTTACCTGGCCATTTTGAAAGAACAACCAAACAATAATGTCACAAAATTGTGGCACGACAGTAAAGCATACGTACTGTCAATTCTTGGCAAAAGCCTCAGTTTGCAATGTTGACAAGAATGCTCGAATAACAAATGTTATGTTATTGTTGATTTAAAATAAAGACAGGAACAAAAAAAAAAAAACCGACAGAACACAGATGAACTACAAACTTGATACATATTAGACAAAGGTAAACTAGTAATAATACTAGGAACATGAACATGAAATATTTGAAAATATGGAGAACTATATAAAACTAGTATATATGCTAAACGCTAACATGCGTATGTAAATATAAAAACACACTTTTTCCAGTTTACATATCAAAATATATCCTTTTTAGTTTCATATACAAACTCGATCTCTAGTGATAAGAATTGTTGGGCTCTCCTTTCGCTTTTATTACTACCATTTAGTCCACATGAGTTTTATCTAATGACTGTGTAAAACAGCAGAAACTGTGATACAAATACTTTTGCAAGCCACTACATTTTGTATTATATATTCTTTTATTAAAATAACTAAAAATACAACGTTTATTCAGCATTTATGTATGTAACATATTTCTGCATTGAAAATAGATATCTTTCATACTGTATGCATCAACAAAACATCTGTTGAAACTGTATACAGCGGAAATTTTGTAAAACATGGAAAAACTGGAAGGCTATCAGATGTTCTGTAAGAAACAAATAATATATGACATAATACTTAAAAACATCACCAGTGTGTTTAAAAAATAAGATTAGTGATTTTTTATTGATTTATTTATGGACACTCTTTAACATCTCAGGTCATCAGCGTCCCATTCAACTCAGGGCGTGAAACGGCCGACAAATTTTGCTCAGAGGCCTCTCGTTCAGGCTTGAGGTTCTTTATCGTGCCGTAAATGTACGACACGGGACCCACGGCTTTACTTCCCTTCCCTTCCGTTCCCTTCCCTTCTCTTCCGAAGGAACCCATACTTTTTACGCCCCGAAAAACTCCATCGGTCCTGGCCGGGTTCGAACCCACGATCTTGGGTTTAGGAGGCAAGTATGGTAACCACTACACCACCAGGACCGACGATTAGTGATATTAATAGCATCACATTAATTATTTTATTGCATATAACATGTATCAGAGTCATTTTCAAGAAATGCAAATTGCTAAATTAAAAGTATTTTGTATAAACTTCGTTCATCATATCGGTTAAACTGTGTACTGTATTTTAAAAATAAAGAAATTACTAAATGAAGGTATACGCTACTGAGTGAGGTGATTCGCTTTCGTTTTTTGTTTTCCAACTAGTATTAAAATGTTTGCAAACTATTGTGTATTGTAGCCCGGAAATAGCCATTTGATCAAGAAAGTTCTGACTAATTTCGTACACATGACGAGCTGGTTTATATTTAAAATTATGTTTACTAAAAAAAAAGTAGCTTTAGAGTCAATTGTCCATCTTCCGGAATGAGTGAATATTGCCCTGAGACCGGATGAGAATAGGTTTCGGAAAGTGACGTTCAAATACATAAGAGCGGATATAACGGAGTTGAATACAGGCGCCGCCAGCTGTTACTTCTACAGTATGGTCCGAAAATTTCTCACCTCTACTGCATTTTTTGCAATCAAAATTATTTATTAGTAATTTGAAATATGCGCACCTTCATGATGGTTTGTTATTATTAACTTGTCAAGGCAACAGGCAGAACATTCTCATTCACTGCATTTTTGTATTGCTTTAGAGCCATATAAGTGAAGTACGCTGTTTGAAACTGAAACGGTTCTCTTTCTCTTTTATGCCATTAGTCTTTTCATAAAGAAGAGATAAGCTATATTTTAAAATATGTTCATTTCTTAATCTCCAGTTTTAATATTTCAAATTCAGTATATTTAAGAAGAATTTTAGGAATTTAAAATATTTTGACACAGAGTTGTTTAAACCAAAAACTGTTTTGAGAAACTTACGATCCATATTTCACATTATTACTTAGAGCAACATTCAATAATGTAAGACATATTTATCGATTATTGTAGACATCACCCTCACCACGAGAGCATGTATCAGCTTGGCATGTCAGCAAAAGAAATTTGTATCAGTGGAATTTTTAAAGTTGACAGAAACACAGTCAGAAAATGGACAAGGAAAGACGATGGCGTTACAGGTGGTCGACCAACAAAAATTACTCCTAAAACTGAGAACAGAGTTAGCATTTGTGATAGGAATAAGAAGTGCAGTGAAGAAATTTTCTGATAAGAAAGTGGGCTTGGAAACAGACAATACGTTAAATCTTCACTTTGAGAATGGGTTGCTCACAAAGAATCAGCAAAGACTATTCTTATTTTTACTACAAAAAAATTTGGAGATGGAGTAAAGTTTTGTAAAGATTTGTAAAAGACACTCCAGAGGGACTTGCATACATCTTAACAACCAAATCGCTAGAACATGCGCATCAGGACTAGTATGTTCAACAGATTTCGACTATTGTTACTCCTAAATTCTCACTGAAAATTATTTTTACTTAAGGTTATCTTGTTACGTTAAGATATCGTCTCCCAAAACATACTGTGGATGGAGAGTACTACCGACACACACAAACATCTGCCTGTGTACCAGAAAGTCATGCATTTCCACGTCGTTCACTTGGAAATCTGATGCAAGATGGTGCAACGGCACATACTGCTAAACGAACCGTGGATGTCATTCGGAAGAACTTCAATGATGTTTGGACTGATTGGGCAGGAAACTCTCCAGACTTATGTCATTGAGAATTTGTGGGTTAGACTGCAGGACAGCATATTTAGACAACCTAGACCACGCAACAGAGAACAACTCATTGAAAGGATGAAGGAAGAATGGTCATCTATTGACCAACAAACAGTCATGACTTCGGTAAAGGGTTTCCGAAAAAAGGATTTTGGAGCGTCACAGCAACAATGACATCACACAAAACACTGAAAAGCATAACAAATCATCAAAAACTGTATCTTTACGACACTATAAACAATAAAATCAATATTTCTTATTTTGACTAGTTATTACAAAATACTAGTGGATGAGAAACTTTCGAACCATCTTGTAGTAGCCCCAAGAATTAAAACAGTAAGAACGCGAATGTAAATGTTAAAGTCCTATAACTGTGATATTTGGTGCTTAATAAAAGACACTTCGTAATTGTTGAGCTAAGTGGAGATAAAAAATACATCAGACAAAGGTATTATTTCACTTTTTCTTTCTTATTTATTTTCTATTGTTATTAACGAAATTTCTGACTGAAGGTTTAAGTGTTAAATATTTATTTTGCATTCTGAAATTCGAAGCAATAAAAGGCTGCTCTTTCTGATCTCTATGATTATATTTGTTAGTTTTTTATCATTATTATGTTTTCGCACATCTCCAGAAGCACAATTAAATTTCCTCCACCACTCAGCTCTGTCCATCCAAATATCCTCCTCTACGTGCTTATTCCAGATGAAATTTTGTACTTCTTGTGTCCAGGTTCACACTAATCTTCCTCCAGCCGGTTTCCACTCCATCACTTGCAATGACAGCTGCACTTCGCTCCTCAGGCATCCTTTTTACGTGTTCATATGTACCACTGCAGCTGCTTTTACTATCCTTTATTTGATTTCGGATGTTATCCCTTCCACATATTCTGTTACTAATACTTTTGAAGTAATTGCACAGTTCATCATCCATATTTTAACTCCACATATTGTAAAGTTCTAAATTATAGTTTTATATAAATGTATCTTATTTTGTTTTGAGATATGTTTGTTCCTTCTTTGATTTTTTTTTTTTTTTTTTTTTTTTAGTCTTGTCTTCCATCTTGAGTAATTTTATACCAAGATATTTATATCTCTTACAATGCCGTATTTTACCTTTCCTTTACATACTTTTGTTGAGTTATTTCGCTATTGATATTATATACTGCTTTATACATACATTTACATTTAAAATCCAACGTTTATATTTATCAAAATGTTTATTTTTTGTTATATCTCAAAGTAATAATATTTTATTATAATTAATTGATTCTCCACATATTATAGAAGGTATATCATACTGTAGTTTACCTTTCCAAATATCATGTGTTTGATTCACATAAATTTTAAACATCTCCGGTGTATTTTTTTAATCTCAAAACTGGAGATGAATATTTCTAACTTTTAGAGTCAGTTAGGGTCATGATCAAAATTCGAACACGGACCTTAGGCTTGGCGTGGCGAAGGTCCTACCATCTCTGCACCCTGCTGTGCTGTGCCATCCCTGGAGACACTGAGGTCATCTCGCTGCATTCTTAAAACGCGACTCCAAACTTTGGAATACTTATGACCCAGGTCTCATAGTTACTAGGGTTAACTTATCTGAAATGTGAGCTATAGTTTGGAAATAAGACCAGTAGGAAAAATGCAGGTTAAGGCTGGGATTCGAACCCAAAGTCATAAGCACTAGATGCTTTCGAGTCACCTGTTAGAGACTTTAGAAGGCCAGATGGGGGGGGGGCTATGGTCGTACAGGGCACAGTAATCCGAAGATACGAGGTTCGAGTCTCGGCCTTGACCCCAAATATTTCCTTTGTGACTCTGATGCCAAACTTTAAGCTGTGTGAAAATATCACATTTACATTTTTTAACGTTTATTTCTGAAATAGAAGCTTTTAACTGCGTTGCTGAGCATTAATTAATTCTCGTCTCATTTCTGTCAGAATTAAATCACTCCATCGCTATGGGTGGTTTTCCGATAAGGTGAAGGACGTTCCTTGGATATCAGTTTATACTGTTTTTTATGAAGATGTAAACATAAATAACAATACGTCGACTAATTTCGGGATTAATTTGCATTGCCATTAATGAATATCTTGAAAATCTATGGTTGTCAGCAGGGACTATATTAAATATATAGCACACTTAGTTGTATATTTTCTTTAGTTCCCTTCATTTGTCTATTACGACAGCCTGAAGAGAGACTTTGTTCTCCGAACTTCATCTACGCCCTTCGTTGTTTCATATTGCCTCACAGTGGTTTTTCATCCTGACTACAGTATCCCTTTACAGCTGGATGTTTCCTTGACTTCCTTTTTGTGCGACCTGTTTTGCTAACACGCGAAAGGGCATCAATCTTCAGTTACAGAAATTCTCCGAGAGATGTCAGCCTTGTTTCTGTGACCACAGATCAAGCTGTCACCGTAGGAAGGAAAAATCCGGGCGGCAATGATGATAGGGGTCTTCACTTTAACGTGCTGAGGAGCTGGTCATCAGGGCAACACAAGAAAGAAAATAAATGAACATCCATTTCAGTGCTTCTATATGTGGGAGCCCATTACATGCAGGTCCTCTTGTACTACAGCAAATATGTTCTCAGATTTTCCTCAGTGGTTGCCATCTGTTAGCGGTAAAATATTGTGAATAATTCAGTTTTAGCGCTTTTTCAGATAACAGTAGTTTTGCTGGCAACGGGTAAAACATATACATTTTCATATATTCTGTTTAATAATAAGAGACTTGATAACTAAAGCTAATTTCCTAAACAGTTACGGAAATAATTTAAGATACTGGCCTAGCACTAATTAACATTATTCTAGCGCTGAACTTGCCACCACTCTTAAATTATTTTTGCCTTTGTGTTTCTCATTTTCAAAGTTAACTATAGTTATGCATTATTGTATAGTAAAAATGACAAAGTAATGGGTAAATTTAGCGTGCATTACTACTGTTTGATTTAATAAAATGTAATATAGTTACCCGTGCACTCAAAAACCGTTTCGTAACTGATCTAAAGGTACCTAATTATTACTAACAGAGTTACAAACGTTTATTACCTATTCCTATTTAAAGGTTTCAAGATAACTACACGAGGCGTTTCCTACCACCCATGTTATAACTTTCAAATGAACGCACATAATTCAGTGACATTTAACACGGACATACTTAGAAAAACAACAATTTCATTTCAAAACAACAAAGTGATTGTCATTAGACTTACAGAAGATATTCCAACACAAAGTCAGTCACAGTGTAAGGTTGTATTGCAAGAGAATGTGGTTTTTTGCGATACATTTTTCATTACGGAAGTGACTTCATCTCCGAAGAAGGCAACGATTTCAGCCAAACTGACATTGAAGAAGTGGCAGGTAAAAGCATTCTGCAGAAAATAGCCAGGGTGAAATTCATCATCGTCCAGATGATAATAGATGTTCATATCAGCTGATATACAGAACAAATGAGGCCTTGTTTATACTAAGGTACATACATATTGCTCGTAACACAAAAGAATGTTGACTGTTGGTAATTCTGTACATGCAGAGAGAGATGCGTCATCCTGTGTTGAGGTCAGCAAAAATGCAATTGTCCATCATGCAAATGCAAAACGCGAACTAGAGAGTAACGTCACCACTCATGTCGGTGTTATATGTCATTAGTTGGGGGGGGGGGGGAATAAGGCCGAGAGCGAATAAAACGTCCTTTATGTTCTATTTTCACTACACTTGTAGCTAAGAGAAACCCCTTTCGAGAGGCTAAATGCTCATGAAATTTTGAAAAGCGATTATCTACTTTCTTGTATTTTGAACCACTAAAATGCAGAAAGTTATTGAAGCTTTTATTTTCATTAATGGTGTTGTAAAACCATGCGCACCTCGTGTTAGTGGTGAAAGGTTACCGGCTTCGAGAGCGCAATACTCTGCAGCCAGGTGTGTTAGTTTTGTAAACAAACGGAGTGACTGTTTTTTTACTTTGCCGACGGTCAAGGACCTTTGTTTTGAAGGATTAATCCTTTTCACACAACCAATTTTAATTTGCTTTATTACAGGGCCCTTATCAATAAGATTTTGATTGTCATATATCTTATTTCTCTTGCTGATGATAACATACAGTGATGCCGAACTGAGTTGACGTCAAATGAGGGGGGGGGGTTCTATTTGCTTAACCTGAGCCATAACTCTTGAGAGGTTTTTTGTTTTTGTTAAGAATGCCGCCTGTCATATTTGTTTCTGTGTTTGTGCCTTCATTTAGCAGCACGTCAGGACAGTGGAGAAGGCACCAATAACGGTGGATATAAATAGATGCAGCGCTCCCATCAATCAGCAAACTTAAAATAAACCGACAATGACTACGATCAGGTTGCATATGGAGAACTCCCGCTCCCCTCAGCAAATTCTTAAAACTACATTAACCGGTGGCTGTAAATGCAAAAGTCGGGTAAATGAATGACAATATAACGCTGTGAATTAATAAAATGAGCGGGATTATTCTGCTAGTATCGTTAATGTATTTTATAAACAAAGAAATGCAATAATGTTCATGAATAATTCAATAATGGAGCGTCAATTATAGATTTGCAATATCTGAACATGATACGAGATGTTTCATTCGCTATCAGCTCTACTTTTCTCTCCAGCGACATTTTAAACAAACATACTGTGGTATATTAGAAGTATGATAATCCATAACGAGAGCTGAAACAGCTCATCAAGGCCTCTCCCTATCGAGGAAGGTGTTCTACACATCACATCACAGTCTCAATTTCTTGTAGTTGCAAAGCCTGCGGATTGTTCACAATACACTTTCCCTTGCAGTACGCACAACAGATAGCAAAACTTTTGGTGGGGTAGGCCAGGCAACCTTGATGGCCAAAGTGTTTCAGAAAAAATAAGGCAAGAATTTAAGATTTGCTGACAACAGAGGTGTGGTGGTTGACATTATCCTGCAATATGTGTTTGTAGTATACGAACTATATTGCTAGTAGACACAAAGGCACCATCCCGTAACAGACGTACAATCATATGTATTACATTACTGCCGAACGATGCTGCGCCGCCACTTGTTTTAAGTCTTAAACACAACTCTTAAGTTAATTTGAAAGTTATAAAGCAGAGAGCAAACAAACACCCGATATTAGATGCAACAGCACAAAATAGTTCATAAAGTGAATCAATTGAAAATTAGAATTCAAAATAATTTAAAATTTTAAAATATTTTCGTCGGCTTTGTCGACAGAAAGGAAAACATTCTTGAAAATGAGAAGAGAATTGCATAAGTTTAAAATAAGATATTAAAATGTTGCTATGAGGCAACCAAAGAGGAAAAAATATGTAAGAGTGCTCAGAAATGGAAAAACGCAGTAAATTAAAAAAAGTGCAGCTCACCAAAGTTAATATGACTTAAAACAAAAGAAAGTGTATGATGTAAATGCAGTGGATGATTGAATACATAATTACAAACAGAACAAGGGAATGAATAAAAAATTAAAAAACCTAACAGTAACTAACAGGTGAAGGTTATGAATACAAAGAAAAGAAAGGATGGCAGGATTATTATATTTAGGCTTATTCTTTATCTTCTTTGATGCACAGAGTGTGACAATGTGTTTGTGAAATAAATCATGGGAAGGATTACCAACTTATGGTGACTGAAAAATATTTTTGGTGCACCTAATGCCCCAAATAGTTGTTGGTTCTGGTACCCACAAAAGCGCAGAAGTCAATGTTCATTTCACATGACTTACAGTTATTAATGTTTACGTACGTACAAAATGCATTTTTAATGATTGCTCAAGTCCCTTTGGAAATTTTAAACATTTTTATGACATAAAACCATGAACTATTGAACAATTTTTGTCTTCCTATTGTGGGGAGGGTTTGTAATATGTTGGCCCTTCAACGTTCTAAAATTAGATTTCAGGAAAATAACTGAAATGCAAATGAGTCTTGGTACACATAAGCAAATACAACAAAATTACCCTTTCCCATACTGGCTGGTTCAGTTGATGAAACAAAAAAGGTGGAAATTTTCAGGATATGACCAGCTACTTTACTTACCCAAGTAGTCTAACCGACCAATCTGATACAGCTTAAGAGCATCTGCTCATAAAAAATGAAATCGTATTTCAGTCTATGATGTAAATTAGAAATATTACTGCATGAAAATATCTTTGAATAGTTACTCTCCATTTAAAAGGGCAGCTAGCCCTCTTGTTTATTTTTGAGTTTTCGCTAAAAATCATGTAGAGCATTTTCCCCAGTCTGCCATTGCGCCGACCCTTCCCACGGTGCTAAGAATTTGTGCACCCTTTGACAAAAAAAAAAAAAAAAAAAAAAAAAAACAGTCATCCCCAGGCTCTACGTGTTGATTGGAGAACTTCGGGGGCGCTCATAAACGCTCTATGCATTTACAACGTGCATGCAGCGACTGCACACTGCATTGGGCGCTGTGCCTATAAATGTAATGCTCACCATCATAAGAATCTGGAAAGAGGACATTAGCGGTGACCGAGCGGTTTAGAAGGCGTAAACTCCTCTTGCCGGAAGGCGAACCTGAGCTCTTAAGCAAGAATCACTGCGCACTGTGCCACAGAGCTAACGGAACACACACTAGTCAGTGTCTTTAGTGCATGCATATACACAACAGCTGCAGTGAGTACACAGCCTTGCTGGTTACCTTGTGTACCGCGCGCTGTAACGAGAAGAAGTTTTCTTTTCTCTCTCTCCCCTTTACCAGGGATACATTCAGTTCTGACTTTGCTCTCTCTTTTTTAATGGAATATTAAGAGAACAAGATACAATTTAGTACATAGTGATAAAAATACAAATTAGTGGTAGTTTTATTGATAAAAAGCTTAGAATAATGAAACAAGTTTTGACATATAAGTTAAATTTCGTGGGTCTTTCCTAGAAAATTCTCGCAGAAATAATAAGATGTGCACAGAAAACAAGAAAACCGTATGGTTTCGCCGTATGAAGTTAGTGGTGCAACAGATTAAACATTTGCATTATAGAAAAAAAGTAATTTCTTTAACATACAATTTTATGGTGAAAATTATATTATTTAGTATTTGGGTATATGTATGACGTACTGTGAATCCCAATGTTGTTCTTTTAAATTACTTTTATTTATTTATTTATTTATTTCGATCAGAAAATTAGGGTCTGCCTTTTAATAAGCGCTAGCCATTCAGGAGACGTATATTTTATAAACCCACTTTGCGCGAACTTATACAAAAATGTGATATTTTGTGCAAGATGGGGTGACTTTACATAGCTAAGTATTTAATACGTTTTCACTGGTGTTCCATAACAGAGTAGTTCTAATTTGTGGCCTCTAAGATATTCGGATCTTAATCTTTGGGATTTCCAAATGTCACATAAACTTAAAAATAATCATACAGAAAACTGATCTGCAAAATAAAAAAGAAACTGCTAATCCCGCGGTGTTCCCCAAAACGAAATCCAATATGTTTCTTGTAACCTGTTTAGAAAGATACAGACATGTTGGAGAAATGTATATATGCATACCATCTTTTGTACTAGTAATTATAACATTATTCTGTCTTATAAACAGTTCATTAAAATTAAAACTCTCCAGGCTGCTGTGCCGTGTTCGATGTTTCGTTTTAATACCAAAGTTTTCATTAATTGCTTAGGCTAGCAACATCATTACAGATAATGAATGTCCCTTCAATTAACTTCAGTATGATGGTTATTTTAATCTGGCTAGAGGGAAAGTTTTAGAGATATGGCAACATTATTTTAAAATAAACAAATTAGCTAGACACGGAAACCGGCTCTAATGAATAAATAACTTACTACTCCTTGACACTATCACAACTCTAAAACCAATAAAATACTTTCTCGTAACTTTGCATTCGCCATCGGGACTACGCCAGTTCCATTTCTATCTCCACTGACGACGCCGCTAACCGAAGTAGTTAGCGAAAGCAACACCGCCCACAACACAACAGCGCTGAAAGTTTTAATTTTAGTGAATTAATCCCGGTTTATTAAATAGTGCTAACGCCCCTTTTAAGTACTGAGACATCACAGGCGGTGACACTGATGATACATGAGATGAAATGAATAAATTTCAGATGGATTTTTTTAAAGGAAGAAAGCGTTCCAGGCCTAAGTTTAGGGCACCTTCCCGGCATATGCCATTTATGAGCACTGAGGAAAATCTGGGAAAAACCCTTAGACAGGTAGGACGGTCCTTATGGAAATCGAACCCCAGACCTCCCGCCCACAAATTCGAGCCTTAACGACCTCGGCCACCTCGGTTGTGAAATCCTTTAACTTCTTACAAATATTTGTTTATTCAATAAGTAAACATTATATAAACAAACAAATATAACGTAAGGAAATAAATAATAAAGGTAAATGTAGAAAGAGCCACTGTAATATTGCAAACCGCAAAGCTTTTCTTTTAGAGAAACGGTCGTATTTACTAACATCCACTTGTCGACAAGTAGCCTATTGGTTTAAGCTCGCAAAAGAATTCCTGCATTTAACTCTTCCTAAAATATTATTTCTTCTCAGTTTATATTTTGGTATTTTTGGGCATGTAAACTTAAAGTTCAAAATTTCAAATTCAAAAGAAAATGGCTGCAATTCTCCCATGTAAAAGTATTTTGTGCAATTCTATATATGCTAATTATGAAGACAGAAAAAGTTCATTCGTAAAATATTTAATAATGTAACAAAAAGAAACTCTAGAGCTGGGACATGGAACAGTCAATACATAACTGAGTATCCTTCTTCAAGTCCAGTCATCTTCGGAAATTCCTTAGAAATCAACCATTCAAACGTGATAACCAGTGCATAAAATTCACTAGTTCTAATTCTGAAAATATATTAAATTGCACCTATTAAATTTTGTGCAGTGGATGTGCGATATGATGTCATTTAAAGCTCTTAAACGTATCAGATAAAAGTTATGATTCTCTTACGAATTTTATATTATTGAAGCACTGGTATTAAATTATCTAAGCAAATTAAACTGCGGAAATGTTTTTGGAACCATTAAACGCTTTGAAAGATCCAAAATTAATGGACTTTTGGCAAAATAAATTTAGACGAGGAAATTGCGGTGCTATAAATTAATGAAAACTTTGGAGAAGGATTTACCTTCGTTCCATTATTAACGGCAGATCTCAACTTCCTCCTGGATTATTGTAGCACAGGTAATCGATTCGTGACAGTGGTCGGGGTGACTGCTACAGAAAATTGTTTGGATTTTAGTGAAATATTCCGCTCTGCATTTAAATTATAAATGGACGACAAGAGGAATCCATTATCCTCTGCAATAACTGCACGATTTCAAATCGAAATGTCTCTTCGTTCTATTTCAGAGCTACACTCTACTTGTCTGACAATTTATCATGACAGAAGTGTCGCATCCCAACCTTTATGGCAAAGCGAAAGCGGCTGCTTGTATCTTTGCTTTGTTACGTCAAACCCTTAAAGGAAAAATATTTCCTAAAGTTGCTGTGTTCTTTTTTCAAAATGATATCATGGACACTTTCCCGCCATTGCCGAGCAACATTAACACGTAAAAAGGTTTGTAAGCGTGAAAAGGCTTCATGAGGTGGTTATGCCTCCACATTACTGGAGAAACAAAATCCTTTACAATATCATTCTTTAAATTAATTAACCACTTGGAGTATATCAAACTTATAAAAAAGGTACTCCTGCAAACATTAACAAAAACAGAGAGTATAAGATGGTAACCACAAGAACATTTAAGAAAAGAATACTTTTGATCATTGAACTGTAATAATTTGAAATATTACATTTATTGCACGTTTTCAAAAAATTACAAAATTGAAATAACTTTGGATATAAACGATAGCCAATACCAGATTTGATTTCTTGGTTGCGCAATTGAACAAAAGTCCCAAGTTTGAAATAAATGAGACAAATGCCCTGTGTGTCTGGGTCACTGGGTTAATAAATTGGAATTGGCCATTTCCCTCACCAATTTACCGGTAAGCTCAGCAAGGGAACGCCGTCACTTGAGACGATGGAAACAGGTTAACCCGCTGGTTAAGTCTTTATTCAAAAAAAGATCTAGCAACTCAAGTCTAACTGTACGAGCAAAGCAGGACTAGATGGCGTTACAAACTAAAGCCGATCGTTACTGTGCTGAGAAATATGAGGGAACGGAAGGGATATTGGCACAGCATCGATTAAACACAGATTGGGAAAGGTCCGTTCAATTTAAATGAAACACTCCTAAAATATGCATCAGGTTAACTGCCTTGCAACATAAGCGCTTTATAATTGCAATTGGTGGATTACTGTTATGAATTTTAGTGTTCGTGTTTCTTAATTACTTGATTATGTAAGCACGTAACATTCAGATTTTAGCAACGGCGACAAGTATTAAAAACACTCTTTATCCAAACTTCTTGATCCGTGAAATCTTTTAAATTATTTCAGAAAAGAACTGCCACCAAAACAAGACCAATACACCAGTAGAAAAATCTAACCCTCCAAACATGAATCTTTAGCCCCTTGTTCTGAACTAAACAATCTATTTTGCTGGTATAGTCTGTTAATTAGAAATACTAGTCGGGTTCAAACATTTACAGAACTTGGTGAACACTGTGGAATTACTTAACAATAAACATTAATGTAATAAAGACTGCACTTGGTGACAAAATTAAAAACAAATTATTACTGAAAAGTAAAACGGGCCAGGGACATAGTTAAAAGCTTTGTCAATGAAGTGCATTTTCTGAGCAAACAAGACAAAACAGTTTTTTGGCCCTTTTTAGTGGGGAATTAGAAAGTATTGAGGGACTTTCTAATTTGATGTAAAATTATTTTATGAAAGCTATCGGTTCAATTTATCAGCTTTTAGTAGGAAATTAAGGAGGTAATTTTGTTTTATTTGATGACCACAAATATAATAAATGTCACTCATCTACTTTCTACTTCATGTATTTATATAATGGAGAAATGCCAGAAAACGTTTAGAATTCTACAGCGATTTAACCACAATTTTAACAAAGGAAGTATATGAAATATCTAGGAGATATAAAAAATATAGACATTGTAGCTAAAATAATTGCTGTTAGTTTTATTAAATTTATAAAAAGAGCAGTAGAATATTTGAAGCACAGAACTGGGGCTAGCCTTTTGTCTTTAAACAGACAATTGACATGTTTAAAATTTCAGTGAAACAATACATCATTACTACTAAACAGAAAGAATATTCTACATTAATTCACATGTTTAACAGTTCTACACAGCCCACTTGTTATTCATATAAAACATTACATATCACAATTTAACAATTAAATTATTCAAGAAAACAAGAAAAGAAGAAAAATAAATCATTCTCTTTAAAAGAGTAGAGGACTTAAGCCCCTGGAATTGTGTCATATAAATAATAATTAAATTGGTGTGGCTACTCTTCGGCAGAATTTTAAGAGCTATTCAATAATGAATAAAAGCCAGAGATCCAGATCCATTGTTGGTTCACTGTTTTTCCTCAAATTACAAATCAAACATCGGAGTGTAAATCTTTGCTCTAAATACTGAACTTTGAGATTTTGAAACATCCAACAATACAGTCCGGACTTGGTGTCAATCGAAATTCATTTGTTTTGACCCGTAAAAGAACGTTCTCGGGATCAGATGTATGAAAATTACGAGGCGGAGCAAAGTATTTAACATCATACCCAAAGTCGGTTCCGGTGGTATAGTGGTAACCAGGCTTGTCTCGTAAAATTAATTTTTTCGGGCGTAAAAATCCTAAGTATGGCTTCCTTCGGTAGGTAAATAAAGCCGTGAGTCCCGCGTCATAGATTTAGGCACGTAAAAGAAACTCAAGCCTGAAAGAAGAGGCCTCTGAGCAAAATTTACCAGCCATTTCAGGCCCTGAATTGAATGGAACGCTGATGGCCTGAGATGTTAAAGAGCGTCCGTTAATAAAACAAATCAACACTCAAAAGTTTTCTCGAATGCATCTACAAGCTTGTGCTCAGGTGGACAGGATAGGTGACTTTGTCCAAAACTAAAATACCAGCAATTTCTGTAGGTTTCCTTGAAAAAGTTATAAATTTACTTTACTTATTGACTTTCCCTTACATATCTATTTAATTTTGTATTTTTTCCCTTATTCTTCTTATCAATCACTCAGATCCTACAAGGAATCTTATCGATTCATCGTTATTACTTCTTTCTTTTCTTTGGTCGTTTTAGTTGTCACCCAGTATTCCGAACCATACACCAGCATTGGAACCGCCATAACCCGGTAAATTTGTACACGTTTATCCGGCCTTAAGTTCCCTACAAAACAATTGAAATCTTGTCTTAAAACTTGTCTTGTCTTAAAATTTTGTTATTAGCATGATATTGTTCGGTTTTGTTCAAATAAAATGTCTCGAATTTTTATATATCTTGACTGATAACGGGGGTATGTGGAGCTCACCGACTTCCTGCACGTCAGCCTTAAGGGTTGGAACCGACGCCTTCATTGATTCCCAAAAACTGTTAATCTGATGCAATGTCCTCCACCCGTAGCTTTAGCGGCTTGTATCCACCAGACGAGATATTCTAATGTCAATAGATGTGCTTATAAATATTTATTTCCATCTTATTAAATTGTTAATAGTATGTAGACCAATTAAGCTTACAGGTACCTTTGAACAAGTTGCAGTAAATTTGTTCCAAAGTAGGCGTCCGTTCTTAAGTCTTCTCTGGTTTCTTTCTTACAAAGAAGAGCCACTCAAACAGGATATCACCTCACCCTGTTTGTACATTCTACAAATGGGTTCATCTTAACAGAGTCCCGCTCTTCATAGATGTTTCCTAGTGACGGTGTTTACTAATTAGTGCAACTACTAACCTTATACATATTCTGCCCAATTTAAGGACAGATAAGGTCCTAGGACCGATTTCCTAGTTTGTCTTTGTTCAGGATAGATTTACCACCTAAGTTGGTGTATTTTCCCTATCCATGATCTTGCCACGGTTTTAGCCATACGTACGAGCACTGCGGATTCCAAACACGGGTTCAGCGGCAACACAAGATGTTTCAGTGCCTTTTTGTTCAGTTCATCAGATTTTTCATTCATTTTCATAAAGACCCCAATGCCTCGGCACCCATCACAGTTCAAGCCTGTCAGGGTAATCAGGACATTTAAGAGTTCCCGCACCAGTTTAGATTTAACCTGGTCGAAAGAAAGTACTAAAAGTACTTTGACTATCTGAGAGTTTGACAGTTCCTATACCCTGGTAACCTTTCTCCATCTTCTAAAAGTACAGTTCAGAATAGCCTGAAAGACTGTGCAATATTTCCTAAGTCTTATACTTATATTTGTCCGTGGAGATAGGCCACCTGCACTCAATTGTATCTCTATACAGGATCCGCCAGTGGACTATACATGTTGGTCACCTTTATTTCCACATCTAATTCCTTCCATCTAACCTGCTCCGAATCCGAGAGTTACCTTAAATGGAGGGAGAGGGCAGTATTGACTGTTCGTTAGGTAGACCTTATGCTCAGCAATGAAATATCCGGGAAATTCATAATGGAGATGTATTCAGTTGTTGTACTGTTGCTTTTCCAGTTCCAATTTGCTCGAAGCCTAGCCTCAGCTTTTAAATAGATATCCATGGGAGGGATACAGTCTCCAGTGCAAGGTTAGAGTACTTCTAAAGGTCCCTGTGACACATTGACATACGGAGAATATTGTCAATATGATCGTTCAAGGCCAATTTCTTATCCATAAAAGACCTAGATACCTAACTGAATCAGAATATTCCAGAATTGAGTCGACTAGTTTAAGATTTCCTAGGCCTTTAAGATTTGTTTTGTTAGTTAAAGGGACATAAAATGTTTTGCTAGGATTAAAAGACAGACGCTACTTCGTGCACCAGCTGTACATTTCTCTCAGCCCTTAATTCATCATACCTGAGATTATATTTTTGGAAAATTTCCCAAAAATAATCAGTTTTATGCTATCCGCATAACCTTGTATGTATATATATTCCTCCTGGGTTATATCTTGGAGTAGACACCACAAGACTACGGAGAAGGGAAGAAGAACTCCCACTGTTGGAGTCTCTCGTGGCGACGATCTCTTAATTTCTCCAAGAAGGCTAGCAGTCATATTTCTGGGCATGGAGTTGATCCACCTGCAGAGATGTCATTGACCTCATGTTTCTGTGCAACTAGAACCATGCACTTATAAGAGGTGTTGTCAAAATCACCCTCTATGTCTAGGAACACCCCTAAGGCTATTTCTTTTCTAACCATAGTCCTCCAGTGTTGTGCTGTTATACAAAACTTGGATGACTAGTAGGCATGTTGATTTCGATGGAGTGAAGTATCTTTATATCACTCTCTCCAAGGACTTTAAAAGGAATGATGCTCGGTTTCGGTTAGATATTATGCCATGTTTAGGAATAAACACACTCTGGTAGATCTTTAGGCCTGGGGTATACAGCTAAATGCTATACTGAAGAGGTTGAGAGGAGGACGGAAAGCGAGTCCGCAGCAATGTTGGAAAGATATCGTCTCCACTTAATTGGGTTGTCCATTTAGCGTTATGGGTTGTGATGCAAATGCTCAGGTCTTCTGTGACGCTCTGTGAACTTACAGTATTGTCGTCATATACACCCATGAAAGTGTCGAGAACTTTGAGTATTTCTTCAACCACCTGTTTGTTCCTACAGGCTTTGTGAAATCATGGGCCAATACTCCGTGCTGCCTCTGGCAGGCTAGACATTTCCTGACAGAAGGCTTGCTTGCGTATACTTTTGTTGTAGTCTGTGAGGACTGTGTGATACTCTCTCCGTTCTCCAGTTCCTTTTTGACTTGTTGAGATGCCGTACTCTGCCTTTCTTTCGTTCAAGGATTTTAGTCTACCATGTCACTTTCTTGGATTTTATTCGTGATTGCATTGGGGCTGTTATCTGAATAAAATAGGCGATCTTGTCTATAGCAACAAAGAATCTAATCCTATTAATCTATCCAATCCTGCATAAAGGGCTCCCATCAGATTTTCCTAGTATTTCTATGGAGATTTACTCTCTTAACTACTTTAACGTTAAATGATATATAGTTGTGATCCAAAAGCGATGGTTCGTCCAATCGGTAATCTGAGTAGTGACATACTCATTATTAAAGGTAGTGTCAACAACTTTCTGCCTAAATATGATTAGCAAAGGTAAGTTGTATTTATTATTAGGGAGCGTAAAGTCTATTCTTGATATCTTTACTGCCCCAGATTGCATGATGAGAGTTGGTGTCACACCCGAAGATGGTCTGTTCCTCTCTGTGAGTAGTCCTAGCGGAGATAGCGCTCAATAATGTGCCTTTCTTCCTTCCGATTACGCCGCAGTGATGGCACTAGAACAAAATTCTAGAAGAGGCAAGCATTAAATTCCATGAATACAGCTTCTAGGTCGACTGTCCTTGCGCCGATGTATTAGGACATTTTCATAGCCCTGTAATTCGACCCGTGTTAATACAGGATTCTTGAGTAAGGGCTAGGTCCCTGCTTTCTTCATTCAAAGTTTTACAGAATTCAGGCATGTCTACCTTCTTAAGTTGAAGGACTTCAGAGTTATTCTTGGTTGGAGTTACAATTGCAATTCCAAAATGGCTCTCTTGTCTATTTCATAATTTCAAAACCGAAAGACTTCACTTTCTCTATATGGCCTTTGTAATACCTCAGAAGAGACAGTACGCAGTTTCACGTTTAAGACTTAACTCTGAAAGAGCTTCCTCGTTGAGGAAAGTGGTTTCTGTCGCTGAGGACTCACTAATGTGGTTGGGCTTATTCAAGGTAAGCCGCTCCTTTGCCTGGCATCTCCTCTGTGGCCTTCCTGGCATGAGTGACTCTTCCGGTAATTGCCACCTCCAATACAGCCCACAGGGTCACAAATGCATGCAAGGGCCCCCCCCCCCCATGCAGCTTCTAGAGGTTCATATATCTTAATAGCTTTGAATTCCATTCATGTGTTGTTTCGTACATTTATATTACAATTTTATAATACAAGCTCTTTTATGCAAAGATTGTCATTTACAAATAATATAAATTCCTATGCTAAATGCTTCATTCTTAAAAGTTTTAATAAAATTCCAGTGATTAATAATTCCATTTATATACGCAATAAAATTGTCAGTATATAAATTTTATACAGTTGTCCTCTTTTCATATTTTAATTCATGCAAAGTTGAGATTTATTTCATCAAACGCTTTCATGCAGTCAATTGATCCTGGTGGTACATGGTTGCCTCGTAGACCCAAGCTCTAAGGTCCAAATGCGGTCAAGGCCCATGTAAAAATCTTAAGTAGCACTTCCTTTGGAAGGGAAATAAAACTATTGGTCCTTTGTCGATGATTTACGGCACGTAAAAAAATTCGAGCTTTAAAGAAGAGGCCTCTGAGCAAACGTTATCTGCCATTTCACGCTGTAAATTGAATGGGATGCTAATGACTAAAGGTGTTAATGAGCGTCCTTAAATAAACAAACCTAACTCATTTTCACATTAGCCTAAAACGTTTACAAATTTCAACTTCCTCTCTTTTCTTATGATTGTGTTTAAATTCAGATTATTCTACTGTCGCGGTAGTCACTGATACAGAAAGTTTGCGAAGGAAATATACCAAGCCTAAGTTACGGTACTTTCCCGATTTTTGCCATTAATGAGGAAAAAGATACATGTGAAAAAACATTGCTTCTTACTTAAATCCCGTAATACTTGAGGTATCTAACAAATAACATCGGCCTTGCTACCAAAATTATGTACTGTGCAAAGTTACTAGTTTTATTTTATTTGATTAATTCTTGTCTACGTGCGGGTGGTGCGAAATGTAATGCAAGCTCTAGCAAACATTTAATCCCATTCCTGTCTCATAAGTACTAACGTTCACCTTCTATGTACCCTTGCAAACATGACACGATATTAAACGTACTATTCCAGCATCTGTAAAACTTTGATGTATTGCAACTATTGTAATGACAAGAAAAATTACTGGATTTATCGTAAACACAAGTTGGCGAGCTTCCAGATGTCATAGAATCCCAAGGAGCTGTACACAAGACGTTAAGACAAAGTTGTATGTCTGGTACATTTTAAGAATACAGTTTCGCTTTCAATAGAATTTTTCTCCTCCAATCTCAGTTCTAAGTAGGAATTTTCTCCGTTGCTCTTTCTTTTTGACCGTTTAAGGAATAAAAACTAGTTTTCTGCTTTTTTTCTCGTATTTTCCAAAACAAGCTCTTTCTTTTTGTTTTCCATTTTGCCGCTTTCTTGCCCCTGAATTACTTTCTGTGAAATGAGAGTATGGATATACCTACCTTTGTTCCTAAAGAATATTTTCTTATTATTACTTCATTAGAGTGAATTTTCCTTTCATACGAGTATCAAAAACAAAACAAAATTTTCTAAACTGTTTAAAATTTGAGACACTCAGCACTTTTCGCTGAGGTGGTTTACTATAAAATGTAAATAATTTATAGGTAAAGACTACAAAACTATAGAACAAGCAAAAATGTTATTCCAATGCAAAACATACAAGACAGGAAAAATGTAGTGAACGCAAAGCTGCTAAGTTCTAGCGCTTTAGCATCGTAAAACGCTTCCGTTTATGCCATAGATTTACCTCCTCCCCGCTCTGACAGCCCCCAGATCTTAAATACACAATGACTGAGAAAGTCTTAAACCATTACTTTTGTTGTCTCCTGATCTTAGCATACGAATGAACAGTTCATATTGTTAACTGCAACTCCCGTCTCCGTATGCAAAGGTTAACAGCAGGCGGGAAGATTAAGCTACAGGTGAAAGTTGCCAAGTTTGTTTTATAAAACATATTTTTATATCTTTAAAGGGGACCTGCACCTAACTGTCTAAATAATTTTATTTTAGCTATATTGATGAATCATTTGTCAGAAAACATTATTTTAATATAAATTATATTTTGGGTCATATATCATCACTTCCATTAAGTATTAATCCTTATAACTCCAAAATATTAGATTCCAGAGTTTCAATGCATATTATGCAGAAAAAAATTTTAAAAGCCCGTGCTAATTACTATAGTGGAAAATATGTTTGAAAATCTTGAACTTCCTGGAAATCGTCGTTTTGAAACCTATTCACAGCAATCCTGCACTATAAAATTAATTCTATATACCATTTCACTTTATTGGTAGCCGATCCTGATGGTCTAACGGTAAGCATACTTGCCACGTAGAATCAAAGATCGCTGGTTCAATCCCGATTGGGGTCGATGGGTTTTACGGGCGCAAAAATTCCAAGTACAGCTTCTTTCGGGAGGAAAGTAAAGCCCTGATTCCATGTCGTACATTTACGGCACGTAAAAGAACCTGAAACCTGAAAGAAGAGGCCTGTGAGTAAGTTTGTCGGCCGTTTTCGCCCGAAATTGAATGGGACGCGAAATGTAGACGTAACCTTTCAGTTGCTGTTCCATCAATTGGTTTCAATATTCCAGTCATATTCTTTCTAGAAATAACTTTCAATGTTATCACAATTGAATATAAGTGCAGCAGTATCGCGTATTTCTAATTTCATTGTATGCATGGTAATAAACAAGTTATAGGGATGTAGGCCATTCCAAATAGCGCAAGTATTGAAAGATTCTTGGGCATTTTTTTTTTTTTTTTTTTTTTTTTCCCATGTTTCCAAAATGCTGAGGAGTCAACTTGGCTACAAATAGGCTTAATGGTTTCAAGAACTGGGATTGGAAGTAAATGCTTATGTGGGTACCATATTGGGATTTACCCATAGTTTTAGGAAATTGGTGAATTTTTCTTTACTAATGCACTAGATACATCATAAAATTGAATGCTGGGCTCTTAATATTGTGGTATAATCAGCTAATTTCCACCAATATTCTCTCGAACTAGCTTTCTTTAACCCTTCTGTTCTTGAACACATTTTTGGGCTTTGCCGTATTTTGAACTACAAACCAAAAACAGCTACGATTCACTATAGTTCTAACAAGAAAACTTGTATGCATATTCACATTTTAGCGCGTTTTCACAAACAGCACAGCTTCAACATTCAGTGCATAGTACTTCAGCGAAGGAAGGAAAATTAATATAAAGCCCCATAGTATTGTTCCATAAAATCCGGAAATGGCACAACAGGTGTTTACGACAGCGGATGCCAAGTTACATTTATGAAGCAAGCATTAAAACCAATCATAAAAATGTCTCTTTTTCGATCTCAGATCATTTACAGACTCCCTCAACAAAAACTATGTTTTAAGTCTAGCACACTTCCATATTACGCACGAGATTACATCTTAAATATTTTCCATAAGATACATGGCAAAAAAAAAAAAAAAAAAAAAAAAAAATAGCCAGAACGCAACAACTAAGGCTAAAAGACAAAATGAAAGATATTTTGCCCATAACATCTACTGTTTCTCTCTCTAGTAATTTGCCAATCGTCTTCCACCTGATAAGCGTACACTTTTAATTCCAGTGAGTTAGGTCCGTTAGTTTGGAAGTTATAAATGTGCCGAGAGGGAGTGAAACACCAGATTGAGAAAGGTAATGTACAAAAACGCACGAGAATGACGGCCCTGCTCGAACATGTCCTCTTGCAGGGCTGCGTGGCAGTGATCAGTCTCACCTGGGTGACTTCAGTGACGCTGTTTGCTGTGATGGTGCTGCCACGGGGTGGCTACTACTTCAACCCAACTGGTCTACTCGCCTGCGACCCGTTCTTTTCGCGTCCTTCTCTGCGCATCCTCTCCTGCTGCCTCTTTTACTTCCCGACTACGATGATTCTCATGTATTGTTACGGCTCAGCATTCCATGTCAACAAGCTCCGTCTCAAACGGGTCGCTGCACCGGAGCAAGATATTCATATGCACCACTCCACACCTCCAGCACCGCCTCCTAACGTCGAGAAGGTAAGTGACTGTAATTTACAATTTATTTTCAGTTGATTGCACCAATCTTTGAGTTAGATGGGGAGGTCTGATATTAGCTGTTATTGCATGTACTGTGAGTACTTGTGTAAGTAATGAGCCATATAGCAATATTTCATGCAGAAGCTGTTATGAAAAAAGTAAGCATTTTTAGAATGTATTACTTCTAGGTCTGCTGGAGTTAGAAACAAAAATAGCAATCAAAAAGCTATGGCATTGTTATTTGAGGAAAATGTCGGCAAATTCTTTGAAACTGAGTATAAGTGGATTGAAGATGTTGTTTACTTTGGAGTATTCTATCGCACATAATTACATTTCTTTTATCATTATTTGTTTTGTTTCTATTTGTGGACTTCTTCATAAATGACTTGTGCTTATCTCAGTAGCAAGTTACTAATGTTTGATACTTCAATACTTTATATGGATCAACCAACATTTCTGCTACTTCACTAATTCTCTAACCGTTTTTGCATAGTGAAATATGGCGGAAGGCCTCCAAGTTGAACCATTTGAAATATTTTTAAAAAAATGTAAGCAAAATAAAAATTTAATTGTCAAATCATACACTGTTCATTTATTAATACAAGATGAGATAATATTGGCTTCCTCGGAACATTCCTTTGTAGTTTTCCTACTTATTCCTGCATAAAGAAAAACGCGTTATTAATTGACAAACGAGTTTTCATGTATCAAATAATAAATAGTACCTATAAATACTGTGTGTAAATGTGGGGTCGGCAACCTATACGTTCTACCTGCTTGTTGGCGACTCGTGCATGTGAAAATGTTAATATTGTATATATTTTCCCTTGTTTTTGTTAAAAATAATAAGAACACAGAACTGGTAGTAGCAGAATTTGGATAGATATGTACTGGTGTTCAACCATCGTCATGTCAAGCAATACGAAATTTGGGCAAACAAAATCTGTCGTGGATTTACCAAGAAGCGATCGACCAAGATCTGAAGAAAATGTACATCTCGTTGCTCAAACGTATTAGTCTACAGAAAAACTTCTCAAACTGGATATTAATAATTGTACTAGAAGAAGTCTTCTGCACTCTCTGACGCTGAAATCATATTGAGCATCTCCTGAAAATGATCCTCACTGTTTTTGAAGTTGTGCAAATTGTTGCTCGTGCAGCATGAGCTGGCCCAAACTTTTGGAAAATGATTTTATGGATGTAAGTATTCTTTAATAAGAAATGCCACGTAATCATATTTACGGAAAATAAACATCCACATAAAATTAAACACTTCTGCTGTTTAATTTGGCATTTGGACAATAACTAAATTCTGAAGAAACGGTTCCAGCGAATCGTTAAAATTGTTAAACAACCGGTTAGCCAAATGCAGTTAATATGACACCATGATGGAGCACCAAACTTATTAAGGTTTAGAGGAGAGAAAACATTTAAGCAAAGTAATTCAGTGAGTGAACTGGCACTCATGAACAACTGAACGCCCACTCAGACCATGGGACCTCACACATTGCTTAGGAATATCTTACGTTTCTTGCTCACACAGAACGAAATGTCATTACAATTAACCGAACACTTGATCGTCATTTACATGAATCGGTGCTCAAACAATGCGAACTGTTTATAGAGAAGCATGGTCTCCATTTGTACAAAATAGTTAATAAATTTATGCACAATGAACTCTTTATTTATCTTAATATATAACATGGAAACCCTTTTCTTTGGAATATTCTCTTTCTTCTTCTTTCCATCTCCTCGTGTCTTTAAAGGGCTTTATCTTTTTTTTTTTTTTTTTATTGGTCTATGATTTCTACATCACTAGCTTTTGCATTGATATCCCTGTCCAGTTAATGCTTTCACCTTCGTAATAGGCGATATCTGTCTTTTAGATGAAGGGAACATGGGTCTCTTGTCAGTGCTACTATTGCCACAAACTCATAATATTTGTACATATTTCTGCCTATAAATCCCAATAGCTCTCAGGGCTATTGTTTCCATTGCACAACCTTTCCGTAATAATAATTAATTTTATCTTCTGGTTATACCTCATCCATTTATCATAGACATGTTCCTCAGAGTAAGCGCTCATGCCAGAGTCGGTAGTTACACCATGACCATTTTGTTTTCCCTTGATATGAGATCTGTTTGATAAGCAAAATAAATAAAGAAGAAATCAAAAGCTAACTTACCTTAAGTTAATATATCAATGTAATCCCTTTAACCTAATACACTTTATTACACTTTGTCCAACAGTATTCTAAATCCATTCATTGTCTCAATTGGGACAATTTGTTAAGGTCTGCAAAATAGTAATTCATAGCATTAGTTCCAATAATTATCCCCCCCAGCCATTATTTTTTTTAGATTTGGGGAAAGATAAAAGTTAAGCAGGGGAGTAAATCGAAAAAGTAGTTGATGCTGCAATTCAAACGCAGTTCTTGAATTTTTGTCTTTGCATCTGCAGATTAGCTTCTTGGAAAGATTTGGTTGTTTGTTTTTTCTTAATTTTTATTTTTCAAATTCTGCAATATATCAGCAAAATATTCACCAGTGTTTTTTTTTTTTTTTTTTTTTTTTTTTTTTTTTTTTTTTTTGTATTCTCGGTAGTAATTAAAATAACAACCTGTGAGCCCCAGAACATTGAATCTATGGCTTTTCCTGCTGATGGTGATGTTTTTGCTTTCTTCAAGTCAGGTTTTGACTGCTCATTTGTTTTGCGGGTCATGCCTCATCAACAGTTACGAACGAGCGCAAACATTCCCCTAGGTTACATCTGAAACGCTCCAAATTATTCAGCTGAGGCATTCGTTCGGACAAATTTCTGGTCCACGGTGAGCAAACGCATCACGAAATGAGTACAAAGTTTCCTCATTTCTGTGTTCGTGTAAGATGTTGTGAACACATTTACTTGAGATCCCCCATGTCTGATATCTGGAACGTTTGCTACCATGAATGTGAAGTTGTCTTAACATCGACCATACAGTGTAGTATTTTATGATTTTTTTTCCATAATTTCTTCAGTTATGACCACTGCTAGTTGTTTACTGCTATTAGGAGGGAGGTACCTGAAACCCAAAATTTAAAAATCGCTTTAGCAGCACCAATACTTTTGTACAACAAAATTCGGCATATACAATTTAAATCAAATAAGAAAAATAGTTTTTGAAAATTATTAGACTATTGTGAGTGGGGGTATACCTGAAAAACTTTTGGGGGTTGTCCAAATTTCAAAATCAGTGGATACGGAAAATTAGTATTGGGGAGGGAGGTGCCTGCACCCCAAAATTTAAAAATTGTTATAGTGACAGTAATATTTTTTTTTTCGCAACAAAACTTCGTATATGCCTTTTAAATAGAAAAATAAAATCGCATGAAAATCGGGGGGATTATCTGAAACTCAAAATTTAAAATTGCTCTAGCAGCACCAATTATTTTTTTTCACAACAAAACTCCGCTTATGCCATTTGGAACAGTATATTCCCATACCCACATAAAGTAAATATTCATATGGAACAGTATATTTTGCCATTCTATATAAATAATAATCAACACATTAATTACTTTTATGTAATTTTTCTACTTTAATTATGATTGCCCTGTTAGTTTTATTTTTGTGCACGTGTTGAGGTATTGTATGGAAGATATTATTTTCTAACCTAGGTGGAAACCTCTCTAATTTCTGTTCTTGACCTGAAAACGGGAACAAAGAAATCTATTGCCCATATTTGTATAAATGGCCCAAGCAAACGGCGAACCATTATTACTTCTAAAGCAGGGTTCTTGGAAGAGATGTTTATTTCGTATACAGTTAGAGAGCTATGTTTTTGATATATTAAGTAGAGCAATAAACATACGGGGGGAAGAGACAGGCCGATAACCTTTTGAAGAGAAGAAGCTAGAAGCTTCAGTTGATATCTACATGCAAAAAAGTCACGTAGTCTATATAACCAATAATATAGCAGAAAAGGACATTATGTGAGCTCATTGTCCAATATTATTACTACATTACAGACGGTGGACACTGATGATACATGCGATGAAATGATATATTGGGAAAGGATATTTTTAAGGAAGGATTCCAGACTTAAGTTTAGGGTACCTCCCCGGCATTTGCCAGTTATGAGGACTGAGGAAAACATGGAAAAACCTCAGTCAAGGAGGATGGTCCTGGTGGGATTCGAACCCCATACCTCCCGCTCACGAGTCCGCGCCTTAACGACGTCGGCCACCCATGGCAGTAGTTCAGTTGAGGAGTATCATTTCACAGTTCTCGGTTTTCAGAAGAAACTCTCAGTCAGTAATGTTTCATCATTTATTAGGGGTAGTGTTGCGTCAGTTGTAACAGTTTTAGAGAATTAACAGTAGGCAGTGTGGAAGGTATCAGCGTTAATAGTGAATTTTAATACTCTCTAAAGACTAGTAATGGGTGTCAAAGATTCGTAGCGCTTTAACTAGTGCTGCTAAACTAATTAGGAAGCTCATAGTTAGTGCAGAAGTGACACATATAGCAACAGAAATTCTCCAAGAACTAACGGTGTCACGTTTCCATAGAACAGACTTCAATAAATCGTGTTATATTCAGAATATAACAAATTTAATCATTTTCCTGTGAAGCTCCTTGGTAAACTCCTTTCCCTGTGACTTCCTACTCACAAAAATATAAGAACAAGCCGGAGCAAACTGTAAGGAAGCGGGAAACCATAATCGGAGAGAGAAAAAAATAATCATCACTCCTGGGAATCCAGAATTCAACAAGGAATCATAAATCTTTCCAAATCTTTCCTCTTTACATTATTACCTATTAATTACCACCATCATTTAATTAAAACCGCTGCACATTAAATAAGAAAAATAGTTTTTTGAAAATTATCAGGTTATTGAGAGTGGGGAATACCTGAAAAAATGTTTGGAGTTAAGCCCAAATTTAAAAATCTCTCTATCGGTACCAATATGTGTTTCTTCACAACAAAAGTTGGTATAAATCATTGAAATAAATTAGATAAATTGTTTCTCAAAATTAGGGAAATTGTACTATTATGATTAAAGGTATATTTGAAAACCAAAATTTAAAAAATGTTCTTTGTTTCATTTTCCCTGTATTGTTTTAAAATAAAGTGGAAAATTAATTCAGCATATAAACTGTATTTATAATATACAGTTGCATATGTTTTATTTTTAACAAAAGTATCGTCGTGAAGATAGCAAATGTAAAATATCATTCAAATATGTGTTTGAGAATTATATTTGTATGTAAGAGCGCTCTGTAACAGCCTAAAGAAATTGTTTGGGCTATATTGTTTTCCTACAATAATATTCAAGTTAAATTTCAAAGGCAATGAAAATCGATGAAACTTTCGATTGTTCCTCGTTGATTCTGTATATTTGCTTAGTACGTCGAAATTGTTTTTAAATAGTAATATATTTTTGTTTTATTGAAACATATAAATATTATCTTCTTAAATACACAATGTAACTCGAAACTTTGTTATTTTTCTCCATTTAAGTCAATGTGAAGATATCAATGAACAAGTTCATAAATATGGTTACATTTAAAACTGTATACCTTTGTCTATCAGTAGTCATCTATTTAATATAATTAATGATATAGCATTAATTCTTACGGTTTAATCTCAATAATAATAATAATAATAATAATAATAAATGTGTAGTTTCTCTTTTGTGATATTTATAGGCTGCAAGAATTCTTATTACATTCCCCTAATACCACACAATAATGTCATGACTTATTTCATTTCATTAGTTAATAAGACCTAATTTGGATTTTATATTAATTTTTATTAAAAGTTATTCAACCGGTGAGGAATTCGCTTAGTTTACGAGCTCCTGCGTGACGATTTTTTCCGGTTACAGCGGCTGCATTTCCGCAGTAAACGAAATTCTAAATGAATAATGTTGATATAAAATGTAGTTTCAAGTATTTTTGTACTTGTGTGAAGTGTTTCCTTTGTTGGTAATTAGCGCTTAAATAAAATGAACTCCATTTGAAATCAACAAATCGCTCACGTACACAATATTTCTAACTTGTGTCGGCTGGGCAGTAATTGATCAGAATGGCAAATCAAAATTGCCAAAGTTTAAGAAAACGTAGAGAGTATTTAACTTCCAGCCTTGTATGCTTCTTAGCCAATAAACTGCTAAAGAAGCATTAGAAGAGCGAAGATACGCAATCCTCCCCTATAGAATTTCTCCAACATCGTATCGCCTCTCTCTCACCGTTTCTTACGCCCTTATTATAAATTCCAGTAAGACGCGAGCTAACTGGAGCTGTCAAAGTAAGCGGCTTTCCATACTTACAGTTTTATTTCCTTACTGCTCCACTATACCAACTCGATATGTTTATTCCTCACTGCAGCCCATACTCCCCCACTCCAAGCCCTTCTGGAGATGACATGGTAGCCAAACAAAACAAACAAGGAACAAAAGATTCAGTTGCAGGCCTTTGCTGATTCTGAAAGTACATATGACTCGTATATTGAAGATATGCACCCACTTTTAGTTTCTAGTTATATCCATGTTTTCGAACTTAAGCGGACTGTTCATTAATATTTAATAAGCGTCAGAGTGAAGACTATAAACAGCATTTTATGCTATTCTAGAATTACAAAATGATGATAAATTAAAATATAGTTAAATTTTCATAGCGACCTGTTTCATGTACTAAAGGTTCTGTCGTTTATTGACTGGAATAATGGAAGTAAAGCATTGAAGTAAGTATGGAATTCCTCGTGAAATAATTAAGGTAACCCAGGTTTTTAAATATTCATTGTTATGGTGCTTGAATCAAATCTTTAAACTATGCAGGAAAATACTCACATTTCATTTGAAAATGCTATAAAAATATAAGGCAAGGAAATCAAACGTGTTCTCCGAATCAATGTTTGAATTTTTTTAAAAGCATCAGTTGATATATATATATATATATATATATATATATATATATATTAATGAAACATAAAAATAAAGAAACACTATTAACAATGTAACAAATTAACACTAAAATAAAAGTAGATAAAGATAAAACACAGAGAAAGAGTCACACTTGAAACTGCTATACTTCGAACTACTGCGAGTTCGAAGTATAGCAGTATATATATATATATATATATATATATATATATATATATATATATATATATATATATTTAGAACATGTAAACTCTATAAACATGACATGTAGGATGTAAGAGTTGAAGGCTGCATCCTCGTTGTACTTATTTGTGATGCATAAAGTTATGTCACGTTCACAATCCTGGATTACGGAAACATTTTACCCTGCGTCAAAAAATGCAAAATGCTTTCATGCCATGCAGACACTTAAGAGCCCTACAAACGCCGGTATTGTCCTTGAAACATACACGTGGTCGTATACCATGGAGATGACGGCTACAGGTCAACACTTGGTTGTTAAAAAGTCTCATTAAAGGTTCCTGTAAATTCAAGAGGGTATGAAAAACACCCCTAAATGCAGCTGAATATCTGTGCACACTTTGACACACTCTTCACCGCACAGTATAGAAATACAAACAGAAACAAATTCATAGAACCATATTTGCACGTTTTCAGTCCTCAGGAATAAACGTTTGTTAACTGGGCTAATTTGCAGACAGCAGGAGCCTTTTCCTTGGTACTCTGCTCCAGATATCCATCACATACGTTCCCTTGTGAATGTACTTTGTAAAAGTTGTGTGGATAGACCTGCAACGACTGTCCGAACTAATTCTGCTGTGATTCCACTTGGCAGCAACAAGTTGACGATCCCTCGGTGAGAATATTTTTCCGCACATGTTATGACATTAATTCGAGTATGACGGCAGGATAAACTCTCTTCCTTTATCCTCTGGACAGTCTAGTTTGGCACACTCACAAACAGAGAGTATTTTATTCGCTTTGTGTCCAAGGACTATTTCAACAAATTGGCAAATTTTATCAATCCTTCAAGTTTGTTTTGTACCCCAATTGATTTTAGCAGCTTGAATAGAACTGAAGCATGACATCTTTATACGAAAAGGCAAAATATGTCGAATGTTAAACGTTTAAGAAGAATTCAACCGAATTTACTATGTTTCGTGACTAGGGAATTAATTTAATTTACCGGAAACTAAACAGCAGTCTAAAGAGTGGACCGCACGAGGTTCACGGCTCCGAAAAAGGCCAAATGCATTCCATCCGCGGGAAAGGTAATGGCTCCAGAAGGAATTCTCTTGATTCACTGCTTGGAGAAGCGGAAAATCATCACTGGAGAATACCACAGGCATCATTTTCGGAAAGAGCGAGAGCAGAGATTGCGGATAAACGTCCGGAAATGATAAAAAGAAGCATACAATACGTCACGTGGCCTAGGACAAATTACGATTGAAAATGCTTCAGCATCCACTTTTCATCTAATGGATTACCAGCTGTTCCCAAAACGCAAAACGTTCCTGGCTAGACATACGTTTAAGCCACACAGGAGGGAAACGTGTATTTTGAGAATCTCAAAAAGCCCACTTCCAAGAGGGAATTACGAACCTGGAGAAATTTAGAGCTAGCAGGTGGAACTTCGAGAGGACTGAAATACAAATTCAGTACACTGCAAGCCTGAACATGTTCTCTTTAATCCTTATAATGTAGTAAAAAATTAAACTGCATGGGACTCGTTTATTTTTGATATAATGACAGTTTACTTACTTGCAGATGTAAATTAAAATGCTCTAATTGTTTTCCCGTGCCAACCTCTTTAGAAATAACCTTGGAAATGCAAGCGAAGATGGGGAACGGTTTCATTAAGATATAAGATTTTGGAGAAAATAGAAGTAATGAAAAAAGAGGAATTTGGGATAAGGCTATGAAGAACCGAGTTACAATGTACAAATAGCATGGTGCGTGAAAAGGGGTTAACTTCATATATGCAATTGACCTCTACTCGTATTAAATACATTCCCATTCCTTAAGAAAGTTTAAATGGTTAATATGTTTACATTAGGGAAACTTGCTGTAATAATAAACTGCATCACAAAATTAACATAAAAAGCCTCAAATACCAAGCTGTAGTTAATGATATAAAAACTATCAACTTTAGGAATGCACGACCACCACGGGTAAAATTTCCACACAGAGCTATGATAAAATTGATAAAAAGTCACTTCCAAACTATTTCAAATAACTATAATTTAACAATAAAATATGCTAAACAAGGATCCAACTCATAGTTTTCACACACCCGCAACTCAATTCGATGTGGCCTTGTCTTACACACAACTAATCGATTCTCCAGTTCTGCGACTAAGCACATTAAGTGAGATAGAATTAACAGCTTCTATCATTCTCTCTCTATCCATCGTCGGAGTAAACATCTAAAGGTATAGTTTCCGGCAAATGTGGTGCCCGGGCCTTCACAGTTGTGAAAACTGAATACCCAGAAACTTATGCCAGTTTTAACGTGGTATAGAGGACAACCACTGCTGCATCTTCAACGTTACGTCACAGAAACAGGCCTGTAAGCCTACAAGATACTCAGTTTAGGGCTCTTACACTCATGTTCAGTGTTGTTCATTAGCTCATATTCTGACCTTATTTCAAACATGACCAGAGATGAAGAACGTAATATCTTCGGTAAGCATTGTTCATCTCTTCAAGCTCCGTACAGCAAAATCAAACACATTACTGCAGCTTATAGCCCGTAAAAATCAATCGAGCTCTTCTCAAGGCGCAGACATATTACTTGACGTCTCGTCACTGCGCCCAACAAGCCGCCAAATATTCAAACTAGCGATTCTACGGTTAAATGTTATTGTTATATTTACGACTAACACGCCTTATCGTAACCCTAATACTGAATCTACCTCTGAACGGTCCAAACACTAAGTGGCCTGGTTTGCGTCACCTTCTCAGCCCTTTGACATGCTCTTCAATTTCATTGCTGTGTTTTGATTTGTTCGGACACTGGAGGACTTTGAAATTTTACTTTGACTTTGTGAATCATTGTATTTTTGAGACGGTAAAAAATGAACCTAAAAGGGCGGAAATATATACAGAAAGAATATTTGTAAAAATGTTTATGGAACTGAGACAATTGTTTGAAATATGCTGTTTATTCAGAAATCAATAGAAAATAAAAACATACCCAATATTAATTTATACATTTGGGTAAATGCAATGTATAAGAACTTCGAAATGAAATATGGCATAAAATAGATGGAATATTTGTATGTTTCAAACTATAATGTCAATGACTTTTTAAACACTTTAGAAAAGTTAGTAAACGTTTCAAGTCTACACAAGCAATTGTTTTAAGTGATATTAAATGTGTTGACGCTGCATGTACGATTTAAGGTTATCTTTTGTGCTCAAAGTACAGTAAAAACATTGTTGATGCACAGTGCAGCCCTATTTTAATATAACACGAGTCTTGAAGTGTCTGAGAATGTTCCTATAGGAATTTCATACATAACCCCTTCCCAGCCCTTATTTTAAGGGATTTTTTAGCAGCCTTCCGCGTTTCGCCGATGTTATCTCAGTGAGCATTTCCACTGGCTGGAAATTAAATTATGCCGTTAGTTGGTGCTTCGCTCTCTATGTACGCGCGTGTTCTTGGATTACCATACCCATCCCATACCCGGCGACGCCTGCACTGCAGTATATCCCAACTTGAATACCGGCCAACCTCCATTTCATGCTATGCCTTCATCTTCGGTTCGACGCCCGCTCTGTGTTCATCTCTGTTTTGGCACGAGCGCTAATCGATGCACATTATTGACGTTGCAGGATAGAAAGTTCATGACTGACGCAAAGTTTCAAGTGTGTACCTTCAATCTTTTCATTGATGCAGAACCCACAAAATATGTTAAAATAGCATTGACCTCTTGATTTCTTACGAAGAAGATTTAACATTGTGACTTTAATTACTGAACAGCACATTGAAAGAATTATACAAAGTGCAAGGTGAATAACTTCAGTAAATGGCAAACGAAAGTAGGGGAATAAATTATATGAATACATAACAACAAATGGGCAAATTAGATCTAATAAAGTAAACAAAATACATTTTTCACTTATTTTAAAAGTAACTTTGAAAATAAAACCTGATATTTTAAGAGGGCCTATGTATTTGTGAACATATTTAATGCTTCCAAATTATTTGAGGCCTTAATGTGCTTCCTCTAGAAACATAACAGCGCCACGGGTGACAGAGGTCATTATGGCGGGGACTCATGAGCGGGAAGTCAAGGGTTCGATTCCCACCAGGACCGGCCTCCCTGATTGAGATTTTTACCAGCTTATTCTCAGTCCTCATAAATGGCAAATGCCGGGGGGGGGGGTATCCTAAACTTAGGCCTGGAACGCTTCCTTTCTTTAAAAACTATACTTTCCCAATTTGTCATTTCATTTCATTTCACGTATCATCAGTACCACCGCCTGTGATGCCTCAGGTCTTAAACACTATTAAAAAAAACATGCTAACATTTAGTAAAAGAAGAATTGCCTAGTCAAACTATAGAAAAAAGAAACCAAATTGGACTTTGCTTTTTTCAACATATAGTTAGTAAATGGTGCATCTTCCTTTGCGGGACCGCTCAACGCTAACGACCGCGGCGAGAGGTATCAGAAAGTCCGCAGCTATGATTATCATGTAAATTACAACTAACACTTGAAAGGTACATTTACCTACCATTATCAGGCAAGAAATTGCTGGAACTTTCTTCTTTCATTTTCTATACATTTCTGGCATCGACTTATGAAATTTCTCTGCCGTTCTCTCCAGGTAATGGAAGAAATTTCTTCACGAATGTTACTTTTCAGTTTATCTAATGTGTGTACATTTTTTATACATTTTTTCTTTAATATTCCCCAGAGATGAAATTTGCAGGACGTTAAATCGGGGGACTGAGGGGGGGCAGACATCATCAATCGTCGAATATTTAATGAAGCATGCAGGGAGATAAATTGTATGGGACGTTACAGAGTCCTGTTGTAAAGTCACAACCTCACAGTTAATGGTTACAAAATATTCTGTACACACCCACAAGGGGGTCTGTTATTCACTTACCGCTAATGGCTCACCACACTCCTATTTTTGATCATGCAGGGGCTCCTCATGAAGTTTTCTGAACTCCAGTGTCTGTTGTTTAATCAGACTCATCCATAAAGAAAATTAGATTAGAGTAAATTTCTCCGTCAATTCATCTACTTCTGAATGCAGGATCATCTCTACAGCTTCCCGGTCTGCTTTCAAGAGAACAGAACTGCAGAGCGGGTCAACTGCACGTGGAGCGGTCCCGCGAAGAAAAAATCACTCAGTACAAAATATGTTGAAATGTGTGAAATGCATTTTTAAGGGGGCTGAATGTTATTATTAAGGGGCTGAATTTTATTAAGGGGGCTGAATTTTATTATTAGCGGGCTGAATGTTATTATTAAGGGGCTGAATTTTATTAAGGCTGAATGTTATTATTAAGGGGGCTGAATGTTATTTTTTCCTATAGCTAACGCATTTTAGAATAAAAAAATTTGAAAAGTAATGACGTTCACCCATCTCTCTGCTAACATCTGAATTGCTGATTATTGTAATTCTTGATTTGGAGGCAAAAAACTCTACACAGGTATTTATGACAACTTCAAGATTATCGAATTGTCTCACTTGAAAAAAAATGTTACGGTGGATCGGAACAAACCGCAGTCTAAAGGCGCAACATTTGAGATCAGGTAGCAGTTTCATTCCATCTAAATGCTGGACTTTTTGTTGATTCAATGGACAAGAGCACTGTCTTGTTACAGTTTAGGGCGATCGCTATTGGCTAAAGCAGAGTTGCCTCACCGTAAGACTTCGTAAACTCTCAGCATTAAGCACTTGTGTCATTTCATAGAACATCATCTTTCGTCCAAAATAATTTTGACAAATCACTGACAGACATAAACTCTCATAAAGAGTTTTCTGCTTTCCCTTCTCAAAATTACCAAAAAAGAAAATATTTTTGCCGCATGACATAATGAATGTTCAACATAAGTTCCCTAGAAGTTTCCAAGAAACCGTTTGTGAATGCCAACTTGTTGATTTATGAATTTATTCGTCGACTTTTGAATACTATGTCGTATTGGTGCATAGCACTGTGGATTTGGACCAACCCATGGCTCCTTAGCAGTGCCAAGCACGTATGCTGATCCTTATTTTCTATAACTGAAGGAAACGTCCTGGGTAATCTTTAAGGCAAGTATTTCCATAATAGAATTTTTTGATATTCTTCCAATACCAACACCACCTTCACCTCCTACATAACAACTTTTGCTTTTAAGTTAACGTTATTATGAGTATATAACATGATATTTAAAGTATTTCCATATGGGCACCTTTGATCACGTGGCAATCAACTAACCAGCATAGCTATAGTGACTGATGCTACAGCCTGAATAACATGGTTGCTGAGGCCTATTAGACCTTTAGGAAGATGTAGAGCGTAATAATGGTCTTTCAGAAAGTTTCACAAGGAGATATCACATACTGTGTGATAGCGGGTGATTTGGTGATCACCGGAGTAGCGTAATGTCAACTTCTGTGGCGGACTCGCCATTTTCGCTCATTCTGTATACACGCGGCGCAAATTTACATAAGAAACGCGCGTGTCTCCAAGAAAAAAATGTTGACACACTAATTTGAATGCACCTTATCTGCACAATATACCGGTGTCTTCTCATTCTTCGGATTGGCAAACCTGAATTTTACAGTCGATGGGAAATGCAGGTGCTTTCAAGTGACCCATTCATCAGACCGTCCTCTAAGGGAGTTTACTTTTACCTTTATTTGTATTTCTTTTGTATGTAAGAATATCTACAAAGAGTCAATATCATTCAATGCCTTATATGTCATTTCATATTAATATAAAGTTATTCACATTTATTTATTGTGTTCAATTAAGTATATTCTTATATTAATTTGTGATTTAATTGAAATTATAACTATAAATATTACATTAATAAGTATAAGCATTATATCTCTCTTCATGCCAGAAAACAAAACATAAAAGTATATTTTCATAGGTCAGTATTTGAATCTCAGACCTTCAAGCCAGGCGTGCGCGCTGTGCAACATGAGTCATAGCACCCAATTCGACCGAAATCGATGCGACGCAAGGGGCAGTGTTTACGAGATTTTGTGTATAAACGGCGGGACTGTATAACTTCCCAATCCGCAGATTGATAAGACACACTTAATATATGCAATGGGTGCCAAAAAATGTTTACACACTTCAAACAAAGAAAAAACTGTGTTAACATAACAAATCTGAATTCACACAAACAGATAATGAGGGGCACTAATTATCTCAGACGTTTACAGTTACAACAGTTGCTCAAAATGCTCACCATCGGCGTCGATACACTTCTGAGTACGTTGAACTATTGATTGAGCAACGCTTGCGAAAGTGTCCTCAGTGATTGCAGCACATGCCGTGTCAATTTCTTCCCGAAGAGCACCGCCACGGTTGGTCGAGGTCGTCAAGGCGCGGACTTGTGAGCGGGAGGTCTGGGGTTCGAATCCCGCCAGGACCGTCCTCCCTGACAGGTTTTTTCCAGGTTTTCCCCATTCCTCATAAATGGCAAATGCCGGAGAGGTACCCTAAACTTAGGTTTGGAACGTTTCCTTCCTTAAAAATCCCTTCCCAGTATGTCATTTCATCTCATGTACCTCAGTAGTGAAAATGAGTCTTTAACATGTAGTGTTGCAAGATTAGCCGGTCGGCCAGTTAGGAGCACAGTTCACTCTACGATGCGCTTACACTTCCTTTAACCCAGTACGAGATATTTAAAACAATCATATTCAAATGACATTGAAAAAAGCGGAAAGTAATTAAACTCAAATACCAAATAGCAGTTGAAGTTCAAGATACTTTAGCAGATGTTCTTGTTACAGAATATTAACATACACCTGTATCACTCATTCCATTCAAAAATCTAATTTTACTTCCGTTAACGCTAGCAGGCTCCAGTGTTTATGGAGTTTCTGGTCACATTGTGAAACGCTGTGCTTATTGATTCTTCGATCACAAGTAATTCTAAGAAGATGCCTAGTCAGAAGGAAAATAAATCTCTTCAGCACCCCGCGTTGTTATTCTTTGTCCGTAAGATTTAACTCGACTGCTTTCTGCTCTCCCACGGGGGATCCCCCAGTTGCCATTCTTGGAAAATGTTGTGACAAACTGTACGCAAATCCCTCTCCTGTTTATCCTAGTGCTAAATATCACAAAGAGAGATTGTAAGTATTCCTAAACAGAACCTAATCATAAAAAGTTCATGAACAATAAAAATAAAGAAGTATACGTGTTTTAATACGTTAGCACGTGGATGCCGATACTTAAATTTTGTCTTACAGAACAGAAAAGATTCAGACACTCAGCATATTTCTAATGAAACAATAACCAAAGTCAAATAATTCACTTGCAAAAAATGAAAAACACATTTCTTCGCCTCATTAGTACATCGAATTTGAACAAGTCATTAAAAGGAAACAAACAAAAAAGAGGAATTAAAGAGATTATATATTGGAAAAGGATTTTTTAAGGAAGGAAACATTCCAGGCCTAAGTTTAGGGTACCTCCCCGGCAGTTACCAATTATGAGGACCGAGAAAAACAAAAAAATAAAAAAAAAAACTTCAGTCGGCGAGGATGGTCCTGGTGGGATTCAAACCGCAGACCTCCCCCTCACATGTCTGCGCCTTAACGACCTCGGCCGCCCTTGAAATAGAACTGTTCTATTCAAACGTCATGGAGCATTTCTTTACAGTAGCTCTGGTTGCGTGCTACTATAGAATGCAACATATAGTTCTGTTCTTCATCTTCCATCCTGTTAATTTGGGAAAAGGAGTAAAGCTGGGTTTAGAATCTACTGCTAAATTGCACCTAAACTTTTTCCTTTTCCTTCAGTGTAAAAATGTTTCAGTCAAAATGAGCAATTCACAATCACGTCACAGATGAGATGACAGATTTTTCTTTAAGCTCCAAATGTACTCTTTCCCCCTGGGAGTGCCTTTTTTCTATTTTGGAAACGTTTCATACATTAAAGAGTTTTTAATACAGTCTTACATGCTTATAATTTTCAATATTAGTTGTCTTTATGATACACATTATTAATGAAATCAAATTTAAATAGACGGTTTTAATAAACACTATATAACCATTAATATACATAGTACTAAGAGTTTATTTCGAAATTTAAATCATTAATTTTGGCCTCTTGTAGATATTAATAACATACCATCACAAAGGTTTTAAAACAGTTTCCATAAATATTATAAACCTACGCTTATAAGCACATTAATCACCTTTGCTAAATATAAATCTTAACAAAGTTGAATTAGGAAAAACAGCCATAATAAGTTGACACAAACTTCTGCCTCTGATTATCTCATTTAACTTGAACACAAATGGATGTAACATTTAACAAACATGATCTCATAGCAAGTTTTGAAAGTGGATGCATCAAGGCACGCCGACGCACGTCTCTCAATAACATGAAAGATATTCACAAACACACTGGGTTCATTGTCTCAGTTTCTCGCTGAATGCTTTCTTGCAGTTCCATGCAGCTCCATCTTGTTGCTAAACATTTCACCTTTCAGTCTGCCATATGGGAAGATCAGGTAGGGAGATCGGATTCATTAAAAATAAAACTGCTTTCAAAGAAGAAACAAATTCAGCTATGCTGACTGCAGGTTGTGTCATCTTGCTGAAAACAGTCAGTACAAAATACTTGTTCCCCCTCTCAATCGCAAACTTATGAAAGATGTAAGGTTGAATGAAAGATGGGTCTCCCCGACTAAAGTTTTTCATCGTGAAGCGATGGCTCATGCTTGGCGTTTCTCATCAGTTGAAATTCCTGATTTCAATGCTTGTATTTCAGTGACACGATATGCATGTAGCTTTGCTTCTTTCATATGTAGAAACCCCATTTCGTTGTGGAAGTTTACGTAAGAACTTATGGGGATGCTTTTCGCCTCCTGTAACGTTTCAGAATGTTTTCGTAAACTTCGAAAATTATCTCTGTGGTTAATTCACCAAATGCTGAACGAAGAATTCTTTCCCCATTTCCGAACTCCAAGCTGAACAACAAATAAAGTTTAGAACAAAATCGATGCAGTTTTCCAGCATTTGAGGGCAATAAAACTCCCTGTGTATTGCTTGTAACACAAAGACTGCTTACAATTCCGTAGCAACAGCACAGTTCATGGCATCACGCAATTGCTAAGAACAGAGAGCATGCGATCGGCTTTCACAGGTTACGCGACACAAAGGCTGGAGATCAGTGTCGCCAATCTTGCTTTTTATACAAAAAAATATGCCGTGTCAACTTTCAAGGAAGTTTTTCCATTGGTTTGAAAGTTATACGGGAAAGAGAGTCGAGAGCGAATCAACACCGGATACAGCATGTCCGGAGTTGGAAGCCCTGATAGCATGAAAAATGGGACCGCGGTTTACGTTCCAGAAGTGATGAATTTGAGATTGTATACCTATCGGTAACTTTGACGGCCTCGTCTCTTATTAAGAGGTGCAGTAACATTTTTGTATTCCGCTGGTAACCGTGCGTGAACAACTCGGGTATCAAATATGTTGTTGTCTCATCTCTCTTTTATCGTTATTATTTGTGAACTACTTAGACAAGTTGAAGAGTAAATGTTTTCTATAGAGTTTACTATTTTATCTATTAGTTAATACTTGACTTCGCACGCCCGCTTAATCAATAGTTGCGCAAAAAGCATCGCGTAGTAATGCCTCGAAAGGACAATTTAAAATTACTATAAGGAACATTATGCAATTTTTAAATCTAACTTTTTAATAGCTTTTCCTTCATTTGTATATCACGTAAGAACAAGTGTAGCCTGTCTTACACGTAAAAAATGATTACTACACATTTGAAAAGGTGTGTTATGTGGCAGCTACAATAAATTCAAATACAGTAACCTTGACAAATATTGTTCATTAAAAAGTGTCCATTCTAATGAGCTGTTGATGTTAGAGGGAAAAGATCGCTTCCGGAAATGATCTAACCAACCATTGCTGACTGAAAGCATGGTTACGTTCAACCCTGTCATAATTTTTCTTCCTTTTTATTTTGTTTGTTTTTATTTATTTAAAGAAACGATTCGCTTTCTGTAATATTCTTGTTCTTACAAAATTGACACAAATTTACAAAAGTTATCTATTTAGCTATTTAGTTCGTTGTCTGTTTTGCACACTCCTTTCAATCTGGTTTTTGTGATTAAGAAAATCAAGTTCTAAAAGAATTAAAACCCCACTCACTAATTAGCTTATTACTGTACTGTTTTTACTCTAAAAAGGTTCAAATGTTACAGCCTTTACCTCCTTTGTTTGCAATTTACAACGTTTTACAATTTAAAAAAGTACATAAATTGAAAACAAAACGTTTGTTAAAATATATATTAACTATTATCTTTTCCTCCAAAAAGTATATGTTCATAAACATTTTGACACTATTGGCATTTAGAACGGGTTTTCTTCTCGGCCGCTGGCGGGCGAATGTATGTATTATCAATACAGTTTGAAGCCATTCATTATTAATTTTTTTAAATTTATGTTGCAAACCGTTGATATCGAAATCTGAAGCTCTTCTGCATTTATGTGTAGATCGCACCTTTCAGACGATCAGTAACTTACGCCAACTCATATCGATCATACAAATAAAACATGCCAACTTCACTGGAATATACACATAGCTGAGATACAAAACGCAGTGCTAATCCAAACTGGGAAGTGCTAACTAATGTTCATTGTACTGGGTGGTTTTTCCTTCACGGGACCGCTCCACGTGCAGTTCCTATGTTTGAAAGCCGGAGGGGAGGTGTAACAGCATATGTCTTCGCCACAATGCATTATGTTAACATGGCTCAATCCAGGTATTCATTTCCTGCATACAGAATCGGCTCGTGATGAAGGCAAATTATTTCAAAATAAATTCCTGATTTTCAACCTCCCAGTGGAAGTTTGATTCACTTACTGATAAATAAACTTCGTGAAATGGTAAAAGCTTACCCAGTCACATGCAGTACCCACAGAAGAAACGTCAGACAACACCAAGTTCTGGAACGTTCCTCCACAAAATCACTTCGATGTGCAAACGAGAATTTTCCATTCATCTGCTCGAACGGTTAGAAAGCTACTGTGGTTAAAGCTCTAGTGTAGTGCAGGAACTTAAACCGGGTGACCCTGCATCCAGCAGAAGATTTTGTGAAAGAATTTTGAATAGTGTGCACGGCAGAGAAATATACCGCAATGTAATTTTCATTATGAATGAATCTTGGTTCCACCTAAATAGGTATGTTAATTCAAAAAAAAAAAAAAAAAAAAAAAAAAAACAATACCCGAATTCAGAATAACCTAGCCTGCTTCAAGAGGAACACCTGCATTACCAAAAGAGAGAAATGTGGTGCGCCATTACAGTTGAGAGAACAATGAGACATTTTCTTTCTATTTTTAAAGGAACAATAGTGATACATATGTGCAGAATATTTTGCAACTTTTTTTTCCGAAAATTAACTGTGAAAGAACTTTCAAAAGACACATACAGACCATGTGACCTTGCCTTCAATTCATGAAATATTCCACGATAAGAGTTTTACTATGACTCCCTAGAACCCCAATTTAACTCTCTGCGATTTTTATCTCTGGTGGACATTAAAGGAAAAATGTTAAACACAAATACACACACATTAGATAAGCTGAAAAATAACATTAGTTAAGAAATGTCTTCCATTTCTCAGAGGAAACTTTAAAGAATGGTGGTTAATTTTATAAGCCTATGCCAAATGTATGAAATTAAGGAAGGCAGCATCTTCTTGTTTGATAATTATGAGTAAATGCACCTTTCCAGTTAGTAGTAACTCACATGATAATCATGACTGTGAACTATCAGACAGCGGTCCCGCGAAGGATAAATCACCCGTTATAAAGTATCAAATTTTTTTGCATAACAGTAGGGGTGTCCAAATTATGTATATCTGAGATATCTAACATCTTGGTTAAAGCGATTCCAATATACAGATATTGGGTAAATCGGTTGGTTTCCAAGCAGATGTTCAGAGCTGTCCAATTACAGGAGTTCTACTGTATATAAATTGTGGATGCTGACTTTGTTGTACACATTAAAACATATAAATGTGGCTGGTCCCATCAGTTGAGTTCTCAAGTTCAGCGCTTCCAACTGCACATAATTTGGGGGCACTGACTGCAACTATTTGAAATTTCCGTTTACAAGTAAATGCTAATATTGTTAAGAGCGCATTGTGTCTCTCTATGGCTGAATAAATACATTTGGTTGGGATTGTGATAATATACTGCTATCTCTTCTTAGCTTTATGACTTAAGAGCGCAATTTTATAATAGCAGCTGCCGCTCCCCTCCCCCCCCCCCCTCATGACCTGCTCTTTTTCTTTATGTCCCAGCAGGCTCCCTGCATGAACATAATATTATGAAAAATGCTTAAATGTGCATATGTTATACTTCCTTCTATTATGTCGCTATTTTCAATTAAATATGACATAGCAAATTCACACTAGGCAATGTCATACATGTTTACACCTATATTTTTACTTTGATATTGATCTTATTTTCAGCCATTCAACCAAATTAACACTTGCATCATTAATGTCCCTGTTTAGAGCAACAACTCGCTATGTACAAGACCGCATGAGCTGTATATTAAAAGTGACAAATGTATAACAATACACTGCCATAATTACACTAAAGGCTACACATTATAAACAAATGATCAGAGGACAGAATTTCATTTCATGTTAATTATTTGCCAATTGATAAATGTAATTATTTGTTTGGTTATCTCCAATACTTTATTTCAGCCCCTTTACCTATCAACATCTGTTTATATGAGGATCATTAAACACGTTTGGTAAAAATGCAGATTTCAGAGCGATGGAAATATTCATTTTATTTTATACACTGTTTCCATCTCACATTGTTCAGTAAGTTTGTAATATTTTCATTGTGCTTTGTCATTCTCTGATAAAGTGGTTAACGGCATTGATAATATGCTTAAGTTTCGAAACAGGAACGGGCTAAGATTGGAAACAGTGTGATTGAAAATCAATTCAACGCTCGAATTGTGCACTTTTGCCATTACGAACTATAGATGTGTCGGGCGAGGCTTTTTATTGGTGAACCATTGAGCCAATCTTGGTCGTTTATCCTTCAATTAATCTTTGAAACGATCCAACAATGTACATAATAGGCTTCAATTATTGCCGTACCCCTTTCCAAGCATTCTACCAAATTCATTCCTTGGAAATCTCGAATAACAATGACCATCACTTCCCAGCCGATGGTCTTCGCACTTCCACCGATTGTTGTCCACTGTTTTGACTGCCTTTCAAGTTTCATTCATGTACATGAATCGACGCAAAGCTCACTCTTATTAAATGGAGCATCGCCAAACACAATGAAATGCGTTACCCAACTCTCAAACAGCAACCTTTCTCGTGTAAAGTATTCAGTTTCAACGCCATAATTTCAGCTGTATTGTGCACTGTCACCAGGCATTTCTCCATTAGATATTTTAAAAGTTTTATCCTTCGTGGTGACCTCAAATTGGCGTTCAGAGGGGTTTTTTCTTCTTCTTTTTCTTCTTATTTTGAGTTGGTTTAGTCACGTATACTCCTTAACATCTCAGGTCATCAGCGTCACATTCAATTCCGGGCGTGAAACGCCCTATTAATTTTCCTCAGAGGCCTCTTCTTTCAGGTTTGAGGTTCTTTATCGTGCCGTAAATCTACGATACAACACCCACGGCGTTACTACCCTTCAGAAGGAAGACATACGTAGGATTTTTACGCCCGAAAAAAAATCAATCCTGACCGTATTTGAACCCGTGATCTTGCGTTTAAAAAACAAATATGGTTACTACCACACCACCAGGATCGACTGTCCGACAGTCGATACACACATAGTTCAGGCCCATTCCATCACTACTCCTTGGGACCGGAATTATTGTGGGTCGGTTTTTCTTTATATTGGTGGGTTATTTTTTATTATTATTTTAATCGGACAATTAGCTGCTTTTCTTTCCCTACCTCGCCTCTTGGAACCATGAGTTTGATGCTTCCTAACTCTCTGGTTCCAGTGCAGAGGATAGGGGTCTCAGGGGAATTTTGGATTGTTTTTAATGACTTGAAGTCATAAGGGAGGAAGGGGATTGTTCACTGTAATAATATGAGGTTCGGCTCGGGTTCAACATTTAATTTGAAAACTTGGAAGGTTCTGGAACGTGCTGGGCTTCGTCGAATTATAATTCGCAGTATTCACTCGCGTATTTATTCACTTTAACACAATTCTCACTATTACCTTGCACTGCCTGGCTGACTCTCACTGACCAAACGATTTACTTTGACTCTTCGCGACGGTTTAACAATTCTACTATGACACTAAATAACTGATGACTGATGCAGATAATGACTGATTGTCACTCTTGCTAATACCGTTACTGTTGCTCTCTCACGACTGTTACTTGTGTTACACTCTGTCAAGACTCTTACTGTTCCTGTTACGACTGCCTCCTCTCGCGAATGCTTAAAACTCAACTTCTTATAGTTAATATTAAATCTCTTGTGCCAATTCGCTCCTCCCTCGCGAAAATTTAATTCCTTTAATTATTACTGAATTTGGTTTCTTCTTGAATTTTATTGGATCACACAAGTGCATGGTTTATTACAAGTTTGCTTTTATTCGTCGGGTTTTTTTTTAAATATGTTGATTGGTTGAAGTTTCTGGATTTTACCAGGAAACATTTTATATTCCCACGCTACGGAAAAAAGAGACATCTACCCTTCACTAAAAGTCTTGCTATAAAGCACGCTTCTGCAATATATGCGGCCTCCTTTTGAAACAGCTAATACCTTGGTTTCTGTGAAAACACCTGTTTCTGTATGCGGTATTTCCTTTTGACGGCAAGTAAAGCTATCAATTGAATGCATATTCCTAGCCGCTTACAGTGTAATGACCTCTGGCGCCTTGGGACTGGCGAGTCTGCCCGAGAGGGTTTGGCAGAGTAATGTTTAACAAATAACCCTCTTCCCAGCTGAAGCTAATGACCTAACTTTTCCTCCGATGGACAGCATTTCCATTCCTTTTACAAAAGCATAACAAAGACATATATGCACTTTCAATCGAGGTATTATAGAAAGATAACATGAATATTGCTTACTAGTCAAAAAGATATATCTATATACATACAATAATACATGTAATATTGGGGTCCTTTTTTTAATTATAATATTAATGCCCTTGATTACCTGAAACAATTATTATTATAATTTCCATCAGAAGCAACTACAATTAAACAGGACATTTTGAGACATTTCCTGCTTCATTTTAATATTGCGCGGAAAACCGACGAATCAGAGTGGAAATATGTTTTTAGTAGAGATATGTCATTCTCAAAGACCACCTGCAGTGAGTTCTACATCAACTGAGTCAAATAACAACTTACGAATATCTTCTGGTCATCTGTAGCAGTACAAGGAAGAAATGGGTATCTGTCGCATAAAGATAAATAATCAAACCAAATATATATGCATATGCATATATATATATATATATATGAAATTAAATCACCCAAATAATCAATTTTCATTATAAATATAAACAAAATAAAAAAGAATATATTTTGAACTAAAACTCAGGACTTATTTTTAAAATACAAAGGGATTATAAAAAAATACATATATTTGACTTTGCAATAAACAGAAACGTGGTGCCACATTAAGCCGGGAGTAAGTGACAAGCCAACAGGCGTAGCTTGTGAATTCTTCCCCCCCCCCCTCCCGAATAAATCCAAAGATATTCACTAAAGTTCCGAAAGGTAATGGAACTTTTTCGAAGAACCGCTCGCTGCTTGTGGGTTTTCTAGCCTGAGGCGAAACACTGTGAAAACACTTTACAAAAAATCGAAACGCTCTGGAATGTTATGGAAGAGCATTAAACTTCTCCATGGTAACGCCCGCTCTGACTTGCCAATTGGTGAGAAACATTCTCAGGGAACGTTTTCCCTATAGCCCAGTTTCGGCAACCTGGAGGTATCGCTTTGGACGAGCGCATATATCAACAGTTTTGAAATAAGAACCAGTTTTGGCCTCTGGCACGTATTCATTCATCCAAAGGCTCCAGTTGTGTTTAACACCACCAATGCAGGGGTTCAAAATTTATCTCTTCAGCAAGTTTTTCTTAAATATTTTGAAGTATTTTAATGAAATTTTATTTATCGCTTAATTTCAGTAGTTGAACGTTGAATTTATCATAAAATAAAATTAACGGTTACGTTTATAAAACTTGCAAAGCCATATCTTCGAGAATTTCACTTATTTGCATTTAAGATGACGTAATTTATGAGCAGCATGTGTCTGATATAGCATACATGAGTTGCACCCTACGCACTTAAATTCAGAAAAATAACAGTTACATCATTTAAACAACAACCTCACCGATCTAGAGAACTAAATGCTTCTTAGTAAAACAGCCACGTCACTCATTGAACTAGGACATCAGTTCTCAAACAGCTAAAGATTTCGGCGATGCTATCTTAAGGGATGTCACGGAGAAAGTGGTATTAATTTGATAAAGTGGTTAATCATTGTGCTGCAACATTATTTAAGCATATAGTGAAGAACTCGGATTGAGCTGTTTGTTTAAGGAATAACAACATTCTTGTAGCTATTTAACTGAGTGTTTATGACGTTCAACTGATAATGATAAGGTTTCTAAGGTTTTGTTTGTTAAAGAGCTTGTGTCTTAATATTTCCTTGCATCTTAGTAGTAGAGGCCATGATACTGGCGTCATGAAGTATAGTTTCAGGAAAAAGTGGCGGAGACTAAGATATAGAGCACATTCGGCATTGTTTATTTAAGATTTGACATCTTTCTTGCGGCAGGTTCACAGCCTTAACAACTTTAAGACGAGGAGGTTTCAGGCATTACTTGTGCGTTTCAAACTCAAGACATGTATACACAGTTCCTCTATTTTAGAGCTAAATGTTTCTGAACTTCTGGATAAGTGTTTAGTTATTACACAGTCCCAATTTAAAACATAAGTTATTGTCTCCAGAATGTTCCATTCAGTCAGCCGGCTGATAAAGGACAGCGTATTAAAAACAGGATATTTAAATATTATACATTATTTCTGTAATTAAATATCAAATATTAAGTCCAATTGTCATTTTCGCATGTACGAGGATAGGTCCATAAGTTTCCGGCCTCACCGATAAGGATTATCACCTTCACAAAACCTTGTCTGGTGTCATACTTTATCTGTAAAGTAAATAATTGCAGCTGTAACTTCCGCTCGACTGTGTTCAGTTCAGATATAGTTTCATAAAGAAGGCTATGTGTATAAGAATATGAAATGTTCAAAATACGGTATTGAGCTGTCATTAAGTTCTTCACTAAAGAAAGACTTACTCCAAATAAAATTAAACAGCGATTGGACGATGTATATGGGGAAGCATCCCCCTCATATTCTACCGTAAAAGAATAGGCCATTTTTTTTCAAATGGTTTGAGAAAGCATTGAAGACGAAGAACGTGCAGGTCGACCCTTGGAGTGCTCACTCCTGAAAACATCGTTTTTGTGGAAGTAGAAAGTAGGGAAGACCGGCGGCTCAAAGTTACAGAAATAGCAGCAATGTTGGGCCTTTCTAAAGCGACAGTTCTTCGAATTATTCATAAACATTTAAACATGAATAAGGTTAGTGCAAGAAGGGTGCCTAGACTTCCTTCCTCAGTTCAAAAGTGGCGAGTATGTTGTCAGGCATTTTTGGAGCTCTGCCGTGGTAACGAGAAAGAAGTTCTGCAAACCATTGTTACAGGAGATGAAACTATGATTCTCTACTATGATCCCTTATCCAAAAGAGAATCAATGGAGTGGCGTAAACCTGGCGGATCACCGCCTCTAAAGGCCAAGGTCACTCAGGCAATGAAGAAGGCCATAGCCACAATCTTTTGGGACTGCGAAGGAATTCTCTTTATCGACTTCAAGGAGAGGAACATCACAGTAAATGGGGAGTACTAAGCTGGCCTTCCGCACAGACTACGTGCTTCCATCAAAGAGAAAAGGCAGCTGAGTGGTGATGTGCGCGATAACTTCTTCACGATAACGCGCAAGTGCACACAGCTTTAGTTACAAAGGAAGCTATGAAGAAAAGTCGTTTCAAGGAGATTGACCAACCAGCATACAGTATCTACCTCCCAGTGACTATTTCCTCTTCTCAAAACTAAACAAGGACCTTGAGGAAAGAAATGTAAGTGTGACGAAGAAGTGATGGATGGTGTTTATGCCCATTTTTAAACATAATTTCCGACTATTTGGGGGAGGGGATTGAAATGTTAATTCAAATATGTGAGAAGTGTTTTGCAATAAAGGGCAATTACATTGAAAAATGAAATATAGTTTTTGCCTTTATCATTCCTAGAACATGGTCAGGCCGGAAACTTATGAACCTACCTATATTGAATCGTATATACTGTTGTTTACTTTATAGAACATGTACATATATTCTGTTATTTGAAAGAAATCTGATAAATAAATTGAATTGAACCAATTCTGAAAATTCACCTTTCTAACATTATTTATACAGTGAAGTTATTTGAGTTGTGGGCCGCCTGAGCACGGCAACTTACTGGAGAAGGGCAGCCGACACAATCGGATAAAGGGAGATAAGGATCGCCGCATTTAAAGTTAATATTTTTATTGTAGTATATATATCTATACTGAAAACATAAAATGAAGATGAATTTAAAAATAGATAATAATAATAATAATAATAATAATAATAGTAATAATAATAATAATAATAATAATAATAAGCACTATCCTGTGCTATAAGAATGTTGAAATGATGACCCTCAGCGGCAATACATTGCTGGCATCTGTGTGTGAAATTCTAACTTTCCTTCCTTAAGAACACGGGGTTCGGAACATGTTTCTTAGCGTTGGCAGATCCTGTTTCTCGTAATTTTTACCAAGCTGACGAAAAATTTTTCTATCGGGAACACTTTCTTGCGAAACGCCTTACTACTTTTATGAAAAACTCCGCATTCACATATGCATTGTACATAAAAACCAGTTCTTCAAAACTACATTTATGTAGTGGCACAAAATGTACATACGAATGCACAACCACTCGCCGACAAGCCTAACAACAAGCTGCTACTTGAAAATGCATTTTAAGGTCTGGACGATTGGATTCTCCCAGTACGCAGCCGCGCTCTCCGGGTACGCAAATAAAATAATTTCACTGGAATTTTAAATAACTATAAAATATTTTTGGGCTGCGTAATCGGGTTGATTCACCTCTCTTGGTTAATAATAATTGCATGAAGATCCCTTCGGAGCCATTTCGAATGAGAGGTACCCTTGACAATGTTCCTGGTTGTTTTGGATCTGCAGGGTGTGTTAATGAAGGACTCCGCCCTTTCCTATGCAAACTACTTGAAGCAGCTTGCGGCACCTGTAAAAGTGGACACTGCAAGCACTCTCAACTTGGCAGGTGCTGTCCGTCACTATCATAATAGTTCAAGAGGGTGAACTATGCATGAGAGTCCTGCTACATTATTGGAACGTTAGTACTGGTGAAATCTATTGCTGCAGTTTGATACAATTCGCTTTGCATCTCGCACCAACTGCCACGGTTTTGTAAATAACGAATAAGAGTTCGTACAGTTTTTTTATGAAAGCATACAGAACCAGCATGCGAAAGCCTCCCGGCTTTAAATTCTTGTAAGCAATATGCTTGGAAAAACCATTTGAAACGTTCTTTAGACCTCTAGGCATTTATTCCTATAATCAAAAAATTGATATTGATTTTTAATTAAAGCTGATCTAGGGGTTATATTTTTCAGACAGCATGACGTATAGGCAGAAACTATGTCCTGTTCAGAAAACTTCGGAGCATTAGCTGACGCTGGATTCTTCAGTTAAAGTTGTCATAAGCAATAAATGTTTTTTTTTTTTTTTTTCGATCCTGTTCTCCGATGGCTGAGCGGATAAATTTCGTGTCTAGCAACAATAAGATCTACACAGTTTAGAACCCTCGTTATGCCTGAATATTTTAAAATATTTTGCAAGTAAAAGTGATAATTAATGTACGCAATAATTTACCTTTTAATGCACAAGACACGTTTGAGCTTTAGGTCATTCACGCTCAAACAAAAAACGGATATTAATGATCCTCGTTTTAAAATAAGTACCACATTAGAAATATCCCAAAGTGAAACACGAAAAAGAAAACATAAATTGCATTTATTTCATTTTTTTTAAAAAAATATTAATTTCCTAATTATTATGAAAAACCAAGATTACACTTTTTCTTTTATGTGAGTATATATGTCTGAAAATTTAAATAATTCTGTGTAACATGTTATTGTGTGCATACTAAAAGTTATTTGTGTAAATCCCTGGTAATTGTAACATGAGTGAATGTTTAGTGCATGAGCGGAATTAAACGCAATAATTTTCAGGAGTGTTCAGAATGTGTTGCGTACAAGTTTTATGACATTTTAGCATTGAAATGTTTTTAAAATGTATTTTAAAGTATTTTTAAAAAGTATTAAAAGTATTGAAATGGGATGCTATGATGTATTATATATGGGTATCATTCCAGAATAAATTTCAAAGGAAATGAGGTAACTTAGAGTTTTTAATTTCTCAAAAATCCCAAACTGAATACTAAAGGCATTGTAATAATTTCAGTACAGAAACATGTTAGTTCAACTAATGAAAAAACCTTTTATGCGTATATTTCAGACTAGGAAATATTTAATATAACGCTTATTGATTATGAGTATGGTATTTTAAAATTGATATTGCTAGATTTGTTTATTTTTTCCAGTCAAAGATTGGTAGCCTTCAACGCTCTGGCAGGTGTATTCTAGTGTTAAATATTTGGTTGAAGGGAAAGAAAATATTGACATTTCATCTTCAGTACAGTTTTAGATTTCTTGAAAAGGCGTTCAGTGGCATATAAAGCGAAAAGTGCTCTCTTGATCGAGTAAATACTTGGGATAGGTATTTACTAATGAAGGTAGTTTTGTTTTTTGGAATTTTTAGGGCTTTTAAGCGCCACGAACTTCATGATTTGTGTTTTGTTGATGTTGAGACTGAGAGCCGTATTTTGGCGTTTCATTTGCTTAATAAAAATATTCTCGGGTTTGAATGTTGGTATGCTTGTTAGGGCGACGATTTTAGCTTTTTCTTGCATGATTTTAAGTTTAATGCACTTAATTGTTTTAATAGTATACAGTGTTATTTTACAATATAATCCTTGCTTTTGTTAATTTGGTTATCAGAATCCCATTCATATTGGCGCGTGAAATGGCCTACAAATTTTGCTCAGAGGCCTCTTCTTTCAGTCTTGAGGTTCTTTATCGTGCCGTAAATGTACGACACGGGACCCACGGCTTTACTTCCCTTCCGAACGAAGCCATACTCAGGATTTTTAATATTTTTAGTTGATTTAAAATCAACTATTAAAAACAATTGAGTGTATTTTAAACTGAAGTAAAAGAAACACTGAAAGGGGGAGAAAAGAGCTGCATTAGTTATTGAACGTCTTGGTACTAATTCCCGATATAGACTTAATAACAAAAATTGGCATACTCTTATTGCTAAAATGTTGTTATCTACAATGCGAGTCTCTTTAGTGAAAAGTGCAGTGTTTTCTTGCACATATCCTAAAATGAAGACAGGAGTACGTAGCTTTAGGCCTTTAGGTTCTCCCGACTGTCAGATTTATTTAGTATCTCTCAGAAGTCCACACGAGGAACAAGAAACAGCACTTACTGAGATGGAGTAGCACATTACCAGCGAGCGTTATGTTATGTAAATAATTCAAACAGGACATCACAAGTCATATCGGAGTCTCTCAGAAGCTCTCAGCATGGACTTAGCAAACTGCCTTGTTATTTCAAAGTGCATTGTGCTCACAAAACAGATCATGCTGCCTTCTCAATTTTCTTAAATCAAGGGATTATAGCGAACATTAACAGACGTTCAAATGCCTTGTAAAGAGGCTGAATATTGCTGACATTCTGCTGACTTGTCTCCCAAGTTTCCTGGTGATTTTTGTAACTAACGTCCGGTACTTTACTATCTCAATGGGGTACGTATAGCCCCACTTAAATCTTTAGTTCAAACTTCTTCTTTGTTGCCTTTATACCGACGGATTCTTCGTCCACGTACAGTTGGCAGCAGTTGACTGCGTTCCGTGAGAGATTCTCTCAGGTCCACAGGAATACATGAAAATATACATTGGTATGACCGGAAGATGCATTAAAATTCGCTCTTAGAATACAATCAGTCAGATTAATGAACTTGACACACAAAAGTATCCTTTGAATTACATGAAAAAATCGAAAGTAATTACAAGGATATTTTAATCTGAATAGAAGAAATATCTTACAAACAGAGCAGCATCAGGCAATATAAACAAAGACAAAATTTTTCACAACTCTACTAACACTCCTGTGCTTTCCCCACATCTTCCTCTCCAAACACTTTCAATCCACTGCTAATGCCGATCGCAGCGTCAGCAAAAGCTCTGATATTTTATTTAATTTAAACTATCGACTAAAACAGTCTGGTGATGATAAATTTCAGTAGTGATGCTCTTACCATCAAATTATACCTACACATCCTCTCCCTTTGTAGATATTCACCAACACATTGGGATAAATAGATAGATATATAATATGTATTACCCTCTTCCTAGTAGTGGAAAAATGACTTAAACCCACTGAATGGTTCCTGTTCATTTGTTTGATTTGTTTCAATTAATGAAATTATAGCTTAAAATTGTCCTTTCAGAGACTCGGTGTAATAAAATATGATTGTATCAAGGCAAATCAACACATTTTTGTTGCAATGAAACAATAAACCAGTTCGCAAATGTTAAAGGTACCTCATGTGCACTTTTGCTGGAAAGGTTGCTCTTAATTTCAGTACTTCTAACATCTCCTCCAGGGACAATTAGCACTCCCTTGCAACAAACTTCTGTAGGGAATTGAATTACCGTTCGCTAAGAAGAGATAATGTGGCGATTTTAAAAACTGTGTGAAATATTGTACATAGTTCGATGAAGCTAAAAGTGGTTTGAACAGCACGATAAAAACAATTTTCCATACATTTTTTTCTCAGATAGACAATATCAATAATTCAACTTCTCTTTTTATTTTTGCATATAGTTTTACTATTAAAAATAGTTTTAAAATAATCTTGTGATATTTTCTCAGCTTTATCATTGAATATCATTTGTGTGTATGGGTCGCTTCATAAACGATGCTGCCGAACATGCAAGGCAATGGTACATTTTCTGTTCAAAATTGCTAAAGGCATTCACCAAATATTGCCCTATGGCGTTAAACACCAGGAAATTAGACGCAGTTTTTTCTTGAACTAAGTTTAGATTTAGAATGGTATCTATCACCCTGACAGCTAATAATATTTCCAACATATATGGATTCACTACTACGTCTTTTTCCTTATTAAATTCAATTTCTCTATTCTGGGACTTCCAGGCTTGCTATATACATTCTAATTATTGATAAGATTTCCTTTTAATTGGAGCCTAATTATTTGCTAGTCAACAATAATATTTTGCACGAGCATCGGAATATATTCAAAAGTTTTGGTATTTCTAAATTATGTATTCTTTTACATCCAATATTGAAGTAACAATTTTTTTCTCGATAACGCTCAAAAATGCTGAAGAGCTACCAATTTTAGGCTCATTAGCCCTGAATATTTCCGTGAAATTTGACCGGAACATACTCTCGAAAGACTAGGGTACGAAAGGACAGGAGTACCGGCGGCACTGTCTAGCTCAGGTGTATCGTGAACAGAATATTGTCTGCATCATTTGCTTAAAGAGTATACACACCGTGATTATAACTATGTGATTATAACCGCTACTATTAGAAGGAACGGCTTAAAGAAGTTCTGTTTGAAATACTGCGGAATGGCACCATAAGCAAAAATCAGAATGTCGCTCTTTCACTTGTCATTTGTTTTATTGTCGGATCGAATGAAATTGTGTGTATGTTTACAGTTTAACGTCTACAGGTATTTAGTGAGTTAATGGCTATTTGAACAAATAATGGCAGATTGGGCCACTTGGAAATCAAGTTAATGTCCTGTGCAAGTGGTTACTGAGGTCCCATAATTTGAGCGTTTGCTACTTCACGTTGTCTTGAATACCTACAAGAGATTTGATTTCGTATCACAGCTGCCATCCACTCCGTCCCAGCTGATACATCCACGGGTCGTTAAGGCGCGTACTCGTGAACGGGAGGTCTGGGGTTCGAATCCCACCAGGATCGCCCTCCCTTACTGAGGTTTTTTTTTTTTTTTTTCTTCTTCAAGTTTTCCTCGGTCCTCATAAATGGCAACTGCCAGGGAGGTACCCTAAACTTAGGCCTGAAACGCTTCCTTCCTTAAAAAAATTATTTCCCAGTATATCATTTCATCTCATGTTTCACCGTCTGTCATGTCCCAGTAGTAAACACTAATCAAATAAAATATTCCAGCAGGTGAATTGGGGCGTGTACATATTCCTTGTAGGCTCAAAGTTTGCAGCGTGACATTGAGGTAGACTTTAGGGAAACCTCCCCAGCTCCCAATAAAATATATAGCTTTACTTCATCCTGTATTGTTCCCAGTTCTTGGTTGTAAAATAAAATTAATCTAGAGCGCAGGATGAAAACTTTCCAGCTTTTCACTATGTTTGAATGTTGAATACATATTTTATTCAGTTATTGAAAATCACCTTTCACAACAAGTCGGTCCTGGTTGTGTAGTGGTGACCATACTTGCCTTCTAAACCCAAGATCGCGGGTTCAAACCTGGTCAGGATAGATGGATTTTTTCGGGCGTAAAAATCCTAAGTATGGCTTCTTTTGGAAGGCAAGTAAAGCCGTGGGTCCCATGTCGTACATTTTCGACACGAAAAAGAACCTCCAGCCTGAAAGAAGAGGTCTCTGAGCAAAATTTGTCCACCGTTTCATGACCTGAATTGAATGGGACGCTGATGACCTGAGATGTTAAAGAGCGTCCGTAAATAAAATAAATAAACAATAATCACAATAAGCATATGAACTTGGGAATAATTGAAGTAAATATCTAACTGTATTTGTTGCAGCAAGTGCGTCATATGCCTGCTGCATACAACGCAACTGGTCTACTGGGCTCTCCGACGATTCATGACTGCACCTAAGTGGACTGTCAATTCGCCGAATATCCTCTTTAGAACAATGACAGGCATGAGAGACCTATTCATGATAAAATAAAATATTGCGTTTTTGTGTGTTCTGTCGTGTCATTGGTCAAATCTTCTTCCATAAAACGGCGAATAGCGTAACATACATGGAAAATGTTCGGGAGTATCCGAATATGTCCGACGTCGAGGGCCGCATTTTCAGAAGGGTGGTGACAACTGTCACACTTCCATTGCCGAAATTATCTGCTTTTCTAGTTTTATTTGCTCTAAATAGTATCTTGCAAACTTATTACGCATTGCTTTTATTTAGCTGAATCTCTTCTTTTAAAGTTTGCATCGTCAATTATATGACGACAATAACACTCTTTGTTTTCTTGACTTCCACTATAAAAATGAGGAACAACCCTGCTTATGCCACCGAATAAAAAGAAAACTCTTCCCCAGATTTTCCAACGCATAAAGTGCGCCTATTTATTTCCTGAAGTTGGCCACAATACAGGAAAATATTTTTCACGAACCGAGCGATATCGCTGCAGCCTTTTATTTTTCTTCTGGTTTTCACCACTACATTCAATAACTTTTACTTTCTTTTCAAGCACTCCCATCCATTATATATATCCTACTGGTTAAATAAAATTAGAGATTAAAAGTACGTCTTTTCTGCAACTTTTCCAATAAACTGAAGACGTTTAGCAAGACAGAGAACAACGTTATCTTTTTGAACTGTAATATTCAAGAAGTAGCCTACAGGCTTACGCTCCCCAATGTTCGTCGTCAACTTGATTGCTTCAAAATGCAAGATTTTTGTTAATATTAAAACCTTCATTTGGCATAAGGAAACCACTGGAAAAAAATTGTAACTTTCAAGAAACTGATTTTGTTGCTTATTCAAAGTTGTCCTGCATGTAAGCTCTGTTCAAAAAGCAATAGTGCCCAAAACAAAGATGAAATTATATTTCAGAGGAAAATATGATAATAAATGTATACGAGTATTTTATCAAAATTTTGTTTATTTTATCTTTGTTATGTAAATTACAAATCAACAGTTGTGATGTTTGTGACGATATAAAGAATTCGTAAGCTAATGCTGTTAATCTTCTACTTAAATATCTTAGTTACAAAAGTCAGTACTTTAATTACTTATGTGTTACATTTGCAAAGAGCATTTGAGCTTTAGGGCTGCAAATTTCGTGTTTAATGACATTAATAAACGAAAGTGATTAGTTCTATTTCTTGAACTCCTCGTCGTAAATATTTGCTCTAATTTCTTTATTTGCAGTTGTATTTTACTTGGATCAGCAGCACCAAAGAACTTTTTCACTCATTGTTAACAGACAACAAGCAACTGCTGATAAAGTAATTATTTCACTGCAGCCTAGAGTTGGAATGTTTTTCTCTGTAGTGATGAAGGTAAAATGGCCTTCGTGGGCACAATTTTTTTTTTTACATCGTACTTTGTATGAATATAACTTTTCTTACATTCTGTTTGTGTGAAATTGACTTCAGTAAATATAAATATGCTACAACATGGGTGCATATTTCATTAAAACAACTTACTTAAAACGCACATTTCATATGATTTTCAAATGATTTGCAGCATGCGTGAAATAAATCGAAAGATTTCATTCTGGTCCAGGGAAAAGCAAATGGTGGTGGTGGTGGTGGTGGTAGATATCTATTTGGCTTTACACACAAAACTTGTCGGTTTTTTCCTCGGCTACAAAGCGGAGCACCTGCACCAACTGCGCTTCCTAAAACGTGTACACAACCTCACTTTATAGAAGATGCTGAAATTACCACCCTCTCTCGGCTAAACAGACATTATATCCGGAAACTATAATGTAATGTTTCTGATATCCTTTGTAATGGTTTCCCGACCGAAATCTTAACTTGTGCTTATTTCAGGAGTGATGTTGTACACGTATATTCAAGATTAGAGCCAATTTCTTGTACTTTTGTTCATATTTTGGTTCCGTCCTGAACCAGTAGATGTAATGCTGTGCCCAATATCGCAAATTGCAGTTTTAGAAGACAATTGATCAGGAAATTGCCGAACTGACTATTATTTAAAAGTATGAGTACACTCACAAATTTAGTCAACAAATGAATAAATCCTGTCCCGATACCGAGAGAAGCAAGTTCGCAAACATAATAAATATTGAAGTATGTGCGGTAAACACGCGTGGACGGATAACTAAAGCACCATATTACTATTACAATGTTGCTTGTCTGATTCATTTATGAGAGTTTTGTGGTTATTGTTAATTTTTATTTCGTAAAAGTTTAACTTAAAATATACTTTTAATGCTAAATCCGCGAATTATAATAAAAAGAATGCTATTTAGCTATTTTTCCTCCATGTACCACGCGTGTCTCGAGTAATTGGAGAGCGACATTCTGCAGTTAATGGCGGCAAGCGTGCTGGAGGAAATCAACAGGATGTGGCCAAGGAAATATTCCTCAACACCTTTGTGATTATTCACAAAATTCAACAGTAAACATTCACTATAATTTGCTGAATAGAAAAACTGTACATAAGTTAATGTAAAAACAAGTTTGCATTATGAATGATAAAGAACAGTGGAAAGCAGCAAATTAATTTAGAAAACATACAACAGCAACAATGTACTGAATCGTTTACAACATTGTAAAATGTAAAGTTCAAATCTTTAAAGCTCAATAATGAGATGTTTGGCACATTCAACAGGCTAAAAAGTTCAATTTTAAGAGAAATAAATTTTCATAATTATCACACATTAACAATTTGACCTAGCAGATTAAATTACTTGGCAGAAATCTTATAAAACATATCTAGAGGCAGACTAGTAATTTAAAAATAAAAACGTTTCCTAAAAGATTATGCCCGGTTCACTAGGTGAACACAGGGAAGAAGCCTGCAGCTGAACTTTTTGAATTACAAACTTTCTCTAAGTTGGGTTGCTCTTGTAGGGAGAGAAGGGCAGTATGTGTGACTGTTTCAAGTGTTTGAGTGCGTTCTTGTTAATGTTGTTTTCTTTTGTTGGCATTAACTTCAGAAATGAGGTTTTACAAGAGTTTAAACGATCTTGGGACCCCATGATATGCAATAATAAATATTTATACTGCTTTACTGCTACGTGTGCATGGCCTGATCGCAGCTTGTTGTCATTGGTAGCAAAGCATACCATGTTGTAGAGATGAGAAACGGAATAAGAAAGCGCGCATATCACACAATGTTTGCAATTAAATTATACATTTTAACCGCTGTTTTTTTATTTAAAAGAGAGATGAAATAATATGTATAGAGTTAAAAGAATTATTTCGATAATTTGTTTCAGAATAATTATAGAGATAATAATCAATGAAATAGAATGCAGTGAGGGAAACAAATGCTGAAATTCATTTTTATATAATTAATGTTACTAGAAAAATAAAAATAATTGGTGGCTGTACAAGAAATATTTAACATACTGTTCTAATGACGGTGAAATGTGAAATCTTTCAATACGAATTGATATGCACGTTTAAGCAAGGTTGGGTTGCAGAGTTTTGTCTTCCGAATTACTAACATAAGCATGAACTGTAACAAACAACACAAATTGTCCGTTTTTAATTAAATTTTCTTTTGGCTTTAACCTTGCAATTTTTGTAGTATATATTCAAGAAAGTTCATAAAGATTAAGAAGAGCGGAAAATGTCGGAAAGTATGCGGTCGAGAAGATATGCCTTTCAAACTTTACGTATTGCACTTCTCGTACATTGCATACCACTTCTTTCAAAATGGGGAAAAACTATACAAATTTATAACCTACAAGACAGTAGTGAGTCATTAAATTACAGGGTTATAAAGTATTAACTAAAACAATACAAACAATTGCAGAAACTCAATCGTGCAACAAAATTACTTTAGAAAGGGAGGCCATGTATAGATGCTGTGTTTACTTTATTACAGATTATACAGAAAAGAATTTAAAAGTACATTTTAATTATTAATTTGAAAATACGTTTGATAAAATACACCGAGAACTTTTATAGATTGTCATAGAAAATAAAAATTTGGCTAAATAATAATATAATAGTAAAAAGTTTATATTTTAGTACAATTTTGTGTTTAGAATCATCACGTAAATGGAAACAACTTCTTTAATAAAAATCAGGGAGTGTGATATGGGTTACCCATACTTTTTAATTTTTATATTGACTTAATCCAGCTAATTTACTGTAAAAATATTAGAAATGCACAAATCTAGTGAAGGTTTTAGATTAATTATAACGTTTGCTGACGATATTGTAATATTATCTGAAGATAAAAATGATCTCCAAGAAAAATATAAGAACTTTAGGTAGTAATGAAAACATAATTGTCAAATATCTATTGAGAAGTTGTGACATTTAGCAGAAAACTCCCATAAGATTTAAAATAACCATTGAAAGTACATCCATTGATAAGGTGTCATTTCTCCATGGTTTAAGTTACAGAAAAGTCAATGATACCGTGTCGTCTATGAAAAGTAGCGCTAGTTATAAGTATGAACTTGTTTTAATGAGAATGTCTACCTCACTTGTAACTGAAGTAAAGACATCTACAGTTATCTGAATTGCAAATTTGCTGAAGCCTATACTCTGGTTAATGAATCCAAGAGTCTTGGCTACCATAGGCGACATTTGGAGATAGTGAGTAAATAGAAATAACAAGATCAAATTGTGGTATTGGAGAAAACTGCAGAAAAAGGTTCTGTGTAAGCAGGTACACAGTCACGGCTTTTTGTTATGTTGCAAAGATCATCGCCAAAGCAGCAATGGCTCATGCTAAAGCGAGAGGCTGATTTTTCATGCTTGTTTTGCTGTCTGTAAATGAGTATTTGGCGAGTCGGTGTCTTGGGAAATCAACAAAGTAACTTGCAAACAACGCAATGAAACGAAGAATTTGTCATGTGACTGATGGCATAAAACATACCCTCGTTTGCAGGATTCTCAGTTGCAAACCTCTTTTCACTGCGAAATGACTGATGCTGCAAAAAGTCTAATACGTTGTCTTCATTGCAGAGGAGAAATGATCGATCGTGTTATGTAAAGCGTAAACATGGTACTTTCGATCGGAAGGGAAGTCTGACGACTTGAATAAAATACCTCTGCTGTATCAATTGAGACAGGAGGATTAAAAGTACTTCATTATGAAATATCATTCGTTGAATGCCAGACATTTAAATAGTTGAAAAGAGAGAGTCAAACTTGTAACATCGGGTTACGGCCGGATATCGAACCACTCTGCAGCCTTCCGTACTGACACTCTAACTAACTAAGCTACCTAACACGGAACCATGAGCCCTATTTATCTGATTCTGTATATATCGGATATCTAAGAGACAGTTCGTAAGGGCACGAGTGCTTATGACCCAGGTTCTAGTTTAACCACCAACTATATATAGATATACTTCTATCACATAGCCCTGTGTAGGACTCAAGTTGGAAAAGACAAATTCGGATCACGCCAGGAATTTTAACAGGGATGTTGATCCCTATCTCCCAAAAAATTGGGTTACTACCATCAGCGTGCGAGTTGGTCTTGGTGGTCTAGTGATAGCCATAGTTGCCTCGTAGACCCACGATTGCGGGTTCCATCTCGACCAAGGCCATGAAATATTTTTGGACGTAAAAATCCTGAGTATGGTTTTCTTAGGAAGGGAAGTAAAGTCATGGGTCTGTGTCGTACATTTACGGCACGATAAAGAACCTCAAGCCTGAAAGAAGAGACCTCTGAGCAAAATTTATCTGCCTTTTCATGCCCTGAATTGAATGGGACGCTGGTTACCTGAGATGTTAAAGAGCGTCCGTAAATAAATCAGCGAGCTAAATCATGCTCTGAGGGGGGGTATTGTGGTTGATACTTTTCAGAGGACCCCCAGTGACATATTATTGTGCAAATTTAGTTCAAAGAGTACAAAGTAGAGTGAAGAAGACATTTTGAGGGCAGTTACAAGGCATGCTTCAGGTCACAAGACATGTTTAGCGGGAACGCCCTGCTTACTCTCCAGCATCTTCAGGCAGTCCCTAAAACTGAAAGAAATGTTCATCAGATTATGAAGTGGCTTGCAGAGGTAGGAGCACCCACCTCTGGGAAATGGCATCAGTCTTCAAGAAGAGCACCGCCACAGGTGGCCGAGGTCGTTAAGGCGCGGACTCCTGAGCGGGAGGTCTGGGGTTCGAATCCCACCAGGATCGTCCTCCTTGACTGAGGTTTTTTCCAGGTTTTCCTCAGTCCTCATAAATGGCAAATGCCGGGGAGGTACCCTAAACTTAGGCCTGGAACGTTTCCTTCCTTAAAAAAACATCCTTTCCCAATATATCATTTCATTTCATTTCATTTCATGTATCATCAGTGCCATCGCCTGTGGTGCCTCAGTACCAAAAACGGCGTTAAACACATTCATTCGTTCAAGAAGAGTGTGTTGAAACATTACGTAAAATACAAAATTGATACCGAATAGATTTGGGTTTGGATATAGCACGGGGACCAGTCTGTATATCGTGGCTAAAAAATGAAGCATTGATAAAAAGTGAACTTTTACTTTTCAATAAGTCCATGCAAAAGTACACATTTATTGCAGCGGTTTCCAAATCGACTTATGCGACTTATTCAGCTCTGCAAAATATGCATTTATTTCGGCGACAACCTATTTACGAAAAAGGATGTCACACCTTAATTCTAATAGTTTTGTTCTCGTGAGAGGCGTTTAGGGTACCTCCCCGGCATTTGCCATTTATGAGGACAGAGGAAAACCTGGAAAAAACCTCCGTCTGGGAGGACGGTCCTGGCGGTATTCGAACCCAGACCTCGCGCTCACGAGTCCGTGCCTTAACAACCTCGGCCACCCGTGGCGGTAGAGATTGGCCTGGCAACAGCGCTATTGTGGTCTTGTGTAGGTATGTGGAACACAATGGAATAATTGCTGATTGAGAGCATTAATCGGATTGGGTATCAGGATGGCAAAAGTGTGACTGTTGAAATATCAGAAATATAAAGCCAATGGAGTTCCACAAACTATATCTTCATTTAATTTAAGGTTTATTCATATTTTAACTGCAGTACATGGAAATGAAAAACTTATGGTCTTCAAACCAGTAAACTGAGTCGTTATTAAAAACTCGTAATTCAATTGGTTGATTACATACATTGATGATAGGAAATAAAGAATATTCTGATAATTATTAATGTGGAATTTCAAACTAGGCAAGTTTAAAATGAAAGTCTAATTCATGGTCCATGATTCCTCTTAATATATAGAGCTATTTTTGTTGATGACACAGTTTAATAGTTTCTAATAATAACTCGATACTCTTGTGGGAAAAGTAACCATATCACATCGTACTAGATCAACACATTGATGCCAAATTTCTAAGTTTTCTAGTTGTCAAGATTTTTGCAAAACTAAACTGCATATTAGGACTAGAACTGTCATCGGTTTAATTTTTTAAGTTTGTTGTAGTTTTCTCAAAAATGTATTTTTCAAAATGCTCTACACTTTCATGACAATTGCAAAGACATTCTTCCACTGTTCTTATTTAGGTCAACAATTTGAATCCCATTCTTTACCTTATGTTAAATAGAACAAATATTTTTGATGGAGAAAGAGGTGTTTACAAAGTAAAATTTCTGTACACATTTTAACTATTGGATTTGGTTTATAGTTTAGTTCTTATCTTGATGTATTAGTAATTATTCGCAAAACTTCAAAATCTTGGTAATGTTCGATGAACCTTTTTGATGTAAGTCTAACAAATAATACTTTATTAATTTTGACAATTTTCAAAAATATTGGTATACATGTTTTAAATTCAGAACACGTTTTTAAACAGTGACACAAAATTTAAATTTTAAAGTAATTATACAAACAGAGAATGAAAGGGTGAAAAATATATTTTAAGTGTAAAGGGGGTATGCACCCTCAGAAAGAAAGACATCTAACTATATCGCTTCTATTGTTTTTTGCAGCTTGTACGTAACAAAGTGCAGTTCCACTAAGACTGAACCCTTAACATTCTGCCACCTAGCGTGCAGATCACGGCGTTAATTTTAACGGTACTAGTGAACCGTATTTAGTGAATTATCCAGAGCAAATTTTCTTTAATCACGCAGTGAGGGGGGGGGGCGGGGAGTTCTTCGCCCAAAAGGAACTGAAACCGCGATCCATCTCCTCCAACTAACAGAGCGGGCAAATAATTAGTGTGCGAGTTTCGCTCAGATTTTCTCGTCACGCTCACCCCAGAGGCATTCCTTTTCTTTGAGAGAATCTTCCCACTCCCCACCACCCCGCATGCATATTCATGACGACTTATCTGAAGTCCCCCCTCGTGGCAGAAGCCGCGATGCCCTGGAGTTTGTTACTCACTTACACCTCATAACAAGAGCTCTTGTAAATCGCTCATGGTAAAAGGAAAACTTGAAGAGCAAATATTCTAGGACAACGTCACTAAATTGCTGTTATATCTCCATCACATATCATTATACACGGTTGTTTCCGTGTAAGGAACGAAACGTATTTCCTGCAGAATATTCCCTGAGTGCCCTTGTCTATTTCTCATTACCTTGTAGATTTACTCGACTTTATTTAATAGTTTAGTTGAAATTGTCAATAATAATTGTAAAACAAGTTAGGATCAACTTGCAGCTGAAGTAATCAGAGTATAGTTTATTGAATTTTAAAAGAAAATATTGTACAAGTAGAACTACGCTACATATTTAAGTCAAATCCACATCATAAAATATTATACCACTAATTATCAATGGTAAATGCTTAACTTTTAGTGGAGTATGAATAATTTTGTTCAAATATCAATACATATTAAAGAATAACCTGAACACAGAGTGGAACTGGGTAGTCTTTCACCCTGTCAGCAATAGTAACGTGAACGGATTTCTCCCTGGTGTCCGGTAGTCATTTGTTTACTGTTTTTCACCAGAGTTACATTTCTTGCATTTTGACCATGAAAATGTATGGATGTGAGCTAGAGGGCTAGGATATAGGCCTGCCGCTATTGCTAGCTGTAGCAAGACTTCATCACCGTCCATTGGATGAATCTGCAGGAAGTGCGAGGAATTTTGAGACCGTCTCCAGGAAGACGGTGCCATGAGATTATCGCCTAAAATACATGCAGCTTGCACCGATGTTCAGCACATCATGTTCTGACGGTTTACGCCGTCAGTGTTGGTGAAGGTACTTTCATCCGACTAAAGTACTTGGCGGATAACATCCGGCTATGTTTGGAGACAGGACAACATCGCATTGAAATAGGTGATCCTTGCTTGAAATTAATTTGTACTAACGCTTGAACCAACTGAACCATTTATGGTTGCCACTTCTATCTTTGGAGTATATGATGAAAGGAATTCGTGACCGATGCTCGCGTGAGGATTTTCGCGGTATAAAACCAAAACATCTTCCTGACGCCCATCAACAATTGGTCTAACGGTGCACGGAATAGCATTTGAGCTCCGTGTATTAAAATAAATTTTAACACACTCTAATCAATAATAACTTCTAAATCTATAAATTCTTAATTAACAATTGTCTGCAGTCGCACAATAGTGCGAGAGCAAATTATGTCCAGATACCAACACGTTCTTATTAAAATGGGCAGAAGCCCCATCATGCTGGAACCACCCTTTGAGGTCGTATTTCTAGAGGAATGTCTTCCAGTAATACCAACAGGTCCGCTGGCCCTAAGGTCAGAGGGCGTTCCTCCAGGACTTGCTAAACACTGCTGCTGCTTGTATTCATGAAACGCGAGATTGTTGAAGGAAGAGCGTGCAGCAGCCTGTCGGGTTTGATTTGACAGGAGAAATATTGTTATAAAAACTTTTCTCTTATTATCCGGTTTACGAAGTGACAGGGACCCAGTCTCTAGTATACAATCCGTTATCTAGCTGGTCTACAGCTCTACGTACTAAGTAGTAAAATGGGAAACTAGTTCACCTTGCTCTCCGTCGAACTTGTTTCGTCCACAATTAAGACCTCGGTGCGCATTCACTGTCACTAGCCAGCTAGCACTGCATGCCGTGTGTTAATTGTTTTATTGGGATTGTAGTAGCGCTTCTTGTTATTTTTGGTCATTTGTCATTGTTGATTTTCATGTTTTTGAACATGAAAAATGGGTATAAACATGTAGCATTATTCAGTACATATATTTTCATGTCACAAAGTAATTTGTCTCTCTGATTGAACAATTAAGACTAAATGTGTTTTCAGCAGGACCGAAATGTAATAAATTGAAATTATGGGAACTATAAGAAAATTAAAAACTAAACAAAAAATATAAGTGAGATAAGGGGCTCCTTACAAAATCCTTTCCCAATTTATCATTTCATCTCATGTTTCATCAGTGTCCACCGCCTGTGGTGCCTCAGCAGTAAAAAATGGGTGTTAAACACTACTAAAAATAATATACTCTTGAGATTTTTTATTCATAATTTATTTTATTATGGAATATTCAATTACTATTAGTATTATTAACATTAGAGTGTTACATGAATCAAAGATCCATGTTAGTGGACCTCATACATGTTAGCAATACCACAAAGCCAGTTTTAAATGAAAACTGAAATAGAAGCAATCAATAGGTTTGGCTATCGTTTATTCCAACAAATTGGATGGGTACACAGTTATTCCAAATGAATGGAACAACTTTATGCATACATTATAGAAACACGTATAGGATAGGAAAACTTTACATCAATATGTTATTTTTATATGTATTCTTATATATATGCTATTATCTTGAAACCATAGATGCTATGACATGCAATATGTGGCAAGAATTTTACTACCTAGACACATGGTGGCACATAATTGTCACTTGAACAATTGTTAATATTTGTAATGTAATACAATAACTTTCTTATATATAGCTTTCTTTATATATATATATAAGAAAGCTTACTTACATTACAAATAATACTCATAATACTCATTCATCTATTAAGAAAAATATTCACCAGAGCTTGTGAACATAACTACAGTCACTATTTATCAGGCGGTTCCTTCCGTGTTTATAACCAGGAGCTGATCTGCTTAATGATCTACATCTTGGTTCATAAAGGCTTATTTTTTTTCTAGAATAATTATATTTTTACAACGTTTTCTTTGCTTTTTTCACGGATGAATAAAAGCTACTATAATAATTCCATTTCAGATTGAATTTCAACTTCTTTTACCCGCAGTTGTTGCTGAGCATATCAACCGAACTACCGAAATAATGCCAAAAAGGCACGAGATGGTTGGAAACTTGTGTTGCATGTTTCATGAATAATTTTAATTTAAATTTCATACCTACCATCGATATATGCCTCCAACAATTATACATTTATTTTCTTGAAATATAGTTCCAACTAGATCTTTATGTAAAGAGTATGTGGATTCAACTGTGCTTGGGTGAATTGACATAAAGCGTGTTGTTATGCTGAGTATATTTCTGCAAGGTAGATAGAAGTATCTCGTGCCTCTGGGCTCTTTTAATTCATTTTGTAGATACAAATGGATATTGCTGGATTGGCATTTATTAGAGAATAATCTTTATTCCTGAACCCGTTACATTTCCGTAGATAGCTAATTTTAATAGAACTATAATTAATATTAGATGTATAAACATGTATGCATTAGATATATTAAATCAATATAAAGACGTTCTTTTCTTCATTTCAATGCAACATTCGACCACTTTATGTATTTTTAAGGAATATAAAAATTGCCTTTTTGTGACGTGACCATGATCACAGCTACTGAGCTCTTGAGATGTTGTGTACATAATTTTAGCAAATGTAATTTGTGTGTGTGTTCCGTGGCGCTTTTCAGTCATCTGGAAACCGACCGGTCTTTGCTGAGTCTGTGGACGACAGATGTTCTCTGGGATTTCATCCCGGAAATGTAATCAAACAGATTAATTAAAAACTCAAAGTTCACTGTTACTAATAAGCATTGTCACAGTTAAAATATCAAAGACCAAATTGTACAAAAACTCCTTCCTAAAAGAAGGTTTATATATTTGGGGGAAAAAAATTATCCCAGCTTTGTCGAAATTAGACATTTTCGTTGTAATATTATATTGCGTTCAATAGCTAAAAATATATACATTGTCTCACATTTCAACTAACTGCAAATATGCTGGTTTAAATATCAGGTAGGGTTAAATTATTGGATATCTTTGTAAGACAATAGTTTAGCCAATAGACCCATTTGAAAATGAATATTTGCAGTTTTATACTGACAACCCTTGTCTCACAGTAATCTGAGGAGAAAAGCGTACACCAGCATCGAGAAAAGCGCCGCGGTTGCTGTGTCCTGCATTAAGGTGAACTAATTCTTGACATTCTCCTGTCGTTAATCTGCAGGTAGTATGAACAATTTCGCTCATGCCGAGCATTCAACTGGTACCGAAGAAACGATTGACAGAGTGGATCGTAGCCCAAAGAAATTTCTGCGTAGAGAATTTTTATTGCAGGCTTTCGCGGTGAAGAAGATTCTAGCAAACGACTGGAGTTGAAACCGTACACATTGCAAGAATCCAGAAATCCAAGAACCAAACGGCTGGTCTTTCGCGAGAGATTGCAAGCCATGATGAAAAGGAAAAGCTTTGTTCGAAAACGTCAAGTGACACAATGCCCGGATATGAAGTCCATGTCATCGATAACCGCAAAGTGAACCAGTTTTGTGAATCTTTCTTCACGGAAGACACTGTCCTGGAACGCGTGTATCTTGAAACCTGAAGGAGGATTTTTGGGTGCTGCGCGCCGCAGGTGTTGGTGGTCTAATAATGTATATGATTATTGAAGTTCATTGTCTCTATGCCTCACGTTGGGCGCCAAAGTTTGAAGAAGTTATTGGATGATGGCTCACGTGGGCGTTAACTTAGTTGTATTGACCACGTTGGTAGGCCAAAGTTTGAAGGAGTTATAGAGGGCGGGAAGAATTGTGATGGGAGTTGGATTATATGCAGATAAAGCTCCACGCCAAATAACTCTTCTTATCGATCTACAGGGATATTGCTGGTTTTTGGGACTTTATAGTGCCGGGTTGAGTGAGGGGATTAAATGTGATGTGTTATGAGAAAGAACACCTTGTTATCTGCCAGTTGACGTCGTTTATTCAACCAACAAGTGCGTACCAGGGCGTTTCTCTTCGGATTGCAGAGACAGACAGTTGGCAGAAATGCGGAGGTATATTACTTGACAAACAGTAGTTTTCTGATAGCTAAGAAGAGCACCGAGCAGAAGTGAAGCTCGAACATTGAAGTTCCAGACCGAGTTCCCGAGATTAAATTCTGAATTCCCCAAAAAGGGCGATTTCAAGTCCTTAAATACTCAATAGGACTCGCTTGACCACATGATAAAAGAATTTCCCGCCACTATGGATTTAGACATCCTTATAGGCTATCGGTGACATCAGGCAACTCTCATGTTATTGGCCAGTCAGATTATCTGAACGTAACAAGTTGGAGATTCGCCACCGTTCAATTTCAATTTCCACCGTACGTTAGAGTTCAACTACTTCAACGGTAGCACAAGTATTAAGGTTATCGTCTTGGCCAACATACCTACTGGGGGAAAATTGTAGCCCCTTCCAATGAACAAAAGAAAGAATGTACTCTTTTGTCTGCCAGAACGGTCCCGCTGCTGTACGAGTGAGACTTCCTGCTTTTCGCGACATTTTTACACACTTACAGAGAGCTGAAATAAAATGTTACACGTATTCTAATTAATTTCTCACAATTGATGGGGTACCAAGGACGGTATCAAAACTTGCAAATGAGAAGACACAACGGGACATCACCACATTACTAAATAAACACCTGTTAGGTCGATTTTGCATTCTACTGCTTATTGTTTTTTATAATATTCAATATGGCATCCTCCCGCTGATAGCTGGACATTCACAGTTAGTGTACTAGGGAGAAAATCCCCCAGAGTATGGCCGGATAAAGATGGTTGTAAATAACGGAAGAACAACATTACAAATTGTTTATATGGTTTATTACACAATGAATAACATATAAATGATTCAAATTTAAATAGTCCAAAAACCTTGCAATTAGCAACATAATTTAATTTTGCGTACATTTACTCAATTCAATATATTAAAAGAATCTTTAAAACGTTTTAAACAGTCAATTAGTTTGCTGGCTAAAAGTTTTATAAACTGTTTTCAAAAGTACATTAATGTTTCAAACAGGACTTGAAATGTATATACACAGAATTTGCTAGTACCGTAAAATGAACCAGAAACTTAAAACTGACAAATCTCTGTATTATCTTGATCACTGGGTCAAGCTAGTGAAGAGAGCATAACAGCCAAAACATGTCTAACAGTAGCCCTCTCTGTGATCAAAAGAACCAGAGGAAAACGGTCCACGCTAAAAACATCGACGTCGCTTAGTTCTAGAAGTTACCTCGCGTGTCCCATCAACAGGAACAAAAGAGCGTTAAGAAAGGCTTCCAGCATGGACACGAAGATAAACAATGGAAGAAGAGATAAAAGTATAAACAGGATTACTTTTGCACATGGCCACACGGTCACCGAATCTCACAGTGTACGATTTATTCCTTGGAATTTCGTCAAAGACAATGTTTATATCTCTCCACTTCTAAAGAGAACGCTGGAATTGCAAAGATGCATCAACATCGTCGTACAAGAAACATTTGAAGGGTTTTGTGAATAGGAGCATTGCCAGAGCATCAGCAGCGCCACACAAGGCGCATTTAAGGATGACAGTAATGGTCAAAATATGATCCACAAAAACGTATATAGTTTATATTACACATTTTATTGAGTTCAAGATCTTACTAGCGGACTGTTTGGATCATTAAGAATGGATGTTGGTTTTCTTAAACGTTATTTTTTACTAAAATATATAAAAAGTCGGGTGTACATTAGTACGACTTCCCAATTACAGCGCTACGGTCTAAGGTGGAAAGTAAACACCAGTTATTTAATATTGAGTACCGGGAGGAGAGGAAATGGCCTAGTCACTTCTTATTTCTTCCTCTGTTCGTTAATATGGACAGGAGCCAACAGTTTTCCAGATGCCACAGATTTGTTTGCCATTGTCTTTATTGACCATACTTGGAATACATTTTATTCCCTTATGTTCTTTTGTTTATGTTTACAAGCAGTATTCATAAACGAAGACGAGAAGAGGGGAAAGAAAGCAAGAAATGGTATAAATATTCAGTAAATGTTATAGTGTAACGAGAGTATCTATTATATTGATGAGTGTAGAGGTGATGCAGAAAATTAATACTCAGCAAATTTTGTAACAAAGATTGGATGTGTTAGCAAATGTGTCAGTTAACTCTTGCAATGCGCTTACACTCGCCCGCATACTCCAATACAATAGCTGCTTAGGTTCAATAACTACCGGTTAACCTGCTAGTGTCGGTATCGCAGTTCGTCCCTGTCACCGACTTCGTTATCCGAGTTTTGCAAATTTATTTTGATATGCTCTGAAAGCTATTACTTTTTATTTCTTTCATGAAATCCTCCTCCTGTAGTGTTAACATGAACGCAGAATTTCCAATCATTGTGTAGCGTTGTGAAATTTCTTCGTCAATAATTTTGAGGGTATTTAAATTTATTTATTTACTTTTATTTATTATTTTTCCCCCTATTTTCAGCTCTCTGCGCTTTATTTGAACCCACACAAACTCACTGGAGATTTATTACCCCGTAACCCGTTTCATAAAACTCGTTCATCTTATCTAATATTTGGCAATAACCTTATGTAATAATTCAGTTTTAGTTTACGATGTCGAAATGTTTATCTCCCTTCCCCTTTGTTGCAACTATCTAGTTTTTTTTCCTACTGGGTATATTTTGAAGTTTTTTTTATCAATAACCGAATTATATGAATCATTATTTATTACTGTTATATTTCCTTCTTCTAAATAGTTTACAACGCAGTCTTTAAATATATTAGCTTCATTTTCATCAGAGCTTGTTTTCAGCTATTAACCTGACTCTAGCGTATCCTGTATGATAGGCAATGAGATAGCTACATTTTCCACAAAAATAATTTAATATTAGGCTAAATACAACATCTGTTTCCTGTTAACAGAAAGTCGATCCTGGTGGTAACCATAAACCCAAGAGCGCGGGCTCCATTCTGACCATTCTCCATTCTAAGTATGGAAGTAAAGCCGTGGGTCCCGTGTGCGGGATTTACGGCATGTAAAAGAACCTCAAGCCTGAAAGAAGAGACCTCTGAGCAAAATTTAATGGCTGTTTCATACCCTGAATTGAATAGGACTCTTATGATCTGAGATGTCAAAGATCGCACTAATTAAAACAAATCAACAAAATGTCAACAGAAACTCAAATTTATATGTAAGAATGTTTACCTTGACATAATAATAAATGCTAACAGAATTAATGTCTGTAGTGAAACGTAATGTAACTTCGCTTATAAAAGCTAAGGGAAAGAATATACAAGAGAGAAAAAAGGTCAAACGAAGAAATTGAAAACTAACACTCTGCGCAAAATAAATGTATTGTCACCAGAGCTCTGTAAACAAGTTACAGTGAAAGAATCATCTGGGTAAACTAGTAACGATTTCACCACCTTTGAGAATTGCTTTGATCCCTAAACTAATTTATCCATCGCAAAAATACGTATGTTTGTCTGCCTTTCCGACAAGTACATATGTGAACAAATGAAATAAAAAGACGCGTGGATATCAGCACAGCGGCGCGAAACAAAACAAAATATTTGACAGTACACCCTGCGGTTCGCGGGTTCCCTGGTTGCGCGCATCTGCCAATTGTAATTCCCAGCATAGTTGATAACGGTGCCATTCCAGTAGACCACAAATTAAGTTTCAATAGCCGTAAAATTCATGTCAACAAACCGTATCGCAGGTTTTCGCGCATTTCTATTTCTATGCCGTTAATGCTGCGGTTATACTCGTCCCAGTTGTTTTACTTTGAGCTCCTTCCATATTTCTATTTATTTCGTGAATGTATGGAGTAGTGAACATGAAGAGTGGAAATATTTATCTCAAACAATAGCTTTTGGAAACAGGGATGTCTAGTTGGTCCCCAAAGTTGTGCTGGACGAATACATTTATCTGATAGAACCAAATCCTTTGAAAAATAGAACTTTGCCAATTTAATAGACAACATTTTTTTTTTTTTTCCATTTTCAACTGATATTTTGATTACTTATAATGAAAGATTAGTTAAAGTAACGTTTTATTTTAATCTATAAAAACATTGAGTATTGTTTATAAATGTGTCGATAATGAAACATCACGAAACATTATTTGTGTCAATAATTATAGTTTGTAGTTTTTGGAGCATTACCTGGTTAATACATAATATCTGATTAATGCATAATATCTGGTTAATGCATAATATCTGGTTAATACATAATATCATTCAAGAATTCTTTCTTTGATTATATTGAACCATAAAATTGACAAAAATTAGAGATATTTTTAAAAGTTTGTAGACTTTTACTACACTTTATCTGCACTGTAAACACAGTCAACGTCTGTCACAGTCTTCAGTGATAAATATAAATTTGAAAACGAGAATCAAATTGCAAATGCAAATATTCCAGGAAATGCATAAACAAAACCAAGAACGGATAGGGAAATTTAAAGAGTAGCTTTGGAAAAAACCTAATACAGTCATCAAAAAGGTTCTTGAGGTTAACAGAGCAGCAATTTCGAACTCTGTAACCATTTCACATTGTATACAATGTCAAATATTTACGCTTTCCAGGTTGTAAGACTAGCCTAGTTTTTAAGGAGATATTACAACATTCTTAACAATTGGTTAAAAATAACGGCATGTACAATTCAGTGCAGAGGGAAATGACATCAACAGAGCAACATCACCTACCCCTGAACAACTGGATTTCCTCCTCTTCCCAGAACACACATATTCAGCATTGTTGATGCTTCAAATGACGGAATAAACTGGATGCCAGTCTTTCGTTCATACTGGGATGCACAAAACAATAATAATATGAAAAGGCAATATTTTCGTTCGAGCATAGAAACAAAACTACTTGCATGTGCTAGGAACTAAAGAGTAAGCGAATTCCTTGATGTACTGATTTGTGGCGAACAAGAACATACAAAGCCATGTTTCTGAATACATTTCGTAATTCCCACAGAGTTGAGGAAGGAAAAGCAGTGGGTTGGTAGAACCACATCGAACCACACCAAAATTATTGTAAATCAACAATGAACAAATGAAGCCAAGAGTATCGTATGATGTTCTGTAAATATATGTGACTCACATTACGTTATGCTAGTGTTGTTACAACAAAATGGAGCCAAGATTATCGCTTGAACAGCGATTTTGAAGTGATATTGGAAAACCGAGAATGTTAAAGTTCAAAGGCAATGGATGCGTGTGTACAGAACAGAACCGCCCACGCGAGTAACAATTGCACGCTTTCGAGACAAATTTGAGACTCGTGGTACCGTATGCGATGTTCACAAGGTCAGATCTAGGAGACCCTTGCACAGCAACAAGCTCCGGCGTCTTCGGCTATGATTTTGGAACGTTATGAGTACTCGCCGCAGAAATCTACAAAGCAATGTGCACGTGAGACTGGAATTAGCAAAAAACATCAAAATTATTAAAACATCAAAGTTTTAACTGTAAAATTCAAAGATGATTAGTGCTAATCATTTTCTGTTTGTGTGAAAATAGTTTTATTATGTTAACACAGTCTTTTCTTTGCTTGAAGTGAATACACATTATTTGACACCCTCTGTATAATGACATTATTCCAGAAATGTTTTTGAACTACCACAAACCAGACATTTTCGTAAGATTGCTGTTAACATCCGATCTCTTTGTTTCTGTTATCACACAGTTTACAAAGAAAAAGAATTCACTGAACGTTTGAAGCTAATATTATCCATATGACATTCTACTATTACAAAAGTAGTGCAAAGTCTACATGCACGTAAAAATGAGAAACAAACCTTAATCGTACATATAATACTTTTAATATTTTATGTTAAAAAAATTCTACGGTCTGCTAACAGCGGTTATTCATTCGTGTCAAAATAAAAACAATTATATAGTTAAATATTATAACAGTTAAATAGTTAAATAAAAATAAATCATGGTGAAAAGTTCAATTCCAATAGTTTAAACACAACAGACATAAGGTTTAAGTAGTGGTGAGAATAAATGTGTTTAACAAACTTTTTGAAGTTTTTACACTTACAATAAAAATTGTATTGAGCATGCTGTGACAATAAAAAATTAATTTTGGTAATTGTACGGCCTTTGTGGCACGTGCTTCAAAAGTGTGGTAAAACGGAAGCAAAAATAACTTTTTCGTGACATGCTCTGTTTATTTCTCAATATGGTCTATACACTTGTCCCAGTGAGTTTCCAACTTTTTCATCCCTTTGGGAAAAACTCGGCAAAAATTCATTGATGGTGACGATCACTTGCTCAATTGATGAAAATTTCTTTCCACCAAGCCAAGTTTTCAAGTTCGGGAATCGAAAGAAAAACACTTGGAGATGAATCCGGAAAACAGGGGGATGAGGAAAAAATTCAAAGTCATATTCATGCACTTGGTCATTGTGACCGCTGCTGTGTGGGCGGGGTCATTGTCCTGGTGAAAGAACATTTTTGGTGTACCAGTTTTGTCGTTTAACTGTTTCAAACGCTCCAACAATGAAACATAATAAACTCATCTCGCCTTCTTTGGCGCGCTATGTCTGCTACTTTATCCGCAGTCACGCATTGCTGCAAGATTGCGGTTAAACAATGTGTTGAATGTTCTTCCGTATTTAGTCAACACTCGGCAATGTCCACCCAGCGTTTTCATTTATAATTTTTCGTGTAGGGTATTGAGAACTATTTCCTTTGAGATGTCTACAGTCTTGGTGATTTCGTGCTCTCTCACCCGATTTTTTCAACGATTTCCTTCGTGCTGACCTCAACTGGGGGGCCGGAGCGCGGTTCATCTTCATTGCTTCTTCTGCTCATTCATCCAAAAATAAAATTCTTCACTGACGGTGCAGACTTCATCCACCTCTGCTTTTGATCTGTTTTGCCGTCCAAACCCTTTAAAGGGAAATGTTTAACAACAACACAAAACTCTTTTCTTCTTCTTCTTCTTTTATTATTACGGCCTAATACAGGATTTTAGGATGTAAAATCCTGGTATAAATTCTTTCGGAAGGGAATAAAACCGATAGTCCCTGTTGTAGATTTAAAGCACATAAAGTCCTAATTAAATGGGACGCTAATGAAATAAAATACCGCTAACTGTTATTTTTGAGACGCGGTTGTATTACAATACAGGAAAATATGAATAAGGACTTTCGTTATTTGTGAGATGAGGAAGTCAAGATTCCTTTAGTGGTATTTAAAATTTTAGAACGACGATTACTCAATCATCACAAACGCGGAATTTGCCTTATTTGATACTATATCTTCAATATATAGTTTTTTTAGAAAATTTATAAATCTATGTGATATTCGAGCCATTACGCAATTTTGTGCAGGCATTGATGGCCTGTACAAGATTGAAGTTTTCACAGATGAATTCATATTTACATAGGGTTGGTTGTAAAACGATAGCAATATAACAGCCGTTGATGCTGCGAAAGGTAAAATACTGCCGTGGTGGAATAATTAAAATATTCAGAACGGTTAGAGATTATCGTGTAATTTATTGCGGGACTCGCAGACTTCATTTTAGCGTCAGCGGCGACTTGTTAGCTTTGTAGCTGTTCTTTATTCGCCAGATGTAATTCAAATTTTAAAATTATTATAAAAATAGCGTTCTCTAATATAAACTTTTGAAGAAAATGTTATTTCTTGTAAATGAATAATATTTTTTTAAGTTTCTCAGACACTTTTATCGTAGTTTTATTCTCCTATCCGAGTTCTCTCCCTAGTTTTCTTTCATATAACCTTCCCTGAGCGAGGTTAACGTTAACCCCTTAGATCGTGGCCACCTTCCTAGCTCCTAGTAGTATGTACTTCAGCAATCTGAGCTATTATTTTAACTCCATTGCATGTATAACTCTTATGTAATACATTAGCATGCTATTGTTTCGGGTTTAGTGTCCAATTTATTCTTTTACATCATCAAAACACAATGTATGCAGGTCCACCAATGCTTAATGTAATTAATTAAAGTATCTTCTATACAAATGTGTATTTTCACTTTCCTGATTTCTTGCATTTGTTTATTGGCTGTTACAATACAATCGGTTTATGGACACTCTTGGTAGCCGCATGAGCTGAGAAACCCGACTGATACATGTGACGCGAAAAAGCTTATTTGAAATACTACATTCATTTACATAGCCAAGGCAACTTATTTTATTAGGAAAACATGCTCATAAAGTGTATTGTATTGTATTGTATTGTATTGTAATAGCTCCACTTCCTAAAACGTATAAACAATTTTCCTTAACATGCTGGAATCGTCTCATTCTGTATTCTCAATTAAGTTTTGTTCCGAAATGTTTCTCATTTGGTTTCCTGTGCTTTCTTTTAACATTCCGAACATGTGATACTTTTGGAAAAGGTTGGTTTTGTTGCCATACATTCAAAAGATGTGCCAATTTCGTTTTGAAAGGCGGCAGTTGATGTGAATAAATTTCGTACTCACTGATTCATATTTGAAATAACTTTTATACAAAAATGCATTGCTCTAATGTCAACTGTTGAACGATCTTCGCGAATGAATGTATCCTGCCGCGAGACTGGTTCAAAATGCGACGTTCAAGGACACAAACAAAGTGGAGGGATGCGGATTTGAAGTGCATATACCTAGCAGCCAAGATGCAAAACACCGTGTAACATGACAAAGCTGCATGTAACATTAACTTTCGAGTTCCAGGCTTCAGCTATTAGAAGCAATGTTCCAGTGTAGTAAAAGATGAAATTTAAATTTATCATTCGCTTGTAATTTTATTTGCGTTGAAGTTTCTCAGTACCACATACAGAAAACCGCATTGGTGTATTCTTGTTGCTGTTAAAGATATTTAAAAAGAATTCAAATGAATTGATAACGGTGAGGATGGTGATGTATAAAAAGTTTGTTTACTACAATAATACCGTAATTTTTTTTTCTTTGTTGGTTCCCCTATTACTTCCCGTGTTATGTTTTTCTTATGAGTTATTACATTTTATTATGTGTTGGTTGAACTCTACATTCACTTGACATGGAGACATGAATTTGAGTACGCAGTAAAATTCGTTTTATAGCCATCTCGTACTGCAGTAGCAACCCTTAAGGGTGTAGTACTCATTCCAATTGAAGTGTTTAAACATACACTGTCCCATGTTATGTAACAAACTAGTAACCTAAATATAAATGTAATAACTAAGTTTCCCAAGTTTTAAAAAGCATAAGGAATGAATGATAGATAAGTAGCAGGTTGCTGATAACTAGGAACAGAATTTTAATGTAAATGCATATTTCTTCTCTGCTGCCAGAAATGTAGGGTCACTTGGTATGTAAGTAAATAACTAAACTTCCAGCAATATTTTATGTTGTCTATTTTTGTTAATAAGCACAATATTATAGCACTTTGCATATTATGCTGTATATTTGTTTTATAAATAAGTTTCTTTTTTTATTTTATCTTTATATTTCAATTACAAATACTATATTTCCGAATAACATGTGCCATCGAGTCAGTATTGAAACTCTCACGCAAGTTTTTCCCGCTATAAGGATATCTTAAGAAGGCTTCTAAATATCGACATCTAAAACATGTGGTGGTCGTAAACTGCAACAAAAAAGTTAAGGTAAATATATTTTAATTTTTCAGTATTAAAGATAAAATTTGGTAAGTAAAATAATTCATATGGTTTCCACAATATTTTTATTCGCGGAGATATAACGAAAAAACTGCGTTAAATTTTTAGTTTATACCAATATGATGTCTTAATAATTTTATATTGCCATATTTATGTGTATATTAAGTAGGTTTTCAATGCAAAAATACATTAAAGGATTATTGGAAGATAAAATTGCTGTCCCTACGTATGGGATACTGTACTTGCTCTCGACCCCTCAATTTTTCTTATAACTTTCAAAACAATGGACATAACATGGCAATGTTTGGCTTGGGTTTATAAAAAACATTACGATCATAGCAAGTATTGAAAATAGTTGCGATTAGCATTAAGGCAAACCTCTGAACGCTTCTTCATGTTCCAGAAGGTAACCAATACAATGAGAGGCAGTTTCAATTTCCTACCGGGTGTTTTCATAAGTTCAAAGTGACTTGCAATATTTTCTGTTTCAATAGGGAGAAATGTGGCACGGGGATGTATCTAAAGTCCATAAGAAATAATATCACCTTCAAAGATGGGAAAATGTCAGTCATGCTAACCTAGGACTGGTTGCACCATCAAGCTGAAAATAGTCCGTTTTGAGTACCTTATCTTCCAAATCGTGGGAGATTTTCCCAAAGGTATTCGCCATTTTGGGGAGATATATGGGGGCAATAATACTGCATCACGACACAACACACCACACTTATTTTTTCATCATGAAGAGGTGCTTCATATACGGTGTGAGGGTTCTCACTGGTCCAAATAGGGGCATTTTGGAAACCGACTTGCATACTTAGGTGGAGACTAACATTGACAAAATTCTGCAACCAATGAAAGTAACCGAGTCAAAGTTACAATTCTTTACACTGCTGCGGTGACATGCCTGGTGGTACCCCTATCTCCTGCAAAAATGTGCAAGGAACATGTGGGTAGGGCTGCAGCCGGTTATCGCCGATGATTCTGGCAGTTGGCATTCTTCTTGTGGGCATTGAACAAAATATTCCTACTTTCCAGTTTCTGTATCAAATACTGAATGGAGGGTTTTTCCGGTGGTTTCCAAATTCTAAACTGCGTCATAAATTATCTTTGGCACTGCTTAATCGCCGAAGATTTCCGTCTATCTCCGTCTTACGACTTCATTGATAGAGGGTAGAATTGCAAGGGGCACGTGATCAACATGCTGGCACCCCGCCAGTCGCCTATCATGGGTCTTTCATGATCGAAGATCGCCACCACTCCATCAGGCAGCTTCTCAATTATCCTCACAAAGCTGAACTCGCAGAGACTTCAGGAGCTGTGTGTGTCACGTATACGACATACTAGTAAAGCTTGAATATCGAAAATGTGTTTACCGTAACTTTCCCACCAGAAGCAAACATATTTTACTCTGTATGTGCGTGGGTGTGTGTGGGGAGGGAGGATGATGGAGATTTCCACCTACACCTGTGCCGTTTACTCTCAAGACAAGAAGTTTCATCTGCAGTGAAACCTTTGACAGAAGATAGAAACTGCACATCTTCCTCTTTAACTGCACGCGAGCGGGAACTCACCTTGTACATCTTCTGAGCAACTTTTCAGTGCAACGTTAAAATGTTCAAAATGTTTGAAAGTGTTCTTAAATTTTATTCGATTATCCTCTCTCACAAACATTTCCAGCAATTGTTACTGTTTTCTTCCGTTAGGGCACAAATTGGAGACCGAGGTCCATCTCCCTTTGAAATTTATTACCTCCCCCTTTTTAAACGATCTTCGAGCTGGACTATAGGGAAGAAAAAATTCTCCAGTAACATTTCAAAATCCTTAGCTGAAGATTTTGAGAATTTCAGAACGGCATATTGTTCGTCACGTGAACCTCCATTTTGCTGTAGGAGGATCTGAACATCTTAACTGCCACATCTCTCATAGATGAGAACCGGAAGTGACAACAATGAAACCTAGTACCAGGTGTACGTTAAGCTATCAAAATGTTGTACAGTTGGATTTTATTACGAGAAATTGTGCATGTAAAAATGACCATAGTTCTTATTGAACAGCCCTCGTAACAGGCCATCAGAATTTGAATGTTCATTACTGATGGTAATGATAAGGCAGTTCTATATATGGAGACCTTGTTTAAAAAGAACTTGTATTCCTGGTAATAGCACAAATATAAGGGAGGAAAGTGAGAGAGGAGGTGGATACAGTACTATCTGATGTAATAAAACAGGGAGATATATTTTGAATGCCTAATAGTTCACAAAATATGTATAACCACAACTCTTCCTTTAAAAGATATAAGCTCATAGACATTTAGCATATTTAATCCCAGAAGTGTATGGGCTGCTTTAAAAATAACTATATCACCCCAAAAGAATAAGAAAGCAACTTTAAAGTATCTGTTTTTCAAAAACCGACAGAGCATATTTTTACTTTCATCCAGATAACGAAATTTGTTGGCAGATTCCACGCCACTGAAGTGATGTCAGTTTTACCTCCACTCTGCTCGGTGCTTTACGAGAGTTGAAATCGTATAGAATGCGAAGCGCTAATAAAGTCCCCATAAATATCTCTTGCCAACCCAAGCAGCAGCACGCTAAGGCTCAGTAAATAATAACTCGTTACATTTGGTTGGCAGCAAGTGTGTTCATATTTTATTGTGCACGACAGTGATGCGTTTCGTTAATTTATCATCTGTCCTTTTAAATTTATTGGGCAGATATTTGCAATCGCATTATGGTTTCTCAAGTTGCTTCACTTTCGAAATTCTCGTAATGCTATTCCCAGGTTCTTCATGATTTATTATCACCTTATGTTACACTTTATCTACGGATGTTCTAGACACGGGGTAATTTTTCATTTTGTTACAAAGTTCTATTTTTATTATTTACGCCCAAAATGAACGTCTCTGTTTTAAATATAGACTGAACGATAACCGTTGCCCAAGAATAACAGTGCATGATCAAGGTACTCCAGCAAAATCTAAGATAGGTTACAGGCAATTTTGAAAATAGAGGAAGACATTGAATAAATAATGCATCATGATGTCCTCTGTGTACCGGTTAATGTTAAAAACAAATAGTCTATCTCAATCTGTCTCGGTTAATTTCTTTCTTTTTCTTTTCTTTTTTTTTCTCCTTATTTCTTTTTTTTTTTCTTTCTTTTTTTTTCCCTCTCCCCCGCTAGTGCCAGTGATGCAGTTTTCTTTTAAGATGAATACATTAAGTGATGGGCGTTTTAAATAAAAGCAGTAATTCGGTTTCTTTTGGCGGAATATGATATATTCACCAAAATTTAGAGGCGGTTGACAGGTCGGTCCTGGTGGTGTAGTGGTAACCATACTTTCCTTCTATACACAAGATCGTCGGTTCAGTCCCGGTTAGGATCGATGGATATTTTGGGGCGTAAAAATCCTAAGTATGGCCGACTTCGAAGGAAAGTAAAGCCCTGGGTCCCGTGTCGTACATTTACGGCACGAAAAAGAACCTCAAGCCTGAAAGAAGAGGCTTCTGAGCAAAACTTGTCCACCGTTTCACGCCCTGAATTGAATGGAACGCTGATGACCTGAGATGTTAAAGAGCGTCCGTAAATAAACAAAATAAAAAACAATCTTTTGGAGAGATGACGCTAGATAAAAGCATTGTCAGTTTTCGAGTATGTCTGATCATCCATGCTACACTGCAGTCACGCCTCATTAATCGAGACGATCGGCGATTAACAACTAAACAAGTCGCCGTTTAACTTCACGTGTCTGTCGGCAGTGTGCACCAGCTAGAATGTTCCAAGAGTTGTGCTCAACGGAACTCTCCAAGTGTGGCTAAAGAGGACATCTCATCTGTTTCCGAAGACGAAGCGACATTTTTTGTCCGGCATTGTAACGGGAGATCGGATTCATCACTTTGAACCAAAAGTGTGACATCAAATACTTTCATTTGAGGGAGAGGGAAAGTATATTGAAACCATGTTAAAGTTCAACAGATATGATTTGGATTAGGCACAAACTTATTTTTATGTACGGTTACATAGAAGATATAATGCTAAACAACTGCATACACAGTCTAATCAATTTGATCACATCTATATACAGGGATAATGAAACTTACTTTGGTAATACTAGTAGAAAAAGTAGATCTTCAACAATATAGAAACACAGTTTGACCTTCTCCATACCAAATTATAATCAAATTCACAGAATATGTGTTCGGCAATTTCACTAAACATTAGCAATATATCATTCCCACGTTCGGTGAGAAGTAGAAACTGCCCTCTAACAAAAGTATTCTACCCTTTGCCCTGTATTGGTAGCACAAAGAAGGCGAGGCAGGCCACATATCATCAATCAAGTGAACATCGTCGCGGTCTTTGCCTATTCTCATTTAATCTCCTTTGGCGAAGAAGATCGATCTGGCCCCATTAGACCTGCCATTAGGACACCCGCCTACCCCTTTGCCCTCTCTGTTCCTTCAAATTGCATCAGAAAGAAAAGCAGAACGCCTTGAAGGATGCCGAAATGCGATAAATACGACGTTTCGGGTGAGTTCGTTCTATGCCTGCTCCAAAAGACTTCTTGCTGGCATCGTCTTCGTTGTAAAGAGAACTGCGTGTGAGTTTCTTATCATTTCCATAACGAAAGGTAAAAATGAATTTCTTTTAAAATTTTGAAGGGGGCGGAAAGAGTGCTCGTTTCAGATAGGTCATTTGTAATTTTAAGAAATATGTGTGCTATTAACCTGCTTAGAGGGATACCTGGCCCGATTCACTCCAACATTAACACCTGTTGCCGTAATAACCAGGAAATTGTAAACATCCCATAAAGGTACGCTCTTCACGCTAATGGCACGCCACATTCTTATTTCCATATCTTGAAGTGATACTGGATAAGTGAGATTGGGTTAACGTCTGAAATAAAACAGGATTAAGACCAGTTTTTCATATCTCTGATGGTCATATTCTGCACCACAGCAATACAAGAAGTTCCTCTTCATTGGGAATATTGATCTCATTATATCAGACGGAATTACAAATGAACCTAAGTTTTCTTCGCCTTTCCCCAACCACCTCTAATGTTTCATTTTTATGGAAATGCACTTGTCATATCAGAATAATTTAGCGTAAGAAACTTAAGAGCATGTCATCTAATCACTTGCCTAACACAGTGAAGTACCCGTCATCATTAAACACCTCACTGATAGAGTCAGTAGGCTATTCTCCACCTTACCTACTTTATCGGGCAGCTGTAGGTACAAGGATTTGTTTTTTTACCCTAATGTATGGCAGCATTTCAACATAACAGTTTACACAAAAATGGGTCTAGGCGGTAATTCCATTTCGAGGGTTAGGCTGAAAGTGTTGAGAATGAACAATTGTGAATCAGCATATGCCACTTCAGATTGGAGTTTTGAAAGCAGCATCTGCAAATTTGAATGCACTGAAATGATTTGGTATGGCAACCCCACGGTGGGCGCCAATTTTGAAGCGGTTTTGTCGGCAATTATGAAGCGATTTAGTAACTTATCCTCATATTTTGTAGCGGTGTATCGTTAATAGGCTACTGATCGTTTAGCTGTTGTTGCACGCGCTTCATGACAACAATATCTCAGGGTTTTCTGTGCTATTTTGTGACTCGTGCTCAACAGGACTGGAAGAGGATATCAACTGTGTTAATAATCACATGATGAGTAGATCTGAATATTTATAGTAATTTATTATTCGCCAGATCATTCGCATCTACTGGCGTTCTGCGTATAGTAGAACTTGACTACTAAGAGTATAAAATTCAGCTGCCGCGACTTCTAAGGAGACGAATTGAGAACTGCGTCACAAATAGAACTTAATGTAGTGCCTACATCTGCTATACAGCTTATTCTGCCTATGTGACCTCTGACTCTCTCTGAACTGATGATATGAACCGAGTTATTCCAATTGATTTGAACTGATCTGATTCTCCAGAGGAGCAAACGACTCCTTATATATTCCATTCAAATTAGTAAAAGTTTGCTTCACCAAGCCAATGGGGTCACACAAGTCTCTCGCCTTGCTTTAAAAATTCAAATTATACATCTACTAATGAGTGGTTCAAATTCAGCTGACAACGCATGCCACCAGGTACTATTTGAAAGTTTAAACATTTTTTTGGTTTAAAGTTAACTGTACAAACGGCTGGCGAGATCGTTCTCCTAACTTATCGAAAGCCTGGAGTTCATTAACCCTCGCCAACAGAAGATCTTTTAATAAGTGGCACAGCATTTGTCCCCTCCTTTATTTTGCGGTTATGGCCTCCTTGGCTCTGCCCCGTTTCTGGCTGCACTACCATAGACAGTTACACCAGAGAATTTTCCCTTTTGAGAACATACAATTAACATATTAAGTTTATACATACATATACATAATATTTACATTACTAATTAAAATGCACAAAATATGATGATTAGGCTTAAATATATATATTTATATTTCACTGGGGGAGTGCCATAGTAGAAACTCTTTCAGCACTTAGACAATGTCTACAATGAAATGGAAGCATTTTTGCACCATGGATTTTCTGTGATTTAAATCTGAATTAAATGATTGGAAATTAAATTGTGCCTTTTTTGTAAATTAATTATTTTTTATTAAAAGATTGATCCAAAGAGTTTTATTTGGAGACAGAAAGCTTTGAAAATTTATATCGTACATTTACTCCTCACAAGCCACCATTTATTTGTGCTTTACAGAAATTAAGACATGACGGCAATATGTGAAAGATGAAGGTCGCACGGAGCGTCCATTAACAGCGACAAAGGACGAAAATAAGAGAAGAATAAAGCACATTTTAATAAATCGCCCATGATACCAGCTGCTCATATTTAGCAAACTCTGAATATTGACTTGACAGCAATTAAAACGAGCTTGGATGAAAAACTTCCTGCAGTTGCGAGTCAATTAAAACCGAAAATGGTGCGTAGGGAAAAAAAGTTAACCTATTTGTATTAAGTGAAATGATTTTATATCTAATTAAGTAACAGAGCGCGGTGGCTCAGGCAGTAACACTTAGGTCTCTAATTTGAAGGTCCCGGAATCACATTCCTTGGGGCCGGCACTCCTGACCTTGGTTTCTTCGTGAGGAATGCCAGAATGTATTCCACCAATTTTCCGCTATTTCATTCTGCTGGTTTTGTTTTAGAGTCAAAAGTACCGGGACTAGGTGAACTGGTGCAATGGGACGGTAGCTTTGGAAAGAGCTCTTCCCCGGCGTCAGGTATGGAAGCGGCCCTTCTGAGGAGCTCGATTCCTTAGTGAAAAGGATGGGGGCTCTTCTGGATGAATGAACTGGATCGGGGATGGATATTTTCAGTATTTGAACCTTGTTCGCGGCTGACTCTCTTGGTCTATGCCCCCAGTAGGGAGGAAAGAAACACCAGGCATCCAGGACTACCAGAATCTACAGGAGCGGATGCAGATGGGCTCCTTAGCATGTTTCCAGATAGAACACCTTGACGTCTAAGGAACCCATCCTTCCAAGTTGTTTGAGTCCCTCAGAAGGTTCGATTCCATACCAAACACCAGGATAAAAACCTTTCTAAAGCGCAAATTACCATCACACCGCGCCAACCCATCTCTCCCTGGCACTTTTGATCCTGCAACAGAACAACGGAATGAAATTACATCAAATGAGAAAACTGAAAATTCGTCGAATGTAAATATGGATTGTAGTGTCCACCATGGGAAACCACATATACAAAAAAAAAATAATCATGATCAGGATACGGCCCAAAGAGATTCGAACGCGGGACCTCTCAAATGCGAGTCTCAAGAATTACCGCCTGGCTCTACGGAAGTCGGAGTGTTCTGTCTCTACGTCCGTGCTTCACCTCTCCCGCTTGGTGACCCCCTCACCTCGTGTAACTTGGCTGTAGACACAAACAGCCAGCTCTTGTGCAAGAATGAAGAAATGAAATATGCTCATCCAACTCCAACAACTCAATTCAATACAATCCATTACTAGACATGCGCAGATGCTCTAGTAGTATCTGACAAATCATAAACATCTCGGCGCGTCTGTCTGTATTGTCCTGTTCTTGTCACAGAAGGACACGCTTTCAAACTAAAACATTTAAGTACATTCTATCTTTGTGGTTTAAAGGGAGTTTTCAGAGAATTAAGTCATGTTTAAGCTTTCTCCAGAATGCACAACGATAATATTAAATGACATTAAAATGATTCTACCGTTAATGACAGAACTGCTCTTCCAAATATGAAGTTTTATTTTAAAAAACTGCACTCGTTAAATGGTCTTTCAGCAGATAAACTTGTTAATATATATCCGCGGAGTGGATTAATAGCAAAACGGTTAAACTGGTAAGCTTGTAAAATTCTATTTCTTCAGGAAAGAGGAAAATATCATTACAATTCAAACCGTTAAAAAAATAAAATATAAGAGTAGTGTGAAATAATTTTCAAAAGTTTATAAAATAAAGGAATAAATGTCAACGCAATACTTAAGATGACTCTCATTGTCCTGTTCTCTGAAACTCTTGTATATTGTACCATATCAGGCTCCAATCCTCACAGCGCCACGGGTGGCCGAGGTCGTTAAGTCGCGGACTCGTGAGCGGGAGGTCTGGGATCCCGCCAGGACCGTCCTCCCTGACTGAGGTTTTTTCAGGTTATCCTCAGTCCTCATAAATGGCAAATGCCGGGGAGGTACCCTAAACTTAGGCCTGGAACGTTTCCTTCCTTAAAAAATAAATCCTTTCCCAATATATCATTTCATTTCATGTATCACCAATGTCCATCGCCTGTGGTGCCTCTATAACAAAAACGGGCGTTAAACACCATTCATTCATTCATTCGTTCCAATCCTCACACTATATGCCGTATCGATAGTACACAAAATGGCGGTGGTGTTGCTCTATTAAGACATCGATTTGTTTATTTGGTTCGTTCCATTTACTTAGCTTGTTACAGTGGTTTATAGTTGAAAGTTAATCGATAGTGGCTTGTTAGTTTTTTTTTTTTTTTTTTAAGTTAATATTTATTTTGTGAAATTACAGCAGAAACTTGTGTGAGAGAAAGTGTTTAGTACAACATGGGTTGCTGTTATTGTGTGTCCGAGACACATCTAATTATTGCACCGCACACAACCAGATTTAAACAGCCTATAGAGCAGTCATTAAAGGAGAAGTGGATAAAATGTAAATCTTGAAGCTAATGATAATACTGTAGTGCGTATTAATCATTTCGTGCCAGTATATGTGGTTAGGAAGAACATTTTCCCTGTGTAAAATGGTGAACAATTTGTGTTTCTAGAAATATTTCAAAATCCCACAATTTTCTGTAATCTATCATCATCTGACAGTGAGACTTAGCAATGAAGGAGAATGCTATCACATGTTTCGACTGCTTCACAAGCGAGGTTAAAAAAGACAAGTATACCCGTTTATATCTATTGTATCCTTTTCATTAAAATAATTGATAATAAATATGATGTTGTTCCGACTATGTCCAGTATTTTGGCAGTCAGAGTATTTTATAAAGATTTGTGGTTGTCTGTGAAGAAGTTCAGTTCGATCTTTGGAGTGCAGTAAAAGTAAGGAATTAAACAAATGAAAAAAAAAATGGATAAGTTGACGATTAGCCTTGCCAATTATAATAATATGCTATCTCGCTCATTGAAAGGGTAACTTCATTAATAAACGTAGTCAAGAAAAGTTTACCACTAGATCATGATTTGGTTACAGAGAAATCTGGTAAATAAATGTTGCATTAGAACAATTGGAGTTTTCTTATGAAAATCAAATTAAATATTCAGCAGAACTATGCAACGCAGTAGCATTTTCTTTTCCAGTTGTTTCATTAAAATTGTTTTGTTTTATTTACAGAGAGCATTGTAATACAATATCATGGCTAAACACTTTATTTTTGTATGGCTTTACAAAATCCCATCTATATACATCGAAGCTGTATATAGACGCATGTTTGTTAAATTATACAATAAGTTTTCCACTGCGGTGCATCTTGTTTTTGTTTTATTATTCTTATTATTATTCAATTATTGCATTGCACTAAACGGTTAATGTGCAGTAGTTGATTAATTATTTTTTTTGTACCTAGATGATTTTATGTAAGCCTAATTCATATCATATTAAGTTTTGTTTATATATGAGAGATTTTGTTTGTAAATACTTTTACATTCCTAAAACCATCGAAATGTTTTCTAATAATAATTAATATCATCTTGTAAACGTAAAAATTTCGTGTTTGTATTGTAAGCAGTAGGGCGACGCCCGCCAGTTTTATGCGTTTATTCATTTATTTATTTTAAGCATTGGGGTCTGGGTAGTGGAAACGGTCTTGACTTTGTCTAACGTGGTCTTGAAATGATACGAGTGTTAAGTCTATAGCGATATTTATGTATTTCTAATTTGTGGACCGAATATTATAAATTGTTCCAAAATAAATAGTGGTGTTTATTTGTTTCACAGAGATTTCAACCTTGCTCTACATTATTTAAATGTTTGATCAGCACAGAGTTTAAACGAATTGAATAGACAAAAATTATTTGAACCTGATATTCTTTCTCCATCGCTTTCTAGGTCGACTCACAGAGCTTTCCTGGTAATCCAGAGATAATTATTTCTACCTGCCTGCCATGCTCTCGCTCCATTACATTCGATTTTCCTCATACATAATGTATAAATTAAAGAGCAAGCTTAATAACGTAGCACAGCTCTTTTTAGATGCCTATACATTTTCGAAATAATCTCCGTTTTGTGCGACGCATCAATAGATCGGCGTTGCAGTTTTTAAAGCAGGGTTCCTGCAAATTAATATCCTTCACTGTCTCATATCTGTGTGAATAGCATTGATGTCAAAAGTTCCCCTTCTGGTTCTCGTTTTAGTTTTGGAAACAAAAATGGCTATTGATTGATACTAAATCAACATTGATGATGGATTTTCTTGTTCTCTGTTGTTTAGCAATATGAGCAAATTAATCATGATGTACGCGTAGTTAGCCTTTAAAAGTGAGCAATATGCGCCGCAAAGAGCACACGGGGCGTAGCAACAACTTTGGTGTTTCTGCAAAATGCTATCATAGAAGATTATTCGCGTCTTGTTTATTTAGTTGCAAAACGGTTGCTCCTATCTTCTGTTTTATTATGTGCAAGTATTTTCACAATGAGAGCTGAAATGTATGTCTTAGATGGAAAAAACACAAGCAGTTTAACATAACGGGAATTCCACAATTGCGTCCTCCCATATGCATCTGAAACAAATTCCAATACATGACAAAGTTCATGGCAGTCAGTGGCAACACAATTTGATTAAGAATTGCAGATATTCAAAAGTTTGGCTAAGTCTCTGGCAATACCGCTTGGACTCGCATTTAGAAGATCCCGGGTTCAAACCCCTTGGGACTGGCCATCCTTACTTGCAAGGGCGAGGTTGGTTGGTGTGCGGTATGGCGGTGACTTGCATTTTAGAAATATTTCCGCCTCGGGGTCTGGTATGGAAGCTGGCCTTCTGAAGAGCTCTTAATTCTTGCAGGAGGGGTTTCGCCGGAACCGGGGGCTCTATCTGGAAAGAACGTTGGGGATTCCATCTACGTCCGTGATTGCCCCCCCCCCCCTCATCTCATCCCTTCATGGTCACTGGTTAACTTGTGAGTCATAGTTGATTGAACTCATTAATCTGTTCCTTTAGCTGCTTGTTATATTTTCGCAATGTCGAATAAGCCTGGGATTTGTCTTTAAGGGTACTTTTGTAGTTTATCTTCTGTAGTTTGCTAGGCGGAATATTAGCTACAACTACGATTTCGCATGTGTCTTTAAAAACTGAGATTAACTAAACGGTCTAGGGGACTGTTGCAGCAGCTCACTATCGAGTATTTTTTTTTATTTTGATCAAAAACCAATGTATGGTGTCTTTATGTAATTGTCATAACTGCAGGCAAAACCAGCTACGAAACATACGAGATCTGCTCCATATAGCATATCAGTAGCAAGCATAATCTTTCTTTCTTATACTACCCAAGTTTGTAAACACGGACATAGTATGTAACAATTATTCCAAGTTTATTATGGCTAGTGTTGTTAAACTTGACTACCCCCAGTCTAACAGCCCAGGAGGGCCAAGGCTTGCCGCATGACCGCTGCGTTCTCTGTCTCAGTCTTGCGACATAATGGCCAGCGTGCGATATTGCAGGGGTTAATGTGATCTACACACCGCATCCCGCCGACCATTGCTACGCGGCATTCTTGATCAGGAACCGCTAGCTCTACCAATGTGTCATCACGAAGCTGGGTGCATTCCGTTCTCCCTAGTTAAAAAACTTCTAGGCAGGTGCGGAGATGGAACCCGGGACCTCCCGGCCAGCAATCACAAGGCTAACCAAGGAGACGGTAATCACTAATGTTAATCTTAATTGAAATGGTCGATGTCTTGATTTCCTCTTGCATGACAACAGACGTGAGAATTAATCTTTCAAGTACACCAGGCAAATTTAATAGAAAGTTACATTTTTTTAACGATGTGCATTAATTCCTTAAATAAAACCAACTATAAATATCTCTTCACATGATGAATAGAAAACAACTTTTTTTTTTACAAACAAAAAGTCCCTAGCGCTTAAAGTTTACTGATATTTACCGTTTAAGGGCAAGGAAATACCCTCAGGCAACGGTACCGACAGCAGATTGAACCTGGGTTCACCAATAGCCAATTACTTTCAAAACAAATGTTCTTTTCATTTATTACAGTTATCCCTTTGTAGAAAACTAGGGAAATTCGTAAGCAATTTAAGAATTGTAATATTATTCTATACTCTCCTCAGGCTAACAAAAATCGTATAAAGAATCGAGAAGCTAGCAAAATAGTATCAATAAAGTTTGCTGAGAGCTGATCAACTTGAGTCATTTCCATCTCAACCAAGAACACGTGAATCAGTTACTGCCAGTGTAACATTTTCAAAAGGATGAGTTAAACAAAATGTGCAAGTATGCGGGCTAGTGCAATACACGAAGAAAAAGTATTTTATGTTGAGGCTTCCACATTTAATTGCAGGCTATATCGGGAGAAGAACGTAAAATTCTGAAGGGATTGACATTTGATCACCCTAAATAATCGGATTGAGGCACAAAGCATCAGGTGATCTAGTTCCCACGACTCCTAATGGAAAACAAATTTCCGAGCTTAACAAAAATCCGCAGGAAATGAAAGTCTAGTTCACCCCTCCAACAGTTGCCAATAGGTGACACCAAACTAACTTCGCTTAAGAGGATATAAGACTATCCAAGAACTTTGCGATTAGAGAATTGTCACACCTGGTGTTCAGTGCAGCACTTCAGGGTCGTACAAGAACGCTTTAGAGTTACATGCTTCGAAATAAACCATCATTAATTAAATTGTCACAAGAATATAATCATTTTACATTCCAACTAATGGACACATGTCCCATTACGAAAGACTAACACCAGGTCGTGTGTTGCACATCTCTGAAGGTCCATTGCGGGGTCATCAGAGAGAGGGCGTTTAGTAAACACAACTTTAGGTTGAGTAGTGACTTGTAGTTGTGTCAGATGCTCTCAAGCACAATGAAGCTGTTCCATAGAGATTCATAATTTCTGGTGTTAACTTTTGTTAGCTTAATGCCTAAGTGTAGTACTAGTTTAATTGTTGTCACTTCCTGTCCCCTTTTGTGAGACATGTGCAAGTAGAAACATGTTCAGTTCCCTTTATAGTAAAATGTGGGTAACACACAAAAGAAAACATATGAAGCATTCGTCTCAACTAATTTTCATTACTATGTTAAATTTATTTTAATTTCCTCATTTTAATACGCGTGTGAAAATTCTGAATCACTCAGTTTACATAATTTTAAGTTTAACTAATTTGCTATTTATTTTTATCTTATTATTACTAAAGTTTAAACATTTAAAGCTGTTTTTCTTTTTTGTATTAAAATTCCACTTCTATTTTACTCATCAGTTATTTCTGAAACTATCCTGAAAACTCCTTTAGGATCTTATGCCTTCAGGGAGGTATATTGATGTTGCGTCCATTATAATCGGAAATGTCAGTTACCTTTTGTAGTCGATACATAGGTAAAGTGTTGCTTGTTCTGCATGAAACACCGTACAAACTAATAATGGAGAAAGTAAACGCTCCAGAAGCAGGATAAAGGGAACAATAAAATGACAGTAAAATGGGTGGATTCAATAACTTTCCTAGTAAGGAATTAATTGTGTTTAACGCCCGTTTTAGCTACAGAGGCACCACAGGCGATGGACAATGATGACACATGAGATGAATTGAGATATTGGAAAAGGGTTTTTTTTTTTTTTAAAGGAAGAAAACGTTCCAGGTCTAAGTATAGTCCCCGGCATTTGCCATTTATAAGGAAAACCTGGAAAAACCCTCAGTCAGGGAGAACAGTTCTAGCGAGATTCGAACACAAGACCTCCCGCTCAAGAATCCGTGCTTTAACGACCTCGGCCACTCGTGGCGGTGTCAAAGAAGAAGAGAAGGAGAAAAATATAAGGAAATATGAAAAGAGTAGACGAGAATGCAAGAAGAAGATTCACAGAATTACAAATTACCAACGATCTATTCGGAATGTATGACGAAGAAAGTACAGATAAATGATGTTACTATAGAAAGTACAGATAAATGATGTTACTATAGAAAGAAGAGAAAGAAACAGCACGTTTCCCGGCAGTAGCCGCATCGTCTGGAGTTCCTGTGGGGAGCAGCCTGGAAGCCGAGCGTCAGAAGAAGAAAAGATATCTCAAAGTATGAACATTGAACGTTTATTATGTTAATATTGAGGTTAAGTAATCATAAATGTCTAGTTAATGATTATTACTAAGTGCCAGTGGTATTGTAGGTTTAGAAAAAGAGTTAAATTTAAGCATAACTGTAGTATTGGTTTCCAGTAGGGTTAAATTTTAATCATCGCGTGAGATTTATTTTGTTTAGTTATAGCATTAGCATGGCACTTTAAATATTTAGAACTTAATTATAAAGAAAACTGTATATGAGAAATAAATAAATAATCTGGAATATTGCATCCTATATAGGATCAAGGTATCAGGATGTAAGCATTACAGAACAAATATAATAAAAAAAAAAATGTTTCCTTCCTAAGAATGACAAGAAAAGAAAATGCCTCACAAATCGCTTTCATCCTATATTGCCATACCAGAAAGCGCACTAAATTTTCTCAGCAAATAAAATTATTGTTTAGTGAATAAAGAAATGTAAAAACACAAATTTTTAAATCTTGTAGCATGCATGTTTTAATGATTAGATTTATTTTATTTACGAAAGCTCTTTAACATCTCAGGTTATCAGCGTCCCATTCAAATCAGGGCGTGAAACGGCCAATAAATTTTGCTCAGAGACCTCTCTTTCAGGCTTGAGGTTCTTTTTCGTGCCGTAAATCTACGACATGGGATCCATGGCTTTACTTCTCTTCCGAAGGAAGCCATACTTACATTTTTACGCCTGACCCTGGCAGGGATCGAACCCGCAATCTTGAGTTTACGAGGCAAGCGTGGTTACCACCAGGACCGACTGCATGTTTTAAGTATTGTATATGAACATCTATTTTCTTTTTTTACTGCTCGTAACTTGGATCTGTCTTAAACTTTAGTTGTACTGCTGACTCGTTATGTTATTTTAAGGTTTTTAAATCTGACTGCCCTACTGTTTCATATAAAAATGAGATTAGAAAACTGATAGCTTTTTTCCAACATTTCATAGGCACAATGCTTTCAGATATAGCACTGCCGCCTCCTCCTGTTTTATCTTTAGCAATTCTTAAAAAGTTTGTTAAACTCGTGAGGAATCGCATACCGCAAGAGGGTGTTTCAGCTTTGCAGAGAAGTTAGAAAGCGTCTTGCCAAGGGGAAACTTCGCTGTGAGAAATGGAAGGAAAAAACCTGTGCCCCAAAGTGTTGCAATAAGATCTCCCATCTTCAGTTTTATGCCTTCCCTTGCAAAGAAATACGTTAACCCCTTGGTAGAAATCACCGGACTAAATTGATCTTCCTGAAACTAATCGTAATGTAAAAGTTCAAAATGGGGCATATGAAAAATAAACGAGTCAGAAGAGTAAACAAGAAGAGCTGTAAGGAATGTTGGTTTTGGGTTTATAATGAACGACATGAGGACGAACATTCTACAGTTACCCAAATTAACCCTTGGATTGCAGAAAATATGAAAGTCAAAACCCTTCCGCAGGAGGATTTTACAGTACAACAGAGATAAATGGAGCCTCATATACCAAAGATAGCGGGTTCAAACCCGGCCAGGGTCTATGGATATTTTCGAGCTTATAAAATCAAAGTATGGCTTCCTTTGTAAGGGAACTAAAACCCTGGGTCGTAGATTTACGGTATATAAAAGAACCTCAAGCCTAAAAAAGAGGCCTCTGAGCGAAATTTATCTGCCATTTCAAGCCCTGAATAAAATGGGACTGATCATTTGAGACAAACAGCATCCGTAAATAAACACAAACAAACAAACAAACACACACACACGCGCGAGTTAACAGTAATAATAAAAGTAAATAAGGATAAAACACTTAGATAAAGTCACACTTGAAATTGCTACATTTCGAACAAGTGCAAGAAGCTGGTCTAGCTTCTTGCCATAGAAGAACTCCAGTAGTTCGAAATAAATTTCATGTGTGACTTTATCCAAGTGTTTTATCCTTATCTACTTTTATTATTACTGTTAATTTGTTACATTGTTAATAGTATTACTTTATTTTTCGTTTATATTATATTATATATATATATATATATATATATATATATATATATAAGTGAACGAAATACACGAGGGTGGTTCAAAAGAACTGTTGGACTGACACAGTAACAAATAGCAAGGATATTTCTCATGTATGCTGTAGCGTGAAATTTCAAGCACGCGCTTTCATTTGTGTCGTCACTATGGTCAAACTGAACAAGATGAGGTGTTTTCCGAAAAACGGATAAAATCAAAGGTTTCGCATAATAAAATACTTCATTTAAAAGTTTAATACCAACCAATAACTGGAGATAAAACCCACTATGTAAAACTCTTCACAGTCCTTATACAGTGAAGAAATTAACTACTGAATTTAAACGAGATCGCTATTTGTTTTTTTAATATTATCAAAGGTCGGAAGTTAAGCAAAATGCTTTTTCTATCTTAGGTGGATATATTTAAGCGTCAGATAGAAATGAACACGTTTCCGTACATCTGGGATTAGTAAGACTAGTTTTTATTTCTCATTTTTTGCTTATTATTGGCTTCTGTTACCTATTTTAAGGTCTGGAACCATTTTTTTTTGTCTATTTTGAATCTTTGTGGATATTTTCTGCAATTATTTACACATTCTAAAAATTACATGCAGAATTTTAATGTATCGCAGTGAAAAAAAGTTATAAAACTGAATGGCATGTTTACTTAACAAAAATATCTATTGAGAATCTGGTTAAACATTTTATTTTTTCAAGCAGTCAAAAAATTTCTTATCAATCCATTCACTGCAGTTCTTTAAATAGCAGATCCCTTGTTACTTAAAGGAAGCACGGTTACTTACAGACACCAGGAAATGGAGAGGATGAGGGAAGTACTGTAGTTTGGAATAGTCCTGGCGAACGACCCGGTATCGATCTGTGCCAGACAGTTCTAGAAAATGTGGTGGGAGTAATTTCTCATCTACATAAAAGTAACAACAATTGCAAGCGAGAAAGTTGAGAGCGGTACAGCTGTGCAATAAACCGTCCCTATAAAGTGTTCAGTTCGGAAGTAAGAGGGATACTAAACTACTTTAGTTTGTATTGATCAATATTTTCATGTCGTCTTGAAAGGTGAATGCTCTGTTGTAACTGGTATGAATCCTATTGCTTGTTTTAAACATGCTCTAGTCACTTCCGTAAATGTAGAACATTCTTTTTTCATGATGGAAAATGACTTCTCTGACCAGTGGCTATGACAGTTGATACCTTGAAAAAAAATTGTTGCTTGTAACCAAGAAAAGCAAGCACTTTAATTGTGTAATGAAATTATTAAGTATATTAAACACCCATTTTCCCTTTTAATAAATGCCAATTTGAATTATATTTTAATATGTGCCTTTTTTCAATATTTTAAGTGATTTTGCCTGCCTATTTTAATTAAAATACCTGAATTTCCGCGCTTTGTTGAACATTCAGGGTGTCTATTAACGGATCAGGAAAATATCGCAAAAATCTACATCACTGTATTAAATGATCGATACGTGAGCGTGCTGATACTGTATAGATATCAATGGCTCGTGTTCTGAACATCATTTGCAGAGAAAAGAACTGTCAACAGGATGAGTGCCGCTTTTGTTAAAAGATCCAACAGAAGCGCATCGGAAAGAACAATGGTCAGGAGTGCTAATACATACTTAAACGCAATTACAGCGAGTTTCTGTGACGTTACGTCGCTATGACGAAACATTATGCGTCAGACAAACAATAGATAAAGAGTGAAAATGCTCCAAAGAATGTCAAATATATGTTTTTGGGAGTGCTCGTTGACTATTAAAAGGCAAAACCATCGCCGAAGTAATTAAAGGATACTATTAGGCCAAACTTCTCATTTATATAAGAAAAAGTGATTTTCCACCGCAACACACAAATTACAGTTGCAGTGTTGCATGAATTGCTCGCTACTGGACAAAACTTTATCTCAAATAAGAGCATAGCTCAGAGAGAAGCAAAATTAGCAATATTATGTTATACTGAAAGCATTAGTCTAAGTGTGCCGAGTTAACTATGTTGAAAAATGTAAATATTTTGTTTCTTCTCAGACCGACGTCTCTCTCGCACAGCACCCTTCCAACTTCGAAAGCACAATCCCCACATGCAATTTGTAAAGTGAGCTTTAGGCAGTAGTCACAAAGGGTTGGTTATATATATTCAAAAAACAGCCAAGTGTCAGCTTAAAGTACCTCAAAGAGGGTTTTCTTCAAGAAATAGGTTGGCATTCTTTCCAACCAAAGACTGAATGATACCATATATAGACAGCACACATTGCTAGCGATTTTGCAAGAAGTTTCCAACACATTTCGCTATGGATCTGGATCGAGTTAGATCGGAAGAGACCAATTAGATCCCCGAACCTTTGACTCATACAAGAAACTAGTTGTGTGCATCAACATGACACGAACCCTCGACACAGTACGGGAATTTTTTGATTCCAATGTCGCCTAAGTTCTGATGTTGGAAATAGTGCTTCATACCTTTTTTTTCTTTTTTATTTTTTTGCTTCACTGTGATTTACATATGTCATGTCTACAACCAATATAGCACATACTTTATTTTCTTTAAGTTCACTCCATTATATCCTATAAATCAGTTTAATTTACATGATAGTGCACTTGGTAATTTTCTAAATACTGTAGGTGTGAAGGATAATTAATGAAATCTAAATTCAAAGGCTCTTCTGCTTTGTTACTTTGATTAGTTAGTTGTTAGTATGGATAATAATTATATGTTTAAATGTATCATGCGACACATTCATCTAAACATTCTCTAAACACTGCCCAAATATTCCCGTAAACACAAAGGCATTTTCCTAAATTTGCAATACCTAGGTAACACACAAAATAGTAGCCCCTTTTTGATACTACCATTGAAAGCTTTGTGTTCCTATACACATTTTAATAACATTAATAAAATAATACTTATGTCTTGTCGCATTTTATCCACGGAAAAGAAAGAATAAGGCAATTCTACATTTATATTAGTAACATCCCTATCACTTACATGTTCAAAATTAACATTTGTTTCACGCAATATTGATTGCTTCTGAATTCCAGCTCACCTGTTTGTTGCATTCAATGCAGAATATTATTTTACCACTCTCTTCATCCTCTTATTTAGAAGCCAGCTATAGGAGTTTTTGTTTTCTCCCTTTAGTTTCCCGCTCTCTTCCTCAATTAAGTGTTAAAGAATTAAACGATCTCTTGAATACACCACGTACCCCGTTTTTTGGATCATTTTCTCATCATTTCGTCTCAAAAATATCATCCCTGCCTATCACGAATATTAAAGCGCTAAATGTAATGAAAAAGTGCCAAATCACCCCTAGTTATGAAAACAGCATACGACACACTTCATAGGTTGCCTGCTCAGTTTATAGCCGATTAGGAGCTTTGTAAAATTCGGCGATTTTCTAGCAAAGCATGGAGGTAAACAGCAGGTTTCAAAATAATTTACCGTTATGAAAATTAATTTTTTGTATTTTCTTTTCCCCTCAAATTATACATAATTTCATTCTTGGATATAAAAAAGAACACAAAAACCGGTCAAAATGAGAGAGCAGGTAATTAAGTTACAAACAAATGTAGAACTTAAATAGTAGTACTGAATGGAAAAATACTTTTATTCCTCAACAAAAACCCCCTCAAACAAAAATCACCACATTTGAAAAATGTGTCAATTGCAAACGGACCATGTTTATTCCACCTGCATCCCATACTGACTACAGTACGTGCAGCGGAGCGAGCGGCAAGGGGCAAAAATGCTTTGAACTGCACTGCGCAATGGTACAACCATCAGCTCTCTAAGAAGCCGTGATCAACAATAGTGCAGGATTTAAGGTGGATCATTGTTTCTGCCGCACCCTGTATGAGGAAGAGCGTTGTCATGGAAGCGCATCACACTTTGGGTGAGAAGTTCTAGTCGCTTCAGTTGAATGCACTTACCCTTGAGACTGGAATGCGGTGAGCCTTAAGCCTTGTTGATTCCAGAAGAGAGGATCACTTTCCCGGCGGAAGATGTCATTTCGACTTTTTCCGCATGCGACGCAGGATGTTTCCATTGCATTGACGAGCACTTTCTCTCGAGCTGGCAGTGGAGAACTAAAGACCCGTCACCTGTAACAATTCGGGTTAGCATGTCGTGTCCGTGGTAGCGATTGAGATGTTGTAACGCCAGACCCGTCCTTTGCATTTGGTGTTGTGGAGCCAGCATGCGTGCGCCCGTCGTTCACTTGTGAAACCTAACTTGTCAACAAAGGTATTAGTGTCTATAGTTACCTTTTGCCTGCTCGGACTAAGTCTGTGGTAATCTCCGTTGGCCGGGCTACGCGGTGTACGTCGCCAAAATATGTGCGCCCTTCAGAGAACTTTTGCATCCACCTGCAAACAGTTTGACATGACAAGACACTCCTCACGGCAGATGGAAATCATTTATTTATAAATAGTCTTTCATTCCTTTTGCCTACAAAAATCACATAACGGAGAGCGCTGCTCGAGGGTTGTGTATCCAGAGGCGCCGCCATCTTGCAGCTGCTGTTTCGCTATTCGCTTACCTCCTGTCGAATGCCACCAAATGCCACAAGACTAACGGTCCCATTCAGTGACATGGCCTAAGGTGCCTCATTCAAAAATTCCCCCACATCAATTTGTTTAATGACTTACCCTCACATCCCGTATATTTTTTTTAAGATAACGAATGTTCCATAAAACTTGAAATGTTTATTATAGGCAATTTCTATCAAATTTTATTTTCTGAATGAATTTGCGCTGAAATCTAGATATACTAAAAATCAATCAAAAATAAAGAAAGTAAAACAGGGCATTAAATATCTAGGGGAGGAAAACGGGGAAAAAAACTTATTTCTAACACATATAATTGGTTTCATAAATGAAAATAAAAATGCATAACAATTATTTAGTAAATTAAAATTCCTTAGAGATTGACATACCTTATCTGTAATGCGCAAGGAGTACTGTATGCTGAATTTGGTCGTTAATTGCGGGAAGCATGTTTTGAACCTGATATATGTATCTCTCGGGTCCTTCCCACTATAGAGGTTGAGTTTTCTTTTCACCTGAGGAATAATAATAATAATAATAATAATAATAATAATAATAATAATAATAATAATAATAATAATAATAATAACGTAACAAAGTTAGTTTAAAATGCAGGTCTTTCATCTCCTGGCATGTATAATTATCATCGTTAGGGAAAGCCGCTACTGTATCGACCCACCTTGCGCGTACTCGCCTCAATCGCTTCATAGTCTCACAAAACCGAAGTGCAAAGCGAGCGGAACCAACCCCGAAGCGTAGTGGTTAGTACCAACGGTAATGTCTGAGTATTCTTGTTAAAAGGGTTCTCCGCTTATTAATTGTAAGGACAAGCAAAAAGTGTCTGCTTGTAAGTGTGCACTGTTCAATAATGCTGCACTAGTAGACACAAAAGAGGTTCGACTATCTGTAGTAATTGAAAGGGTTTGGGGATATCTTATGAACATGCGGCGATTCCTAGTGTCTTACATGTGATCAAATGTACTATTGGGATTTCATTCATGGTTCATTTCTCTGATAAATAGGTAGTACATAAAAGTTACAATACACCGACTGACAGCCAACTGGGCTGTTAAACTTGCCTTTATCACAAAAACCCCAGGTACTCGCGTGCGGTGTTCCCGAGTTCGGTGCGAGGTCCCTAAATCCTCCAGACAATGAATTGCAATGAATTGCCTGGAATATTAATTACATCTTATAAATATTATTTTTCTTCTTCTTTTTCCTTTTCTCTGCAATCTATTATCTTTCTATTTCAACCACGTAGAAATTAACTGCCAAGCCTCCTATTTTTTTAACACATAAATGTTATAATATTTTCAAATGTTTAAATCGGATCTTCAACCCTTGTCATATAAGTTTTTTACTAAGTGTGTTCTGAAAGTTCTCCCCCTCCCCCATCTTCTCGTGAAGATGGCCCAATTATTATGATAGATGTTAAGTAACATCCTTTAAATGGCATGCTGTAAGGTTTCAGACCCGTGAGTGTAGTCACTTGTTTGAGACGATCGCGTAAACAGTGTTAACATTTTCTACAAAATGAAAAAACTGAAATACGGGCTGTGATAAAGTACTTCGTTTTGAAATGTGTAAACCCAACAGAAATGCAAAAAGGAGTTACATTCCACATTAGATTCCTCTTAATTTTCGACGGTTAAAAAGTGGAATGCTCAATTAAAGCGTGATCGTACATCCATTCAAGATGATGAGCGCCCAGGGCTTCACAAAATTGCTACCATAATGTCATATTGATTGATCACCTATTGGAGGTACGCAAGTTGACTGACATTTCAAAAACCTCGATAGGCTTTATAGGAATTTTTGAATATGAGAAAGCGTTTCGCTCGTTGGGTGCCGCGTTCGTTAACAGTGAATGAAAAATATTTCGCAACTTTTATCTGTATCACATTCCCTTTGAACTCATCTACTGGACTTCTCGTGTAATGTTTTGGATGCCTTCCTCTTAAAGAGTGTTACTAAGTATTTGTTTATTTAGTAAACATTTCAAACTCCTTTTTATGATTACGTTCCAAGCTACTTTGCACTGTTTGATTTGAATTATTTAATTTAAAATAAAACTCACTTAACTTCTTGAAGGTCCTTGTGAAGGCATCTTTCCCCTTTAGACTCTCCATGGCATTAACGGCTCTCCATGGAATGCACGATAATCACTAACAGCAAACTAAACACGAGAGTACGCGGTCTGCACTACATGACCACGTGACAAGGATGACGTCACATTTGGGTAAGCTGAGGTATCTGCCATGGCCATGTAGGACGAAATATCCCTGAACGCTCTTGGACGTGTTTTCGTCTCATCTGAAGATTCTCCAAATAAATAAGTAAATAGGAAACACAGCTTAGAATCAGTTTTCTATGCAGATATAACAATTTACATTGCACTGAAATAGTGAAACAGCAGATCGGGCTGCGAATTTCTAACTACTGTCAATGAATTTACCGTAGAATAACGACTATGTGAGTAATATTATCCAGGATGACCACGGGTATAGGAAACTGTGGTCCCAAGACAACTGTCCGGTGATTATAAGCGTGTACAGTAGATGATATGTTAGGAGATGTAAAGGAGATGTTTTTCTACGTCTAATTGTGACAACAGACGAATCCTGGGTACCAAAGCATTTTAGAAATCGATATGGTGCAAGCATCCATCATCTCCGGTCAAGAGTCTCCTTCAAATCTTGCTGGCAATCTTTAGGAATATCACTGTCTCGGTTTTGATGAAATTTCAGAAAAAGTATTACACAGTGACATGATGGGGAACGTATAAAGGTTGCTTTGAGAGGTCAGAAGTTTGCAGATCACGAGATAATACGGTTGTGCAAAGCAGGTTAAAGGCCACACCAAAAATATTTTTTGGGGGGGCGTTAGCAAGGTGGGACAATGTGTTGCGGAGCAGGTCAAAAAATAAGACACATGCAGTTTGTTCAGTATATTGTAAAAATGATTGTACTGTCCGGTTATTTAATGATTTTACCTTGTTATATTATTCTAATGGTCACATATTGCTGTGTCTGTAGAAAATTAATCTGATGATTCTTCGAAATTTTCCAAAATGTGTGTCTAATATCATAGGGTACTTTATGAGTATCCTGCCCATAAACATTGTATAAAGGATTTTTTAATGTGTTTAACGTCCGTTTTTACTACTGAGGCACCACAGGCGGTGGACACAGATGATACAAGAAATGAAATTATATATTGTGAAAGGATTTTTTAAAGGAAGGAAACTTTCCAGGCCTAATTTTAGGGTACCTCCCCGGCATTTGCCATTTATAAGGACTGAGGAAAACCTAAAATACCTCAGCCAGACCTCCCGCTCACGAGTCTACTTCGGCCTCCCTTGGCGGTATATGTGAATTCACGTAACATAAAAATAACAAATTTATAAGGTAAATACAGTTTTGTAACTTCCTCTTAAGAATAATTACTTTACTGTGTATGCACATTAATTAAGAACTGAATAAGATAAAAGTCAATACATTCTTTACCTGATCGTAGTAAATAACAATCATCCCTCTAAGTTTGGCTTTGTGAAGTTCTTAGAAATATTCATTTGTATCAAGAGGTCGTGGGGAATTTTTTTCATTTCTGCTCTTACTGGGGAAATTGTTTCTTTGCAAAACGAGCACACTGTTTTCACTTTATTAATCTGGGAATATTGTCAGCCGACACAATCACTTCACGTACATACAGCTCTTACCTTTGAAATGTTATTTTCTGATAAAGATAAATGTGCCAAGTAATGAACATTTTGCACAATGATGGTTCTCAGGCAGTGTCTAATTCGCTTTAAATTTTAATGGTTTATCAATAGGCGAAAAGTACACAATATAAAATGGGTATTAGATACTTTTCTCTTAATTCGCATTCAGAACATGAACTTGCCGCATCTGCAGCTGTGACGTCAGGACATCCCTATAAAGACCAACAGTATTATGAAAGAGAAAATGTGGAAACAATATCTTTCAACAACCCAACGACTCTGCTTTCGTTGAACGACCCAAAAATTCAAAATATTGGCTGTTGTTCCCCTTTGCACTTTGTTTCTTCCTTTTCACTACTTCACATAAGTTCCACAATATGTGTATGCACGTCTGAATTTGGATCGACAAAATTATAACTATGATTCACTGCAAAGTATTCAAAACCTACTGCTCCCAACTCCTGATGTTTATAACATTCCCGTAATCCAAATACACAACAGAACCCTTCAATACTTGCTTGGAAATAATCTGATTTTTTTTTTCTTTTGAGTAGTGTTTAACGCCCGTTTTTACTACAGAGGCACCACAGGCGGTGGACACTGGTGATACATGAAATGAAATGATAAATTGGGAAAGGATTTTTTTTTTAAGGAAGGAAGCGTTCCAGGCCTAAGTTTAGGTACCTCCCCGGCATTTGCCAGTTATGAAGACTGAGAAAAACCTGGAAAAAACCCCAGTCAGGGAGGACGGTCCTGACGGGATTCGAACCGCAGACCTCCCGCTCACGAGTCCGTGCCTTAACGACCTCGGTCACCCGTGGCGGTATAATCTGAATTAAATTGTAGCACAATGATTTACCACTTTCAGCAAAATTTACTTTCCTCTTAACTCCATTGCGACAACATAACCAGGTATACAAAACTTAAATCTAATTTTCTTTGGTACAGTTTAACTCCATTTTTCACTGAACTAGGCAGAGACCAAGATGTAAACCGCTCCACTAGCAGAAGAAAATCGCCGACATTCTGGATGCACGCACAATCCCCTTAAAGCTCAACGTAAAAACCGAGGCAATTAGAAGCGAAAAGAAACCTTGCGTAGAAATCATGTAAAGAATAGAATTACAACAGTCGGTATATCTTCCATTCGGCGCTTAAACAAGTGATACGCCGGGTTGTAAATGTTTTCTTGGTTACGTTAGGATAATGTAGTTACTTATTTCTCATGTCTTTTTCAATCTAACATCGCACTGAACCCTATTTTAAGATTACCCTCTAGTTTCCCCTCCCTCCGAGTAGTACCAAATAATAGGAAAGGTGAAGCCAGCCTTAAATTAATATTGAATCCCTAGCCGAGGAAACAAAAGTCTAACATTAATGTGTGTCCAGTCCCTTCACCAGTGAGAAAACAATGGCACAAACGGCTGGAGACCGAATCGATTGCTCACTTTCACCAGCACGAAACGGTTCGTTCTGACTGCTTTAATAAGAAATTCTGTACCTGCAAGAACAATAAAGTGCTTTAAAACTCTCCATTTTATTTTTATGTGTTTAGGCTTTTTAAAGATTAATTATTTTTTATTAACATAACTGAGACTCCGGTGCTTATTCCTGGCACGGCTATAAGACTTACATAATTAACAGTTTAGTGACCAGATAAACTTCATCACTAAGGAAAATAAAAATACAATACAGTTCACTTTACAGGCGGCGAATTCAGTAACTAACATGTTACATTGTGTTGCTGCGGAAAGCTCACTTCACGGACGCGAGCACTCGTTCGGCATGTTAAACAATCGACAAAAGATTACACTGTCCAGCACGTCATAATTGTTATCCAGTGCTAATGACTCATCTAATTTCCTCATGTTATTGGAGCTAAACGCTTTACCGCCCCGCTCGTCTCGCTTCTTGCATCATTAAAATGTTCCAAATATTCATCACCTCCTGACAATTGCAATTATTTATTTTCAAGGTTAGATGACCAAACATTACAAAAAATGACATGAATAAACCAAAATTACACTGTTTAAAGTACCGCCGCCATGATCACGACAAATTTCACAATGACGCCTCATCGACTGTCGCACACGCTCCAGCATCCCAGGAGATCGGCTCACATCGTCAGCACTGCTGCAATACTAGCAACCAGGTCCATATTAGTTTGGACAGGAACCACGTACACTAGGCTCTTCATGTGATCCTCAAGAAAAAGGCAATGGGTGTCAGGTCTGAAGATCGAACTGGCCATGAAACAGGACCCACCACCAATCCATTTGTGTCCGAACTGTTCATCAAGGTATTCCCTAAAATTCACTGCAAAATGTGCTGGCACCCCATCATGTTGGAACCACATACGCACATCTTTCAGAAAAAGTAGAAGGAGACATGTTGAAAGAACGTTTTGTAGATTACTCTATTCGGTCTGTCAGGTAGTATATAAGGTCCAATCGCAGAACCGCTAACAATACCAACCAGTAAACTCAAAGAGAATGCCAGTAGTAGGTTCGATTCAGCACAGCATGTGAATTTTAATACTCCTACTGTTGAACTCTCTTGTAAACATTGCCTCGTCTTTGTATCACAGCAGGATGGAAAGACCGCGCCGCCTAGGCTTGAAGAACGCCGGTACTTCGGGCCCCATGTCCGCAGCTCTCTTCGGCACAGCAGCAGCTACAGAATTAACGAAACGTCGAATGGCAAGAAGATACTGAAAAAGAAGAAGACACCAGGTGCCGCCGTTTCTGCTGAGACAGGTTTTACCTCTTGCCAGCTCTCGACTTTCCTGCGTCCGCCCCAGCCCCAAGTAATGCTGTCGCTACTACTGTGGCACATGGAGGGTGGCAAAATTTGCAGCAATTGCAGCAGTTTTTACCGGCTCTCCTCCTTCCTCTCTTCCATCTTGTCCTCGAACTGACCAGCTGGGTTCCACCACACCTACACCTAAACTTGGCATTACAAGCAGAAATGAAACAACTAGGAATCTCCTGCTGCAGTGGAATCTCCGAGTGGCTGGCCAGCGACAGAGGAGTTCACTCCATGCACTTGTGTCTCATGTTGAGTGTATTTTTTTCTTTGTTGAAACTAATGTAGTCTGTGTTGCCCTGTGAAAAATTAATTATTAGTTTGCGGGTAAATAATTATGCTTGACGGCCTACACTGGCCTCCTTTTCGTAAATATAAATGTATAGGGGCGGGTAAATCACTGTAATGAGCGCATTGCTAGGCGGGTAAACTATTATAACATGGAAAATGTGCTCTCTTTCCAATTAGCAATTAATTCATACACACACACAGACTAACCAAAACGCTAACCTCGGGAAAACTTAGAAACCTGTGGACCCTGACGGCCTACGCTCGCCTCCTTTTCGTAAATATAAATTGATAGGGGGGACAAATCATCGTAATACTAGCAAATATACTTAGATTGCAGCAGAAAAAGAATTGGTCAACATCAATTTATGGGCCATTCTACATTACCGAGTAAATCATTGTAATTATGACAAATTTCCTTAATCCGACAGGAAAAAAAAAAAGCATCGGAATGGAGACATCGTCTTCACAACTATAGCACGACGCTCTAACCGCCTGAGCTATCGTGACACTGCTTGTGAAGCCTTAATATCTTGCTATACCTGTGCAAGTCACTACCTTCGGCTCTCTCGGCTCTTGCCGCAGACTGACAGCCGCTTGGAGAATCCGCTGTAGCAGGAGATTCCTATGGTTTCAACCCTATTGTTGTAACTACAAATGCACATCGCAGCGCTGTCCTTCGCGATGCTCCTCGGATCCTCTCCAGCCCGTTTGCATTACGTGCCTGTTAGAACACCGCGCAACCCGGATTCACTCACTCAAAAGCCTGATACCTCACATTTCTGGATCCGGCCGATTGTGAAACTTCCATCTCTATCACTTCACCATCTAAGCCTCCGCTGCCACATCTCTCTGCCGTCGTTGCCGCGGCTACGGACACTCGGATCACGGGTGCACAGCCTCATCACGCTGTCATTGTTGTGGCGCAGCGGCGCTCACGACGGCCTGACCCGCCGTCGCAGTAGCCGTAACATTGACCACGGCCACAGAGTCAAAGCATGCACACGACCCACAACAAAAAATAACAATCTGAAGTCTTCATCTCTCCGCTAATATGGACAATTAAAAAGAAATTCCTCATTCCTACTCAGTACAAATTTCCCCCCTTATTTCCCTCAGATGCTACTTACTGTATTTGGTCATATTTAACCAACCAGGGAACCAATCAAATACCCGCTCCCGGCCAATAACCGCCAGCTTCACATTCTCCTATACTATCGAGGGTGCTTAAGTGGGACCTCGGCATCCTTTCCCATACTTCACAGTCTAACACGCCTCCAATTCACTTCAAACCCTACCTTACTTTTCCCTTCCTATTATTCTTTTAATCCTTTATCCTGCGTTTTTCCAATTTAAATATAGTTAAAAGTGAAAGGTTGTGTTATTTGGAAACGATCACATTCCAAGTAAACAGAAACAAGGAAGGGTATTTGAGTTAAATGAAATGAAAGCAATGAAATTGCCCGGTAATGAGTCAACGGAGGCCATGGGTTCCTTACATCAATACATTCGGAAAACATCCCTGAACAACCTGTGAAAGTTTGTCGGTGGAGTTCGGACTCACCCGTATAACATTCCACTGTACTCACTACTCGCCTTTATAATTTCCCAACCTCTGAAGACTTGCAATACACAACTAGAAGCATCCGTCTAAACTGACGATTGTTGGGGAAATGAGCTGCACGTCACAAGAAATCAGCCTGGCAAATTTGTAGTGCCATTCATGCTTACATCAATACTGCCGTCTAACACGAGTCACTTATGGATCGAAAATCACCTGTTCCATTTCTGTTAAGGTAAAATCTAAGTTCCCTCAGGATTTGAGGTACTCTTTATCTTTTCCCTTCTTATTTATAATTCACTTGACGGGGATAAGGGCTGAATGAAAAATGCAAGAGTTGTCTGGCAAAAAACTGATTAATCAAGACATATCAGAAATGATTAAGAGTGATAATGCTGCTATAGCGGAAATGACAACTCATCAATAAACTAAACAACAGCTAAGCAAAGAGGCTGAAGTAATGCCCTTGCAACATGCACATGTCTAAAAACTAAAACATATTTATCTCGTAGACCCAGGGTCGCGGATTCAATCGCGGCCAGGACCGGGCGTAAAAATTCTAAATGTGGCTTCCATCGAAAAGTAAGTAAAGTCGTGGGTCCCTTGTCATAATTTACGACAAGACTGAAAGAGAGGCCTCTGAGCAAACTTTGTCATTCGTTTCACGCCCTGAATTGAATGAGACGTTGATGACCTGAAATGTTAAAGAGCGTCTGTAAATAAACCAAATCAACATCAGCAACAAAGTAGTCCTGCAGTCCTGAATTGTGTTACAAGTACGTGTCTTTGCTTGTGCGTATGGTGTCACAAGAAACTAGTACAACTGATGCTCAGTGATACATAAACGCTAAATGTAGAAAGAGTATGCATAATGTATCTTGTTTTCAGTTTAGAGCAACTTCAACTTCTGACAATCTGTCGCAGGGATTTGCCGCCCTTCATATGCTATTAACTTCTGCTGCGTCTAGTTTAGTTATTCTCCAGAGCAGCTGTAGGGCATTATAGAGTTGTAAGGTTCTCCAACTAGATGTCTGAGTTACATCCAACATACAATATAGGTTTGAGGAATTTGTGGATATCTTGGACATATGTCGGTTCTAAGTACTGGGGTATTAGAGCAAACGCCAGTTTTGTACCTTGTGTACTAACATGCAAAAAGATTCGTATAGTGTTAATCGTGTATTACAAATGGTCAATCAGTTTGGAGGACCGGGCTTCAGCAAGTGTAGCCAACAATTTATGTGTCCAATCGGCATTTTTATGGCAGCACTGTTGCCATTATTCTTAAATCAGAGGCATTTTGTACAAGTTCTATCAGCATCGGATTTGTACCTACCAAAGCCTGAGCACCCGATGATTTATGTGCAGATATCGCAGCGTTTAATGATGAAGAAGCACACGTTTGACAAAACCTAGTGCATGATAGCAGACTTCATCTCCAGCTGAGAGTTAGAATCTCAACTCGCACTTCTGAGAAATGAAAGGACAACTTTCGCAACATCACCAAAGAAAGGGTGAAATAAACGAACAGTGTGCAATGCTGGAGAAGAAATGTGGGTTTATCACAACGGACTTTTGTCTAAAGGCGTTCTTCGTATATATGATAGTGCTCGCCCTCATGCGATCGCTGTAACTCTTGACATCATTCGGAAATTGAAGTTTCAGATCCCAGAAAATCCAACATGCGGTCTCACATTATCAGAAGCTTGCGTTTCTGAAGGATGCTTTGAGAGGAAAAAGATGAGGAAACAACCATCTCCTCATTAGCTGTGCGCTCCACGCCGCAAATAGAAATTTTTACAATTTGCTGCCAGTGAAAGACAATCCAAATGTTAATAAATTAAAAAGCAATAATGTATATAAATTCAATTTATCAGACACACTTCGTTTCATAAATAAGTTTGTAATCTTAATATAATTGAGTATTGTCTGCACAAATTGTAAATATCCCATGATATACCCACACCATGGAAAGCGGGTTGGGAAAAGTAAACTTTTAATTGGAAACTCTTTGACTGCAGGAACATTCAAAATCGTTTTTCTGTTGTTTATTCTGATGGGCTAAGGAAGTTAGTGCAAAGATGTAAGAAACCCATTGAAATTATTGATAATTATTTTAAAAGTAATCGTATAACTTTATTTGTGACAGAATTTATAATTATATCAAAAAAGTCAGTATCCTGTTATCCTGAATAGCGCCCCCGCAGTGTAAGTGTCTCTAATTAGCACTAAGATTGTTCGATTTGTAGATCTAACCTAACCACTAATCCGTAAACGAATTGCACTTAAACTTGATATACGGCTTAGATCAGGATGTGAGGTACAAAATTTCATAACTGTTGACATCACGGTAACAACCTAAATCTTGTTAAACCTGATGTAGTCTATTAGAAATAAACAATATTAAAGCACTGTTATTGGATACAATTGCCTAAAGAAGTGCTTTATAAAATATAAGTTTTCAATTAGTGTGTAAAAGTGAAGAAACGAAATTTCATTGTGTTTCGTAATTTTTAGTATTTCTCCGGTATATCTATTTCAGAACTTACAACTTTATTGTTTTTATTGACGTCTCGATCAACTTTCTGTCCGGTTAACTGCTTGTCAAAAGAAACTGAGTCTGTCGTCTGCCTCGAGGGTCGCTCATTTCTTCGGCCAATTAGCAGGACTAAGTGGAAAAAAGCATTAGCAACAGTTTCACGGATTAATAGCCATTTTCTAAAAATAAAAAATAACCCATCCGTTCCAGCAGAGAGATCTCAACACAATTCTCACAAATGATGGATGTAAAAATGTGGTGTGATAATTAACGGTATAATGTTTAAGCGGTTCAAAAATCCTCCTTTGTTCACTGAAAGTCATTTTCAATAACTGTATAGGAATCTGCTTCATAGGTCGTCTATGTGTGTTTATTGCAGATGTAACTGGTAAAACTCAATAAGCTAACCATCAAGTTTCAAATTTGAATATAGCAGAAAAATAAATCAGTAGAAAAAATAAAAATATATCATATTACAATATCTGACTGGTTCAAACATTATTAACAAATGTTAGTATAGATTAAGTACTTAAACCAATTGGATTAACATACCTAATTAATGTTTATTTGTAAAACGCTTTTTCTGAAAATCTAAACACTAAAAAATTTTGATACTTCCTTTCGTTCTGAACTCATTTACATCATTAATTAATTTAATTAACCATTCCGGAAGAATTCTATGATCTGCACAAAGCGTTAGAGAGAAACAGAAAGGAAAGAGAAGAAGAAAAAAGATAACCATGAAAGCAAGAGAATTAATAAGATATATTTACTTGTTATCATATTATCTCAACTAAACTGCTATTTATAAGAAAATACCATTGTTCACGATGGCTCAATCAAATAAACAAATCTTTTGATAGGTTTTCATTCGTATATGGAATTTGTTGTGCATGAATAGGCGTTTTCATTCTTGTTCTGAAGGGAAGTTATAGAAAATAATAAAACGAGTAACAAGAGAGAGTAAAGGATAGAGAGGATACTGCAGTAAGAAAATTGTTCCAAATTGAAAGAAAATATCATTGGTCAATTTCGAACCTGGTTACGTTTTATGGATTGAATCATTTAATTTTCATCTTTGTAAGGGAGATTATTGTTTCAAAGAATAAAACATAGGATGAAAAGTTTTCTTATTTGCATATTAAGTATCTATTTTAAAACTAGAACTATAACAATCTTTGTTCTTCGTCAAAATCGACAATATAAGGCATCATTATCATACCAGTTGCATAAAATTACGTCATTAAATTATTTTCTTTGATAAAATGCTGACATTAACTGAATATTATATGTCAGATTAATATCAAAGAAAATAATTCATATATTACAGAAAACAATCAATCATTCATCTTCATTGGAGAATTAATAACAAATTAATAATAAATTAGTATTAGCTACCAAATGAATTAACAGAACTCCATAATACTAATCGGTTCTGCAGCATGTACCAACACTGAACAATCTGAAATATCTTTAATACATTTACTCTTCATCCAGTTAATGACTAAGTCGTATTTTGCTGATATTATATCATATTGGTATCACTGACTATTTCATATTTCCAGCTTGGGCTAAAATTTCTTGCGGTAAATCCATCTTAGCTAACAACAATAACAATAGACAAACAAACGTAATTAATAATCTCCATTGATACAATGATGCTATAAGGATAATGAAAGCAAGCGGAGTAATTCATTATTAAATTGACATTAATGTCCCTTTTTAATTGTGGTACAAAAATAGAATATGGAACTCGTTTATAATGCTATACATTCGTAAAAATTAGTAAAACTGCTATGATTGTTTATTTAAATTATTACTCACGCAGTAAAGTAAAACACTATAAATTAATTTTATTATTTTTTGAGAAGACATGTTCCTGCCAACTTACTTAATCATGTGATCACCAATAGCCAAATAAAAATATGAAAACAAAATATTCAAAATTTAATAAAATGAGGTAAGATCAAAATTCCAGAATATTAAACAATTAAAATGTCGGTACTATGACTATTTGTACTACTGTAAGTTTTCATTCACACAAAATAATTACACCCTTGGCATCAACAAACTATTTATGCACATTTTTCTATTGTATTAGTTGGCCTTAAACTGTGTTTACCTTTGTCCATGGGTCTGCCGCTGTAAGATTTGGTGCAGAATTGTGCGTACCGTAGAGGCCTTTATCTCAATGGTCATCGTGTCAGTCCACTCAGTACTGAAATCTTTGAGAACTGCTAGAAACATAAGATTCTAGAATGAGTGCAGTTATTTTAATGAAATTGACACGTGAGCATTTTCTGTTGATAGTTTGAAAACAGAATCTCTGGAAGCGAATGTTTCATGTTGAAGTCGCAGAAACCCTAAGTTTGATGGATGGTACAGGTCTTCCCAACCCTACCCAAGATGATGACAGACTGTGGTGTGTATTCTTGCTATCTGCTCATTATTGCACTAAAATGGTCATCTACACGTTCACTTTTTCATAAATGTAAGTTTGTTGCTAATTATATTCAGCTTTTACCATTAAAGATGTTTTGTGCTATGACTAAAAAGATAGGACATAAGGAATTTTTATACACTTCCAAAAGCAGCACAGTTAAGAAAGCAGATTATAAAATATTTGTTTATATAATTGATTGAAACAAACAATTATGTGACTTTGTTGTGACATCAAATTATTGTGAAAATAAAAGCTCAGTGTTTGAAGAGGAAGCCGAAAATACGATGAGAAACCCTACTATTCTTACTAGCTCAGTCGCTAAGCACACAATAATCAGATCGTAAAGCTTCAGAAAGAGAAACTCGGTAAGTCAGCTAAAACAATTTTAAAGCAATTTTATATTCTATAGAAACCTTTGCTACTTACAGGGACAGTGTAAGGGGAAGCTCTTGTTGAGGCAGAAAAGAAAGAAGAAGTTCTAGAACTGCCTGCTACCATACACCTGCGTGTCTTTCACAAGCAATGAAAGACAGTATATCAGAATTTGTAATGATTGATTTTATGTGTTGAATTCAAAACTGCCATTTGAGAGCGTACGGCATAATTTGCAATGAAGTTTTAGATGTTTCATTTACAACTACTTCATTCATTCATTCGTAGTTTACAATGAGTCTAAATCTACATTGACTGAAGCATTTAATCAAGATATTTTTCAGTCCTACTTTTTCTCAATAAATTCCTAATGAGATATGAGGCCAGTGTCCAGTCAACTGAACTAATAAGCCGAAACAGATAACTGTGACAGGAATATTTATGTTTAATCAGTTTCTAAGGTAGCAAGGGACTTTTTCCCCCAAATATGGTCGTAATTTAAAGTTTTATTCTGTATTCAAATAATATATGTAACCAGCTTTTTAAGACAGACACAAACCGCCACGGGTGGCCGAGGTCGTTAAGGCGCGGAATCGTGAGCGGGAGGTCTGAGGTTCGAATCCCACCAGGACCGTCCTCCCTGACTGGGGTTTTTTCCAAGTTTTCCTCAGTCCTCATAACTGGAAAATGCCGGTCTGGAACGTTTTCTTCCTTAATAAAAATGCCTTTCCTAATATATAATTTCATCCCATGTATTATCAATGTCCACTACCTGTGGGGCCTCAGTAGTAAAAACGGACGTTAAACACTACTCAAAAAAAAAAAAAATAAATAAATAAGAAGGCAGATACACTTGATACTGGAAGCTGTTAACATTCTTTAGAAACTAATGCGCCTAAGGAGTTTCCATGTCGATGATTCTCAGAAAACGGTCATATGAAATACAGAGTGACTCTGCATTGTGTAATGCAAAGTGCTAAAAAGGAACAGATTGTTTCATATACACATAGCCGGGAAGATCACGTATTGAGATATAGCAGCATTGCCAGCTGCAAGAGCTAAATAGTCATGAGGCATCAGTTGATCGGCACACAAGCTACGTAACGGTCAATCAACTTTGAGTACAAGCGGGGGAGCCATACGCAAACAAATGAGACGACAGGCATGATTGTGTTTTACCGTGAAGAAGGACAAAATTTTCCTACTGCATCCTTCAGTGGCATTCTCCCGTTAGCGCCAATAAAACATTGATAAACATATTGAAAAGAGAAAAATAAATAATGAGTATTTTGACGTTGTAAACTTCATGTATAAAATTCACAGGAGAAGGCAGATAAGTTTCCAAAGTAAAGTTCATTTCAACCTTTAATAACAATAACTGCGCCATTCAGAAATTCAGGAATTAGGAGGGAAAAAATAGTAATCCCAATAAATGTTGAAACTTTTAAAATAATAACCACTGCACTCCTTGGGGAGTTGGTTTCTTAATAATGACAGTAAGCATTGAACATTAAAATAGTTGATCAATAAATTAATGTAAAGTACTACAATGTCTGTTTCTCATAACAAAGAAATTGTCTTAAATTTCTAATCTTACAAAAATATCCTTAATTACTAAAGTTATATTTGAATACTTGTGACACTGAGACAATACTTTCCAGAGTTGACTGCTGCCTAAAGAAATGTTCCTGTACGACAACCAAGGATTCGCCGTATCGTTGAAAAATTCATTTATTAAAAAGAAAAGAAAGCGTTCACTCGACCGAAACGTCCTTGGCCTCCGGAATCCAACGAACAACTAACCAATATCTGGATACGAGAAGAAGAAACATCGTCACAGGTCGCAAAGAATCAGCACTAATGCCAGCCGCGTGCTTCATCCAACTGAGTGATAAGCGTGGCTTTAAAGTAACTCGCGAGACGTGACCGAGCTAAGGGGGGAAAGGGAAGTGAAAATGAATTACATACCGGGACATAAAGTGCAGGAAATGTGGAAACAATATCCTTCAACAAGCACCCTATTATAGAACAGATGAAAATCACAAAAATACAATAATATGTTCCCCTTGCACGTTGTACCTTCATTTTGCACTACTACACTTGCGTTCCACACATTGTTGGCACACCAAAAACGGATCGATAAATTCTAAATGTGCACAAAACCTTCTTCGTGCTTATAACCTTTTCAGTAATCTGCATATACAACAGAGACCTTCGCTACGTGGATGCAATCAAAGTTGCAGCACGAAAACGAACGCTTTCTTCGTTATATTCCATAGGATAAGACAAAATCGATAACTATACTGTTATATAGAATAAGACAATACACAAGTTTGCTTACTCCGAACTAGGAAGAGATCAAATTATGAAGCATTTGCTATAAAAAATAAGTCAGTTAGAAATTGACATAAAACACTACACAGCAAAGTATTGCCGGATTATTACTCCCTACATTTAAAACTAGCGCAACCACCCCCTCTCCCCAAAAAGTGATTATGCTTAACCTTGAAGTGGATTGTTTTGGGTGGAGGAGGATACTTGAGCCTTGCTAATTACTGGTCCTTTTTGCTTATGCCGCAAGTGGGGACACCTCCGGGAGGAAGGGATGTGGTGAGGGTTTCCAGTATCCGCGGGCGGTAACTGCGAGAGGAAGATGGGGTCCCTGACTGTTTCCAGACGCTGGTGGAGCCACTCGAAAGGCCCGCTTTCATACAGACGCCGAGGCAGAAACCTTTCCAAAGTGCAAGTCACAATAATACCGCGCAGGCCCACCTTGCTATAGTACGTTAGATTCTTTAAGAGAACCAACATTAAAGGTAATGGGAAAATGGAAAAGTCGTGTAATGCAAATATCCATCCATTCGCCTATGCGAGCAGGAAAACCACAAAAAAAATGCAAAATCAGGATGGCGGGAACTGAATCCGGGACATCCCGAATGCGACTCTGAACTATCCAGCTCGATGTGCTTGACCTACAGCTCTAAAGTAAGAATTTTCAAGCAGTCGATACAAAATTACAAAATCATTGATGACATCACGGCAACAGCCTTTGGCTTGCTTAAGGATATCGGAGAAGACAGTTTGCGATATTCTGGAGGCGTATCGCATGGATTTTCCGGACGGGAACAAAAAACAGAAATCGTGTTCACTTGAAAAGGCGTGACGGAAGACGGATGTTTCCCACTCCGATAAAAACAATTGAATGATAACAGAAAGCCTCTCTTCAGAAGAAGACTTTTTAAAAGAAGAGTATAGGAATAGTATTTTGTTAACATAGAAGACTACAAAATTATCGGGTTAACCATTATCACAAACTGAAAAAAGCTGCAACTCAGGTATTTCGCTAATGACTACAACCATTCATTCAGAAGAATTAGGTCTATTCAACAATTGCGTTATGATGCATTTTGAAAAATCATCTGCTGCATTTAGCGCATCTAGATGTGATTAAGTCAACAAGCAGTTTTATGACAAGTAGAAAAGAGTCGCGCGTCAAGATCGCCGCATTTTCATTGAAGTAGCCAAAAATTGTCTCCTTAAGACGCGTCCTGTCAACAAACGAATGCTCCACGTTTGCACTCAATCAGTTTACAAATTAAGGATTCAATTCTAAAAGTCATACTGAGGTTTGAGTTTGAGTTGTGTTAAAGGCTTAGAAATGCTAATGCTGGCCTTTAATTATATAGAGAAAGTATCCGGAATTGAACTACATTTGTTTATAGGCAGTTCAGGTAGCTCGTTGCCTCACTGTGAGTATAGCGTTTGAAGAGGTTACAGTGTTATAACTTCTGTGTTAAGCTACTTTATGTAATAAAATATTCTACGGTATGTGATAGAAGCTATTCAGTATATTATGCAACCAGTTCGTGCAGTGTCACTTACAATTAATAGTGCCAGGACCACCAAAGTTCCCCGGTCCATTTTAGGAAACTTCCACTAAATTCTTCAATTAATTTATATATTGCAGAATTTTGATTGTTTAGGTTTTTAATATTTCAAAAAGAGGCATATACGGAAAATGGGACGAGTCTGAATTCAAATGGCCATGAAGCATACAAGAATAGTGACTGGACTCAAGGAGTGCGCGCGTGTTTATGAAATGCCAAAGGCAGCACTGAGGGTAAATCCTTTGGCAGGCAATTGTCTTCACTGAGAGATGAGAAAGTTTTGTCCAATCACATTCTCTTATTTGAAGCAAAGTTTTTCGGATTTACCATCAAAGATGTCCGTAGATTGGCCTTCGATGTGGTAGAAAAATATAACCATCCTCACAACTTTAACAAACAGAAGAAAAAAAATGAAGGGTTAAAGTGATTGTATGCTAATATGAAACGTAGTCCACAGCTTCCACTCCATCAACGAGAAGGGACGTCTTTGGCTCGAGCTAAGAGCTTCTCGATGAGAACATTACAGTAAATACTGGGTTTAACATTGATGAATCTGGGTTTACAACGGTTCAAAAAATACAACAAATAATAATCGGTCAAAAAGACAATCATAAGTTTGGGCAATTACGAGCAGGAAACGAGGAGTAAACATGACAGTAGTCTGTGCTGTCAATACTGCCAATGATGTAGCAAGAGCTCCATTAGGCGTAATAACAATTTCTGACACTGTGTATGTAAATGCAAACTTGTTGCTTCGGGCTCAGGCACTTTAAAAGTCATGTGATTTGTAAAAAAGACTCTTGCTTCCGCTACTTAATGGCCACAGAACGCACAGTAGAAACCTGCAGGATGCTCGTTTTCATGTTGTAGCTGCTCCGCTTCAAAAGTACTTCAACTACAAGACACAATATTAGATAAATCATCTTACAGTTTCAGATATCGGCAGCAACGGCTGGAACAGCGGAGAGCGCCTTTCGAAAAGCTGGAATCTGGCCTGTAAACAGAAACGATTTTGTCCAATAGATAGCTTTTGCGTAATTGTTGAGGAAAAGTTTCTAGACAAGCCCACTAACAGTAAGGGCAAGGAAGAACCTTCAGAAGACTCTTGTGATGACCGAGTATTGTGAATAAATTATCACCAGCCCCAAAAGCACCCACAGTACTTTCTGCTCAGGGTGAAGTTGTGCTCACACAAACTGAAATTAGAACAGTCGAAAGATCAATTGAAGAAAGAAAAATAAAAAATGTTAAACTTATTTTCCAAAAGGAGAACGAAGATCAGGATTAAGATATGTTTTGTATTCTGTGGTGGACAGGAAAAGAAAGAAGACATGATTCAGTGTATGGAATGTGACATGGGTTCTTACCCGGTGTGCCAAGGTGAACCCCAACATAAAGAAATATTTCTGTACAAACTGCAAGTACAATATTTAATGATTTGTATACTTTATAATTTTTTTAATAATATCCCATTTGAGCAGCCGGGAGTACAAATAAGGCAACTTGAACTCTTTGCCTAATTTTAGTTTTATTTATTTTTGAGATACAAGGAAAAGTTTATTTCACTATATGCTGTTATCTAATTAAAGTGTTTGAAATGGGGAATCTTTAAAAAATATGTTTGTTAATTGTATACTTAATAAACGCTTAATTCAGGAACATATAAAACTGGTCCAATTTAGGCAACCCTCCCCCACCTCAACCAAGTGGCGTTGCACGTATCGTGCCTGTTGTCCATGCCTGTACTTCAACTTGTGCATTTCCTAAAACGTGTATACAACTCTATCTAGAAAATGCTGGAATTGTCGTCCTCCTTTTGTTAAACAGGCATTGCATGTGTAAACATATTCGGATTTACAGCATTAAGCTTGTTTCTGGTTTCCTTGCTAATGTTTCACTTTGTACTGTGAAAGCCTCGCTTGTGCTAATTTTTAAAGTGATTTTTTTTACGAAGTTCCAAATTTACATCAGTTTGATCAAGTATTTTCTCCATTAAAACTTTAAGACTGTTTTCGCTCGTATTTTATTTTTGCACTGAACCAGTACATGCAAATTGTGATATAATGTGAAGCGGGAGGTTAATTAAGAAAGCTCTGATAAATTCCGCATATAAGCGACTAGCTGAGTTGTATTTGAAATAATGTTTATCCTAAGAAAATCCATTGATCTAGAATCAACTCTCTAACCTTACTTACGGATGAATGTAACTAACGTTCGATCAGCTTTGCTTTCCCCCGAAGTGTTTTGCCTATGGGCAAGCGCGCCTATCGTTAGCCGGCTAGCCGGTCAGTAGGTTCTAAGTGATTAGCGGAAGGGTAAAACACAATAAAACAAACCAACCATACTACAATATACATAGCAATTTAAGAGGTTCATTACAACCTTTACCCTCACTCTCACATCGACACATGAGGAGTTCTTTACCTCAGACTACACAGATGGTAGAGAGGCTAAAGGATAATGCCAAGCAATAAGAACTACTAAGGTTTAAATCCGTCCCGTACATGAATTATTTTATTTGTTATTTTTTGCAAATAAAAGTAATGTTTAGTATACATGCGATAATATAACTTCAAATTTCAAACATTATTTTAATTTTAAGGATTTATGTCTCACAAACGCAAAACGTAAATAACTTTTTTCAAGAAACTTTTATATTAATCATTATTTTTAAATTACACAAATAATTTTATATTTTATTTTCATTTTTCACTTTATAATATTTATTTTAATTTGTTTTGAAAGGAAAGATTAATTTGCATATTGTTTTATGTCTTAAAATTCGAATATACATATTTCGCGTTGCAATAATTGAAGAAATAAATATTTGTCTTAGATTAAACATAAATTTTACTTGCATAAATTCAAACATGACCAGGATTCGAACCTACTAGACACGTGACATGACTTGAACAAGGAATGAAAACGGTGTTAAAACGTGCATTGCGAACCCAGCGTTAGCAAGTGCTTGCCATATTTTCCGAATGGTCATTGCGTTTGGCCGTTATTGATTTTATTTTGTCTCAGGCTTCTACCCTTGAGAAAAAACGTGGTCGCCTCTAGAATCAAGTCCAACTTCGGTAACATCGGTGGCACTCGATAAAGTTGAACTTAAAGTAGGGTAACTTTATTTTTGTTTGCTATGTTTCCAATTAGTGTAGTGTGCGTCATATACCGAGGGTGCCAAAAAATGTATACACACTTTCACAGAAGATATCTATTTAATATATTTCAAAGTTGAACCGAAAAACAACAGTAATGTGTAGCACTATGCTCTGTAAAGAGATTCTTTTTAATTGTGTTAAACGCCCGTTTTTTACTACTGAGGCACCACAGGCGGTGACACTGATGATACATGAGATGAAATGATAAATTGGAAAAGGATTTTTTTTAAGGATGGAAACGTTCCAGGCCTAAGTTTAGGGTACCTCCCCGCCATTTTCCATGTATGAGAACTGAGGAAAACCTGGGAAAATCCTCAGTCAGGGAGGACGGTCCTCACGGGATCCGAACCCCAGATTTCCCGTTCACGAATCCGCCTTAACGACCTCGACCACCCATGGTGGTGTAAACAGATGTGACTCACATTACATTATGCTAGCGTTGCTAGAATATCAAAATGAAGTCAAGATTATCGTTTGAACAGCGGAAAGCAATTTTGAAGTGGTATTGGAAAACCGAGAATGTTGTTGAAGTTCAAAGGCAATGGAGACGTGTGTACAGAACAGAACCGCCAAAGCGAGTAACAATTGCACGCATTCGAGACAAATTTGAAACTCATGATACTGTATGCGATGTTCACAAGGGCAGATTTGGGAGACCTCACACAGCAACAAGCCCCGTGTCCTCGGCTATGATTTTGGAACGTTTTGAGTATTCACCGCAGAAATCTACAAAGCAATGTGCACGTGAGACTGGGATTTAGCTCTGTTGGACTTCTACCTATGGGGAACTCTTAAGGATGTTGTATACCGTAGAAAACCAGCTGCACGGGCAGCATTTCGGGAAGAAATTGAAACGGCATGTGCTGCAATCGCTGAGGACACTTTCGCAAACGTTGCTCAATCAGTAGTTCAACGTAATCAGAAGTATATCGACGCCGATGGTGGGCATTTTGAGCAACTGTTGTAACTGTAAAAGTCTCAGATGATTAGTGCTCATCATTTTCTGTTTGTGTGAATTCAGTTTTGTTATGTTAACACTTTTTTTCTTTGCTTGAAGTGTGTATACATTTTTGGCACACTTAGATATTTCTTACCTGATTATGAGATTTACGCTATCGTGCAGCAAAACACACTCGCGAATCGTTTCCCATTGTCAGCTTTTGGTGGTATTAAGACTAAGATTTATTTATGTCCCATGAGGTTTTTGTACAAGGAAGTCACTCTAAGCCCCTTGTGTACTGAGATTTCACTGTGGAAGCAGCAGCACTGACTGCCCAGCGTGTATTATTCTATTCATTTTACCACAAATGCAAGCATACACTCCAACCTTCTTCAACGGCGGTCGGTTTTACCTGCAAAAAACCGATTTCTAAGGAAGGAATGCGAGAAAGTGTAAGAGTTCTCGTTGATACGGTGCTTCAGAACATGAAAAAGCCAAAGTGCACAAAGTTGTATTGCATTCGTGATATTACCGTAGACATTTTGAATGTTCATTAACTCATGTGAATAGCAAATATACAATAAACATTAGCAGTGCATTTAGCACATTGCCGTATTAAGTGTGTTATTATGTAATGAATAGTATTTAAACACTGTTGGCTATTCTTTTGCGGGTTCATCAACTTTGCACAAATATTCTTTAAAATAAATTTAAATCTTCTCCTAACTTGCAACATTTTAAGATAATTGGAAGAGGTGACATGTAATTAACGTTTTTGTTAAACAAGATTTAGGCTATATATTATCATTTTTAAATAAAATTTTCTTGATTTTTTAACCTAAAGCCTACAACAGAGTGATATATTTTTAAGGAAATGTATAATGCTCAATTTTCATGTTATGGACCTCTACAGAACCTCTATTGTTTGTATCACATGTTATTGGCATTCCTTTGTTTTGTAATATAAAAACACCATTGCTTTCAATAGAATTTCCTCAGAATGTTGTACTATGTTTCATAAATGAATGTATACAGAGTGCGGAAAAACTGAAACCTACAAACTTTGAAATCTAGCATTGGAAAAAATAAAGTAAAAATTCAAATATGTTTTCCTGTCAGGCATTATTTTCGAGTACACCACATGTTAGTAATGTAAACGTTTCCTGCAAACTTAAACGTTAACCATTGTTAACTGTTAGACTTCTGATGAAAGTCTGAAAAGGCTGATTGGGGGAATAAATTGGTCGAATCCAGCTGTGTGTCATTCATAAAGGATTTTTATTTTTATTCCTTTTAATCTTTTTAAAAATGATCTATTTATATTTTTTACTTTATTCTGCTTTTATTTATTTGTTGGATGCTATTTCATTGTTAAACTATATATTTTATAGCTTATTGTGAAATACCTTGTACTAAATTAAAGAAATATAATGTATTATAACTGAACTCGTGCGCCTGTTGTAATAAACACACTGTTATGTACTACTTATGACGGCCAAACTGCGTGCAAGTGACAAACATCAGGCGCAGCCGCTTGGATTAAGTTTCCGCAGTACAGATGGTAAACATTTATCTTCCCTGCAGAGCCTATGAACAACTAACCCTCTCCGTTTCGTTATCTGAATGAGACCACTACGCAACGTGTTGACACCGGCCGCAGAAAAAATTGCAAACTTTGAGAAGTGCATTGCGTCTGAAGAAAGCATAAGGAATTTGAAAAGCGACGTAGAACTTATAATTCATAGGTAATATATGAGTTTGTTTTTCTACTGCGTATAATGAGCTTTATATGTACTTTCCTTTTAAGTGTATTTTAACTGTCTCAAAACTCAAAGCAACGAAATTATTTGAATATGAAATAAAAAAAAATATATTGAAGACCTAAAAAGTTGATCCCGCTGTGCCGATGTAATATACGATAATAAATATATGTAGAGAAGAATTAGGTGACATATGACATAAATTTTACGTCATTTATTTTTTAACCTTGAACCAGTTGCTCATAATAATTAACCTATAATCGATTTTTCTTCAAGATTATTAAAGTTACTCCTAAAACTGTTTCATTGGTGTTGTTAGCATACAAAACAACAGTAGCGGGAGGAGACATTGTAACCAAAGAATGCCTTCCTGACGAGATGAAAAAACTTGTTGTACGTTGCGGATAAACTTTTGTAAGGGTAAATTAATAATCAAATACATTCTGTTCATACAAAGAATTTTCAGACATACATTTTTTCAGATTATTAAAGTTTTGCTTACATGAATGTTGAGCAAACATTTCAAAACTTATACAGCAAACGACTTAGATCTTGAACTCACTAAGGGTCTAAAGCTATCTCCAGGAGCTGTAGCCTGGCGATAAAAATCCCTTCTCTAACCTCCGTTCTCGAGTTTTCCCTTCAGCACAGAGAGACGCTAAACAAGGGAGAAGTGCAGAAAAGAAAGCGGTAAAATGACAGACATCATGAACATAATTGAAAACGGGAGAAGCGTGGCTTCTGACATGCAGTAAGGAGAAGATTTAAATTGAGATATTTTGGTACACTGCACAGAAAATGCTCAAGTGTTGGTAACATTGATACTGGGACATGGTATGGACTTCTTGGCTCTGTTCCTGCAGTCGAAACATTTCCTCCTTCTTCTTTGCTAAGAGTGATTTAATGCGTTTGCTAAAGGCCGTACTTCCTCCTAGAGAAGATTTAAAATGCACAGCAGAATGTACCGCAGTGAAAGTTCCAACACCAAGCTCTATATAAAAAGATATCATTAATGGAGCATGTTCGCCCCGATATAGACTGCGCAATTCATAGTGAAGGTCCTTTACGTACTTTTGTTAGCAAACAATGCCTTATTGCATACCATGAAGAAAAGGTCCAACATAAATTTTGTCCTATTATACGCTAATAAACATTAAAACCTAGATATAGCGGTATAAGCTTTTCTGCTGCATTATGAGAGTTGAACCCTAAGGTACACCCTAACATATTTTGAGTTGATTAAAAATATTATTTTGTCTTGCATTTTAGCGTTCTATTATTGAACACTAACGCACCTGCCCCAGCGATACTCTTAACATTTCTACAAATTTCTTTAAGACCTTCATAACCTGATTCCCTCGAAGGTTTTCTTTTAGTTTCCACAACTGCATAAGAAGAATGTCTCAGCACTTCAAACCCTGCTGTTTCAACATATGGTGTGAATCATAGTCCTAAAGAGACCTCAATTTTCCGTGACCTTTACCCTCGATTGCATTGTAATTATTATTTTAAATGTACTTAATAATTATAAGTTTTTATGGCTGCTTTCTGCAAACAGCCAATCAGATTTAGTATGTCATGTACCCAAGGTAAACAGAAAGACCTGCTACAGAATGCACCCTGAATTTTCTATGGGGTAAAGACCCTTTGCTTTAGGTTTGAGGAATGTAGTCATGACTTATTCATAGTCACAAATCTGTCAATTTTTCCATCTGAAAATGTCATGGCGACCATTTTTCTGCCAAAAATGTAGCAACAGTGCAATTGTAGAATATAACATGGGTTGTGCGATATTGGCAGTCAAACTGTCAGTTCGACGATGAAAGCAAATAAAGTGAAGTAGCGATTGTTCGTGAAAACTGCACGAATGGCATGACCCGAGTCACCTGGATGCGACCCGCTTATCAGCATGGAGTGAGGGGCGTACACCCGTCCGCCCAGTGATGGACTGTTCATTTTACGATACAGACATTGCATGTTAACTTAAGGCAATAGAAATTAGTACATGTTTATATTTAACTTACCTTCCAAATGCATCCATTGTATTGTTGTAACACATTTAATGTTAACTTCTGAGTGATAATATCAATAATGAGTTGAATTAGTCATCTCAAAATTTGTTTATTGTAATGTACAAGTAAAATAACAAGTTGGTCACCTTGACTACATACGTAGCTGAACAAAGAGATGACTCGGTCAGTAGAATTTTACATTTCTCATAAATATAGTTTGTAGTCAGTTGTTTCAAAGCAGCGATGTTTTGAATCTGTCATAACTTAATCGTTTGAGGATGTTAGCACTTATCAATAACTTAGCATTTGGTTTTCATTGCGATGTCGGATTGTAAATCTGCGAGGTCTAATACTAAACTTCATAATTCAAAGTCATTGTGTCTGACAGATACACGTAAAGCTTGAAACAATTCCTGCTCGCTAACATCTCGTAAACAAAAATGTCTAGAAGATCGTCTTCTGTATTAAAGTTTTCATCAACGCCACATATAAACATGGTCAACTGTATCGTTGATGTCGGTAGTTTCCTGCATGTTAACTTCATTCAGTTTTGAACCGCGTGTGTGTTACTTATGAGCGATGAGTTAAGGTTTGGCGAGATATAATTGTTCAAAATAAGGAACCTCTTGTGGGTATAGAATATTGGTAATCTTAATTAAAAACTGTCCCTCTTGAAATGGTTTAAGTGTCTCCCTTGCTACAATATAACTCGTACCTTCTCTTTGTCATAGTATGTTAAAGTGGTGGCTGATTCACATGACTCACTCTTTCTAACACTGTAAATAATGAATAAGCTACCTTGTAAGAGACAATTCTACAAATCATAACCAATGATAACATTTACATAATAATATCATTTGCATGGCAACGTATTATGTCGTTGTACACTCCATCTTACTATTCCTAATCACATTTTTTCAATATTCTTGCTCCCAGGTCGCTTGAAACTTGCTCTCTCTCTCTGGTTTTGACAACCAGTCCGCCGCCTATAACTGTCTTTGTTTGTTGAAACATACGGCACCACCGTATGCCAGCATGAGAGTAGAGGCGGCGTTCATATGTAAACAGAGTCATCAGTACTCGCGAGTCAAGCTTTCATCAAGTGTGCCGTACTGGACTCGGGAATTCCAGCGTCGAGGTAACAAGACCTACCGCATGGCGAATGTCGTGTAAATTTTCAGAGTGGCACTCTTCAAACAATGTCTAGATGAAGACAGGCCTGGTCGTGTAGCGACTAGCCGTGCATATCTTGTAGTGTTTCACATTTTACGCCGTTGTCAAAGTGAGTGCCACATGAAATAGACTCGCTAGAAAACATGTCACGTCTGCGCAGGAGTCAAAGGAGTGACGTCACAACATTCGACAGAATCCTCCCCAGCTACTCATGACTAATGAAGGACAATATGATCCTGTGTGAGGACTGCACGTAGTATTACAAATAATTTCTGCTGCGTTATGCGGTTCGTGACAAAGTTGTTGCCGGGCAAATAATCCTTCACATAACGCGACAACTACTGTAAAGAATTTGTTGCTCTGAAAGGGTACGAACGTCTTGGAACGCCCTCCTTATTCACCAGACTTCAGCAGTAAAGTTTTTATTTAATTTCTAAAGTAAAGGTACCGTTTTAAGAAAGACTTTCTGAACAAAGAAGTCATTTTGGCGGCGTTTCGGAGACAATTTATTGACCCAAGCATGCGTTCAGTAGAGCAGCGCACCATGGGCAATCTTGAAGACTACTGTATTGTGTTTATTGTAACGAGATAATTGCCCTATTAATTAATACGTCTTGTAGTTTTTAATGTCTATTGTGCTAAAAAATTGTACATTTAAAATTATAAAGTGTGAAGTGTAAATTTCTTGGCAAAACATTATGAAATGCGCCTAAAGCAAAACTAATAATTAAATGCAACCTTTACATTTTGAAAATCCTGTTCCAATACAGAATACTTGTAACTGCTGAACACACTAAAGAAGCTCCCAGCAAAAAAGTCTAGTTATAAGATCGAAAGGCACCCAACCTTAACCGAAGAGAAGAGGGTCTCATGACCTAATTCTGTTATGCAGCCAATAGGCAAACACGTTGAATGCTCAAGGAAAGGAAAGGAACAGGTAAGGAGGAAGAACATAATTTCATTTATCGATCGCGGAAAACAGGATATGCTCAAAAACGGCAAAAAGTGTCAGTAAAAGTATGATTCATTAAATTCATTTTTTGAAAAAAGAGATCTAAGTGTTATACATTTTCGCTCTAGAGTGTTGTATTCTAAATGATTTGTAAAAGTATTCCACCGTACTTGAGCTTTGAAGATGCCCTCTCCTTGATAGGCTTTTCTCCATCGCAATGCTTCAAATTGTTCATTTTTGGTCGTTTTAATCAATCATTTAATATTTGCTGCACTAAAGCCATGGTTGCAATGACTGGTCTGTCCCTTAATGCTGTTTGTTAGTGAATATCGATATGTTTAGTTTGTAAAAATCAAATTAAAGAATGAATTTCTACCGTAATTATATTTCAAACAATACTGTCGTTTATTGTCGTAATGCTTTGGAAGGGGCACTGAATGTCTCTAGCGAATCTCACTTACGATAAACTCTCGTAAATAAATAAAGTATTTGATGGATAAAAGAAACTTACATTAGGAACTGGAGACCATCCTCACCTTAGGCCTACAGTGTGACCGAAAACAATTTCGGCAAGGCGACGAGATGAGCCTGCAGAGTTTGGTACTATATATTTCCAAGAAAATAAATGTACAATTTTTGGATTGAATTTCGAGAGCTGCTAGGAGCGCATGAAAATTTATTCAATCCAAGAATTCATTATGCAGCAACAATCGGTTCCTCGCCACTTTTTGGATTAACTTGGCTTTATTTTAATAATTTAGCTGAAATATTCAGGGTATGTTGTTCAGAATTGTAAAAGAAACGTGGGAAACCATTACAAGTGTGCATAACTGTTCTACAAAACAACACCAGCAGCTACGAGATCATAAGAATGTCGTGCAACCGCCTCATTAAATAAGAAATATATGGTTCGATATTTACACTTTGTAATGACCAATAACATCATTGGCATTGTTTACCAACTAAGATATTTATGTTATAAAACGAGCAACGTGCCTCGACCTGGAGGGAGTGGGGGTTGTGAATAGCTGATTTTCCAAGGTTAGAAGCATACCAGCGAACTCCATTGGATCATTGAACAATAAAATATGCTAAATGGACATGAAAAAGAATCGCGGCTGAGAACAGGAAGAACTTAAGCAACTATTGCTTCAGCCCTTGTGAAAGACTTTAAGAATCACTGCTTTTCTCCCTCTGTTTAAGTGATTCTATTAGAATGAAACTATTAGTCGTTTGGAAGTGCAACAAAAGCCTGTGTATAAAAAAGAAAACCTTTCGTTAATATCGATTTTGCTGTGCGAAGCAGAATTTAATATAATTTAATGCTGGTCTAGGAATACTTTAGATCACTCAATGTAATACTCATGTATTTTTTTCCAGTTAGTTACAGTCAACTTCAGAGTTAATGCACTTTAAAGTACTTACAATAAATTGAAAGATAGTTGAAGTTGTTAGCCTAATTAATAAATGCCTTGAATTTTTCCCCAATATAACTAGGTGCTATGAAAAAATCATAAAATATATCTTAAGTAATCAAAGAAAAGATAAATGAAAAAAAAAACGGCCCTACAGCCTATAGATGCAAAATAATAAACCATGCTGCAGAGGCTAATTCAGGTGAGAAATCTGCACTGGTCAAATGCTTTTAAACTTTGTAATCGCGTAAAGTAACAGCGTGCTCAAAGTTTTATGGGTGTTTTAGATTGCATTTAGTTATAATATTCGTAAACTGGACTGGTTTTGTAAGATTTACCCAGATAAACGCGCGTGCCGTACTGCGTAGCTAATGAGGTTGTGTCCATAAAATATTTTTGGAAAAAATCTTCAAATTTCCAAAGATCATACTTACATACTTATTAGGCATCAAATTAAAACCTATATACTCCTAACGCTCTAGCGGTTGCAATTTTTGTTTTTCCATAACGAAACTCGGCATATAACGATCAATTATCAAACGATTCATCAAGTTGGTTAACCTAAAGTGAAAATTTAAAAATCTGTCCAGCGGCCGAAATTTTTGTTTTTTCACCACCAAACTCTGTTTATGCAATTAAAATAAAATAATAAAAATAGTTTCTGAAAATCAGTGAGATCAGATTATAAGAGCGAGGGTTACATTTATAAATCGCTCTAAATGCACCAATATTTTATTTTTTGCAGCAAATTTCAGTATATACCATTGACACAAAATAAGAAAAATAGTTTCTGAAAGTCGGAAAAATCGGACCATTAGGAGCGAGGGTATTCCTGAAAACCGAAATTTAAAAAGCGCTCTACCGCGGTATTCATCATTTCTGTAAACTCAATGCAGTCTTTCTGCTCTACTACTCTGTAATAACTTGAAAAATTAGACTTGCAGAAGAATTTGCTTAAGCAGCTCCTCCGTGACTTTTTTTTTTTTTTTTTTTTAATTTACGAGATGCATTCAAGTTTTAATATATCCTAAGTTTTTTCTTTGAAACGGTAGCAGGTAGAAATGCATTTTAAAAGTTGTAGGCATTCTTCTTAGACAAGTGAAATCGATGACAGCATCATCCGGTTCAAAGAGCTCGCTTGGTGGCACTGGAGCTAGAAAAGTTTCAAATGCTCACGTTCCTGAAACAGCGTGTTCTCGTCTGTTTTCTCCATTGAAACCCATTGTCAATTGAGTGAGACGTCAAGAAAATTAAAAGCAAGCAGAACCTTCTGGAAGAAAGAATAGAAGCAGCACACGCCAAACGGTCTAAGCACACGATTGCTTGAGTGGAGACATACCGTTACAAACAGACGAATCCTGCGCAGTAGTCATGTCTCCTTTCACGAACGGCAACGGAGAAAACCAAGTGGTAGTGCAACAAATGCGGGCGGATGGAACAGTCGTAAAGAATTTGCAATAATAAACATGTATGAACAATGCTGTTATATAATGTTCGAGCGATCTAACGCGATACTCAAAAAGTATCCGGTACTCGTTACTAACTGTGATTCCAGCTGCAGATGTTCAGTTTTTTATATATTATAATTATAAAATGTATAATACAGAAGTATTATTAGTAAAACATAAATAGTTAACTGAGAATTCATTTACATAAATTTTTGCTACATTTGAAATCAAACATTAGCTAAAACCTAAATTTAAAATTATATTCCTTTTTGTTTAAGGGATTTTGTTTCGGTTCCAAACAATAGAAAATGTTTAGTCTAAGAAATGGTTCCTAGGGTCTTTTACAAGGGCTTTATGCTAAATTTTTTGTTGATTTGGTTTATTTACGGACGCTCTTTAACATCAGCGTCCCATTCAATTCAGGACGTGAAACGGCCGACAAATTTTGCTCAGAGGTCTCTTCTTTCAGACTTGAGGTTCTTTTTCGTGCCGTAAATGTACCACACGGGACCCACGGCTTTACTTCCCTTCCGAAGGAAGCCATACATAGGATTTTTACGCCCGAAAAAATCGATCGATCCTGGCCGGGTTTGAACCCGCAATCTTGGGTTTAGAAGGCAAGTATGGTTACCACTAGCTTTATGCTAAGCAGCAATAGTTGTCTTAACATTTTGCTGGTATTCCCTTGTTTCTCGATTTAGTTATTTCTTTACTGGTCTTTACTTAAAATGAAGTCCCTTACGGTTTGGGATATACTCTAATCTTGGCAATGATAACCCTGCTCTCTGTTTTTTATAGGCAGGCAGCCATTTGTTTTAGATAACATGAATAAAACTGTGCGAAAGAAAACCTAGTCCTTAAATAACGCGCATGCTGTTATGGCGTGCGCCTTTGGAATTAACGTAAAATGTGCTCAAGATGAGAATTGGATCACTGCTTTTCTGTTTGCACAACCACTTTCGTACAAAGCTATTGACCGCGTAGCTAATCCGCTAGAGGCTGTATATTCAACTTAGCCGAAGCATGCTTGTTTCATAGGGCAGTTACATTTATAGAACGTTTTTCCTTTTCTTCATAATGTCATATATACACATCACGAATACTGCATTACTGAACTGTAAATTAAATTAATTGTAACTTACTTTACAATTGTGAGTATTGTGGCTGATTTAATTTGCATACATTCCAAGAAATAAGTTTGAGAAGATGCAATCCGTAAAAAGGCGTTCATTTATTTGAAATGAACGGGCATATTGCTCTTGATACACGGTAGTTGCACGTATTTGTTGTAAAGTATTATTTTTGATCTTACAGAATCGACCATGAAGGTGGGTCCAGCGTAAAATGTGTAGCGAAGAAGTCGAAGAAGAGTTCCAAAATTTCCATCCATAAATTAAACAATGTAATAGTACAGAACAGCGGTTTCAGGGGGGCTAAATACAGGCCAAGCTTGTTCACCATCTGACTAGCTCTGAGTGGCACTGGAAGGATGATGTCGGGTTACGTTGCTAACCGATACATTTTATTTCCATTATGCAAGCGCATTGTGCAGTTCTGTTCTGATTATTATTAATGGTACTTTCTGACATCTGTGTTAAGTCCAGACCGGAGCATAGATCGACTGACCCTGCATACGATTCTTATAAGATCTCACTACACGAAACAAACAGTTTAAGCAAGATTTTGTATGTAGCTAGCAGTTTAAGCAGGGTGGAGCGATAGATTAAATTGCTGTGGAAACAACGGGGCTACCATCTCCAAGGATAAGAGAATGCGTACCGTACGGTTTTCCCAGATATTATACCACCGATGATTTGAAAGTCACCTGGAAAAGAGCATATATTTGTGCTGCATTTCATTTCACGGGATACAATTCCTGCAATGCTTGTGAATCTCCATGGTAAACTCTTGAAGTTGAATGGCACATGCCTTAAGCGTGTGTTGTGACTGCCAGCACAGTAGCAACTTTCGGCATACTTTTATTTCCAGCAATCCTTTAAAACTAATAAATAATAAAATCAGAGAATAATACTTAGTTGAACTGTTAAAATGAGTATTTCAAAACTCCTTAATAGTGATTATTAATCATTGACAATGCTACTGCACAGTACAAGGACCAGCACTTTCACCTGTCTTAGTTATTCATGTCTTTGAATTCTGTAATATGGATAGTGGGATATTTGTCAAAAATTTCAGGATTGTACATCTGGTTGATGTTTTCCTGAGCCAGCAATGCAAAGACATTTTTCTTCAGTAACTTCGACCATTAATTCCTTCTTGTTCGTGACTTCTAGTACTTTTTCTGGCTAATTTATTTCAGGCCTACTTGTTTTTTTTTTTATCCTTCATCTTCTCCTGTTTTTTAATTATTTATATAATTTACCATCTTCCTTCTACTATCCACAGACATACAAACCATTTAGTTTCGATCTAATGTAACACAAAACTTACTTCCATAATTATTATTATTATAAAGATTTATTATTATTAGTATATATATATATATATTAATATTCCTGTCCTGTTCAGTTCGAAAACTGAATTTTCTGCAATTTTATCCTCTTTTTTAAAAAAGATAAGTGTGCTCTATGCTGTAACGCCGTAACGCGTCAAGTCATGCAACAGGCATTACCGATCATGCAACATTACAGCGTAACTACCACGAGCGTAAGCTCAGCGAAATGTATTCAACAAGTATCGAAGATAAACACAGTGTGGCCTTCGGGCAAGAAATGGAGCTCAATGCAACTGCGATATTTGCCGCATACCTAACGATGATGTCATGAACATGTTTCACGAGATTCAGCATCAAGTCTCTCGGCAATTTGTGCATAACATCCGACACCAGCAAGCATTACGTCATTATGTTGACAATTTAGTTATTTTGCAACTAAATCATTTGAAAGATTATCTAGTTGAAATCTGTTTTCTGTTTAGTGTTTGGTCTAAAGAGAATTCTGCCGGTTGTTTATTCATTTCATCGTCACATAAGGTAAATGGTACATTGGTGTTAATTACCTTAATAGTACTATTGCGTCATCGTAACATGAACTGGCTGCGATTATTCACTTCAGTTATTCCCCATGTAACTCATTGCAGAAGTTCATTGTACTTCTGGTATATTCGATAATACGACTCGATCTTTGCAGGATGTTTAATAAATCACGCATTATTACTTAGGCACCATGCTAAGCACAAGGCGAATTGAAATTATGACTCCATTTTCTTTTTCTCGTGTTGCGTATTTCGACCACCTGTACATTAAAACACAGTCTACTCTGGAAGAGGCCACTGTGTCGTCCACTGGATTAGGAGATTGACGTAGACACGTGTTGCTCCGGTGTGTGGTCTTGAATTACCAAAGAGACAAAAAGGGATCAAATCTATCTGACTTGATGCATACCGGCGTGCGGCCTCCCTAAACGTAGCGTGCACTACGAAAATTGTTTCAAATAAATAAATAAATCGACAAATCTCCGTAAATTATAATAAATGTACTTGTTGCTATTATAATTGCTACAACGTAGAAGAAAGTGTTAAAAGTATGCATATGATTTACCTGTTGCAGTTAATAATTCAAGAAAGACGCCTTAGTACAAATGCATCCCGTACGATGGCAGCCATGTCGCTCGGCTTCATTGTAATGGTGACCCCTTGGACCATCCAGGAAGTCGTTGCGGCATGTACTGGAACCAAGGTAAGGAATATTTCTACCTTATTATGTGAAATGTCATGCTCTTGGTAATACACAGTAAGTCATTAACTTACAACAATTTTATAATAAATTGTTTGCAAGGGTGCTTACAGAAACGGTTTTTCGTTGTGTGTGCTAATAGTTCTTTGTTAGTTATACTTTAACATAAATATACTTTTGAAGAACGGGTTTTTTTTTTGTAAGGTGCATATCCAAAAACGGATTCTTGCAAAGAAATAGTATGACGAACCTGAAAACACTGTTCCGGGTAGAGAAACTGTTCGCCAACTTAATAAAAATTTTGTGAGAGACAGGATATCTCATTGATGAAAATCGTGTTCCGTTTCGCCGTGTTCTTACGGAAGAAAAGTTAGATGAAATATAGCTGTTTCCTACGCTGATGCCGGCAATGTATTGCCGCCGAGGGGCTTCATTTTCAGCATCTATTAATGCTAATTACTATCAATTCTAATTACAGTATCATTTTAGGCTTTCGGTAAAAATATCGAAACTAAAATAAAAATATTAACTTTAGGCGCATCGACTATACTTGCCTTTTTCTTGCAGCGGCTGCAGTAATCTGCATGCAACTGCGCTCAGGCGGCCCATAAGTCAAATAACCTATGTGTAACTAATTGCACTATGACTCGATTTTGAGGCCACCTTAAGGATGTAACATTTTTAAAAATATGTAATCTGTATCCCATGAAATAGAAAATTATCACCAAATTATATTTGGTAACTCTGGAGTGTTATAAAGCGTTATAAGAATGAGCATTATAAAATGCACTTTTTAGTTTAAAGATTTGTGTTAGAAGAAACGAGTAGGATGGCTCATGTGGTAAAACTCGGGACTTGTATTTGGAAGGTCTGGGGTTCAAATTTTATGACCGGCTACCTGACTAGGGATTTCGTATTTGTCAGTAGTTTTTCTCGGTCCATTTTAAGAACGTGGAAATTAGTTAGTATTTCTCTGCTAACTCTTCATGTCATCTAAGTGTCTGCGTCTTCTGTGTTTGTGTTATCATCGAGCAGGACCTGACATAGAATTCACCATCCATTCAGGGAGTCGCTCAGTGCGATGTGCCTCCAGAGTAATTATTCGTCTTTCCGTGTGTAAGTTACAGCAGGAGAATAAATACAGGGAAAAAAGAAATAAGGAAATATTTGTAGTTGAAGCTGTCTAAAGGAAAACTATTATACTTTTAACAGGTGCCGCCGTTCATCGATTTTGTGGTGACATGGCTTGCCCTCAGCAACAGCTTCTGGAACCCATTCCTTTATTGGCTGCTCAACAATCACTTCAGAAGAATCAGCAAGGAGATTCTGCTCTCTAAGGTAAAACTATAACCACTCCTCTATATTGCCTGATAGTGCTGTCCTGTTTAAGCGGTCTCCGTACTTTTAGGTCAACATTTTTTTTAATATTAGGTGCAAGCTGTAACTCATTTTGCTCAGTCAGGTCAGTTTTTCTTCATATCGTATTTTGAAAAAAATTGTATTTCAGAAATAAATAATCTTATAATTATGAAACTAATTAAATTATGACTTACTTTTGCATAAATGTATATATTTTCATATATATATATGAAAATGAAAAATAAAGTAAATCTTTGCGAAAATGACAAGAACTAGAGAAACAGAAATTGGTAAAACTGTTAAATAGTAGTATACATGCAATGAAACATCATTATTGTGGAAAGAAGAATCTTTCAAGGACTTTCGTGCATGTTTTACATCTGAAGCTGCCAGCATGTCCTGTTACCTCTCTCCCTTAACTGCAACATCTCTTTATGAAAGTGCGTGGGCATACACACACCAACAGTTTGGTAGCAACAGCACGTACGAGAGTGGCACTTGTCCAGAATTACCTTCACATGTGCTTGAGTTCAAACTTGCTATTCGCAAATCACCTTGCGCCCGACCAAGGACAAAGTTGAACTTATAGCTACTAACTATTATTATTATTTTTATCATTACAAATTACACTTAGCTTACAGGATGTTGTTTCCAGGGAACACCACATGGAGGTGGTCTCTTTGCGCTCCCCATTTTGCTATATAATTACTTTCTCAGTGGAAATATTTTCCTTATTAATATTTTTGTAATGAGTAATGGCAGTATATAAAGAGTAATGGACATGTAATGTATAATTAGAGTATGGTAAAGCATAATAATAAATGTGAAGAGAATAAAGGCAACATGACACACTGCACGTCTTCGAAGTGACTCAACCCGGTTGGGTTGTCAGACGACGTTTTCACTCTTGCGTAAAGAGAGTAGCCTTCTTATGTCTCTAGGAAGATAGATTTGCCTTTTAAATTTAAACAATGTGTCATAATAATAATAATTGAGATGTTAGGCATAATGTTGCCTCGTGTAAGAAATGTATGAGTAACATTCATTCATTTGTCAAGCACTGCCCCTTATCCCGGGCAGCACCTCCTAAAAATGCAGAGGCAGGAGACGAGATATGCTGCTAACAGAGTTATGTTAGTTGTAGCTGGTTCTGGAACTTTAACGTAATAAATACTTATATTATAATCTTCATGGGAGTTGAATGACTTGTCATTAGAAACCTGGAGGGCACAACTTAGCTGTGTCTCCCTACCTATACCAACATTTCTCTATGTAGTGTTAACCTGCCTAAGATTGAGTAGGGGCGGGACCACTATCTATCTACAAGTTGCATGTGTGCTGGCGGACACCACAACTTGATTTCCTTCAAACCAACATCCTGGTGACAGCAAGACAAAAGAATGATTACATTCTATGAGAGAAAAACTCAGTTCTATGTGCAATATTTACATGCTGGGGACCTCTTCTGTTTAATATAAGTTGATACTCGCTATGTTTTATTACGTAGGCTATTACTTTAAGGAAATACATAAGATCTCCGCTTTCCTTAAGATATTTTCATGCTTTGTTTATTGCTTGATTATATTTTTCACCGTTTTATGCTTTAAGATTGAGATATTTTCTACTGAATGTGTGACATGACATTCATTATCTTTACGGAGGTGTTTACTAATGAGTATACACCAACAAGGGTGGCCGAGGCCGAGGTCGTAACGCATGGTTTCTGAACAGAGGATCTGGAATTCGATTCCTGGCAATATCGTCCTCCCTGAGGTTTTTCCCAGGTTTTCCTCAGTCCTCATAAATTAAGTTCAGGAAATTTATCACGACTGACTTACTAAGATTAACTAACAAGATCGGCTGTTGGCAACACCAAGGGGAAGATTTATCCCTCTACCCTCTCCTACTTGATGCTCAACATTCAAAAGTGATTATTCTAAACTCACTTATCCCCAGAACTCGGACGGCCTGAGTACATGTCACTAGGTTCCTTCTCCAGGCTGGTGTCACAAACTCACTATGTAGCCCAGAAAGTTCGTAATAATAGACGTCAATGCGAGGCAGACATTCCTCTATTTATCCTCTCTATAATCATCGAATTTAACATCATTAATTAGCTCCCTGATTTTAGGGCCATCAAAAATATCTGCTCATAATTTGACCTCATTGGCACGTGGAAACTTCTGAGTTAGGAAATCAAAATAACTGGGCTCGCAGTTTAAATAATATTTTTGTCACTGTAGCTCATGTAGTAAATTTGTCATGTATGTCAATGGTATAATTTTTTTTCTTCTCTCCGAACCATAACACACCGAGACTTAGACACTTCACCATCTGCAACGCCGCAAGCTTTCAGCGCGTGTTTTGCAGCACTTATGAGGCGCTAAAGATTTGTCCTGGTCACCAAATTTAACATCAAATTAGGCAAGATATGTTTCCCTCACCATGCCTCGTAGACCGAAGGTCGGGGTTTAAAACTTGGCAGGGTGATTTATTTTTAGGGCATAAAAATTCGAAGTATGGTTTCCTTCGCAAGGAAAGTAAAAGAACCTCAAGCCTGAAAGATAGAACTTCTGAGTTAATTTTATCGACCGTTTCACACCCTGAATTGAATGCGACGCTAATGAGTAAATATGCTAAAGAGAGCCTTAAATAATAAACGGATTTGTTTACAACTTTCAACCTGGTATGGCGGCTTTACCACATATATGTACAGTAAAGCCGGCCTGGGCGATTCTTACATCTTCTTTTTTTATTTATTTATTTTTTTTTCCATTTTGTAAAAACGTTCCTTATGTTATGAATCCTATCACTAAGAAGAAAAGAAAAAGTAAGCAATGGCATATCCAGTCCGTCCTGCTTCTAGAAGTACGATCTAGAGTTGCTATAAAACATGATCCTAGTGTGTGTGGGAGGGGGGATAAACTGGAACATATTGTTCATAAATTGGAAGTGTGCGGAAACTTCAAGAATGAAAAGTATTTCACATAACAAAGAACACATTTTCTACAATGTAACTTTGGCAAGGGGGGAAATTTGTCAGTCGGCTCGGCGCCATCTTGTGTGTACACACACACACATATAGACGGATGGATAAAGAGACAGCTTAATATGTTGCAAATGATGAGTCAGGAGTTTTCAGCTGATTTTTAGTCATTGTGCACTCCGGCAATGAATTTGAAAAGAAAAATTGCAAATAACCTTTGTAATCACATGGGCTTGTTTAACATTACGTCCTTTTCTTGATGGTTACATTTTATAATTATCAGTTTTGGAGCGGGATGAATTTTGAGTTACACGAAAGACTTCTGCTTTCGGCACCTTACGGAAATAGATAACCCCTTTTCAGATACGTCATATGGCTTAGGTATCTTGCACCACACGTGTGAGTAAAGCAGAGCTATATGATCAAACCAAAACAACATTTATTTGGTATTTTATAAATGCCACAAAACAAATTGGCCCCTTGATTTTAAATGTTACCGGCCAGCAAGCCGCTGTGAGAGGATTATCACCGCAAATAAACAAACCACATCGCTTGGGACTATAAACAAAACACTGAATGGGTCTTCGGTGTTTGTATGTGTTTTACTGCATTTTATAGGTAGCGCCAGGGGTTTGGCATGTGACAATTTTAATGCCGAGCTACGATGCAAATCAACTTATCTGTTTATGACACTAAGATGATGCACCTTGAAGAATGATGCAAGTTGAGACGGCAGATCTATTTTTTGTCCCACACACACTTGAACAAAGGTTTATAATTTGTAATGTGTTTCCAAAAAAAGCAAATATTGACCTATGCGCTACACTTCACACAGTGTCTTCCAGTTCTTCTACTCCTGACAAACTACCGTCTGCTTCTTCTTCTGCTTCTTCTTCTTCTTCTCCTCCTCCTCCTCCTCCTCCTCCTCCTTCTTCTTCTTCTTCTTCTTCTTCTTCTTCTTCTTCTTCTTCTGCTCGTTACCTCATCTCGCTGTCACTCCTTTCTCTGACGTGTGTTCTACGATGCCTCTTTTTCAAACTAATGTTACTCAATTGTCTTCATGTGTCGGCAGGCTTTTTCCCATTCTACAGAACCAATTTCGCCAAATCTTTGACAACACAGTTTTTCCACACGTATATCTTAAAAGTTGTGTTTCTACTCCGTACCCACTGTTTTACATCTCCCCAGATTAACTCAACAGGGTTTAAATGTGGGTGGTAGGGTGGCAGTCTAAGTGTTCTGTGTCCATGTTCTGCCAATATCTGATCTTTTAGATAAGATTTTTTGCTCGACTTATGAATATTGATTAAATCATAAAGTTTGCCTATAAAAACGACTCTTCGAAGGTATTATCGCTTTTAGTAGCTAGGCTTTCATAACACGTTTTAGGAAGTTTGTGCTATGTATATTTATGCGTTATGATAGGGCGCATTGTCAACTATCAGGACAGAATTTTGAGAAATATTAGGAATGAGCATAGTTTTCAGCCACTTTACGTAGTTTTCTGTGTTCATTTCATGGTGGAAATCACCAGATCTTTGCTTAGACATGAGTAGAACATTTGGTAAGAAGCCACACCTTCCACCAGCGTGGACAATGATAAGTCTTTCTCCCTTGGATACAGGAACCAGCATTACTTTCATTAGTTCAGCTTTTTGCAGTGTGCTAAGCTAAAGGTATCTTCTTCGTATACAATAGGTCTACCTTCGTTCCTACACCGCCGAAGAGATTGTAGATCATTTTCTCGGTGTGAGCGTATCGTGCTTTTCAAAAAGTACTTTTCTTACTTCTGGTTTTTATCCACTTCAATCCCAATTCCCGAAATACCCTCCCAATGCTTGTGCGACTTCTTTCAAATCTGATTAATTCCACCTGTAGTGTTCCAATTGTAGGTACAGTTGACGCTTGCGGATTGTACATCTGATAAAGCATTTGTCGAAGTCATCAATATCGTTGATTCTTTCTTGCCTGGAGTATCAAAACAAGTACCTTCTTGAGCTCGCTTATCGCTGTCCTTTAGAGATAGGACACTCCAGTAATGTCCGCAACCCTGACTTGCACCTTGTGTATTTTCTTAAAATAAACATTGTTCGCTTCTTGTTCCACACTACTTCGCGGCTCTGACCGAGCAGGCCTTCCCTTTCAATTTGGGAGGCATAGTGCCTTTTAGCATTTCGATTAACTGCGGACACAATATAATACCGCCAAACTGCACGGAGTAGCGTACATGAACATTTCAATCTAATCAGCACCACTTGTTGGGAAGGAATGTGGTGAAACGTCACTCAATAGGCATACCCTCAAGAACATACGCCAACATCCCTGGCGAGAGATATAAAGGAGAATATGTAGCCTGTAATGTCAAAAATATCAGAAAAAAAACAATACATTGCGAAGCGCATAAAATTATTTCCAACGTTAATGCCTATATGAGATCAGAATTTGAAAACAGCATTGCTAGAATATCGCAAAAAAATTAATACAAATTCAGAAGATAATATTAGCCACAGTAACAGTGTCTCTCAGAACGGCAGAGAGAATTGTTAGGGAACGGGTAAAACCTCTGGAAAGCGCCATTTCTTGTGACACTGAGGAAAACACGCAATATTCCAAAGGGTGAGACAGGTCTGGGTTATTTTGATAAACAGTTTACCAGAGGCACATTTCACAACTTTAATTTAAATGAAAGTGTATTTTTCATAATTTTAAAAATTGTTCATTAGATGAATGGAAAGTGTTAATTTCAAGGAGGAAGCCCAAGCTGAAGAAAAATAGTAAAGGAAATTGGATTAAAATGAATAAAGATAAAAGTGTATCATATCTGTACCATGGAAAAACCCATCATACTTAAAATCTCCAAAAATATTTGAAGAAATTCAAACAAGCTCGTTCTAGGAGGCCTAGACGTAAGATTCTGAGCTATCATAAAGTAGCAAGGAGGACTGTGAGAATACTGAAGTAAAACAGGTCATATATATACAGGAAAAGTTTAAAACAAGTGACTATCACTATGCAATTGATAATAATATTTACATGCCTCAGCTAGAGAAACAAATCATTCCAAAAGTAGAGTCTTGGTCACAGAAAATGTATCTAATCATTATATAAATTACTAATCCACCACATTCCAGTTCCCTTTTGAAGAATCATAACCCTTAAATTCTAAAAGAAAAGTACAATTGAATGAACTTGTGAATGTCAAAAGACTTAAAGAAAAGACAATGAGATGCTAAGAAAACATGGCCACACCGTGATAAGACCGCCTCAATATCACCCAGATCTTAACCCCGTAAAACTTAAGCCAATATTCACGAAAAATTAAAAACTTGGAGCGTTTTCGCTGAGAACATTTTTTTCACAATTAACGCCAAAAAAGTGGTAGAACCATATACTTATGTGTAGCCTGTTCGTTTTATTGGTAGACGGTAGGTGTCTGTTGTTTGTATAGCTCCGCCTGATAGAGTGTTAGGTAACGCTGTCGCTACCTGAACCCTACAATGGCCTTCGTGAGGCGAAGAAGATTAGCGAGTACTAATCACGTAATGTCACGTTTAATACTCATGCACAAGATAAAATGGCAAAATAAACGGAGTGGGTTAGCCACAGATGTATTAGAGCCCGCTCCCTGAATGCATTTCCACCCGGCAGCCTTTGAAGGAAGGTATCAGTTATACGTGCTGTCGGGTTCTGGCCTCCGTTTCAGATAAACAAACGATGTTGCCACGACATGCATGTGAGGCATGCATGACTGCGGACCAAAACGATTTCTCTGACTGTTGGCCTACTCAATTCCAAACTTCCAGCCATCTTTCTTATTGGTCTTTGCCTAGTTTATTCGTCATATACTTTATTGATCATTTACTGACATTCCTTATTTAGAGTTTTTGTTGTGTTTTAAGACTTACTACTGGGGCAGGGTACAAACTCGGCAACATCGACTTTATGATCAGCTTCAAATTCAGGTGTTACAAACAAATATTTGACTCTGTTTATTTAAAGCATCTGTTAATTTCCTCTATTTCACGTTCATGTTCGACATCTGTTCGAGGCTCAGCTTTCATTTCGATTTCCGAACTGGCACTTAAGAGGACATCGAATAAAGGGGGGGGGGACATTTTTTCTTTTGAAAATGATTTTGCGACCCAGAGAATTTCCCCCGAGACCCTTCCTCAGAATTTTCATACGTCTATGGCCTTTGGAACATTTTTAAATGTCTACACTCCTTAAATTCTTTTCTCTTGGTGTTTAATTTTTAGGCATCAATAATTTTTCTCCGTTCGAGTTTTTGGTATGTCTGCCTACATTCAAAATCTTCTTCATCAATTTTTATGCCTGAAACTTTGGGACGGTTATGGATGCGGCTAGTTCCGATGGTGGCCCTACGTTGCTTATAGTTGCTATTTATTAGTTTTCGCCCGAAAACAACAAATTCTTAGGGTAAATGCGCTAATTTCGTTGATCCTAAATCAACGGGTTTAGAAAGAGGTTTTGGCGTTGTAAATAAGCACGCGATTCGACGTCAGTGTTAAGAATAATTTATTTTACGACACTTTCTTTAAAACTTCGGTGCTTTTCCATCTATAGAGCCGAATCAATTTAGCACATTTATCGACGATGTTTAGACTGTTGAACTGTTTGTTCCGACGAAACATTATGAGTACTGAACCGAAGACTAAACAATGTTTCCAGTGCTGGTATGTTTTGCGAACTCCTGCTGCCTGAATACGTGGTACTAATTTCGAGTCGAATGAGTAACAGAAAACTAGAGTACAATGAAAACAGAGTTCATTCTTGTTGTTACATACCTGATTCAAACAGGAATCGCTAGGGTGAGCAAGCCGCGCGAAACACGTAACAGCATCGTGTCTATGCTCATAAATTAAACACTGCTTCTACACTGGCTGCTCTGAAATTTGCCTATTCCTCATCTGATTCGTTCGTTTACAGGAGTTTAAAAATCTACCATACGATACGCTACTTCAAATTTTAACTGTTTCCAGCTATAGAATTGCTTCCAACGGTATTTAAAATACTCCCCCAGATACACATTTAAAGGGACAGTAGCTTTCACCTGATAAAACATCTTGTTTTAAAGTTTCGGAGCACAATGGGTAATGTTTTTGGTCGCTTTGCCCTAACGTACAAAAGAGTTTATGGTTCCACCTATTTTTAACGCTGTTGCGCAGAATTTTACCATTTTACAAAGATATATAACAATGATGAGCGGGGAATATACATTATAAAGTGAAAAATATATATTATAAAAGACTATTGCACATTATTATAATTGACAAGGGAAAACACATGTTATTATTATTATTATTATTATTATTATTATTATTACTATGAGCGGAACCAACAGAAGAATGAGCTACTAAAGACTTAGTATCTATTTGTTGACGCAAACATATTAAACTAACAAAAATTCCCCCTTGGGGAAGAGCTACAACTTTTTGAGATATTGAGATTGATTGAGATATTTTGTACATTTTTGTTTCATTTTTCTGTAAAAACAAAAATTTAATACTTTCAGTTGCTAATTTGTCCATTTTGCATTTTAAAATATGCTTTACTTTCTTAAAAAATATATCAACAATCATTATTAAAAAGCCATACAAAATTTTATGTTAGGTCATATTTGGAACACATTAACAAATTTTGCAGAAAGAACTCACCACATAACTTTTAGTTTTTAGACGGAGAGAACAAATTTGGTTTGAATGAATATTTAAAAAAAAAACTGGGTCATTATCACAGGTATCTGCAGGAGATGAATCTGGGAATGTCGATACTGGTACTGGCTAAAAAGAATAAAAACAACACCTTGAAATTTCTTATTTGTAAATTTGTACTACTTTTTCTTTCTTTATTCATAGTAATGAAAATGCACAATATTTTTTGACAAAATAATAAAATCCAATATGATGTAATAAATTATTTTTTAGCTAAGTCCTACACAAAGAAGGGCCTATACAATCTACCAGTTTTCCTTTTAATGCTTTCTTTTAGGAAAACCGTAAAATACATTTAATTTCTTGAAGGTTTCCTTCAACTTGACTTCCATAAGAATGAATACTTACACACACTGAAAACTCTTTTCTCTCGAGCTGATTTTTCTGCCCTTATCTAGGCGGTATCCTCAATTTATTATTTCCCTGATAAACTTTTATAGTTTTAATCCCCCATCGAGGACATAGTTTGAGTTGTTTTGAACAGTGGTGACATCTCTGGACATCATAAACTCCCATTGTCTTGTTATAATGAGTTTGCCCGGGAAGGACTATTCCATTTAGAAATCATTATCCGAGGGAAGTACGCACCAGCACATGCATCGAATTCTCTACGGAGGACACGTACAATGAATGCGTGCTTTAGTCTCGCACACCGCAGTCACTTGCCATAGACTCGACAAGTGATCAATAACTTCCGCTACAGGCAACTTTAATGTTCCGGCATCTCTGTCCGCCTCTTTTCTTTCTATCATCATTATTTCCCTTTGATGTGAAATTTTAAATCTGCTGGTTCTACAAGCGCAAAGTTTGATGAGTCTGGAACAGCTTCAGCGCTAACACTGGAGCATCTCTGTGATTGTCATCCTTTCACTCCTTTTTAAATTAACGTTTGCGTATCAATAATGACATGTGCTTATTTATCATAATTTAAGGACAGTTTGCTGCTACAACAAGAGATAGCAAGCTCTATACACAGCTATACTTTTTCTTTTACGTGTTTGTTTTACTTGTTTACTGCGGTTGTGTTTTACTACGTTCTTTTTTATTGCTAAGTATGGAATCAGAATTGTACGCTAAAATTTACCCTATATATCTTTCAGCATGCTTTAAAATACACTTAGATTCTTCATATGTCTGTGTGTTTATTTGTTTGTTCTAAAATTGTTATAAAATACATGCTATAGTTGATTCCGTTTTTGTCGTTTTATACAACTTACCTTACAGTGGCAGCCACTACATGTAACCGCCACGGGTGGCCGAGGTCGTTAAGGCGCGAGGTCTGGGAGGTCTGGGGTTTGAATCCCCCCAGGACCATCTCCCTGACTGAAGTTGTTTACAGGTTTTCCTCATTCCTCATAAATGGCATAGACCTGAAACATTTCCTTCGTTAAAAAGAAAGAAAAAAAAAAAAACCCTTTCCCAAAATACCATTCCATCTGGTGTATCATCAGTGTCCACCTCCCATGATGCCTCTATAGTAAAACGGGCGTTTTCCATTATCAAAAAACATCCACTGTACCTGTAGAATAAATCTTGTGTTTTGTGAATAAAGGATAATATTTTCTGCATGTTTAATGTGTTAAATTAAGAAAACATGCATTAGTATATCAACTCGCTTTTTACTTCAGCTGTAATTAAAAAATTATAAGTATAATAGAAATTGAAATATTCTTTCACACACAACACTATTCTAAAATTTGATGTGACCTTCACAAGTCTTTACCTCGCACAATTATATTAAATTTCCTCTTGTGGGATACACATTTCTACGGCTGTTAGATAAATTCTAAAACCTTTGTATGTAATTTTGACATTTATGCATGCTTTATGTTCTATTTTTATTTTCTTATATTATATCTTGGAGGCCTGGGTTGGAAAAACACATTATTGGAAACAAAACAGATGAAAGGAAACCTAAAGACAATAAGAAAATATAAGAACTGATAAATAATGTGAAACTGTGAAAACATGAAGAAACAGGGTGTACCATGAACAGCTAGCTACACACACAGAAAGAAAAAGCTAATACAAATAATAGGTGATTTATCGCAAGAATGGGATGTATTTCAATACAGAAAATAATATCAATAAACGGCGATCACATATAAATAGGATTACCTTAAATTAAGAGATTGGCCGCACTTATTAATTTAAGGATTACCAACACTTTCTTTATATAAATACATTATGTTTTAGAACAGGCTCGATCGCTTATCAATTACATCATTATTAATAACATCAATTATCTTCACAAATTAAAGACATATACACGTCTTTAGAGGTTACGATATCGGATCTGACATCTATTAGTTTGTTTAAAGGTAGCACTATGGGCAAGAGCAAAGAACATGGATAACGTAAAAAGTGAAAAATATAACATTTATTTATTAGAAGAAGTGTTCAACATTTATACCAGATAATAGAAAAAGAGAGCGAATTAATAAGAATAGCAATTCTAAAAATTGCCAGCTAGGTATTAGAAAACATACAATAAAATGAAGGGGGGGGGAAGAGGCATTGAAATAATAGAATAGAGATTTAGGTAAAGCAGTGAAGAATAAACAGCATGAGATAATAAATGAAAATTGAACCGTTCATGTTTGCGTTAAGAGGATCCGAATACTGCTAACATGGATTCACACATACACACACACACACAGGTCGTTTGTAGGAACATGATAAAATGTAGCATCGTCATTTATCACCGTGACAGTCATGTTTATTCGCTTCGACGTTACCATTCTGTTTATGTTCTCAGGTTAATATTAACAAACGATTTCATCGCATGTGAGTTCTTGGTATGACATGACGCAGTTATAGGATTCTTCTCAAATGTTTGTATTAAAACCTTAACCCTTTTTTTTACTTGCTATGCATCATCAGGTCTAGGGGCATGCTGAACATTTTAGTGGAATGCATGACTAGATCAGGCATGTGTTTGGTTCATTCTTTTCATTGTAAAGGTAAACTCTTTAAGTTAGCGTCATATAATGCCATTACATGAATGCCAGAATTATTTTCCCAATTTATGTTTTAACTTTAGTGAACTAGCACGGAGATACAATCGTTCTAATAAAATAATATTGACATGGAGTTATCAGTAGTTTTAGTTCAGTTCCACGTTTCTTACAGTACATTAATTATTTATGTTTGAGAAGAAGGCTGATTGCACAACATTAATGGTGTTATTACTCCTGAGGCACCACAGGCGGTAGAGTTAATATCACAATAATACTTTTTCTCCAAGAATAAGCTACTTGTATCCATGCTGTCACGTCACACGAACTAATATAGTCGGTACCTAGTGGAACCTACTTGCCTCCTAGGATCAAATCCGTTCAGTTTCGAGAGATTTTAGTGGCACAATAACCAAGTATGGCTTTCTTTGGGGAAGGTAAAGCCGTTGATCCCATGTCATAGGATTACGGCATGTAAAAATTCTCAAACATGAAAAAAGATACGTTTCACGCTCTGAGTTGAATGGGACGCTAATGATTAGAGATGTTAAAAATAGTCCTTCAATAAAATGTAACAAATAATAAATGAACCGACTAATGCAATAACTGTAAGCCGGTGGAGTTGCTCCTATTGGAGACGACTTGTTCCAACAAGATTAACATTCAGAATCAATACAATATCTTCACTTAGCAGGAACAGATTTAAGAATCTGCATTTATGTATAATAGTGAAGTACATCTCGCCCCCATTGTGCAGGCTGCAGGCGCATTTTAAATTAGATTGGTAGGGCCTTGTACTTACGCATCAAATGGACACGACTGGAAGGAAAGGACCAAGAAAGAGAGACAGGGGCAGTGTTGAACGGGCAACGACAATTTTTCCAAATAGAACATCCTGATGCCGGAAGAGCCCTCCTATAAGGAGTTTGAGCTCCTCAAAAGGGCTGCTTCTACACCAGACGCTGTGGCAAACATTTTTCGAAAGCCACCGTGACACCGCATAATGTACCAGCTCACTTCGACTGGTACTTTCGACTCTGTAACAAAACCAACGGAATGCAATGGGATAGGTAAAATTCGTTCAAAGGAAATATCATTCCCAGCGATCACGAAACCCCTCCCCCAAATAAAAAAGAAGCCGGTCCCAAAGGATTGCAGCCCGAGAACTCCAAATGCGAGTTCAAAGCATTACCGCCCATGTTACTCCTTTCGGTAGCCACACCTTAGTTTGAAAACTTTTATTTTCCCTTGCTAAGAGCTAGTGCAAATAAGAAGTGCATTTTTTAAATATTACAATAATGCAAGTTTTTAATTTGTGCATTGTGCTCATCAATATCCCTAACATGCCTCAAAGCTGTTGCTGTTGAGGCATGCTGTAATTAATTATTCCTTATTCATTCCAGTAACTGCTCCTTATGTCCAGTCATTGGGGTCCTATGCACAAACAAACGGCAGGGAGGAAATTTGATTTACGAAAAAAATGTGCGCTGATGATTCCAAACAAAAGACGACGTTCTTGGGAAAGTTTGTAAAAGTCGGCAAACTTTTAGTGAACAGAAAACAGAATATTCAAACTGGGAGCACATCTAGAAATGTGTGTAAAGTAACGAGCTCGGGATTTGCATTGACATGATCCAGTTCGAAAGCTGCAAAATATGAAACATGTTGGTAATGAATTTAAAGAAAATTGCGGCTTGGCAAGAGATTTTGACACGGTACAGTCTGGTGATTGCAAGACGCACTACCTGCTTGCGCTCCTTAATGTAAGGAGAGGGTAGGGAATGAAGAAGAAACGACAACAAAATAACTGTTAAAGTGAGAATATAATGCAAATTGTGGAAAGCTGTCACTAGCAAGGTTAAAACACCGAAATATCCTCCAATCCTAACAATCCAAACCAACATTTTGGATGCAGTTGCTGGACCTTGCGCTTCCCGTGCATCGGTTTTTAAAAGTGTTTGCAAAATTAAAAGAAGCTGACATCCGTTAAATATAAAGAGAGAGTTGGAGGAACGTCCATAGCTGTGAATGAAGCTATGGAGACAATAGTAAGGGATGTTTCCCCATTTACCTTTAAAGACGTGGAACATTATTGAATCAGAAAGTATTTTGTCGGTCCTGGTGGCGTAGTGAGAACCGTATTTGCCTTCTAAACCTAAACCGAAGATCACGGGTTCAAACCCGGCCAGGGTCGATGGATTTTTTCGGGGCGTAAAAATCCTAAGTATGGGCTTCCTTCGGAAGGGAAGTAAAGCCGCGGGCCCCGTGTCGTACATTTACGGTACGATAAAGAAGTTCAAGCCTGAAAGAGAGGCCTCTGAGCAAAATTTGTAGGCCGTTTCACGCTGTGAATAGAATGGCTAAAGTAACAGAGAGAGAGAGGGTACGAGAATCTGCCGTGAGAAAGAATCTTGGGGACATATTCTGGAGTACTGCAAGGGGACGGAATAATGGAGAAAGAGATGTCTATTTGTTAATGGGGGAGAGGTCAGTGATCTTTGCTGGCAGATAGTAAGGAGGAGAGAGTTAATAAAATGCTAAACAAAGTGAGACAACTCAGATCGAAGAAGGCGGAGAACCAGTAAGGGGGTAAGGGAGTGTTAATCAGACTCTTCTGGAAATATTTACACAATATCTGAGCGGTGTAAGTTGTTTACTTTTGTACTTTCTGCTCGTTTATTTTATGTATGTATTTCTAATTTTTCTTCTATTACATATTTTTTTCATTTTAGGATATATATATATAGTTTGATTTTTAAGAGTTAAATGTTGATTTGTGCAATTTCATATACTTCTTAGTGTATCATAAAAGCATGTAGGTCCCAAGACCCATGTGACATGAATCATATTTGTAATAAATATATTTTGTAAATAATTACACTAATACTATTAAAAATATGTTTGTCAAACGATAAAAAAATTACACAAGTCACAATTGCGCGTATTCAAATGAAGAAAGTATACTTTTAATTCCTTTTAATAATAATAATAATAATAATAATAATAATAATAATAATCCTTTGTCTACGTTAACTTGCTCTTGTGATTCCAACACAAGTTGTCTGGATGAGATCTGAGATACATAATGTCGACAAGTAGTGGTGCAGTTTCTTTTCACATTAATTGGTAGGAACTGACTTTTAGCCTCTGATGTGAGGGTTACACTATCACAAATCTATCTATATATAAAATAAAAATTGTACTTTTTGATCATGTTTCAGAACAAAAGCAGACACATACATTATTCTGATTTACGGACGATGGCTTAAAGCGAACGGTGAGATAGCGATAATGGCGTGTTTGAGGCAACGGCAAGCACATTATCACGTTTGCGCAATTGTGCAGGTGTAGCCCGACGATAAAGCTTTATTGTGCAAGACAAACTACTGTGATATGCCGTGCTCCAGCTCTCTGTGAATCGATATGGCTGCTTGATAGTCGCATTGAACTAGGGTTTCTGAAAAAACGCGGAGAGTGCGTTCTGTTATCAATAAATAACTTAAACGTTAGTACACAAATCGGCAGTGTTCGCGTCTTTATAAAATTACAAATCATTTCACTTTGTATCTGCTGCAGTTAGGGCGGGTCAACAGTCATACTTCTTCATGAGTCGTACATGTCCGAAATTGACGTTTAGATGTTAATGAAGTAATTAAAACTGTAAAGTTATTCTGCACAATGACACTTTCTGACACATTTGTCGGTTGTGCTTATTTACGTCTGACCTAACTGCTGTATTATACGTACTCATGTCACTTAAGTTACTCAAGGGTATTCCTCTTATTCCCGGTCCCTTATTTTCCCTTCTAACTTTCAAACTAACGGACATACTTCAGAGAATTTTAGCTCGAAAGTGTCTTGTGTGCTATTTGCCAGGAATGCAAAACGAGGGATTTCATACTGGTTATTTTTAACAGAATGGTGCGGTTCCCATACCTCTAATAATTATTCTTTTCTATAAAGATGCTATCATTTGGCCACCAATCTTTGCTGGCATGCTTTAATACTATTATTAATCACTTTCCATACTGGCTATATCTTCATATTTCTCAAACATCAAAGTGTGTAATTTATTAAATTAGTATACCCCATTAGCTTGAATGTTATGGGGGAAAATAAACAGAATGAAACACCGCTTACTTTCATTTAGAAGGTCCTCCCTTGAGGTCACCAATTCGACCCGCATTTTTTCTAGCTAGTATGACTCGTACCCGTTTCCGAAATTTACTAACTTGCAGTATATAAGGCCTGGAAGTAAAGGCAGATAAGCCAATAGTATTCATTACACCACTCAGCCATACCATGTTCAATAGAAGTCGTGAACCTTCGCGTAAAACACGGCCCAGTTTACTTAAAAATTGTGTGATAAGAAAGTGCATTTCATATACGAGAAAGGAGTTCTTAAATGTTGTGAATGAGCAATCAACCATTAGTAAAACAGTTGCATGCACAATGAGTTTATCGCAAAGTGCAGTGTGAAGTGTTTACACATACACAAAGTACACTAGAACCAAACAAAAAATGGGTTTTTGTAAACGGACAAAATGTACACCTGTGCTTTTGTATGAAAGTGGAAGGCAGTACCGACTGATGAGTTAAAATACAATAAATGCGTTAGAACCGTTTGGGAATACACCTTGAGTCAAACCGAAAGTAAAATACTTTTTTTTTTTTTTTTTTTTTTTTTTTTGCAATTAAAAGATTTTCCAATCCATAATACCTGGGTCACTGGGTAGACACCGCGATGAAGCCCCCAGCAATTACTTCTAATTATAAGGAACTCTTACTATGCAAAGGGTTGAAATCAATAGCCAGCAAGCTATGCATATGTAATAGCACAGAGAAGGGAGGAGTAAGAAATAAACTGCATATACCGATCTCGGAAAACAGGATTGCGCAAGAATGGCACAATGGAAACATATTTGAGGATGAGGGGAATATGAATTGAAATGGTAGGCTGAATCTAAATCAGTCTGGGTATTGCTGCAAGCTTGTATATCCATTTGAATCTAGTAGGATGCGTTTAGTGTGGCTGATGGAAGATAGAGGGGTGACGTCCTTTAGTTTGATGCAAAATTTACCAAAGTGGAACTCCATAATTCCTATTCTTCTCGCAATCTCATGTTTTAGTGAGAATAGCCTGCAGGTCAGACTATTTATTAATTTAATTGATTTTCATTTCTTAATAACTCAATAATTTTCGTTAACAAGTTATCATATTTACATGTAGTTTAAATAAATTATTTATGCATTTTCTTAGCAATTTTATTTCTTTTGTCTTCTAAACGCCACGTTATTTGTAAAATGTCCATTAGGACAGTCAAAGAAACCCTCAAATTTTCCCAGAAAGCTTACGGACAACCGTGTTTACATTTATATCTCTTGCTTGAGTGCTCACTTTAGAGGAAGTTTGATGGAAGTGCTCATTCTGAATTCAAAGGTTTACCCGAATTATCTTTTTTCCGAATGCACTGGCGCAATTTCAGCTAATAGGAGCACATCAGGCATTTGAAAAGGAACTCCTAGTATGTGAACTTGAGAATTGTGGGCATTGTAACTTTATCAAAAGGTGTGCTTCCTGATTAACCACCATATCACCGCGTTAACACTCCTAAAATGAACACACGTAAAGAGAAAGCAAATGTTTATCATTGGAAATCTCAGAATCACATTTCTATTTAAAATAAAAGGGGTATATACTTCCATGTATTCTTTTAAAAATGTACAGTTTTGTTTAGTTGTTATTTTGCAGCTTGTTTGTCTTTTTCTCTCCTTTTATACTTTTCCTTCCTCCTCCATTTATACTCTTCGACCCTCTTTCCACAACACATTTTCTTTATTTTTATTTCCTATCTTTCCCTTCTTTTTCGTGTCATTCTTGGTTTTCTGGTTTTTTTTTTTTTGTGTTATTTTTCTACTACTCTTTGTATTCTATTTTCCTTGTTTCTTTACATTTTTCCTTTCCCTTTATTAGTACTTTCTCTTCCCATTTCATATATTTGGCTATGGATTTTAAATTGAAGCTTAAAAGTTGCCCATTATTAAGCTCCGTTTAACTAATATGCTCACGAAACCTAACCTATATCATGGTCGAGCCGTGAAGCAATAAGGCTTGCTTCTCCTTCGCTTTTTCGACTAAGCTGTTCTGACAAAACAAATTGCATATACATACACTCGTATGTAAATTCTCAAAGGCGACTGCAAAAGAAGGGTGAATTTGTAATAATGTTAGCGGCATACAACTGGGGAGCCGAGGCTTCGTTCGCTCTAAATTGGATTACTTGCCATAATGCACAATTGCTTTAGCTTCTTATTCTGCAATGCTCAACCTAATACAGAGCTCAACATGTTGATAGAAGTCTGGGAACCTCCACCAAAGAAAACACTTGCTCTAACTTCTTATTCTGCAATGCTCAACCTATTAAAGAGCTCAACATGTTGATAGAAGTCTGGGAACCTCCACCAAAGAAAACACTTGTTTCAACATATCAAAGACTGCAGATGCACTCATCCTATAGCGACACGGGGGCCGAGGTCGTTCAGGCGCGGACTCGTGAGCGGGAGGTCTGGGTTTCGAATCACACCAGGACCTCCTCCCTAACTGGGGTTTTTCCAGGTTTTCCTCAGTCCTCATAAATGGCAAATGCTAAACTTAGGCCTATAACGTTTCCTTCCTTAAAAAAATCCTTTCCCAATTTCATCTCATGTATCACCAGCGTCACCGCCTATGGTACCTCAGTAGTAAAACCGGACGTTAAACACTGTTCAAAAAAAAAACCTCACCCTGTAAGTGTAATAAACGCTGTCTTTGTCATTTCATATTGGACTAACGGAAGTGAATTAATGTTCCTTTTCATATTTCAACAAAATTGTACTAATCCTCCTCGTAGAAATAATAATTACATGGATCTAAAGTAAACAAACGCCGCAAATATTGAATTATCCATTTGGTTCAAAAACTTCCAGTACATTGTTGAAGAGTGATAGTGGTAATGGATTAGCAGTGTTGACTCAGTACACTGTTCAATTCAAATTTGTGAAATGTGTATCATTTAAAGAGAGGTGGAATATGAGCTCAAAATAATAACACAAAGATTATTAGGTAAGTTGTGGATTACAGGAACTTGATACCCATGAGTTGGAAATTGTCTCTTCTTGCATATTAATGAAGAGTATAAACCTTTACCATCATTACTGTTTACGCAATTAGGAGCTAAAGTCTGTGGGCTGCAAACATCCTGAGTAAAATATGTAGGTGGAAAGTGTGCATGAAGAAAGAATAACAATCTCATAAAGAAAAAGAGAGGAGAACAACGGTAGTGACTGAAGAAAACTTCTCACGTCGAGAAGATCTAAAGTTAAGTTACAAGTATTTAGAGATGGCTCAAGTATCAGTTCGCCAATGTTTCCAACATTTTCCATGAACGACTTCGAGTTAAACATTTTCATCCAGGGCGAATGCCCCATAGTTTAACCGAAGAACAGAAAAACTACAGAGCGGAGTGACGTCAAACATTCAACAATGGGAAATCCTGGTGTGTGTGACATTTTCATAGAAAATGACATTTGATCTACCAGTTTGAACTTGAAACAAAATACTAGTCTTCAATTTTGGTTTTACTTGATCACCAATCACCCAAGGAAATAAAAATAAAAGATTGCTGGAAAGAGTATCATCTCCATTTTCTTTTCAACAAGTGGTCATCTGCTCTAAATATAAAAAAAATATGTTACTGAAAAGTGGTATATTGCGTGCCGTTCTTGCACATATCCTGTTTTCCTTTCCTTGAGCTATTACCTACTTAGCCTGATGTTGAGCGTTTTTGCCCAATGACAGTATCGTATCGCTTATTAATGGTGTGCAGTGTGGTTAGTTCATCAGAGAATTCCTTTCTTCTCTTCGGCTAAGAAGCTCCAGAGGTTGGTATCTTTAGGTCTTATAGCTAGAAACGTTGTCGGAAGCGTCTTCATTATGTGTGTATATCCACACTGACTGGTATTTTATATGAACAAATATTGTTTTAACTGTAAAATTCTTTTAATTGTAAAAGTTGTTTAATTGTAAAGATTGAATTTAATTGGCAGTTTGCTTAAGATGTGTTTTATAATGATTTGGCATTGTTGGGGCAATTTAAAGGCCTGAAACTATGGGCAAGGTTTCAAATTGTTAATGTTTAAAAACCAAAGGCTTTATTCGAGTTTAGTGTTTCTAATTTGTTTGTCCAAGAGTTTACTTTTAACTTTGTCAGTTAAACGGGCCAACTATTTTATCATTCGTTAAACATTTGCTTGTCATTTAATGCTTTTTAACGCTATATGATTCCGAATTTAAAATATTTTCCCACATGTATTGTATATGATTTGGTTGTTTAACACATTATATTTAAATGATTATTCTTTATCCTTGTGAGGTTTTACTGAGTTTTAGTATCCATAGTTCGTATATATGGGAGTGATTTGTATAGTTCTTTTGGGAATGGTCATGGAAATAAATTAATTGTTCTATGATTGGTGATGCTCTGTCTTGGAAGTTAAGGTTTGCATATGTTCATGGGGGTTTCCCTCCAGCACCTTTCTTAAGTGATTTTGCAGACATCAACGAGAAATTGTCGTTCTCAAAATATTGACACTGAAGTCGCCCATGTTCAACAAAAGCGGCCAAGGACTGGGTTAAAGTGTCATTTCTTGCACCATCCCATGCTTCTTATACTGCCAATATATCACTGATGTCCTTAGAGAGGCCAGTAGCAAAACCGCACTCACCTTTATAATTGCGCTCTGACAACATGCGACCTCTTCCTTTTTCCTTTGAAATCAGTGTTTGCTAGCCCTGAGGAACTACTTGCAGTATTACCACTATGATACTGGAATATGTCCACCTCTCTTTCTGCTATGTCCTCAAGAAATCAGTGTTTGCTAGCCCTGAGGAACTACTTGCAGTATTACCACTATGATACTGGAATATGTCCACCTCTCTTTCTGCTATGTCCTCAAGAAATCAGTGTTTGCTAGCCCTGAGGAACTATTTGCAGTATTACCACTATGGGACTGGGATATGTCCACCTCTCTTTCTGGTATGAGCTCAAGAAATCAGTGTTTGCTAGCCCTGAGGAACTACTTGCAGTATTACCACTATGACACTGGGATATGTCCACCTCTCTTTCTGGTATGTCCTCAAGAAATCAGTATTTGCTAGCCCTGAGGAACTACTTACAGTATTACCACTATGGGACTGAGATATGTCCACCTCTCTTTCTGGTATGAGCTCAAGAAATCAGTGTTTGCTAGCCCTGAGGAACTACTTGCAGTATTACCACTATGATACTGGAATATGTCCACCTCTCTTTCTGCTATGTCCTCAAGAAATCAGTGTTTGCTAGCCCTGAGGAACTATTTGCAGTATTACCACTATGGGACTGGGATATGTCCACCTCTCTTTCTGGTATGAGCTCAAGAAATCAGTGTTTGCTAGCCCTGAGGAACTACTTGCAGTATTACCACTATGACACTGGGATATGTCCACCTCTCTTTCTGGTATGTCCTCAAGAAATCAGTATTTGCTAGCCCTGAGGAACTACTTACAGTATTACCACTATGGGACTGGGATATGTCCACCTCTCTTTCTGGTATGAGCTCAAGAAATCAGTGTTTGCTAGCCCTGAGGAACTACTTGCAGTATTACCACTATGATACTGGAATATGTCCACCTCTCTTTCTGCTATGTCCTCAAGAAATCAGTGTTTGCTAGCCCTGAGGAACTACTTGCAGTATTACCACTATGACACTGGGATATGTCCACCTCTCTTTCTGGTATGTCCTCAAGAAATCAGTATTTGCTAGCCCTGAGGAACTACTTACAGTATTACCACTATGGGACTGGGATATGTCCACCTCTCTTTCTGGTATGAGCTCAAGAAATCAGTGTTTGCTAGCCCTGAGGAACTACTTGCAGTATTACCACTATGATACTGGAATATGTCCACCTCTCTTTCTGCTATGTCCTCAAGAAATCAGTGTTTGCTAGCCCTGAGGAACTATTTGCAGTATTACCACTATGGGACTGGGATATGTCCACCTCTCTTTCTGGTATGAGCTCAAGAAATCAGTGTTTGCTAGCCCTGAGGAACTACTTGCAGTATTACCACTATGGGACTGGGATATGTCCACCTCTCTTTCTGCTATGTCCTCAAGAAATCAGTATTTGCTAGCCCTGAGGAACTACTTGCAGTATTACCACTATGACACTGGGATATGTCCACCTCTCTTTCTGCTATGTCCTCAAGAAATCAGTGTTTGCTAGCCCTGAGGAACTACTTGAAGTATTACCACTATGTCACTGGGATATGTCCACCTCTCTTTCTGGTATGTCCTCAAGAAATCAGTGTTTGCTAGCCCTGAGGAACTACTTGCAGTATTACCACTATGGGACTGGGATATGTCCACCTCTCTTTCTGCTATGTCCTCAAGAAATCAGTGTTTGCTAGCCCTGAGGAACTACTTGCAGTATTACCACTATGGGACTGGGATATGTCCACCTCTCTTTCTGCTATGTCCTCAAGAAATCAGTATTTGCTAGCCCTGAGGAACTACTTGCAGTATAACCACTATGACACTGGGATATGTCCACCTCTCTTTCTGCTATGTCCTCAAGAAATCAGTATTTGCTAGCCCTGAAGAACTACTTGAAGTATTACCACTATGACACTGGGATATGTCCACCTCTCTTTCTGCTATGTCCTCAAGAAATCAGTGTTTGCTAGCCCTGAGGAACTACTTGCAGTATTACCACTATGGGACTGGGATATGTCCACCTCTCTTTCTGGTATGTCCTCAAGAAATCAGTGTTTGCTAGCCCTGAGGAACTACTTGCAGTATTACCAGTATGACACTGGGATATGTCCACCTCTCTTTCTGGTATGACCTCAAGAAATCAGTGTTTGCTAGCCCTGAGGAACTACTTGCAGTATTACCACTATGACACTGGGATATGTCCACCTCTCTTTCTGGTATGTCCTCAAGAAATCATTGTTTGCTAGCCCTGAGGAACTACTTGCAGTATTACCACTATGACACTGGGATATGTCCACCTCTCTTTCTGGTATGTCCTCAAGAAATCAGTGTTTGCTAGCCCTGAGGAACTACTTGCAGTATTACCACTATGACACTGGGATATGTCCACCTCTCTTTCTGGTATGTCCTCAAGAAATCAGTGTTTGCTAGCCCTGAGGAACTACTTGCAGTATTACCACTATGGGACTGGGATATGTCCACCTCTCTTTCTGGTATGAGCTCAAGAAATCAGTGTTTGCTAGCCCTGAGGAACTACTTGCAGTATTACCACTATGACACTGGGATATGTCCACCTCTCTTTCTGGTATGAGCTCAAGAAATCGGTGTTTGCTAGCCCTGAGGAACTACTTGCAGTATTACCACTATGACACTGGGATATGTCCACCTCTCTTTCTGGTATGTCCTCAAGAAATCAGTATTTGCTAGCCCTGAGGAACTACTTGCAGTATTACCACTATGACACTGGGATATGTCCACCTCTCTTTCTGGTATGTCCTCAAGAAATCAGTGTTTGCTAGCCCTGAGGAACTACTTGCAGTATTACCACTATGACACTGGGATATGTCCACCTCTCTTTCTGGTATGTCCTCAAGAAATCAGTGTTTGCTAGCCCTGAGGAACTACTTGCAGTATTACCACTATGGGACTGGGATATGTCCACCTCTCTTTCTGGTATGTCCTCAAGAAATCAGTATTTGCTAGCCCTGAGGAACTACTTGGAGTATTACCACTATGGCACTGGAATATGTTCATCTCTCTTTCTGCTATGTCCTCAAGAAATCAGTATTTGCTAGCCCTGAGGAACTACTTGGAGTATTACCACTATGGCACTGGAATATGTTCATCTCTCTTTCTGCTATGTCCTCAAGAAATCAGTATTTGCTAGCCCTGAGGAACTACTTGGAGTATTACCATTATGACACTGGAATATGTTCATCTCTCTTTCTGCTATGTCCTCAAGAAAACAGTATTTGGAAGCCATTGGTACATTATAGATACTCATAATGAAAAACTCTAACTTTCTACAACTAAATAACAGGAGAGCTTTCTCTCCATGTGCATACTAACTCCCTACTTCTTTCTTAATTAATGTTGACAATCCTCCTGGACATGTTCCCTCATACCTCTAACCCTGCTACTCTTGTCAAAGCAAAGAAAGATCTAACGTATTACTAGGACTGAACCAAGTATCTGACAGACATATATTAACATAACTTAAAAAGTGTGCATTCCCGGCCCAGTTGTGAGGGGGGTTCCCGTGTGTTAATTCCTCTCCCACTTCTTTGTCCACCTGTTGTTGCTCCGCAAGTCGCTGAGATGACCTCTTTGCACCTTCCCAGAGGCAGTTACAGCTCCCCTTCTCTGCTGTCTGTTGACCGCTGCGACATCTTCAGAGGGAGGCTGCGGGCCGCCAGCGTGTCCGACACCTGTTCCGGCGAAACACCACTGCTCTCTTGTACTGTACCCGCCACCTACTCTTATCCCTACGCGCCTTCAGTTTCTGCAATTCTTGCCTGGGCCACACTCGTGCATTAATAATAAGTTGATCGAACTGCGGAATATCATGAAAACCTTGTGCCGTTTCAAAAATGTCTTTCATGTCTCACTCTGATACAATGCCAGAAAACGAGTGGAATGTGTGCTACCTTCCGGAACACTGTGCGCAATACCAAAGAAAGTATTTTGAAAAATCTGTGTTGAACAAAACTTCTTGTGTCATTTTGTGTATTTCAAAACGTATCTTATTTAATCATCTGCGATTCTAACTGGTTCATATTAGTACTGTTCAAGATAAACGTTTTACTCCATTATTATCTGAGCATCTTCAAATGAGAGCTTCGCCAGAAATAACCGTCCGCTCAAGAATTAGGCTTTACAATGATCAATGGATATACGAAAAACGGTCAATGGATAACTGTACAAATAAACTACGTAATATATGTTGAGCTTCTCTCATAGAATAGCTAGCCAGGAACTCCAGTGGTAATATCTCAGTGACGAAGAGAACAGATTATTGAACAGAAGCCCTCCACCTGTATGCGCAGTGTCGAATTACATTAACTGCACATCCACTAAGAGAGGTTCCAACAGAATTCCTACAGCGCTGAACGCCCCTCTCTTTCAAGCAGTGTGACTTACCTTTTTAATGGAACGAAACTCTATAAAGAAATTTATAGAAGAAAGAGAAACCCCAACTTTTCTCATTACAGAATTTCGTTAAAAATCTGACACTTTCCTCTATTTTAAGATTTGATAAGTTTTGATTAGCTCTAATGTTTACTTTCTCGTTTATACGTATATTTCTTCTAAGAGAAAATAGACGCCAAAGAATGAAATTCGTATATATTGCATTTGATTTTACAAGCAACTCTTTAAGGTTTCTTCAGCCACCGCAGAGCTGTAGGAGTAACAAACTTGCTTACCGCTCTCGCTGCGGACCCGGTTCAGATCCCATTTGGGTTCACTTGAGGTTTTCGTTCAGGGTTTTCCTCAGTCTTTAAGGATGAAAACCAAGTAGCTTTATCGGTTTAGGTATCTTAGCACGTCTCTAATCTTTAAGTCATTCATCGTTCGTGACCGCAAAGGGGGGAAAAACCTCTTTGTTTCACGAATTTAAATATAAGCCGCCAGCCTTGGTGGAATCCAACTATCGTTGTGTTAAGACACGATATATCATTTTGCACAAAACTGCAATTTATATTGGGAATTCTATGTCTTGTTTCTGAATAATATTTAACATCTTCTTCTTCCCCATTCATCCTACTTAAAGGTGCTTTTGATAATTTACTAAGCGTCCAGTCACCCATCTGCCGGCCACATGTACGGGCCGCAACGGTAGATCGACTGACCTACCAAATCTCTGACGTTAACGATTTGCAATCGTTCCATTCAAGCCACTAATGCAACTCAGTCACAAAGTCAAATCGTGTTTTACTTGCAGCATGTTAACGATGTACGAGTGGTTTATTGTTATGTGTGTGAATTAAATGTAGGGTATTGAAATATCGCCGCAAAACACTACAATATTTTGCACATGAGAAAAAGTAACTTGCGGAGCAGGGTGCAGACAATCTGCACAGAAAATTCCTACTGTTTCGGTTCCACAAAAATATATTGTAAAAAACGTTTTCTTGTGTTTAGGAAAGATAGAATTTGTAACCGAAAACGATGTTGTACTTTAACTAGAAAAAAAATAGTTGACAATGGAAAAATATTAAAGTACAGAAGCTTGCCAGTCATGTATCACAGGATACAAAAGGCAATAGTATAAACGTGTATTGAATTATTATTATATTATTGTTATTATTACTATTGTTGTTGTTGATGATGAGGCTTAATTTCGAATTACCCTGTTATCTAAGATATCTTTTTATGATATGGTTCTTCAGATCTTATCACGGTAGTTATTAGAGAAACCTAACAAAAAAAAAAAAAAGGAGAGTAGAGAACTGAAATGAAATGAAACACAATATAAGAGCAGAATTTTTTAAATGATTTTTAAGCGAAACTTTTGGTGTAAATGCTAATTTTATATGAAAATGTCATGAATGCTGAATACCACTTGAACGTCTGCTATTAAGGTAATATGGTTATTCATTATTATTGAGAGTTCTACACTATCAGCTTCTTTAAAATTATCGACTGTATTTATAATAGATTGGTAAAACAGAACTCAGTGCAGTATTTTCTTGCCTTAAAGCATGTTTTATAAATAGCACAATATAATTTTTTCTTAAATGTTGTTGTTAGCATTTATTATGTAAAAATTTAAAAATCTAAATTTACAAGAACTATAGAAATCGTCTTTCAGTGTCGGCCATTATCTATTCTGAAACATTTAAATTGTTAGTGATAGATGGCATTGAAATTTATCATGAATGTTTAAAAAACATAATTATTGTAACTTATTCTCAGTGTTTAAGTTCAATGGCCGAAAACCTCACTTTTTACAAAAATCAGAAATATTTATAATCTCTTGATCCACATATCCGACATTCACCCAAGTTGTACATTTTGATAAACTGAACCCTTCAAATGTCTCTGCATTTTACATTCCCTTTATTTGCACCGATCTCCCTCCACTTTACCCCGCCGCTTCTTAGTTGGGGTTTCATCTTCCATATTTTTGTTTTTCTTTGGAATATTTCTTTTCTTCAGCAATCATTTTATTTGTAAGGTGAAAACTTCAGGGCCCCACTTCAGTAGACTTCAGTACAAGAGAGAGATATTTTCATGAAAGCAGCGAATAGTGCAAGTATATCTGAAGATGAAAGAAAAACGGTTGACGTTTTCAGCCCTGGATTGACCTGAAGTTTGAACAACTTGGACAATGTGGTGAACTCTTTAGGTTGGTTAAAGTAAAATGTCTGAAGGTTCTTAATCAGGAAAGTGCGGTCTGATGCAGGGTCCAGCTATGAAGCATTTTCTGTTCAATATCAAGATGAGAGGTTTTTGTTTCAGTTCATATTCTGGAAAATCCTCAGCAGGACACCAAACCCTGAATGAAGACAAAGTTTACTAGACCAGCAATTTCTCTTTGGGAAACTTACGTAAGATAACATTTCCTTACGCAGACAGTTTTGAAGGGCTGCATTATTGCCCGAGTGCAATTTGTGTAGCCTGTGAAGGATCGCTTTGACGTGATCTTTTCTTGTTTTATTGGATTGTTAGGGTCGAAGGAGGTTACTTCGGCACAGTCTTGCTCCACGGCTGATCGTTGTGCCTACGCTCCCAATGGGAACACTTTTGGGAGGAAGGGATGAGGTAAATGAGATTATATGTAATGAGAAAGCGGAAAATGCGTGAAAAGTAAATATCTATCGCAGTATTCGCCTTAGAAAGAGGGAAAAAAAGAAAAAGATAAAAGAAAGGGGAAAAAAACTAAGGTCATATGGCCGACCACAAAGGGTTTGAATCGTGAATATGCGTGTCAAGCATTACCTGTTTTAGTTGCTATGACAGTTTACTATTTGGAGCACACACTCCTTTTAGTAGGGTGAGTCCTCTCAAAAATAAAACTCCACCATTTCAAAAATTCCTCAACCGCGAAAATACTTCCTGAGGAGCATTGCTATTCAAAACTGTAGCTATTCTTATTTGTTCGCATATGAGGAGCATTTATACGCAACAGAATCGTCATATTTCTTCCCCTCTCTGGAGACTTGTAGAGTCAGGCATTCTTAAACAGAGGTCAGGATGTCTCCACATAAAAGCATACTAGTTTTGCTTCCACTCGTCAGATTACTTCTTAGCGGACCAGACAACACCGTTACCCAAACAACTTAATGTGAGCTCCGCCACATCAAATAGCCAAGCTTTCCCTTCTCTTATTACTTTTATTGTAAGCAAACATTTTTAATTGCACTATAACTTGAGCTCTATTATGAAGCTATGTTATGACATACTACGAAATTGAAATGTTATTGTACAAATTTCATATGTTAAATTTCGAAGTATAAAATATAGTACTTTAAAATGAAATAAAAATTTGAAAAAGTAAATTTTAGTAATGTGATGAAAAACTGTTGGTTATCTGTGAAAAATGAAAGTAAATCATTCTTACATAATGCCTGTCTTAACCCTGCGCTAAAACATGTTGCTGTTTCATAGCACAATGTCTTTCGTAGTCAAATCATGATCATCGTCTTCATGTAACTTTCATAACTTTTTACCGGCTCTTTTCCAACTGTTAGATACATTTACCGGTTTAATGCACCTGGTTGTGTTCCAGCTTTGCGGTTCAAAACACTTTACCGAGGCACAGTCAACATTTGTCTCAGAATTTCATAACATTGCCATTTAGCGATGGGTCATACACTGTCAGCACTGATCGGATAGTAAGCGGAGAGAGACTCAAGCAAATATACCAACCAACACACCAATAGTAGATAAATTGCATCACGTTGAAGATTCGTTGGCAAACGAAAATATACTACAATAATGATTTTAAAATAAGGGCTATACGTTTCGTTATTTGTTTGTAGCGGAGTTAACACAGTGTTTGAAGCTATTTACTGCGATGGGGGCAGAGATCGGCATTCCCGGTTCAGCGAGAGCGAACGGAACATTAACTTGTTGTCTAAAATTTCATATAACATGCGAATTGTTTTTCCATTCTTCGTCGTGTTCTTGAACCTGCCCATCTCAGAGATTAATTCTACGAAATTTCCTTGATCAGTTGCTTTTATCCTATCTCCAAGTACATGCTAAGGGGGGAGGGGGATCAGATTTATGTTCTGCTTGACTCTGCGCTGGATTCACACCATGTCTGATGCAGATCAGACAGCTTTTAGCCTCATTCTTTCATCACCAGTCACTTGGAAGTCAAGCAGTTAAAAGCAGACGCTTAGCAATGAGAAGTGCCAAAGTTCCAATGCTTCCCATAACACATTGGAGAATCACCAGATCTGGTTCAGTTAAACCAAAATGATAACACATTGGAGAATGACCAGATCTGGTTCAGTTAAACCAAAATGATAACACAATGGAGAATCACCGGGTTCTCGTGCAGTGTACTATGCTTAGTCCAAAACGATAACACTGGGTGACGGTATACATGTCTTAAGAGTGCTTCAGTCATTTATGTCATAGTACTTGACTGAACTGTATGGCTCCATCACACGTCCAAATGGTAGGACAAAATAGCAGCACAGACGCTCTAAATAGAACACCTAACGCACGATATCTGTGTACCCAGGCTACGTCACTACCTGCTATGACGACATCACTGAGTAAGCTAATCTGCATATTGTTATATTTGGATGTCCACAGTCGCTTTCACTTTCACTTGTCACATGTACTTCTCACTCAAGCACGTAACTAAATGTTTTCTTGGAAAAGATACCTGCTACAGAAAAAGCTGGGCGCAGGCGCAAGATGTCCTCTCTCTGTCTGAACAGCTTTCTCTTTCCCACAATAACGGACTGCAAGTGCAAACTTAACGCGAGCGAGGTCTATCCTGACGTGTCAAGGCATTTCAAGGGATATTTAGGGAGCGGATACCACCTACATTACTTGCTCCATTTGCGAGCTAAGAGAGTTGCTTGTTATCTTCATTTTAATTGTACTGCTGTATGACGGTTGTTTATTTTAGAACGGCATTTTACGTACACCTGTATATTAGATCGCTGTGCAAAGAAGTGTTATGTGTATAGCTTTATTCATATTACTGAGTACTTTGGCATCTTTACTAAGTTTTAATCTGGTTTAGCTTACAATTCTTATGTATACTGTAAAGTGGTGTATACAATGGTAACAACAATAACGTGCATGCCGCAGCTGTAACAATATTTCTGACTGAAATATTAGTAAGTGTAATACACATGGAACTTGCGTCAGTTAAGTAAGCTAATGTGTTTTACAAGACCTATCTGTTATTTCGGTGCTATCTCGGTATCTGCTATGCTTGTAAGACAGCGCTTTTGCTGCGTTGGATCGGTAAAAGAACGTTCTAACGTCTTCCTTTTAACCGCTGCCTACTGATCCTCCGACATTAAGGACGGAGACGGTTTAAACAACCAGTGTCTTCAAGTGATGGAGCTGTATTTGTGTTGTAGTTTCTGTGCCGGCGTGGGGCAGAGAGACAGCAGGAGTCGACTAAGAGCCGGTGCTGTGGAGCTACAGCGCCTTGCAGTGCCATGCAACACATGGCACCTCCTCCTCCTTCATCGCATGGGGGTGGTGCATCTTCGACGTCAGGCTGCTCTGGGGGCGGTAGCGTCGGCGGCGATCCTAGCGAGAAGTACTGGGGAGAGATTCTGGAGCGCACCGTCTCATCCAACAGCCTCCAACGTCTGCAGAGAGTCTACGGACATCATCCTCATCCGCCGCCCCCACCTCCTCCACCACCTCCACCTCCAAGACCTAACGGTGATCTCCGTCTCTTTGACCCTATTGGCAGTTGCGAGATTTGACAAATGGCTCGTATGGGCTCACATGATTCCTGTGTATAGCATAGGCATGAGAACGTTTTGACGTCATATCCGCCGCGCCTTTGCAAGCACCCCTGATATCGCAGAGATAAACGGCTTAAAGAATATGAATTTTGCCATGGCAGTTTTACCAGAACAAAATCAGTTAAAAGTATCCAAATTTTAAGAAAAAAAGAAGAACAAAATATTCAGTCGACAAATGTAGATCAAAACAAAATTTCTGTTCTTAGATTCGTAACAGCCACTTTTCAAGTAAAGTACATGGCGGAATCATGTAAGGCTAACATTAAGGTATTGTGATCCTGCATGCCTCTGATCGAGAGTGCGTAACGCAATAAAAGAGTCAAAATACAGTTTAAAATATTGTCAACATCAGAGCATTTTATACCTGACTGCCGTAATCCAAATAGGCTTTACGTTATTTGAAGTCCAGTAGTTCGGGTACACCAAATAGTGGTTTCTGGCCTGATTTTTAACGTGCTTATCAGGAATATATTTCCATTTCTTTCTTTGAGGGGATGCTAAATAACTTACAGACTTGAACTCGTTTCTACGACCTCCCATTGTATTTAATGTTTTTCTAAATTATTAATTTTTAATTTTGTTCAAGTTATTTACATAGTGGTGACCGATATTTTCATAAGGAAGTGTTTTATCCTCACATTTATAATTCTGAAAATCGGTGGCACATACACAAGACCATTATTTTATGGAACATTTCACTGACTTTCGGCTCCGGATTTCCTTAAAGTCAAACTAATGAATGTAATTCACTGAAAATTGACACGACATTCATTAGTGTATGAGAAGCATAAAAGGTAACAGCACTACTGTCTAGTCCAGTGGTGAAGAACTGAAAATGTATCGAATTGCATTTGACTGTGATGATGATGTTCTCGATCAGGCAGCAGGAGGCATGCATTCTGTTACGAACAATACAGTACGTACAGTATAATATGAACCACAACACAGCGGATGTTTACTGTCCACATATGCTGGAGAATTCTGTCAAATGCAATTTTTGAGCAGTTTGGATTTCGGAAACCATTAGTAAAATTCGCCATAGTTTTATTGAAGAAACTCAAAACTATATATTTTAAGGTTCACGAAGAAACACATTTCTATAAAAACACCAAAAACTGCCAGAAACAATTACACAGGTGGTGTAAAACAGACTGTGTGCTTCATACACAAATCCTTCCACAAGCATATGTCAATGAGATACAGCTACTGCTGTGCAAGAAACTGTTACTGGCTTCAGCAATTTCTCATTACACATTCTCCAAAGTGGTGTGGTGGGCACCCTTCGTGCTTGCTCTTTCCAGCAAGATGGTGCTACCAGCCACACCCCTAATGTTACCATTGCTGAAAGTGTTTTCCTCTTTGCAGATTGTGTTATTTCTAAAGGACTTTGACCCCAAGGTCCCCTTAACTGACCCCACCAAATTTCTTCTTTTAAGGCAAGTTGAAAGGAAAAGTGACTCTCCTGGACTCCTGGACACGATGGACAGGAAATTGAGGTGATTCCTAATGTGCCTATGAATGCCTCCTATAAAAATTAAATGCTAGTGTAGGCATGCCTTATTGCTAATAAAACCCCCCTTCCAACATTTGTTACGAGAAGAGCATGGTTTACACACAACAAGGTATGTCTGTGTCATGTGCCACTGAATTACGTCCATTAGTCTGAAAGCTAAAAGGAAAAATTATTGGCCGAAAGCGAGCGAAGCACTTCGTACAGTTCTCTTTAAAAGATCTGTTCAACAATAAATGAGGTCATCTTCTTTATTTTACTAGCGACTGAGGTTCACTGTTAGTTTTCATATCTTAAAAAGAATAAGATTCAAAATTAATCCTAAAATGTCATAATTTTTGCAAATAGTAACACACAATTCATACTGATATAAAATAAAGTTTGATAGCCTTCCCAAATGGAATGACGGTAATGTTCCGTTATAGGTACTTGATCAGGAGCCGGACGTGACGTCATATTATGAGCCCATAGCTACAAGCTAAATTTTAATTGCAAAAACAGACATTGCACTTGATCTCCCTTATTGACTTCGGAATTGAACAGTATAATAATCCAAGTGAAAGTATTGATGTGATGCGTTCTGACGAAACTGACGATCGAAAGGAGTTAAAACTGTTGCAAAGCAGTTCTTTGTTTCTTCGAAGTAAAAGGATGCTTAGAGCAGATGATTGATGCCTGTAGTTATAAACTTGATACAGGCAGTGGTAAACTTCAAGGAGAGTTTCTGAATGTGAGATTTGAATACAAAAGTGATCACAACTATAAGAGTATTGTTTTCCTCGATACTGTAATGAACTTTTATGGTATTTGATGTAAACCTGACATGCAGAAAATATATAATAGTTGACCAGAATTTATAATTATAGTTTCTCAATATTTTCCCTTCATCGTTTATTCAGTGCATTAAGGTGACACTGGTGCAAAATGGATTATTTTTCCTTTTGAATGAAATGTAATTAAAGTTTAAGGGTTAACTCTGTTATGAATGAGACACTATTGATATACTTTTGAATCTCTAGCTAAAGAAGTTTTTAAAACCATTTTGTTTTTAAAAATAATACACATATGGGGTATACCTTTTACCTTTAAATTTAAGATATAGTTCTGTAATTTTGTATGAAAATACTAAAATTATATGATAATATATCATTTAATTTTGCATTTGTTTTATAAAATATAGTTTTGTAGTTTAAATAAGAACTTTTCTTTCATCTCTGAGGGGAAAATTACTTTGTTTAACTGTTACGAAAAAACCAATTTCACTATAATAAAGTTATACAAATGGCAAAAAAAAAAAAAAAAAAATGTTGGCTAATATACCAATGTTTACTTTTAAAAATACACTTTCAAGTAATATCAAGAGAAACTAACCTAAAGTTTTTGATTATAAATTATTGTTCACTAACTCAATAGAAAACCCTTGCACCATTTAATGTACCTACTTCATTCTTTTCAGTTTATTCTATGAAATCTTTTTTCATTATTGTAGCAAGTCTCTTTTTAATTCCTGTGTCGAGCGCTGTGTTTGATGCGACCTTTGTCTCTGCCTTTGCTTATTCTGCTACCTATTGATGATATTTTATTTTATTTTTTTTTTTTTAATACGTCTGCCCCAGGTTAAGAAGAGAAATAGCTTTTACCTCTGCCTTAGTAATCTTTTTTGTAGCAAGTACACAGTATTGCAACATTAAAAGCATAGGTGTTTACCTAACTGGCTTTCTATTGCCTATTTCATTTACATTTATTTACAATGGATCATTAAGCACAATGTTTAGCTTTTATTTTCTGCAGGGCTTCCTTAATTATTTACAAAATGTAAAAATGTTGTGTGTTTCCCTGAAAGCACGCGGTACATAACTGTAAACTTATTGAAGCAAACAACGGCATGCTTAAAATAAACACTCAGTTGCTGTTGAGCTGTGAAGTGCAAGCATTTGCTTACAGCTTCAATATGCGAGTGTAAGCCAATTAAGTCACCGCTGAAAAGAAGAAAGAACTGCTTGGTCGGTTGTCTAATAATTTTATGAAAAGAGGAGTAATAATAAGATTGTTTCATATATTTTGCTAAATTTAATTATTTCTTGAATATTTGATTTAATTAGGATGTGTGAGCGGAATTTTCAAATCTAGAGTTTGTAACATAGATCAAACCAAAATTTGATTATAAAGACATGGGAACAAATTTGTATTGAATAAAGAAGAGAATTCTCAAATGACAAGGTTTTCAATTTGTATCGGGGGTTTATCAAAACAAGAATATCCCTATAAGTCCGGCCACTTCTTCAAGAAGGCGAACGTGATTGCTGAACAGTTAAACACATCGGCCAGCATTGGGTGGTTGGATTGCTTTTGCAAGTGCAACAGCATGATGTTCTGCGTAGTGATTTACAAGCAGCTGGAAACCACTTCCTGACGTCACCTCTGCTTTTGCTATAGAAGACATTTAATGCAGGTGTTACCAGTAAGTTCATTGATTGAAAAGGGTGAAACATGCAAAGAAAGAAATAAATCAAAAGAGCGGATTACAGTATTGTCGTGTCGTAGAAAAACTAAAACCACTTGTCATTGGAAATGCTGCCAATCCAAGAGTGTTTAAAAAAAACATTGTGACAGTGGACGGCATTTTTGTAAAGAAGCGTCACAACAGAAAGGCATGGATGACTGGAGATATTTTTAGGGACTAGTTTAAAGAAATGAAAAAGAATGATAGTAAAACATTAATGCTTATTGACAAACTATGTAGAAAAATGTTGTAAAGTTTCCAAATCTAACAAGGGAAGTGCAACCACTACAGAAAAGCATCATACTTGTGAGAAAACTGCTGTACATACTCGTAAAGCAGCTAATGCGGGTTGTGATCAACACTGAGGACAGTTGCAACAATGTTACAGATTGTTCAACAGTGATAACCTTCTTGATACCATGTGGCATGGAAAGGCGTAACGGAAAACACAATAGTGAAGTGTTTTAGACATCCACCAGCTGCGTAACAGAAGAAGACACTACATGGAGGATATTTCTCTGAAGTTTCTCATCCTTCCATGGAAGTTAAGACATGCTGGAAGGGCGTGAAGATGTTCCTGATACTGCTGCACCAAGTTTGTCAAGTGATGACAAGAAAAAGGACATTTTCTTCAAATGAAGCGGAGGCAGTTTCTGTCCTTGAAGAACTTCCTACCCATCAAAGATATTGAAGGTGTTTGTACAGTCAGTCATAAATATTAGAAACTTTATTTGCACTAAAAGAGACAATGAGCAATGTCAAAAATTAATAAAACAAGCCGTGTCTCTTAACCGATAGTTTTAATAGGCAGTGAATATAATGAGTAAGTCAAAATGTGTGTAAAATGTATGATTTAAGATTTACAGTGATTAAATGTTACAGAACAGTACTACATGTAACTTTTATTGAGCATTAATGTATAATACATATATCATTTATTCACTTTAAATTATGTATATACTATAAAAACCTATTTATCATGGACACCTCGTTAATTGGACAATTTTATATTGAATCATACTTGTCCAGGTTAGAGATGTTTCACTACATTTGTTTTCTCTTGTGTGAAAATATAATCTGCTCATATGCAGTTTTTTTTATGAATCTCAAAATATTGGTATCAATGAAAATGTATTCCGGCTCTGCAACAAATGTACGCAGATTCACTAACAGAACTTGAAACTTTACCCATTATTTCTATCTATAAGGATAAACGGGCAATAATTAAATGAAAACTATCCTTTATAACTAACTGACATTCAATTGTTTATATGTTCACTACAAAATTAAGAACTACCAACACTACTCTATAAATAAGAAAAGACCCTATAAGAATGTAATAATGTCTGCCTAGACTGTGCTATAGCTGAGAAACAAAATTGATAGGTACGCCAAGTCCTCTTTTTGCATTGCAAAATTACATATGACGGAACATTTTACTACTTTCCTAAGAGATTATGGACAAAACAATTTCAGGCTGCACTGTAAAAATATCAGATGCCATTTATTCAAAAACAAAAATTACAAGTTTAATATTGTAGGGTAATATTGAGAGAGAACTTTTTAATGGTAGCCACATCCGCCACGAGCAACTTGAGACGCTCTTGTTCGTCCTTTGGTCATTACCGGGTGTTAATGAACTACATCGCACTAATTCCAGAGATTATAGGAGGGCAATTTGAGATAGGGAATCTACAGTTTTCCTGATCAAATTTCAAAGTTATAGCATTAAGTTTCTAAAGAACGTGAATGTGTCACTGTAAATGATGCCATGGAAGTTGTGAAGCATGACAATGGTATCAAGTAAGACGGAGCAACCAATTCTAGTCTCACTGAACATTTAACTTTTACTTATAAATTAATTAATTTATTTTACTTTTTAAGCATATTTTCCAGGATCCGAACTTAATATCATGGAAATTAAAATCCCTCATCTTATCCATTAGGCAACACGATCAGGATGGCAGCTTACTCCTGACTAAGCTACTACAAAACACCATACTGTCACACGACTAGCCCGAGTTTTGGGGGATTTTTATAGTACTAAACGTTGAAATTGATAAGCTATTAAAAACCTGGATTTCCCCGTTCGCAAAGAATTCTAAGGCAAAGTATTAACCCATTTCGCTTTAAAGTTTGCTCAAAGGCTGGCCGTTTGTGCCTACGCCCCCGGTGAGGCACTTCCAGAAGAACGGCTGAGGTGAGTGAGACGCCAGGTGATCAGGCACGCATGCAGACGTGGACTCTGACATTATTTACACGGAGAGTCCCTCCAACCTCAAGCCGGAGTAAAAACTTTTCCGAGCCACCAGTCCATCTCGTCCTGGTACTTTGGATCAACAGAATAAAATGGGAGAGCATAAAATTCATCGCAGTATCCGCTTAAGCGACCGGAGGAAACCACGACCTGCATCACAAGCCTGAGTCATTTCCCTTTCTATCTTCATTAACTCCATTAGTAAGTGAAACTGCTTGTCTACTTTCTCTGAAACTATTGCTATGCGGTTTACAAGATGCAAAACAGTTTTCATTTGTTTTCAGCTGGTTCAAAGATGAATACATTTCTCTTATATAGTGAAACACTATTGGGTATTTAAGATATCGCGTTTACGTCTAACCGCTATGTGTCAAAATTTCAAAGAAATAAAGGAAAATAAACTGACTTCTCTCCCTATTCATGTTCCTATTCTTGAATCTGGATACTGTTACCTATCGGGCAGAATTTCGGGACTAAAGCAGAGAGGTTTATTTTGTTATGGCATTATATTAATTTACTTCCTGTGTACTATTTTCAAAATAACAACCCGAAACATGCAGAATGTTTTTATAGCGTTTAACCCCCGTTTTTATTACTGAGACATCACACGTGGTGTACACTGATGATACATGAAATGATAAACTGGGATTATTTTAAAGGAACAAAGTGTTTCACGTCTAAATTTAGGGTATCTCCTCGACATTTGCAATTTATGAGGACTGAAGAAAACCTGAAAAAACCTCACTCAGGAGAAAGATCCTGTTGGGAATCGAACCTCAGACTTGCTCATGAGTCCGCACCGTAACGACCTCTGCGCAAATGAGAAATGTGTACATCGTGGCTTCTATACAAGGTAGTTTACATATAAAAGTTTTTAATAACATGATTTGGAAATATGTTACTGCTTAGGCAGTTTTGTTTAAACGTGGAATTTGGGTTTTATAAGCCAAGTATATTATAATGTGTTTGAATGAGTACCCACCACCAGAGTTTATTAACTTGTTTACCCTTTCGCTCATTGTTGTCCATATAAAAATGTTCAATATATCTTTTTTGCTGGAAGCAACAGAATAAATATTGTAAAGCATCACACTTCTTGTTGTATGGCAATCTCCTCAAAAATACTTTCGTCATTTGTCTCAGCGAGGTACTGCTGCTTGTCATGTCAAACAGCCACATTACATTATGCCGTTCAGAGTTGCAGGAACATGTAGATTACTAATTGACACGTGTTCCACTTGTCAAATACTCCCACATAACCACACGCTATGTATAAACTTTCCACAGAAGACCGGCGTGAATACAAACAAGTGGACAGACATTCTCAAGGAATTTCTTGAGTAGCACTTAACTGCAATCTCCCATCTTAACCTGAAGACCCCTTAATTTCTGAGTTTGTGGCCACTCACACTACCCAAACTAACGTCGCCAGATTTCTTCAACACTGATTATATCGAAATCATGACTAGGTAATGTTGAAGCGATCTGTGTAACGTGTACGGAAGGAAGGGTCATGTGTAATACACCTTAGCAAGGGTCTCTTGAGCACTGTGAGGATAAGAAACTTTTCTTCCTCTTTACTTTTAGTTGCATATTTGTAGCTGTCATCAGAGAGAAACTTTAAACCTGAAATCTGTTTTATATGAATAAATAAAGTTCAGTTGCCAATTAAGTTAGATTAAAAGGCGTATTACACATTTCATATAAAATACATAGCCATAGGTAACTATACTGACATATACACTGCCTGTAATTAGAGAGCGTAATAATATGAAATTGCATGTTTTAGACCATTAATCATAGAATACTGTGAAGCGTAATTTGTATGTTTTAGCAGATTAAATAAGCCCATTTTCTCGTTTCATATTTCAACTATTTCATTAAAAGGTTCATATTTTGAACAAATGCTAATATTTCTTATCAATTTCATTTTAATTTTTTAAAAGTTCATTTAAAAAACAATCTTGTATGTTTTAAGAAATTGTTTCAAGATTTTATGTTACATTCTTTCATAGATTCACCAACAATAGTGCAAAATCCAAATGATATGAATTCTTTCAGTTCCGACTAATGCATTATATTCTTTCTATTTACTTGCTGCAATGATCGACCCTTTCTCCTTTGATGTTATTTAGAACCGCTTAGGAAGAAATTTTAACAAATAAAATTAACAAACAATTCTACACTAACACTGTAATACATTTTAGTAATTGGTAAAGTACAGTACAAACGTTTACTTCGTGTGAAGGGACATGTGAAAATTATAATGCAAAAATTCTGTAATAAGGAAAAGTAAAAATTTTCTTTGTTCTTCTGTGCTATATAGGAAAAAAAACTCCAATAGTGCCTAATTATTAAAAACTGCATTTTAGTCAGAAGTTATATTCTCGTATATGATCCGTGACAAACACGAGTAAAATCATGTAATATAACAATGATATCGGATGTTGGACGATTGTTACTTGGGGACCAAATGAAACTCTTGACTGCAAGATAGGATAAGCAATCGGGCTCCATTTCAGTTAATAAGATGATTAGGGAGATTAATCAGAAAGTGGGTGATCGTGTGGCATTTAGATTTTGAAATTATTAACTGGTAATTAAGAATAACATAGCAATAGATAGTAAGGTTCAACATGGATTCCTTTAATTAGAATTTAATACCACCGAATTCTTTAAATTTTAAGATTTTTTTTTTTTTTTTTTTTTTTTTTTTTTTTAAATTTACGGACGCTCTTTAACATCTCAGGTCATTAGCGTCCCATTCAAGTGAGGGCGTGAAACGGCTAACAAATTTTGCTCAGAGGCCTCTCTTTCTGGCTTGAGGTTCTTTATCGTGCCGTAAATGTACGACACGGGACCCACGGCTTTACTTCCCTTCCGATTTTACGCCCGAAAAATTCCATCGGCCCTGTCCGGGTTCAAACCCGCGATCTTGGGTTTAGGCGGCAAGTATGGTAATCACTACACCACCAGGACCGACTAAATTTTAAGATCTTGCCTATTAATACTCAAGTACAATTTACTTACATTAAAATAATACGTATCTAATCCTAGGTTAAAAATTTAATTTAATAATATATTCAATCTTTATTTAGTACTCACTTAACTGAATATTACTAACATTTCACCTGGGCTGTTTGGCATTACAAAGATGAAAATAACCTAATATCCTTTATTCCAATAAGATGAAAATGCTGCCAAAATCTATTCAAGTGAACATAAAGATAGAAAATGTAACATGATATAAATTGATACATCTCGTGAAACAGAGTGCAGCTTTTCCTGTTCCAAAACATTCTCAATGAAGAAGCCACTATTTTGGCCAGAAAACACAGAGAAACTGTTAAATGTTGTAATTAATATATTGTAACGTTTTAATACATGTAAATTAAGGCAAATAAAATGCTATAATTATTTTAGATTTGTGTGAGTTAACATCTTTATCATCAGTGCCATAGATTTTCATATTTTTGAGTTAAGAATTTCATAGTTCGTCAAAAGTTTCTTCATATTTTCCCCTGAGAACGTATAAGAAAATAACTTGTATAAATTTATAAATAATTTTACATACAAAAGGAAAACAATTTGAAAATATACAGCAGAATTCTAGAACATCATTAACATTAATTAGCTTGCAAATGTAAGAAGGTATTTACATTCAAGCAGAACTCTCTGAATTAGAGGAATAATAAACTGCAAGAGTTGAAATTTAATAGTACCATGCACATGTTCGTAAGTTTCAATGTAGTTGCCAACAAATCCGTTGTCAGATGCGCAGCGCCTGCTCCTTTGATAGCTGCAATAGAGTGGTCTTCTACCTGAAGAATCTACGAAATGTTAGGAGACCAGTCATTCACAGCGGAATAAACACTTTCCAGCCGTATTGACTATGCGCTCGAGCATTATCATGCGGAAGGAATTGCTGCTTTCTCCTCAAAACTTATCGAGAAGTATGACAAAAATGAAAAGTAATTCTGCACACTGTCTGTCCTCGGGATACAGAACACCTGAAAATCGTCATAGCCTTCACATTGTAAACGATTTATTATAATGTTAATCTTTAAACAGACCTGTCTTTCGATTGGCTTTTCATTTTGACTCATACGATCTGGTCCTGTAATTGTACGGCTTAAGAAATTCTCGTAGTCCCCAAATGCCGTATCTCGCATTATACATTTAAGCATGCGGTACAATTTTCTCAGTGCCTGGTGTTTCTTTAAAGTGTGAAGCACAGCCTTTAAACTGACGAAACTTACGACAGGGCGGAGCCATGTCTTTTGCTTTCTTTTGTCTTACTGTTGTTTTGTAAGGTAAATCAACTTCCCTGTAAGTCTCTTGAAGTCTGTAAAACATTTGACACTGCAGTGTGTATGCAACTGTACTGCTCCTGTCTCAAAAACACTACACTAGACTGCCAGTTAAATGTCGGTCCTGGTGCCTAGTGGTGACCTCGTATGCCCAAGTTCGCAGGTTCCAAGCCGACCAGGTTTATTAGGATGTAAACGTCTTAAGTATGGTTTCCTTCAGAAGGAAAGTAAAGCCGATGGTTTCATGTCATAGATTTACGGCAAAAAAGAACCTCAAGCCTTAAAAAAAAAGTCGTTTAAGCAAACTTGGTCGGCCTTTTAACGCCCTTAATTGAATGGAACTCTAATGATCAAAGATGTTAAAGAGCGTTCTTAAATAAAATAAACTTAACTAGCCAAATAGTCAGTTAAAACAGACTGCATTTCGTAACAAATATGCAAATAAGTGGAAAAGCAAAGTTATGTGTTCTCAGGTAAGTTAAAGAGTTCGAGTCACATTTGATCCGAGAAAGCGAGAGGGAGGAAGTTGGTAAAACGCGAAGTAACACTAGCATTCTAGATGTGTAATGTTGCTTCAGCACTGCGCGAATCCATACGTTTGCGATCAATGCTTAGTGCAGGTTGAGGTGTTGGCAATAGAACACGTGTTTGTGCGGGTTCAATGCTATCGGTCGTTGCTTTGACAGTTTCAAGTCATAGAAGACGTGTTTGCATGTGCTTCTTTCTTAGATAACGTGCTTGCATGTACATTTTGTTAGAAGGCATGTTTGCATGAGAACTTCTTTCGAATTACGTTTAAAGTGCCTGGGCTGTGTGTGTTCTTTGAATTAGTTATTTAGATAATTGAAATGCCGGCTGAAAAAGTTACTGTACAACAAAGAATGTTTATGTACATCAAAACAGATTCGTGCAAGAAGTGTGTATAGACAGATTCCCTGACTTTCGATCTCCATCCAAACAGAGAAACCTTGTCAATAAATTTAAAGAAAGGGGATCGTTTAATCTCAAATCACAGTCCTAACTAGGGTTGTAACAGCAGAAAGCTGAGTGATATTAGGGGCTCCATTTGAACGTGTACCATAAGAAGCAGAAGTTTCAAAAACTTCAGTTCATACGGTCACTAAAACCTTACAGAAAATTACGCCGCATGACAATGAAAATCGAGTAAATTTCTGTAATCCAGATTTACGGAACATTCATGACGGTTGTTGATCCACACTTAATCATTTTCTCTGATGAAGTATGTATGACCTCATTTACGTGGTTAAGTATGTTCACAGAACAATAGATTGTAGAACACAGAAAATCGACAAATAATTCATAAGGGTCTCTGCTTGATGAAAAGATTGGTGTTTTGTGTGCAGTGACAGCGAATCGAATAATAGGATCTATACTTTATTAAGATACCGTAAATTTATAGAGGTATCGGCCAATACTCGCACAATTAACTGATATGAGACAATGTGCATATTTTTAACAACATTCTGCCATACTTTGGTGATTCTTTGGAGGATATAAGAGAGGCTTTTAAAAACAGAATTCTTTCTAAAGGTACATTCTTCGTATTTCACCCCATGTGATTATTATTTATGGAGAACCCTAAAAATAGAATATATTGAAATAACCCACACACTGGAGGTTAAAGTAGAAATTAGAAGGATTACAAAAGAAGAACTTTGCATGTAAATGTAAATATCACGAAAAGATATCGAGAATATGTGAATGCCAAGGACCCGGCTTTGAGCAGGTTAGTGAAATATTATTATGAGTGTGTGCATGAAGATTTGTGAGTAGAATACTCCAGAAATTACGGAAATGCCGCTGTTTACTTTGCGCTCTACCGACTTCCTCTTCACCGCTTTCGCGGATCAAGCTTGACGCAAACTTTCTCTATATGTAACCAATGTTAAGCATAAGCAGGAATATCTAGTTCCGTTGTGTAGCATATTTACAGCACTGTTGCCACTATTATAATTACAACCACCAAGTAACTATATCATATTCCATTTAGGTAAATTCAACATACAACATTTTGGACATATGTAAATTCTAAACAAAATAAATATGGCATATTAAGAAAGATATATTACAGCTCAAAACTGAAGTAACATAAAAAGTTGTAATTATTTGGGCGTGTGATTTAGACCTTAATATTTAGTTAAATCAATCCGAGGTTCATAAATGCGTCTATGAGCTCATCGAAATAATATTTTCCAGATTAAGTTGTTATGTGTTACGTAATCAAGAATATTCTAAAACTAGCTATTACTTTGGTTATAACAAATCTTACTGGTTTGTTATATTTACGAGAGACAGCTGTGATCATTAATTTTTGTAACTATCACTGAGGACGAAGGAGAGTCTGCGAGTGATCATTCCATTAATGATTTTTTCTCACACAGTGAATTCCCGTTGATCCGCACTAATTGGAACCGGTGTCTGTTCAGATTGTGACATTTTCTCATAAACGGGAAAATCGTTCCTAGAATGTGCATTGGGCTGAAATGTCTTTGGCTGGCCTCAAACGTTAACTTAACAAGAAATGTCGCCAACATACCCCGTTTGCACACGTACCTGTACATTTATGTTATAGTGTTAACCGGATAGGCAGAAATAAGTGAACTGCACTATGAGATCCCGTGTGATATTCAATGGACTGGCTGCTGCACACTGTGACAACCACTCTTATCCATGAGTAATAATGAAGTAATTGAGTAACCTATCTTTCATTTGATCCTAATTTTCTTAATTGCAGTCTGTGATGTTCTCTTCCACAGTCTAAAATGTGATTTTAATGCTTATGAAGGTCTTCCTAAGGTATGAAGTACATGAATAATTTGACATTATAAAGTCATCTACTTGTATTTTTTTCTTTCTTTCTTTTGCTCGATACGTTTGAAAAATCTAAATGTCTTTTATTTATGATAGCATTCCTGCCTTCTTTTATTTCTTTTGACGCCAAAAAAATTGACCACCAATAGCTACATCATGCGATCAGTTCTATTTTCTCCCTGGTGTTTTGCCTAAGGACGAGCGCGCAGTTAGTTAGCTGGTTTACTGGCAGCCGGATATCGATGATTAGCGGGAGGGTAAATAAGAGGGTATCGTTATTTTATACCATGCTGCATTCCTACTCATAGTGAAATAGCAGTCACAGAATTATTAATAATAAAGCACCGGACTATATAAAGCGAGCATAAAAAGAATAGAATTATACGTTCAGTCTCTGAGCAACCATCACCTACCAGCCTCCAGCGCCAGCAAGTCATGGAAACGGTGACTTAATAGGGTTGGTTTAGGCGCCAAAAATATTGCGCAGCTTTCGTGTACTGGTGTCAGAATATTTCTTGTCTCAGGTCAGATAAAGCTATTGTTTAAACGTAACTTAGATGGTTTCAAAATGACAATCAAACGAAAACACATCTGGAGCATTGCTTCATAGCTTTCAAACATTTGATGAAATAGGAAAAAGTCCCCTTCCCCCTAAATATGCAGATATGTTTTGCAAAAGATATACGTTGCTTATAGAAAAGAACTTCTTCGATTTCTTATTGAAAACATCAGTTCTTTTTTTTTTTTTTTTTTTTTCCTGTTTCAGAAACTAAGGAAAGTGAATATTACAGATGTGGCAAAGGTATAGGATAATGTCTGCAAGCAGCTATTGAGAAAAACATAGAAGAAAATATGACCTAGTCTCACCTTCATCAAAAATCCAGAGCCAGCGTGAATCTAACGACAGTCTCCTCGGGCTCATTCAACAAATTCCTGGTTGCAAGTGAAAATGACACATGCGAACAGATTGCACATGACAGCAGAAGTCAGCAAAAAATGCGACTAGGATGCGCAAGAGAAGAAAGAGAATGATGAGACAGGTGTCTACACAGACGCCGCAGCCGATTTTGAAGTTGTCTACAGAAGCAAGCCGCTGCAACGCCGATTGTTGTGACCAGGTTCTGCTCATTGACTGATATTTGTGGTACGTTGTAATCTTTTGTGTTCATTTATTACATGAATAAAATAAAATAATTCTTCACAGTGAACTGTGTTTTTCTGCAAAGTATCATCTCAGTTCAGATTAACTGCACTAAAGAAACACATTGCGTTTAAGTGTCCCGGCTACAGCAGAAGATTGACCGAACTTAAGAGTACCACAATTCCTTCTTCCAGTATCTGCTGATGGTCTCTCTCTGAAAACTCCGGAGATTTTTCTTCCATAGACAATTCTATGCTATGAATGCTTGAATCTCGCATGGAATAAACTGGCTAGATACGGTTTTTTTCTCAGCTCATAAGGAAAACTTACTTAACATTTTTCAATCTATCGTTGAGGTTTACTAATGGCAGAATTATTCGTTGATTATGAACAACTCGGAGAAAATACGGCACTTCACATGCTGCTAAACTATCGGCAACACTGTATAATCCGGGTCATGGGTGGAGAGACGGGTAATTGGACGACGATAGTGCCAATAACCATAAGCCATGCAATGCCCCATTGACCCCGGTTGATCGGGCTAATGATACAAACACGGATAATGTTAACGTAAATTAATTTTGTGGCTATATATATTTAGTTGACTGGCCACCAAGGGAATATGTGGACAACTCAAAGTTCTGTTTCTCTGAATGATAATTGTTGAGCTGTGTCTATCAATTTCGTTCAACCTAAAAGAAAAAAAAAAAAAAATAATAAGATCTTAATATTATGAGCATTATGTTCCAATGAAATGAACCATGTATACTTGTGGTTTTTAAAGCTTTCAAATATGTCAAATAAATGTATAATGTTTAAAAAAGAGAAAGAGAAAACTTTTCTAAAATATGCACGTAATGACACTCTAAACTACACGAATGTAAACAAATACAAATATTAAAATTGTCTTACTTTAACGAGAAGGCAGCAGAACTTATTCCACAAATTTGGAATATATATATTTCTGAAATTGAACACGATGCAGGCATATAATAGATAATGTGTATCAAATAATAAAAATACTAAAAAAATGAAAAGCATACAGCACACATAAACCCATAAAATGAAAAGGTATTACAAATATCAATAAGTGATGATTCTCTGACTATTCCAGAAAACAGGAAAAAATGGGTTGATCAAATTATCTTAAATTAAGTTCTCGATACATTATCAGAACAGAAAACGAAGATGATTGCTCGTTACGAGATAAACGATGTCTTGTCAATCATTGCAACGGAGATGAAATGTGGATTCCTCACTTCACGCTTGAAAGCAAATGAAAATTTGCGGAGTGGCATGACACAATGTATCCCCGGAATAAAAACTCCCTAAGCCGGAAAAATCACGACCCACCTGAGAAGAAATTGCTGAACTTCTTGGAACTGCTTTTCACCCACATCCAACAGCCCAGATTTCTGATTCGCGAGAGGGAATTAGATGGTGACGATAAAGACAGCCGCAGTAGGAAGTAGGCTGAAAATACCTGCAGAATGTGTACAAGAGCTGTTCAAGAGTGATCATAACTTTTCTAGGCATGATTTTTGGGCTAAAATTTAACGTTACAATATTTTGTTAGCTTAATGCATAGTGTACACTCTGGGCATTAGTTTTGTTGTTCTCACCTGTAAGAGGTATTTCAGTGCCGCCTACAGCAAAATGGAGGGGGAATTCTGTTTTTATCTTTACACATCTTCAGCTGAGACCTATGGAGAGTTTTTTCTTGCCTACAACACAGCTCAAGTATCGTTTAAAACGTTTAAATAGGAGCGGCAACAAATTTTAAATAAGGTGAACCCGGCGCTCTAATGGAAGAAATCGTTAACACCTCTGCTGTCATTGTGAGCTGGGAACATTGAACAACATTAAGAACACTTTCAGAAATTCTGAAAATTTAATCGGATGCCACCCACACGTTGGTAACTGAAAAGTGGCATATGAGACGTGTTTGTTCACGGTGCGTTGCTGGTTCTCGAACAAAAGCAGTTGAAGATGATGTTACAGGAAGATGCGGAGTTTCTTTCAAACTTGGCTACATCATTTCGAACCTAAGAGTAAACAGAAAAGCTCTGTGTGATCACCAACACCTAAAAACATTTTTCGATATTCAAGAAATGATATACCAGCATGTCTTATCTGTGACTGGGCAACTACACAAGATGTTCTGAAAACTCTCCGAAGTCACGTCACACGCAAAAGGGGATGCTGCACGCAATAATGCAAGCAAATGTTGCTGAATATGTCACAAAAATCAATGTTAAGTTTATCCCTCATTTTCCCTATAGTTCAGATATAGGCTCATGTGACCCCCCCCCCAAAATTGAAGAAACGCCTTCATGATAGGCATTTTCCATCTTCACAAGCAATGGCAAAAGTGATTCTGTAAAATAATTGTTTGCAACATGACTTGCAGGTAAGCTTGGACAACGTGAGACTGCTTTGAGAAAATGATGGGGTTGAGTAAAGTAATCAAAAATAAATATAATGATAATTCTTTATTGAACTCTCGTATTATAAGCTGAAATAAAGCAAGCACATCATTTATCGGAATACTCTGACTGCGGTTAACGGTATGACCTTGAGGTAACAGCTTCGGATAAACTCTTTGCCGTCTCAGTAGCACATTCAGCATGCCCATTTCAAGTGAGCAATGTAACTGAAGTAGTAACTGGCACTACATGCTTCCGTTATACAACGACGATGTTAGGACATCATATAAAAGCTTCCATCACTGGGTCAATGTTCTCACGTAGTTTTTGTAGAGTTCAAGGTACGGATATGAAACAAACGCTTCACATATCATCGGGACTAGACTTCTAGGAGGCGCGCGAAGGCAGTCTCTCTGGACACCTGGCCTATGTATGGGATGACTTCGTTTTGCTGGAAAATTTGTTTATTGAAATGCAGATTGTCTGAAAAAGTGCATGAAACTTGATCCCTGTTACCATTTTCATGAAGAATGGGATGGTTCAGCGGTAACGCACGAGACTGACATTCGGGTTCAGTTTCTTCATCCTGACCTTGTGTTTTTCCATGGTCACTTAGGCGAATGGATGCATCTTTACTTACCATGAATTTTCCCCTCTTCCAGTCCATTCCCTTGACTCTGCTACAGGGACCAAAGTGCCTGGGCGAGAGGTGCTGGCGTGGTGGCTTGCGTTTTGGAAAGGTTTTTGCCCTGCTTTTGGAATAGGACCTTCTGAGGGGCACTTATCTCTTCTTTCCGGAGGCACAAACGGCAAGCCGTGAGCTATGCTCCAATATCAGAAGTATCCTCCTCTGCCTCAGGCCATCTATCAATCCATGTCATTTTCGTTTTGAATTAATAGCGTCAATGACGCCCTCACTCGAAACCACCTGAATGAAGTGCGTACTCCCATCCTAGAAAACGTTTGCTTTGCTTGAACTACCGAGAAGAACAAATCTGGAACCTCATACAGATTTCCGAACCCAGTTTTGCGTGCGAGCACAGAAATCTGGAGGCTTCAACTTGTGCTCGATCACCATATGGCGGAAACTGGCAGGGTTTGTTGTGTACACGAGTTTTTCTGGCGCTGCGTGTCCGCCAAATCGCTCTTTGCGCTGACTTGAACATTTCCACACACCTCAAGACGATTTTCTTCAGAGGTGCTGGTATTCGGAAATGCTCTTCAGAAATATCGTTACAAAGGATCATTTCTTCTGGTACCAAAAGTAACACCATACACCACAAATCCGTTTTGCTAATGTAAACCCTCAGTCATAAATTAACATGCAACAACATTAAGGTGGAATTTTATAATTTTCATCCAAAAAGGATATACAATCTGGTTAAGCTTTTAAATGTTCTCTTCCACTTCTCTCTAGACGCTGCAAAATTAAACTTCACTTGGATACAGGTCTTCTTAGATGCAAGATTGCGCCCTCCAATATGATTTCTGATACTGTCCAAGAGATGTCACTACTAAACTGCATATAGGTTAGAAATGCTGTAATAAATAATCTAAGACACATAAACAAAATAAAGACAGCAATTTATATTTTATGCTGTATCATAACATTTCTACAGATAAAGCCACAGCACTAGAAATGTCTTCGTGAAATAACATAATCGTGCTTCTACAATAGAACTCTCGCTGAAGAAAAGCAACATATTTCTCAAAGACTGTAGGCACATCTGGCAGTGTAGCAACAGTTGGTTGCATTGGCGTGTTTTGGGGAGAACTTGCGATGTGAACTAGGTGCCCATGTGCGTCTTCGTCTCAAGGTGCAAATGGCTGTAGGCCAAGCACCATGGAACTACAGACACTGTTACTAAAATACAAGCAGGGGCAAGAATTTCACTAGTTGCAATCGAAGCACTGAAAGACAGTATGCACAAAAGACGAAACTTGAATTAGTGCGAAACGGGCGAGGATGAGGATGAAGGAAGTTACAAAGAAAGAAGGTTAGCTGCTTGAAATGTGAGTTTAAAATCACTGACTGTCTCAAGCATTCAAACTATTTTTTTTTCATTTGCGTTAATTGCACATATTGCTATACTTTCTGTATAGTGCATGAAATTTTATATGAATGTACTTGAATATATGGTTAACAAATTTTCTATCAAAATTTCGTTTATACTCCATAATTATTATAACATTTTTTTTTTTTTTGCTACAATAGCCAAATCTTTTCATTGTTTTTACACTTCACAATGTTTTTATATAAATGAGTTCACATAAGCAAAATCTATATATCAAATTTTGTTTCTGAGTTTGTGGACAAACTAAAATTTGTCGATTTAACAAGAACTTAACAAATGAAATGTAAATATAAAAGAATAATTTTAACTTACATATAAATGAATAAAATAAGAAGGAATTTGGTACCAACACTGTTTATATACAGCATTACAGCCATACAAAATGCCAGAGTTCTGGGCTTAATTAGTTTAGAAAACTGAAATTTCACCTGAGAATCCCCATAAATAAAATCATGTTAGAAATGAATTTCCAGGGACAAACCAACATAAAATATTAACTTCATTTCAATTATTTTTCCGTTATCATTTTTTCCTTCCTAAGCATAGTACATATCATTTAGTATTGTATAAGATGCGTTTCTTATGTTTAAGTAATGAAGTAAAAGTATAAATATTTGTATAGGTGTATACTATTTTGTTCACAACATATATTATCTCATTCGTGTTAACTGGTAGTTAAGATCAAGCAACTTTTACAAGAGTTGGTCTTTTATTAGCACATGTTTTCCCAAACAAATTGCTTTCACGAGCACTAAAAAGGGCTGTGTGACAAAAAATTACTATCATGACGTCACGATATTTTTACGTATGCTCACGTCAAACCAAGATTGATTGTCGGCAACATGGCGGCAAGGGCGTCGTCATTTGTCTTTGCCTGTGACGGCGCCTGGTATCGTGTTTTGATACTAATTGCTCTCTTCCGTGCATGAAATACGAGTTGAAACTCTGTGAGCCTTACCACCACAGCTGGCTCGCTGTTTTATGACCATGCACTTTCACGGTGAGGTAAATTAATTCGCTGTTCTGACTGTTCAGTAGACTGATAAATGCTTTATATAATCTTTTTTTTAATTATTAGCTTATTTTTTGTTCATATTTTATTCACAAAACTCTTGCACGTATGTAGAACTTGTGAAATCTTGTATATTGTGGTATTTACGAATTCCTATTCGTAACGGGTAACGGGATTGCGGTAGGCTCAGTTCAACAATCAGCTAGACCCCTGGCAATTTAAACAAACCACTGATACGTATAGCAGCGAAGTCGTACTCTAGCTAGGTGTTTGCTTTCCTTCACTGGGCACCGAAGCGCGCCTGTTCGTTCTCTGCCGCAGGCAGCAGCTTGTTTGCATACTGGCAGTCCTAATGCCCACATGGCACCAACTGTTTCTACAGAGAATCAAGGCCCTATTGGCCATATCATTGGCATGTAGGAAGCTCCAATTACCACTTGCTCTTACCATGGGGATTTCTAAAATATACATCCATTCTTAAATATAAAAATAGAAAAAGAAGAAAAAAAAAAAGTATTAGCTTTTCCTCTGAACTCTGTAGATATTGTTGCCCATGTGTAAAACAAATTCATGAGCAGTGTGATTTATGTAGTTAGAGGTCCTCATGACCAACAAGAACAACTTCAATATTTTAAATTAAACTATGATATAATTTTACATATTCTGATTGACTGCAACAAACATGGCAAATTTTGTATAACTTTTGTTTTCTAAAATGAACTTTTGAGCAGTTATAGGATGTCTGAAACGAGACATAAATATCAATAACAATAAACTAAGTAATTATTTTTCAAGTACTGCATTATCTCCCGTAAAATAATAATACAAAGGTGTAATGCCGGGTAAGTGGGGATACAACACGTTCAGAACACTCAATGCAAATATCTGGGAACTAGTTCAGTAATTCACATATGAGTGTTACAAAGTGTGGTGACGCACCTTCTTGCTGGTACCACATTTCTGCTTGCACGTTAAGGAGAACATTTCCAAAGGTGCAGATAATTCCATAACTGTCAGAATGAAATGTTCTGCACTTACAATTGTGGCTTCAAAGAATAAGGACATATATGTCAACAAGAACGTCACATTCAATGATAAACAATGTTGGAGAGGAAGATTTATCATCCATTTGGCTTTTTCAGATACAATAATGCGTACTAAGTTTATTAAGCTTTCCAGTGTTGGAAAAATTTGCCTCGTCAGAAAACAACATGTTAGTCAACAGTAAACTGTTCTCTGACTGCATTAAGCAGTGATAGTAATCTGTTTGCGTAAGTTTCTGGTGCGATCACTTCTGGTAAGTATGGAGTTTCTGCTGCTTTGTACCCGTTGTATCAAAGTGCGGCGATTCCGGCCAATTTATATTTACTTATCTGTATATTTACAACAACAAAGGTAAGTGCAATAATACTACTTTCATGATTTACTTTTGACTTCATCTTCATGCCATTTCTATTCTTCGCATTTTCGTACTTATGTAGTAGTCGGAATTCCTGCAATTGAATTTGAATTTCATGTATGACATTTGCATGTATGTGAGTTTATGAGTTGAACAATCAAAATTACTGGCTTTGAAACTGATAGTTACCAAATGTCATTTGAGAAATCTGAAAGAATGAAGTTATTGCGGTCGGCACCATGAAAAAGTCGCTCATTTTCCGGCTATTTTATTTAATATTTCCTTTTTTTAGCGAATTATGAATAAATGAAAGCTATTGCGGAATTGAAAGAGTTGAAGATGGGATCGGGCTGTATGTTGATTAGTTTAAGTCCGCTGATTGCAGGTTTCGCCACGGCTGCTACGCTTCCACGAGACTTTCTCTCTAGGGCTTTCCGCTGATTTCTGGCAGCTGTAGCTATCCAGGGCTAAGGGAATGGGGATTTGATGTTGAACGTGACGATAAATAACGCCTCATCATTTAGTTGCTGAGGTTGTTTATTCTCCCAAATATGCCGAAACGGCAGACCCACCATCACATTAAGTTCAGTGAGTAATTAATTTGTTTTAACAAAAGTTCAACATGTGTTCCATTAGAGTATTTTCTTCCTGTGTATGTCATGAATGCAATATTTACTTTATCATGAGTGGTTAGAGTGTAGCTACTAATTTAACTTGTTGGTTGCTTTAAGTTTAAAACCTTCATGGTGTTCCGTACTTGGAAAGATTGAGAGTCGCTGCTGAATATTTTCATTAATTTATTATATTTCTTTTTCGATGTGACATGAATTAAATCAGGATTACTTTTTCTATGCAGTATTTTCTGATACAAAATTGGTTACGTTACGAGCTTCCATGTTTTACCTCAGTAATAATATTAGACAAGTAATATTGTATTTCTATAATACCATGGCTTATCGTGACATAAGCATAGATGCACATTCACAAATCGCTGTTACCTGTCATACAATGCCGGCTGACGTCATAGAAGTATGAAAAACTTGTAGTGAGTATTACTGTCTAACTAGAAATGCCGGCAAGAAACGGTGTCTTCATGCCTTCAATACCAAGATATGTACACTCCCAGAAATAGAAAAACCATCCCAATTGTGTAGCTCTCTCCACTTTGACTTGATGAAGCAAACTGCACTCTGCTTATACGACAGGGACGTTCATATATCATAAGAAATGACCTACGATTTTATGTTATGAAGTAACAGATTTCTGTTTTAAGAGAAAAAAGAAGGAACGGTTTAATTTTTGATGTCCAATAAGTATGTATTGGTTACAGTTCACGTCCTCTTTCTTTCAGTTCGATGCAAATGTCATTTCTATCAGCAAAGTTCATGTGCCATTTACAAAAAATCCCAACTTTATAATCTACAAGGCTAGGGCGAAAGATGGAAGGGTTTGTCGTTCGTTCAATTACGTGAAAAACATTAATTTTTATACTTGAATATCACATTGATAACGAACGAAACATATTTTACGTGAAATTAAACTAGTATCTCCAAATAGTCTCCGAAATACAAATGTTCTTGTTTCTCAATTTAAAATAAACAAAAATTATAACACAATTCACGGTAAGTCTGTAATGTGATTTAATCTTCGTCTTGTATTATAATGTAATTAGTCACTATGGACCTCGCAGTTAAAGGGGTTTTAAAAATAAGTAAATAAGGCATAAAAAACAAAATAATAGAAGTCTCAATGACATAAAATAGTATGACGAAACAAAACACAATAGTCCTAGTCCTAGTCGTCTGCCTCATAAAACATGGATAACGGCTGAAGGTTGCAACATCACCCAACGAGTTTCCACAACTCATGTTTGTTTCTGGGTCGCCGTCTCCGAAGTTGTTTACATTATGTTGCACTTCCGCACACGTCCTCTATGGGCTATTAGGCACCCGACTTATCACAAGATTGTGAAACCGCCACTGCACGATGAGACTGCGCATCACAGACCTTCATGACGAAGTACCGTTTTCTGGTTGCGGTAAACGAACACTGGGCATGTTCCAGAATTATGCTTTATCAAGGAACGTACCATCGATTCTCCGCAAGACCCCATAGATATCCACCTCCACAGAGCAACAGAAACACATTGCGTAACCTTTGGATGATTTATTGTGATCGAATCTTGATGAATTAACAGATCAGTTCACACACCCTCTAATCAGATTAATCATGGATATGTGGCAAAATGGTACACGATCAAAACGCCGATCGTACGTTAAGGATAACATTTTAATAGCTGTTCTTGAACAATTCCAGCACGACGAAAGGGAGGGAATCCACAAACATTTTGTAGTTGTTACATAGAAAGCCTCTAGGTGTCAGCAACAACAATTGATTTTGTGCGATGTTGATGCCACGCTTACGTGTAATGTGTCCTCTCTCTTGATATTCAAACGGTACAGTTTGCAACTCCATAGCGCTCTCCTAAATCTACTCTCAATCAATTTGTTACTTTAGCTTTGATTTCCATATTTGTTAAACGGTGATTTTAGAGGCGGTCCCATACCCGCCACCCAAACTGTTCTTCTCGTCTTGACCTTGGTCTTGTTATCTGGGTAGATTATTTAGGTGCATAAAGGAATTAATTCAGGGCATAGATCGCTGCACATTTCAGACATCTTTTTCTTCCGGGAGTGTACATCTGGAATCTCAAAGGTAGCAAGATATTACAGAAACTGTATGAATTTGCATAGAGAAGTATCCATATCTAGTAATCAAATTACTTTTTTAATGTTATAAAAGCCTCAATATAATAATCTAATTGATTTCAGTGTGTACATATAACGTGAACTATGGAGGTATCAACAGCGGCCTTGCTGCAGCATTGATACGATGCAGAAATTAACTATATCTTTAAACGGAAGAAAATTCAAACGAAGAAGAATTAAGTAACGGCTACTTTATACAATCATCGTCAGCAGCAGCCGGTTTTGAGTCAAAATTGACGCTTTAGAGCCACGTTCTTTCTGAACCAAATTGATTAAGAACGTCTTTTGTGCTTTTGGGCCACGACATTTTCAACAAAGTATTCGAAATTTGCACAGTACTATACGAAGCAATGTTTTCTTTCCTATTTTAGGGACATAATATAAAGTGGATATAATAAATTTGTTTCATTTTCACTCAAAAGCTTAAGTTAGCATCATTACTTACAGTGAATAAACCAGGAGGAAGTTGACGGTTTGCACAGATCGGCATGTCTCGACGACAGAAGGAGCAAGGCGTCTTTGCCGAAGGAGCTTCATATCTAAATTATATAAGCAGTCGGGCACTTCACTAGCAGCAAGTCTGGTTATTTTCATCGCACTTTCTTTACCATGTAACACGCAAATAGCTTTCGTTTTGATGTTACACACTTTCAGTCTGGTTATTTTAACTTTACATCTCCATCTAGTTTTTCTGTATGTACTTTTCGAAATTTAAACACGTCTTTCATTAACGCGTCCTTTATCCGGTATGTTCCTATATCGATAAACTGCACCGTAGATCTCACCGTAGACGCAATAGCGCATTTACCGTCACATATGACGGAGGTCGTTAAGGTATGTGATCCGGAGGTCCAGGGTTCGGTTCTCATCCTTTCTGAATGAGGTTTTTTCATTTTTCCTTAGTTCCCATATATGACAAATGCCATAGAGGTACCGTAAACTTAGTCCTGAAACTTTTTCCTTGAAAAATGTCCTATCTCAATTTATTCTTGCATTTCATGGATCATCGTGTTCTGGGCCTATTGCATGGGTATCCCGCTCACCTGGCATTACATCTTTGGGTAATTCTTTTTATGAGAATATGCAAAACTAAAAGCACATCTACCTTCAACCGGAGTACGTCAAGCTTAAACCTGGGATAGGAAATAGAATATCATGCAAGGGTTGCGATGTTCACATGTATGAAGAGCATGATATGTACAGTAACATTAAAAATGATTGCCTCAAATATAAACATCCTTGAAATTAACTCAAAATAAATGTGGCTAAAAAACACGGTAAAATAAGTTGTTTGACTCAAAAGGAAAGCGCTCGCAGCTGTAATGTCGACATGCGTTTGCCGATGTTGCTAAGACGTCCGTCTGCGGTTCGAATTCCACCAGCATCTTCCTCCTTGTTTGGGTTTTTCCTTCCTTAGTCATCAATGGCAAATGTCTAGGACGCTTATTTCCCAAAATTCTTCTCGTGTATTTGAAGTGTCACTGCCTATGATGCCTCAGTACTGAAAACGGACGTTAAATAAAAGTAAATCAATAAACAAAAATGCACTGGACGCGCGGATAATCTGAGCTGACTAAACTCCTGCAGTTTATCTTCGTTATGTGAACAATAAACTTCCGTGCTTGTTGAGGATCTGTGTGCTAGGAAAGACTCAATTAAAAATTATTAAAGTTGATCTAATTCTTCAATGAGTATTCATTAATGAGCTATATGTATGCTCTCGCTGTCAGGGAAGTTTCCAGATGTTCGAGTTCCATGTCTACTTAGAATTACTATTTCGAGAAAGGAGAACAGATCGCACAGAAGAAATTCTCACTATCTTTCCTAGCAAAAGGGAATGCCCTGCTGTTTCACAGAAGTGACTACACACATTCTTAAGTGCAAATCCTTTTAATTAATGTTGTTGTGCAGCTACTGTAAATTGCGGGATTTTATAGTCAAGAATGAATGGATTTTGACTCAAGTGCATGACGGAAAAGTTGATCCTAACCCCATTATGTTTTCCGATAGGCTTGGCTCCTCTCATATGGACGTTACTTAGTAAAACTGAGTTTCAGAAAAACCTGCTGCATTAACACATGAACAAAAAATAGGAGTGTGGTGCTTAGTAGCGATGATAAAATAATAAACCGTTAATTTTTATTTCTTTTAAGAAACAGTTAATAGTCATAGCTATTTGAAACTTCTTTTTTGTGCTGAATAGCTCCAGCATATGATCTCTCCCAATGCATTTTATCTCTGGAGAACATTGTACAGAAGAAATCTACCCTTTTTGAACCAACTGAAGGATAATATCGTTCAAAAAATGAATTCTATTCTTAAAGAGAAATAAGAGATAACCGGTAAATGTTTAAGCAGACGCCAGAAATGCATGGAAAAGGAAATTAAGGCATGCAGTTTTAATATCTCCTTGCATGATACACGTGACTTTACTGATTTTTATGTATAACGTGTAAATGCAATGATGTTTAATTTGACACTGGTGACTTGAGTTTAACCGCGAACTATTGTTGCATACGCTCCGCGACCCATGAACTCCCCGGTGTTAACATTTCACCAAAATGTTACATTGATAATCTTTCCAGGATAACTTTTGGAATAATAAATATTAACAATTTGAAGCATAAGATAGCGCATATCTAATTGAAATTGTACATGTATTTCTGCCTACTTCTGTAACTACCTGCAAAGAACGGCTACAACTTGTTAGCATAAGGGAGTATCAGAAGGGAAAAATCGTATTCCCCGTGGCAGTTGCATTGAGTTTACGGCACCAAACGTTTCAGAATACCAACAGTTCAACTTGTACTGTCGTAAAACTAGACTGCCTAGGGGATGCGTGCGAGGTCCCTAGCGTCGAATTCTCTCTCTCTCTCTCTCTCTCTCTCTCTCTCTCTCTCTCTCCCTCTTTTTTTTTTTTTTTTTTTGTATACACTGACTTGCCAATATCTTAGGATGGACCACACACAAGGGAAACTGTGGCAAGCGGGCATATACTAATGAAAGTTACAACTACGAAGTTTCCTCACAAATTACAGATGAATAAGCAATACAGAGGGAAATTAGGCTATCACAGCAAACAAAAATGAAATATATTTACATAACCCGCAATTTTATATTCATTTCCTATACTGCTGACTTAAAGCAATGAATTATCACGTGCAACTATTTTTTTCCTCGCGAACAAGAGACAACATGGAAAATGTAACACATGGGTTGAAAGTATGTGGCACTTGCAGCCGAGTAGTGCAACCAAGGAAGGCGACTCTCGTGGGGAAGAAGACGGTGATTTATTACTAAGTACACATAACTACTCACACAGGGTTGCAAATCCATCACACGGTACATGGATGGTTCGTTGCCAGCGATGGGGAAGGCGCTGAATACCGTCTGCTGCAGGGAGTCATCTCGCATCGAAATGCTGTCCGCTTTGGTAGCAACACGTAACTTATGCAATAGCTACTTCACTTTATGAATGAAGGTTGTGGAAGAACTTCCCATTCCCACCGCTGTAAAAGACGCTTGACACTGTTGACTGTGGGAGCTGTCGCGTTATCGTGGAGAATAATGTTCTGGCCGTTTGGTGTGTACGGCACGACGCAATTATGACACTAGAGAGACTTGTAACACTGAGCTTTCACAATGATTCTCAGGGACTGGAGGACATACAAGCACACCTTGATTGTCATATGCCAGAATTATTTTGTTGGTGAGGAAATTTGGCGAAACGTGGAGATCCAGGGTGACGCCACTCACTGGACTGTCGCTTGAGTTCTGGTTCATACGTTTTATAAATTGCAATGATGCGGCTCAACACGGCATCCCCTTCTTCCTGAAATCGCGCCAGATTCATGGGACATGTTTCATAGCGAGTTCACTTCTGTACCTCTGACATCCACTTTGTACGCGCTTAGGTCCCCCCGTGAAATACGGGGCAGTTTTTGTCGGAATTCCTGTTTGTTCATCTAATTGCAAGTGTGGAGCCCTTAGCATCGCGTGTTTCCTACCATCACTCATGTGTTCTTGTCATGTGACACAGGAAGCCCACTGTGCATCAGATCTGCGGTCGACATTCTGCCATGTTTGAAGGCTTCTGTCCCCCTCGCCACTGTTCTATAGGGAGGGCACATGTAGTCAGTGTTTCCCGTAGCTCTGTGCGGCATTCCTGCGGCGGATAAATGCTATTGTTGTTCACGTCGCACGTTGTTCACTCTTCTGACTTCCATTCCAGACCACTGTTGCTCACCAACTGAACTTCGGGGCGTGCTGAGACACGCAGCTCTGCTCACACACACCACCTTGTGCCTTCATTCGAAAGTACATTCCATACACTTTCAAATGTATTATCTTACTAGATTTCGTGTTGTCTCTTGTTCGCGAGAAAAAAAATATTTGCCACACACAAACACACACACATATACACGAGGGATAAGTATTACGCCATGACAACTATATATATATATATATATATATATATATATATATATATATATATGATTTATTTTTCCTTCGCGGTACCGTTCCATGTGCAGTTGATAGTTCCCATGCTTAAAAGTCAGTAGGGGAGCCGGGGTCGATAGGGGTTTAACTTTAGGGACGTGTCCTTGTATGTTGACGTTGTGTGTATTCATTAGGTGGTGTATCAGTTAAGTTAATATGACTGAATTCGTATTGAGTTTGCGTACATGCATACAAAATAGACTCGTGATGTTTCAAGAGAGATGCCCTGATATTCAACTTCCAAGTTGAATATCGATTCCCAAATTGTTAAATAAATTTTGCGGAACTTAAAGTATTCATGATAAAAAGCATGTACAGTCACGAACAGTACTAACCATGAAACGTTAGATAACATTGGATATGCTCTCCCTTAAAATCGGTTCGACGTCTTTCTCTGCAAATGGAAATTTTCTAATCCCCTGTTCTAACGTCTACAAAGCCTCTGAGGTTAAGACTCTTACAAATTTACTGTAGTGCAAGAATTTAAACCAGGTGATCCTACATCTAAGAGTAGATTTGAAATGTGCATGACGGAGAAATTGACCGTAGTCTAAATTTCTTCACCTAAGCGTTTATATTGGTCATAAGACATTATAATGGAGCTCAGAAAAACCCAACCTGCTTCACCAGGAACTTCAACATGATCAAAACATAGTTTATGGTTTTTTTCGTTTATGAACTCTAATACTTTAGGTATCAGCGTCCCATTCAATTCAGGGCATGAAACGGCCGATACATTTTGCTCAGAGACTTCTTCTTTCAGATGTGAGGGTTTTTTACATGCCGTCAATCTACTAAACGGGGCCCACGACTTTATTTCTGTCAAAGGAAGCCATACTTAGGATTTTAACGCCTGAAAAAACCCATCGAACCTGGTCGGGATTGAACCCGCGATCTTGGGTTTACAAGGCAAGTGGATTACCCCTAGACGAGTAAGACCGATAAGATAGGAGTGCGGTGAGAGAATACTAGACCTATTTAAGAAACAATTAATAGCGATAGGCATGTGCAGAATCTTTTTCCATGAGTTGTGAGGAAACGTAGGTTCGCGACTTTCCAACAGAACTCTGCAACCGCATATACAGTCCATGTCTCCTTGCATGTAATTCAGGAAATATTCGACGATAGAATCGTCACTGACAACACATGAACCCTGCAATTATCTCTGGGGGAGGGGAGCGTGTACAAGACAAATCCACACAAATTAGATGAACTGAAAAATATCATACGTGAAGAAATGTCTTTCTTTTCTCATAGGGAACTGCAGAGAGTTATATTAATTTCATAACCCGATACCAGAACTGCATGGATAATGAAGGGAAGCAGTTCCAGCATCTTCTTGCTGGATATTGCTAAGTGTTAGTGATAACTTACGTGGCAATCATTGCCATGGAAATAAATGCGATATACAAGACAGGCACTTGCTTTAGCTTTTTTCTCAGCTCGAATTCTTGGGGTTGTTAGCTTCCTCATCAAGAAAGTATGCAATAAACACCTCTTCCAGATCATGAAAGTAATTGAATGCATTAATGATAAAGCAAATGAGCCAAGAGTACATATATCGGCTTGTTTTTCAGAAAGGCAACTTTATCCAATACGTACTTTCCAGTGGGTAAATCATGCCAATGTGCCAGCATGCTTAGCTATGGACCATTCTGTAGCAAAAATAAATACTATTTCATATTCAACAAGTGTTATAGCGTTTGAACCAATGAAAAGTAGTTTAGGATCTTTCATATTTCATATATATCATACCTTTCATATCATTTCATATCTTTCATATATATGTGTGTGTGTGTGTGTAAGATCCTAAACTATATATGTGTATGTATATGATTATATCAAACATATGTATTGAAACAGTTCCTCCCATTCAACCCCACTGAATGTAATTATAGTGTATACATATTTATCTAAATCAATAATCATATTTTGGCATTGCAATTAGAATATAAATATAAGTGTGTCATAAGCTTTAACTTTGATGTAAGAATTATACAAAAGAGAAAGCCTTTTCTTACGGAAGCTTAGAGGACCCAGACCCTATACAATGGAAAAGGGTCCAATTTTTAAAAGACTGCCAATGATAGGTTAATAAATCGAAGGACTTTTAAATCCTTAGGGGTTTTGACCCCGACCGGCTGTTGTGCTGTTAGTCTTTAAACAAGACAACAATGCCAAAAAATGTTTTAAACTTTCAAAAATAGCGAATGACACATGGGAAGGTGAACTTGAGCCAGCCAATAGAAAATGTATGTTTGAACTTCTAAAGATAGACGCAAAGATTGCGTGTGCCTGCGTGACATCGTAGAAGTCGTTAAGCCAACGATTATTTGATTTTAATTTAATATATAAGGAAGCAACTGCTCTGCGGGAGCAAGTAGTTTAAGGTTTACACCTGGCAGAGGCAGTTGCTGAAGAACGCAGTTATCTCTACATGCGACTAGAGACAAGCAGTTCCTCAGTTCTCAGTTTAAAGTTTAACACGCGGCAAGACACAAGCAGTCTATGTTCAAGACGCGGTGAGACGCAAGTAACAAATTCTACTTCGGGCGTGGACACGTAGTTCTGATACATCAGTTAAGCAGTGCGGCACTCATCTGTAAGTTTCACACGCGGTAACTAGTTTATATTCGACATAGCTAAGTCTATCGCACGTCAAACACCAAAGGGCGCGAAAGATTTTGAACATAATAAAGTACCAATATGTTAATTCCAATTAATAAAATACCAGAATTCACCCTGAGAAAGTGTTGTCATTCAAAATTGGCATCACATAATGAGGCCGCTCTATGTCGACGACAAACTGCCTCATAATTTGGCGCCCAACATGGAATCACAAACAGTCTCATAATTAACATCTAATTGTTGAGGCCCATATGAAATAAATGTATTTGATAGGATTTTCTCATGGAAAATAAACATTCTTCTTACATGACATAGGGAAACCACGAAAAAACCCAAAATCATAGATATGAACTGAGAACCTACTGAATGCAAGTCCCAAGCGTTATCACGTGAGTCACACCGCCCTGTTTTCATATGTATGATATGTGCTAACTTCCTGCATATATGGATAGATTTTTTGCCGAAGTTTTAATTCTCTCCTGTTTCCAATGTTTTTTTTAGGGGGGGATTTTGCGCTAAATAAAATGCAAAGATTTGTATTATTTTCGAATGCAGGTAATTCCTTATCTCTGTTTGTAAATAGTCTTGTTATCAGCAGAAACTTCATCGTCCAACAGATCTGGGTCAAGAGCTAAGGACAAAAATCCAGTAATCTGGAATGATTCAGTTGCAACTCTATCAAGCACCATACACTTTTAAATGGACCTTGAACTTATCGTTTGACTGTGCACAAAAGTGTGTCTATTCATAAGATGACAGTAATAATACACTGGCTCAGTGTAAGTACTCCATTGTTAACGGTACGTTGAAGTTCAGAGGCGTTTCATAGCGTGTAATGCATAAAGTTGGTGAAGTTAAACATGTACAGTTAGTGTGATCCGGCATAGAGAAGCAAGTTTTCTTTTGTGATTGATTTTCAATAAAATGTATTCACGGGATCTTGGAAAAATCCGATCTCAAAGCCAAAGTGCCGTTTTCCATAGATAAAATATCCAAAACTGAACACTGTTTTACGCAAAGGATAACTTTACACGCGTAAGACAACGTTCTTGCCAAGCAAGTTGACAAGGACTGAACTTTGATCTTTTTTCCACCAAAATATTAACCCGCATCTCAAGATGCTCAATTTTCTATTAGTAGGAATTAATAGTGTTACGTGTTAGAGTTGGGTATTAGTAACAGCGTGGTTTTCCCATCCCGTGCGTCTTTTATCTTTGTGAAGCTTTAACAAATAAACGTCATTGAATGATTTACATTCAAATCTACAAGCTAAATTAAAAACAAATATCCCTGCGATAACGACGTTAATTTCTCGAGCACAACTGCAGAAAATACATTGGAGTCAACAAATATAGAAAACACGACGCTCCGTGACACAATTTAATTACAAGCAAACACATTCACCCCAGAAAACTTCACTCCTTGCACTGCCAATTGAGGTTTTATAATGGAGGTGTAACATGTATATTTTCCTTGTGAGCCTGCTTAAAACAACAATCACTTAAATAAATAAACAATAATAATAAATAGTTTCTTTATAACTTTTAACACAAGGTATAATGTATTAAAAGATGTTAATTGACTGCAACTTAGAAAATACAAAATCTCGTGGCATAACATTTTGCGAATCTTGTAAGTGTCTATGAATCTCGTCGACAGAGCAATTGAAACCAATGCACATTTGACCTGGCTATTCAAATGAATAAAGTGAGACCAGAGGGTATGTTGCCTGGCAGAGATAATTGCTATTCACACTCTCTGTAATGGCCGCACATTTGCTGTACTTAATGGCAATCAAAACATTTGGACAGACCAGAATGATTAAATAAGAACACCCGCGCTGATGGGGAGAATGTAATAGTCGTGTAAAAACGGTGCATTACTGCTTAACAGTGACACTGATGAGTCAAGTTTTCGGGGATTATACTTTCTTTTTTAGATCCTCTTTCATTATTCTGCAGGCCTTTAGAATTTTGAGGCAGGTTTTCACATTTTCTATCATGATTATTTCGCTGAGTTCTTGTCAGCCTATGCCGGCCGTTCACGGGGGCGCAATACCGATATGTAATTTCCTAGTATATTAAATGATTTTGCAACTGTGATTAACAAAAGCATGAACATAATGGTATACTTATGTTATACATAATGACTACTAACTTGTATTATAGCATGACTGTTGGACAACTGACCGTTACGATCCGCGTGAGTGGCCGGCAAATGGCTGAATGGAACACATGGTATTTAAGAATACGTTTAGCCTAAGAAAACTACAACAAAGCAATTTACTAAATTTGTGAGAGTGTAGCACAGAAATTATTTATTCGTTAAATTTTATGCCCGTTGAAAAGAGCGCGTCTCTTGGTAAGATACCCCAATTTCCTGACCTGAATGGAACTTTTTCGCAAAACCTACATTCATTTGGGTATAACGGTGTGTAGGTTTTACATCGAAACTGGATACAAAAGAATAAACACTAACAACCGAAACACGGTGGGCTCTATTTCTACGTCTCGTGTAAACAGTATCCACATGGAAGAGAAAGCTCATAAAACATTTAAATTGTGTGTTAAAATTAAATGATTTCTGAGAATAAGCTATCTTGATGACTTATAAAAAATAATTGAACCTTTTGGATAATTGCTGACACGTTTGCAATGTTTTGTTGTAATTTACAGACTGCGAAGAGGTTCAGATTTTAATGACATCAGCATTTTCCGTAAAGGAAAGAGATAAAAAATAGGATAACTCATATGTTTATCTTTCAATAATTTCGAAATGCGTAGCCTAACAAAATATAATAATTTTTGTTTCCTACACGCGGCTTGAAAAATATTATGCTTATTAACGCAAACTAAATTTTAAAATATTTATTAAATTTTTAAAGTTTCCTTGAAGAACAAATTTAATAGAAATGTAATACATTTCTGTTTTCTGCGACACGCTATATACGGAAGGCTGAAACTGCTTGCTACATACTGGTTTTCAAGCAATGAATGGTATTTCAGTATTCATCAGATAAAAACCTGTATATATTTTTCACACGAGTGAAGCAAGCCTTTAAAATGCATTCTGCGTCAGTTCATGGACGTCAAAGTGTTGTAAATTATTTTACAATTGTGAATAATTCCTTGACAGGGGCCACGAAGCGAGGATACGAAAAAGTTGGTAACAGGTCACTTACTGCTGCCTACCGGATGTCGTCATGGCAACTGACCCGCACGTACGTGGACTTATTAATGGGGAAGTTTTGTTTCTCAAGTTGGTGCAGCTGGAAAGAGAGGGAGCGAAACGAGGCCAAATGCCGCCGGAGTAATAGCGTTAGAGAAAGATTTTGATCTACGATGAAATAATCATATTTAGAATGCGGTTCTTAGAGCTGCATTTTAGTCTGCTCTTCGATTCAATTTGAGCTAGCGAATTGTCTGCGTTGCTGATGGTGGCAGTAATGGCAAATCAATATAATTGCCACCGGAAGAAGGGGAACGCCGAAAGATTCTCGTAAATCTCACAGCTATGTTCGAAAATTCAGCAGCACGAGTCGTAGATAAAGATTAAATTATAGATATGATTTCATTGTATTTGCTCCTATCACAGCTGACGAATCAAACACTGGGATTAAGTCTGATTAACAAAATATAAAAAACATGCATATGAAGCCTATAAAAGTTTACAATATGTGTCTGTTTTTATGTTCTGTTTGATTTCATTTGTATTCTTTATTTCCTTGTTTAAAGTTATTCTGTGGCTAATGACCTGTACTGTTTTGCTCGAATCAGCATTTCAGCTCCCTTAACTCTCTTACTTGCGATGTAATTATGACATTTTTATAAGCGTTCGTCTATTGGCTGAGACGCTTTGCCTGTTAACGAAAATGAAAGGGGTAGATGGTCAACCTACGTTTTGCGTAGAGAGGTTTTCCGGCAGACACAGTGAAGACGCTCCGGAGGTTTGGGGGTAATTTCTTCCTATTTCAATTAGAAGTTTTATGGAGCCTCTTCGTTGTGTATTTCCAGTGACCAGGTCATTCTTCTTTTCCCGTACTACTAAGTAGTCTTTCCAGGGGCGGTTTAATCCGTGCAAACATCAACGAGAGGATGTTGCTAGAAATTAATTGAAATAATTGAGTAGGGTTACAAAGCAAACTGAACATGAGACAAACCATCATACATCACAGCACGGTTTATGAATATGCTCTTCTTACTGTCAGTGCTTTTTTGAATTCCATAGACATGGATTGTAACCGTTCTATTTGAATGGAATCAAAATATTCTGCAGAGAAAAGTAATTTTCTTTTCATGACATAAGAGTAATTTCCAACGCATTTTAATAAAACGTCGGATTGAAACTTATTTTTGGTGGCTAAGGCGGCAACGCTTGGAGCACTCATTCATGAAATCGTGACCTTCAGTTTTCTTCGTGGCCACTTATACGATTATTTCCTTTCCCCGAATTTTTCGAACTGTCATTTCCCTCATTCACTCTGTTTAAGGTTGAAAGTGCCAGGAGATAAATTCTGTGTTCGGTGTTGCAGTTGCTTGCACTTTAGGAAGGTTTCTGCCCCGGCGACTGATGTGGAAACTGCTCTTTGGGCTCGGACGGGGGGGGGCCTCCCCCGTATCGCAGTGCTCTATCTGGAAACAATTTTAGAGACCCGTCTATGTTGTGCCTCGACACACCATGGATACTGATTATCAAGCATCTCTCTCATCTCATTCTCGTTGAGGGCGTAGGCCAGCTCTGAGTATGGGAGCCGAAAATGCTTCCGCAGTCCCTACCAAGGGATGCAATGTCAGGCCAATGCCGAAGCTGACGATTACAAGCTATGCCTTTTGTATTTCAGCTAACATGGATAACACCGTAGTTTCCTAAGCCAAGTTTCTTTTATAGTGATTTTCAAATATTTATAGCACAGCTTAATTAATCAATGAATTATTAGCAAAGTTTATGGGATAATTTGTAGCGTCATATTGCCCTCGCTAGTTTTGCTCATTTAGACGAGATTCATGGTCTCCTAACCATATAATTACGATTCTGTACTTTCCCGTCACTGTCTATGGTTAATAGAAGTGTAATTAATCATGCAGAGCTGTTTGTTCATTAGCACTTAGAAGTGCACAGTATTATCACTTCTTTAGAGGCAAGTACCGCATTCATCAAGCTGATTTACTCCTTTGCTACGGGGTGTTTCATTAACTCTCCTTTATACTTAGTGGCATCTGACACGGATTTACCTAAGTCGGTGAGAAGCGTTATATCTTTGTAACATGTGCTGAAAGTGGTTGTCAAGGCATACCTGCAAACGCCTCAATTCTCGCCAATATTTCCTTGCAGTCTTACGAGAGTCCGCTTTTTGTTTAAGTGTAAGAAAAAACATCACGCATACCTTGGCCAAAGTCCCCCAAAATGACATGATCGCCTAAGAAGGAAATAATCTCAACCTTGGCACCATCCTGCTGAAAATAGTCAGTAAGCAGCTCCTAATTGTCCAATTCATGGCCGACTTCTATACAGACTGTGGAACTCGCCGTTACATAGAAGATAATGACAGGATACAGAACACCATGAAGATGTGTAAGGATTGTAACTGTCCCAAATATTGGTACCCTAGGAACGTAACTGCCATCTTGCCCGAACTATTTCTCGTCAGTGAACGATGTGTGATTTACACAAGTAAACAAAAGCTGGAGCCAATAACAGCAACGTTTGGATGTTTGTAACTTTGCTGAGAAAGTTTACGTAAGGAACTATGGAGAGTTTTCCGGCAGTTTCAGATGTCCTCCGTAGTTCTCAGCTTCTTCACAGAAACTGGAAGACTTCGGAACCCCAAACTACACAATATGATAATCTACACAGTTTTGTTGTATAGTATGGAACAAGTTGTTTTCCTGGAATTCAAATTCTGTTATCCAGCTGTTTATTTATATTATGTTGATACACGTGAGATAGGTGTATCAAAGTTCCCTTAAGTCATATATCTACAATATATTTCAGTACAAGTTAAATGCTAACAGAGATCGGGTGAGAGTAAATTGTTCATTCATTTATTAATTAGGGCATCTTCAGATACTCATATTTGATGTACGAAAGTAACAGAGACAACGCTGAAAAAATAAAGGTACCTCGTGATAAGGTGGTGTGTTTACACGAAAAATAATGGGATGTGGTGGTTTTCCCGAGCTTTATGTACTTACAATAAACAGAAGCTGTTCGACAGTGTGTCGGTTCATACTGTACTGCACGTACTGTATGTTTTGTGCACGGTGACTGTTAGAGGTGTTTCACCACTGCCTAAGACAGCGAAAACACGCAATCTCTCTACATGAGTTAGATTGTAGCATCGTATGTTAGTTTGAAAGCTATAAATAAAAATCAAGAACCGACAGTGAATGAAACATCGTCTTCATTTCTCAAGGGAAATGCAGCGAGCGGTGCAGAAAATACTTAAAACAACAAGACAGACTTGATGGTATAAATTGCGCAAAGTCTGTCGACATGTAACAGCTCACAGGGACAGTTTCTGCGGTGAAAAGATAGCTGTCAGGGCACTGCTCTTATTCAATTAACTTGAAAATGTTCTGTACATTACAGCTATTAAATATTAGCACAACAGATAACTACCCCAACATTTTAAAAAAGATCTGAACTGATGCAATTATCCTTTATGCATACAGGTAACAAAAGAATACATTGCCTTAGTCAGGAGCCAGGCAGCAAGCTGACCTCAGGGTAATCTTGTTCAACCCTTTCATCCTGATTTATTATGTCTTGCAGCGGTAATTGCGTCTCCCTTATAATGCTGCAATGCTTTGTGGGGCAGGTTGCTGACTGCCTGCCAACTAGAGCTGTAAGTAAATATACAAATGACTAGAAGAAAAAGCGGAAAAAGAAACCAGAAGGAAAAATAGAAACATTAATTTAAAAAATAGGGGTTGTTAACAGAAATGTATCATAAGCTTTCCTGTTTGGTCGAATTGAGTGAAAACGCAAATAATTCTGAATGCTTATCTTGTTCTTCGCTTCTGACTGCACATGAGCCAGAGACGACATTCATTCTTTGGAGCGAGAGTGGGCAAAACTTTTTTGAAATGGCCGTCCATTGATAACAGCGTGAGACACCCTGCAATCCATTTGTCTGTTCCTCTCTTTACAACGCAAGTTAATCCCGGCAATAGTTCAAAGTCGGTAATAATTGACTGTTAAGTTACTGTGCGCGGTTCGTTGCTACTGGGTGTAGTATTCTGTTTTGTTTTCTTTGTGCGCGTGAGCAGGAGATTTTATAAAGAACAAAGAAAATGCCTTTTAAAATAAAAAATATTTAACATAATTAGACTTGCCTGTTCTCGTTTTGTTTCTCCTCTCTTTTCCCTGTCACCGATGTACCGGCCTTGACCGTAATTTTGGGTGCTAATTGCCAGGGTCATTCTATTGGGTATACTTAATTTATTTTGCTCATACTTTAAGATTCTGCTGCTTCAATTAAAATCGAATGGAAACGGTAGTAAATGCTGATAATTGTCTGCAACAATCTAACGTTATTTATTTTTTTTCTGCAGAAAAATCCATAATAGAATGACAATAAAGTACCAGCTACAAGGGCTATTGATACTGGCATAATATCTGGCGTAAAATTTAACATCCCATTATTTTGCTAGCTTAATGCGTAATGTAACCATTTCCCACCTGTAAGAGGTGTGGGAGTTGAGACCTATTATTGAAATTGATCATTACCGGGCTATTTTGCCGAGGTTATTGGTTTAAATTAATTTAAAAACCAGAGTTTTTGCCGACGCTACCATCGATATAATAAGTGGACTGAAAATGTCTGGAGAAACAGAAGTACAGAACCGTTAGAAGTGGCAGGGGGTAGGAGAGTTTGGAGATGTCTGTTGACCGGTAACGGATTCCATGTCTTGCTTATTTGAAAATCTCCATCTTTGCTTATATTACCTGGATATTTCTCTATTTCTAAGATCTTTCTTCTAAACAGATTAAAATGTCCTGTTGTTTTTGCAGTTACTTCTGATTTATTTATTTTCTTTAGATTTTGTCTCATGGCAATTATGATGTCAATGCGGTATCGCACATTTTTCTGGTTAATTAAGGCGTAATTATCGCTTATGTTGTATGAAGAGAGCTAAAATTGCGGAAGCTCTGGTTAATTTAAAATAGCGCGATAATGCTCAATTTCAATAATAACAACATAAGCCGTGAAAGCCTAAATAAGGTCGATAGATGGAGCGGAAGCCGACAGCAGTGAATCTGTTACACCTGAACATTATACATAGAAATAATGCATCCGGTATATTACTTCTGGAAAGTTTCACTTGCATACAGCAGCTGCAGAGGTTGGGACCTTGGCATTCCGTCAGATATCAGATGATCACTGTTACAGAGAAGTCATCCCTAGCCGTATACACCCTGCGTACATATTTGCCTATGAAGTCAGGCAAAATACATATTATTGTTGTTATCATTATCATTAACTTTAAAGAGTTTCAATTGTCATGACATCTTTTGTTCATTATTGTTGCCCGGTAACCTGAATTGTTATTTGAAATTTGACTAAATAAAAAAAAAATATGAGACAGGTTCAGTTCCGCCTACAGCAAAATGAAGTGACGCGCAACGAACAACTTGCTGCTCTGAAACTCTGCTTTCGTCTCAACAAGGTTTCAGCTGAGGTCTTAATGTTGTTCCGTATAGCATGCTCGAAGATGAGTTAAAATGTTTTAAGACGGGAGGCAATCAATTTCAAAGAAAGTCGAACTCTGCGTTCTAAAGGAAGAAAACACAAACAGCGACCTATCATTGCGAGACAGAATCATTAAGAACATTTTCAGAAATTCTGAACGTTTCATTGAACGCCACTCACATGTTGGTAAACTGAAAAGTTGCTGATTCCCGAACAAAGAAAGTCCGCGTGCATTTGACGACGATATTGCAGGAAGATGACACGGATATATCATTTCGATCCTGAGAACGAAGAGCAAAGCTCTGTGTGGTCAACAAAACAAAAAATCGCACAAGTAGTTGTTTCTGCTATGGTCATCTCATTTTTCCATGTTCAGCATGACATACTGTAAATGGGCAACACTGTAAACTCTGCAAGGTCATATCACACACAAAAGTCACATTTTCGTGCAACAAAGTGGATGCTACACATCACAAATGTTGTTGTTTGAAGCAGGAATTGTTGTCTCAAAAATTCCTATTCTAATAATTACGTTTGATTTCAGGTATTCTTTAACAAGGTCAAGAATGACTTAATAAGCAATGGTACCAATATTACAATTATGACCAGGATTTTAATATTATAATTGTTAGTGTATACATTTATATACATGTATTTTGTTCAATAAATAATGTTCAGGCAAGGATTACATTTCTGAACATCTGTCAAAAAGACAGACTGTATAACAAAAGGGCATGTAGGTCATCTTCGGTACGGTTAGGAAGAGAACAACAGCCTCACCTCACCTCTTTTGTTAACACTAGACTTATTTTACCCTTTCGCAAATCCCCCAAGGTAGGTCTGTCGACGAGACAAAATGTTTTATTATACTTTAAATTGGGGCGTAGCACGAAATATGATTTCAATCAGTAACTGTAACTTGTCATATTAAAAAGAAGCTCCGCAGGTATCTTAAAAGGAACCAAAGTTTTAGCTGTTTCCAACATATTCAAAGAGCTACCACTAATATGGCCGAAGCGTGACTTATCGCAAACCTTTAGTACATGAATCTAGATATTGAAAAGTAAAACAGGAAAGGCACTGGCAGATGTTTCCTTTTCGTAACGTGGAAACATTGACTTTAGAATGTGAGCTGCTTCAGCAATAAACACATTTCAAAACCTAACGAATAGAAGCGAGCACGATGTCTAATGTGATCCAATAGGAAACTAGAAGTTAACCAAGTTCAATCATATTTAAAGGGAATAAGTTTTCGCGGGAGGCGGAGTGAATTCATACAATAGATTTTATATAAGAAGTAAGTTTTTGAAGATTAGAATGTAAAGAGAGAGAGAGAGAGAGTAACGGGACAGTACGGGGTCACGAGGACCGGGCAGCACAATACAGTAAGACTGTCAATAGTTGAAAGCAAATCTGTGTTAAAGTTACGACAGTCAGATTATTCTTATAGTAAAGTGGTCAGTGCTATAAGAAAGTATGAGTACAGACGACAGTCATGGGTGAATTTGTTATGGAGCCACTCACTATACAGTAAATATCAAAACCAGACTTGTCATCGTGCGAATGACGCTCAGCATTATTCTAAACCTTCAATTGCCCAATAAATTAAAAACTCAACTTGAGCCGAAATTGTATTGTTCCAATGAAGAATCTCCTTCCTTCCTAATGACATCACGTCATATTCCCCTGAGGTTCCCATCCTTTGCTTTGAAACCAGAGAAATAGGACACATCCAACTCCAGACTTCAGAAGATCATCATCTAATCATGTAATTAATTATTCAGCATATTCAAAAATAAATATCATTAAATTAAAACCCCTGTAAATAATTTCCATGCTAAATATCTCACTAAATCAACGTGTGTCCCTCAACCTTCCTGTAGTCCAGATTTAGCCTCGCGTGATTTTTTCCTATTCCCCAAATTAAGTAATAACTTCGTGGAAGGCATCATCAGAAGCAGTGATGAAGGCTGCGGAGGCGATTCAGAAGGAATCAGCATGTCTTTGAAGACTGGCAGAAACGCTGGGACAGGTGCATTGTATTTAACTGGAACTATTTTAAGAACCATCGTCAAAATTATGAGAATGAGTAAAAGTATGTTGTCAATTTTGTTTTATATCTTCTTTATTGTTACACTTTTCATTTGTAAAATTGATTAACTCTGAAAATTGTTGGGGGCGCAACGTTCCAGAGTGTATTAATTATGCCCACAACTTTCTGACTGATCATGTAAGGTGGGTGATATAATAAAAATATTGGGTGATCCTGCTTGCTCGACTCCTCATTTTTTCGCATCTTTTCCTTGATGCACTTCTCAGTCACAGTTTTGATCCTTTCTTTCAAGTACATTCCTCTGCAGTCGCATAAATTTATTGTGTGGCCTTGGCCTTTCTAGCGGAAGCCTCTCTCTTCATCCTCCACTACTTTAATTCTCTTATTAAAAGACGGTCATTGCAAATGACTAATATTAAGTTTCTGTGACGAGGGATTCCAATACTGCCTTCTCGTTATTATGGCAAAGGTGCAAAAACTTCTGATAACATTCCACGTGCACTTGAATTTGAACTTCTGAAAGAATTTGGGGCGCCCATCTTCGCTAACCTTATGCAGCTGTTTTAGAAAGCTCCAATCTTGCAGCTATTGATTTTGTCTTCAAGAGCCGTAAGTCAGAACCTCTTCCTCGACATGGAAAATGTTTCTTTTGCAAACACATCACCGACCTACTCCCATGTTTGTCATCTTCAAGGCTTTCTCTGCCTAAATGAAATAATTTTAAGCACTCCTTCACAGGGTCATATGAAAGGGAAGCTTCCTAACACACCCCGTCAAGACTGAGTGAAATTGTTATTTTGGTAAAATATTAATCACTGTTCTGTATTTAATTTTGATCAGGTTGCATCATACAACACGTTTGACTTAAGCGAGCTTCTGAAAGCAAATTAATTGTTTGGCATAGCATAATAATGAACCAGTGTTAGGCCGGAAGTTTATGGAACGCTTGTCATTCATTTTTGTCCAGGAAGATACTCTTTCACATACGAATGAGTACATCCAGCAGCATCTGTGTAATACTTCCAGTCATTTAAGTAAAGGAAAAGCTATTACAGGAATACAGCATATGTCTAACATCTGAATAATTAATACATTCTTGAAGTCAAACACAGGTCTGTATACTCTTTTCTCCTGTTCAAAGAAAATGAATTCCTACTGATTAGTTTAAAACAAATACATAGCACAACACTGGTATGCTGGTTTTTGTACTTAACTTACTTAATATAATAAAGTCAGATAAAGAAAGGAGTGCAACTGTTCAAGGATAGGAAAGTCTGAACAGGTTGAAACGAAAGCCGTTCAATAAATAGTGCAAAACGCTTTACTTATCTTTCAAAATTAGTTTTATTTCGGTGTCAAATATATGGAACTGTTATTGTTTACATCATAGCTTTGCTGCTCCACCTCTCAGCCATCTTTTGCGACTACGGCTCCCTCGTCATCGTTAAAACAATCCTCTTGTATGGAATTCAGATGGGTGAGAAAAGAGTTCTTCGAAGTTTCCTCAGGTGGGCATTTTTCTAGTGTTGAATTTATTATTTTTTCCGGAAAGAAGTTTTGTCATGTCATTCTTTTAGTGTTAGACTTTAAATGATGAATTTATAACTCACATTTTTTCTTCTTCTTTTTCCCCCCACACGCTTCTCAGTATCTCTGGTTGTTTTACTCGCCAATTGTTCCGAATAAGGTTCTCGACAGAGTTGTAGCGGCAATGAAGCTTGACATGAGCGTGGATGACCAATAAGATTGTCGGTCCTGGTGGTGACTGGTTACCATACTTGCCTTCAAGATCGAGGGTTTGATTCCAACCAGGGCCGATGAATTTTTTAGGGCGTAAAAATTCTAAGTATGGCTTCCTTTTGAAGGGAAGTAAAGTCGTGTGTCCCGTATCGTAGATTTACGGCACGATAAAGAACCTCAAGCCTGAAAAAGAGGCTTCTGAGCAAAATTTGTCAGCCATTTCACGCCCTGATTTGAACGGGACGCTAATGACCTGAGATGTTAAAGAGCGTCCGTAAATAAAACAAACAAAAAATCAGTGAGATTGCCTCAACTTTCTTGCGCCCAATGATTGACTTGCTATTATCCACCACCATCTCAACGCGTATTTCTTAAACGCTTCTCATTATTTGTGATGGTCTCATTTTCTGCCAAAAGAAAGTTAATTACTATTTCTTTTTGGTTTATAACACACTTATTTTGAAAACTAACTGCATCTCTGCCACCTAACAAAATAAAATTAAATATATGAGATATGACATATTGTTTTGTTCCAAGTTTGCATTACTTACTAAACGCCTTCGCATTCTTCTTAAATATTTATTATAAATGTAGAGCGCTAATAAAACGAAAGAACGCATGCTGTACCACTCTGTGTTTTGAATATGCATGGATAATTTCAAACTGTTTCATTCAAAATTTAAATATTTTGAAATTTTAATATATACTTGCTTTAACTTATTTATATGCTAAAACTTTTAATTTGCTCCCTAGCTATTAATTCTAAAAGTCGTCACTCTAGTGTTTGGAAATGGTTTCAATTGTCAACAAGTTCCCCAATAGCTATCGCAAAGAAGGTCCTTGTTTACAAGCACTCCACAAAACAATCAAAAGTTAACGAACAGGAACTTGTTTTGTTGCAGAATCTCAAGTGAAGCAAGAATGGCAGACATCCTGCGGCCGGCCACGTATTGATAATACTCTTTGGAATGCTGAAAAGGGGTCGTTTCTCCCACGTTAAATAAACTTGCTAAATGTCAGTCTAAACTATGTGATGACTATTCATACAGTAGTGAATGAAGACATTTTGTAAGCGTATGGGTATGTTTATAAATCAAATATCGGATGAGCAGCTTGATGAAACGTGAACGTTGCGGGGAGCTCATGGGCCGGCCGGCACAATAATCCGCGGTCTAACTCCGGACACTAGAGTATTTATTTGTACTCACCCATGTTATAAGAGTTTGCCTTATTTCCCGCGTATTTCTGGCATCTGTTTACGAAACTACCCATTGCCCTACTTAGTTTTATATGAAAATTGAATTAATAACTTGACGAATATTATCCAGAAAAGGTTGTTCCCTATATCTGTGTTTTAATATTCCCTGAGATATTAAACAGGTTAGGCTGGATCGGGGGATCGAGTAGGCTAATTAGGCTCAAAGGTTCGAACTCCAATCCCAAAAAGTTTCAAAAAATTCTACAGATATTTATGACTATATTTTTCATATTTTAAAAATGCTTGTTTTTCTGTTACCACTAAGCGTCCCATTCAATTCAGGGCGTGAAACGGCCGACAAATTTTGCTCAGAGGCCTCTTCTTTCAGGCTTGAAGTTCTTTATCGTGCCACGGAACCCACGGCTTTACTTCCCTTCCGAAGGAAGCCATACTTAGGATTTTTACGATGGAAAAAAATTCATCGGTCCTGACCGGGTTCGAACCCGCGACCTTTGGACGTTTCTTACATAATCCCCCTACTTAGTATATTCTCTTCGTAAAGATCAATATGCCATTTATTTGTACAGTCATATTCGAGTACTAAGTTGTACCTGCGGCGGCTTATGAGGTTATGAGTCTGATAGATCTGCTTTCATTATCTTTCATTCCAGTTAGGCATTTTTCAAGTAATATGGAATAACTTCTAATGTCAATTAGCCTTTTAATTTAATTAATTTGTTTCTTTAATTTCATTTCATGTTTATAAATAAAATAAAGCTGAACCTTTTAGTCATCACGGAGCATTGTAAGTAGCAATAAAGCGAGAGAATACCTGCATCTTTCTGTAAGTAGCCATGGTATTTAGGGGTTAAACGAATCTCGTGGTTAGGTGTTTATACCCTCAGGATTGCGGAGTTGAGTGAAATGCTACCCTGTATAATTGAACGGACTCAGGCTTGAGGTCCATCTACTATGGCCGAAAAAGACCTTAAAGTATAAGGAAGTCGTTCTACTCAGGATTGCCAAATTGTAGAAATACTGAAGACGGATTTAACTAATATTTGCGTTTACTGGGAATAAAGGATATAAGCAAGCGAGAATATTTTGTTCTTACAAGTTTATATTTAGAATATAAATATTCTTAAATATTTCCTTTTAATATTTACTACTTATTTACTTCCATTTTTGGTTCAAAACATAAGCATTAAACTGAACGTATACAACGTATCTATTGAAGTTTTTTTTTTCCTTCCCTAAATTTGAATGTGTATTAAATTCCTGACGGCATATACTATAATTATTTTTTAACAAAATCACTCTCAAGAATGTCTTTGTGAAAATCAAACTAAATTATTTCCGAAAAAGTATTAGAATAGAATAATACGATGGTCTATTTTGCTTGCCTGAGTTAAGTTCACAATGCCTTCTTTGAGGGAAATAAAAAAAACTGCAATGTTCTCCAATTAGAGAGTTTATTTAAAATTGCACCCATTTTTGTCAACTTTCGTTTTCTAAATCCCGCTTTCCTTTTTAAGCACAATTCTTTAAATTAAAACTCAACATTCAAGTCCGGAATTTGGAATTCAGATACAATTTGTTAGAAAACAATATTAGGATTTCACAAAGACATTGTTACCTTGCAACAACTGCTGGAATCAGTGGTAGCCATTTTGTAGCCATGTAAACGTTTAGTCCATTGTATGTTGCACTACATACTAATAAACGTTAAACAACGTGCTCCCGTTGTCTAAAAGCTTTCCCTTTTGGAATGTGCCAAAGGGAAACACCCAAGATGTGTCCTCGCAAAGGTGAATCAACAACATCAAGTTTAGCAAAATATAAAAAGCATCAAGAATTTGAAATACGATTAATATGTTTAAAAAGTTTAAATCAAAGGCTCAAATAATAGACTATAAAATTAGTGTGTTTATTGTGACTGTATCATGCGATTTCTCAAGTGCATTGATTTGTGCACTACTTCTATGTTTTTTACAGTTATATTCAACGTGAAGCTAAATCTTCCCTTTGTTAAATAAGATCAGCTGTAACAATAAAGACCTCCATAAAAATCACGCTACCTACTAACGTTGTAACACATGTACACTTAAAAAACACATATCGTTTTATTTTCCGAATACATGGATTAGTACTTTTATATTTTATATGTTCAGTAATGGAAAAAATATATCTTCTGTAATTTAAAACAACTAGGCTGTTATAGTTATTACCATTACTAACACTGTTAAAATTATTCAATAATAATTAATAACAATACTAATATTAATCATTAAGTTTAATAAATTAGTCAGTCCCCTCCTAGATTTCGGTAATGTTTTTTTAGATGTCACGATGGGATAAGTATCAAACTACAGAACAACTACTTCCATGTTGCTTAAAGACGAAAACTTTCTGTCCTATTAGACCGTAGATGTATTCATTAAACATTATGAGGGTGTTTTGTGATTCTGAAGATAATGCTGCTGGGAATACTTGTTTGCAGAGAAAGAGTAAAACTAACAAAGATGCGTCTTCCTCTAGTTTTTTTTTTTTTCAATCAACTCTCCTGTTTGCCCCGCCTGCAAAAACAAAAGAGCCCCCCCCCCCCAAAGTAGAAATGAAACTTTAACTAGAGAGGAATCTAGTTTTCAGAAATGGCAAAGCTCTATACCAGGTTAAAACATTGACCTGGAGATCAAGTCAAATTATGGAACTGTATTTCTGCTCATCGTAAAAACTACTTTACAACTTGTGTTGCTCCTTTGAACCTTCCTGGCTTGGTTTCCACAGCATTGTGGTTTATTATGTTCTTACTGAACATATCTGACTTTGATATTTGTAATATTAACGTAGTAATATTAACGAGAGGGACGTCTTAGGCGGTAACACTTTGACTCCTTCAGAAGGTCTCGGGTTTAGATCCCGTTGGGCTGACTATCCTAACCTTGGATTTTTCGCGTCTTCCTTTGGTCAATAAGGTGATTTCTGGGATGGATGTTTACATTTCAGGAATTTTCCGCTCTTTATTTCATATCATTTCATTCCCTTGATTCTCTTATAGGGCGAGGTGGGCTGGCGCGGAGTGATTGTAACCCCCCCCCCCCACCAATAAGAGCATATTTTGGTAATTATAGTGACATTCGGCAACCTCCAGGCGAGAGATGAAATGACAGTTCACATTTATTATTAAGAACATGTATTTATATATAGAAATATTTCTTTTGTCCTAGCCGTGTTGGAAAGATGGCTCAGTTGGTTAGAGGTCAGCACGGAAGGAAAAACTAAGGTTGGAATTGCGGCTATGACCTTAATGTTTAAAGTCTAATTCTTCCCTTCCAATAATGTAATTGCTTATAGATGCAGCACAACTTTAGAGTAAGTGTACCCTTTCGTATTATACGATATAGCTGTCCCCCATTTTATTGCTGATGTGGATTTGTAACAAATTAAATTATTTGCTACACACATCCGCCTTTCACATTTTTCACACCACTTTTTGTTGATTTGTCTCTCTGTCTTACGTACGTAGTAATGTCTTCAGAGTCTCTTCTGGGATTTCCTGGTGCTGTTTCTTGTGACGCATCATGGCGACTTAGTTCAATGGCAATTTGAAGGATTGCTATTCTGGGAATTTGAGGTTTAATATTTCCCAAGCTAATCGCTACTGAAAATCAGCTTTTTTCATGATCTACAGTTTACTGTATACATTCAGTAAATTATAAAACACAGCCATATTCCATCAACTAGTGTTTCGTGAAACGTAGTTTTTCTGTGTGGATTGACCAAATACTGTAAAATGTCACTATTTCAGTCTCCTGTTCCACCATATCACGATGTAACGCACAATGAAGAGAATAGCCTACCCACTTTAGAGAAGAGTGTACAAACAAGGAAGAATGCTATGGTATTTGTTTATTAGGAAATGCTAATACCAGTAACTATTGCCGAATGTACGCATTCAGAAATGTTTATTATTAACGCTAAAGTTTTTAGTTATTATTATTATTATTATTATTATTATTATTATTATTTCAGGTTATGTACCTGGAAAATGCTTTATAGAAAACTAATACAAAAAATTAACAAATTTATGTAAAATTTGTACAGTAAAAGTTGCTATTGTATGATGGCTTATTTCATATAAAACTATTTTGCAGAAAATCTCCCATATCTCTTTACGATACTCTTATCTCCTCTCCCCACTTGATTATCGAGTAATGGATATCATAAGGCGAAGTTTCTGTAAAGCGCGGAAAACACAATTAACGTTTTCAGAGATCTGTCATTTTTGGTACTTGTAAAATTGAAAGCCGCTTTGCAGCTCAACCTAAAAATTTTATATCAAAAACTTATAATTGAGAAACGTTGTTATATAAGTTCTCGGCTAAACATAAAGTGAGGCTTTAGGAGAAAAATTAACGTAATAAAAGTAAAGCTTAAAAATACTTCACAGTCATTCAGAGACCACCAATAAATAAACAAAACCGACAACTGAAGGAAAAGAAAAAAAAAAGTTTAACCATAATTACATGGTGTTCTACATACTTGTCTTTTATTCCAATGACAAATACTAAAACGTCATGTCTATTTTGAAAAGATTAAGTGTAAGTTAACTTTTTAAATAATGAATCTTAACTTCCATGTTCAACAGCTTTTTGTTAAACGACTACATTAGCGACATCGGGTGCATTCATTGAGAAGTACACCCAACTCGGAGCGGATTTAGGGGAAAGCCGTTCCTAATGTATATTGCTGTGCTATGAACGTTTGCATTAAGTCATCTCTAACAATGGATTAGTTTAAAAGGTAATGAGCGCGGGAAAGTTTGTAAATAACCACAAATAAATATAATTAAAATACAGAGAGGTACACTGGGGTATACGCCTACTCTCAGAGTTAAAAATATCTGACCGAAATGACTCAGAATATTCTACTTTTAGTTCCTACTGTATGAAAAAAAAAAAAAAAAAAACAGGATCTTTAAATATAAAAGCGTTTCTAAGCTAGTAAATGGGGATCGAGGATGATTACTGGTGAGAGGGTTTTCCTCCTGGGCCGGAAGTAGCAGGAGAGTGCGAAATTAATACCCCCACTCAGCCCTCGCGAAGTTAACCGCGGCAAATCGGGGGCGGTGATCCTGAGTTGAGTTGCGGCTAATGGCACACTCTTATCACCCATTTGCTAGAACTGGGTCACCCGGCTAACGGCCACTGCTCCATCAAGGGGCTGAGGCAAAACCACTAGTTAGCGTACTTGTGGTAGAACTTGTAAAAAAACACCGTAATATGTATTAGCTTTCAACAAATTTCTAGTACATTAAGGAGGGGGGAAGGGCATTCAACCTAAATGTTTAATATTGAAATGCATTCTCGCGAAAACTCTTGAAATTGCGTCTGATATCAGACAGTTTTGGAGACAAGTTGAAAACAAAACCGTGTGAAATATATTGTTTCAAGGCACTGTTAAAATATTAATTACTCTGAATAGGATATAATCATCATTAGTATCACCACCATCGTCGCATTGAAACCTCGTTAACATGGACTTAAAGCGAGCATTCGCTTCGCTTGAACAAAAAATTAGTCCCTGCAGAAATGTTTTGTTTTAATATAATATCCACTGGATGACTTTTCCTTCGCATTTCTCATCTCGTTCCCACACTTGAAAACCGGCCGGGGAGCCGGAGAGGAGGTCATACGAGCTTAACTCTAGGAGCATACGATGAGTTCTTGTGTATTAAGCATTCATTTGATGTGGTAATAAGTTCAGTCTTATGTGGCTCAATTCATTCCCAAAAGAGCATTTATTTGTACGTGCGTATAGAACCGGCTCATGGTGCACAGAGAGATATCCTGATATTCTACTTCCGAATCACAGATAGGTAAATAAATTTCATGAAATGAGAAGTATTTTTGATTAAAAAAATAATAAAATAAGCATACACAACCGCGTACAGTATTCACAGAAGAAACGTGAGATAACATTAACATGCTCTGGAATGTCTTTCTCGGCAAACGGAAATTCTCTATTCCTCTTTTCGAACGGCTACAAAGCAACTGAAGTTAAAATCCTATAAAACTACTGTATCCAAAATTTAAGCCAGGTGACCCTGCTTTGGGAGTAGGTTTTGAATAGTGTGCATGACAAAGAAATTGACCCAAATCTAGTTTTTTTAAATGGGGATGTTAATACTGTAGGTTACAAAAACATAACCTGGTAAACGAGGAATCCCTAAAAAATGAATGAATAGTGTTTATCGCCCGTTTTTTTTTTTTTTTTTTTTTGTTGCAGAGGCACCACAGGCGATGAACACTGTTGATACATGAGATGAAATTATATATTGGGAAAGGATATTTTTAAGGAAGGAATCGTTCCAGGCCTCCCCGGCATTTGCCATTTATGAGGAGTAGGAAAACTTGGAAAAAAATCTCAGTCAGGGAGGACGGTTCTGGCGGGATTCGAATCCCAGACCTCCCGCTAACGAATCCGTACCTTAACGACCTCAGCCACCCGTGGCGGTCGAGGAATTCCTGATCAAAATATAAAAGTGTGGTGCCCCACTAGCGAATAATATTTTTATTTTTTCTGAAGAAACAATTAATAGTGCTAGTAGTTATGTGCAGAATATTTTTTCCGGTGAATAACTGTGAGGAAATGTAAGTTCGCGACTTTTCAACAGAATTCTGCAACCCTCTTGTCTCCTGAAATATTGGACGGTAGACTCATCACTAACATATGGCCCACTTGACCCCCAAAGATTTAACGCGCTGCAATTTTTATCTCTGAGGGGCACTAAAGGAAAAATTGTACAAGGCAAATTCACACGCATTAGATGAACTGAAACATAACATTCGTTCACCGCGATACCAGTTTGAACCGACTGACCATTACGCGGCACATATGTGGCTAAACACGTATTTCTGTTCCAGGAAATACGACCTGTTTGGGGTTCCTTGCGCCTCTTTACTTAACCAATGCGAACATCCTGCACTTTTCATAATCGTTTTTGGTTGTGCCTTCGTTATATTGTAAAATATTTAATTAAAGAACCCATTGTCTGATCAAATTTTGTTCTGATGTGGTTCGTTCCATATTGTTGCCTGTCAGTAATCAATATTTTAATCAACATATTCGTTTCAATAATGCACAGCACTTAGGATCATTTTAATCGTTGAGTTCCAAGGATAGATATTTCTCAGTGTACTGTAACATAAGACTATTATGCATTGGAATACAGGACACCGCAAAGGGAAAACTCTCACAGATCTGCAGAGCAAATCAAACGTTCTGCTGCACCGACAATTGTTGAGTTTGAAACTGGAACCGTTAAATTGGTTTCCCTCAGAAAGCGGCATTGCGACAATAGCATGATGATAAATGACACTTAATATAGCTACACAAAAAGCAATTACATATTTGAGATAAACTTTATATACAGTGTGAAAAAAACCGTAAAACTAAAAAATGTATAAATGTAATATTCTCACTTATGCAGAAGAGTGGTAGTGCTTTTTATTGAGAACCAAATTGTGAAATGCAGTGGCTCTTCGTCCTATCCAGTGCTTTGGAAGCTTGTCATCAATGTACGCATGTACATCTCGGTAGTAATGTGGTGGTGCACTATCCTGTTGCATACGCAACTCTAAGTCTCAAATTTGCCTCGAATGCATGCAATTGTTACTCGCGTTGGCGGTTCTGTTCTATTCTGTACACACGTCTCCATTGCTTTGAACTTCAACAACATTCTCGGTTTTCCATACCACTTCAAAATTGCTTTCCACTGTTCAAACGATAATCTTGGTTCCATTTTGTTGTAGCAATGCTAGCATACCGTCGGTGCTAAGAGAACAACCCACTCAGAACAAACACAATGATACTGCAATAAAGCTGCCATATGTGCTCACTTGAATATTATATCAGAATATACAGGGAAGCCAAAAACAATAACAGAAAAATTATTATTTAACATTTCTACTACTTTGTGCACAACAAGTTCCATGATATGCACATTTGACTCTAGGTACAACAACAGCACGTTTTGCACCTGCAATTTTTGGGCACTTTATTGTGAGGTACTTGAAAATTTTTTATTGTAAGCAATACACTGATATCACTCAGAATGCACACTGAACCAAAATTTTTTCAAATGTCATCATTAATATCAATTAAGTACACTACTAACTTTTGTTTTGCCATAATGCTAGTCCATAGCCCTTAAGGTCATCTCTCACACTTACTAAATATTCGATAGCTTCTCCAAGGCTTTGCAGAGAATTCTCCTCTCTAAGTTGTTCTGCATCAACCAATCTTTTCCAAGGTGGCAATGGTGGCTCAACAAATACTCAGGGAAATTAGGAAATAATGATGGTTGCACCAGGCTTCAGTTTAGGGCAAGTTCTTGGAAATGTTTAATTTCCCCATTAATGTCTCTGTTCTTATCACATGACTTCAGGAAAGTGTTTCACACAGAAAACACTTCTGTCTGTGGGAATGTTCCTCAGCCATTTCATCCTAAGTTTCTCGTCTTAAAGTAAAGATGTACCAAATCTTTTCATTTTGTAGTTGCTTTTGCAGACTGCCACATACTACACCTGGACAGTTTGAATTCCCGAAACGATTAAGCAATACTTCAGGAATATACATAATAATATTTTGTATTCATATTTAACATTGTATATTAAAATCACTGTAAGATATAAAAGTATACCATAACTTAACTACATGCTATTGAGGTTATGGCATCTATGTTAGCAAAAAAACTCAAATAAGAGATGCTACTACATTATTCAATATATTGAAGGTTTGATAAATATCTGTAGAGCTTGTTGCATGAGTGAAAATGGGAAGCATTTTCTTTTTCCTTCATAACGCATTAAATTAAGCAAAATTATCCGGAAAGAATTATTACGTAGTTCATCATATTTAAATACATACCTTCATTCTTTATTACAGAATTGTGAATATAATATAGCTGCACTGTGTTCTATGAAGTACCTAGTTCCCTGTTAATAAATTCTTGGTATAACATACGGAACTTAACACATTCATTAACTTTTCATTTTAACAAAATTACACTTCTCCAGAGCCCGTGGTCTACATTGCTGACGTCACAAAAAGATGGCGCTCGACACCAGGATCAGTATTTGTAGTAGGCCATGAATACATCAAGTAGCCCTTGCTCACCATTGGTTCAAGCTGATTGAATGTTCGCCAATCGATGCTGTAGCTATGATGGGTGGAGTGCTCACGATACTTGTTTCTTCAACGCATGGAAAGAAAACCCACCGAATGTGTGCACGTTTCCGTTCTTCATTCTAAATTGCTAGGCCCGGAGCTTTCTTCGTTATATACATCCATTGACCCAGGTAGAATGTACTTTTGAAAAATTGTATAGTAAAGATCTTGAATGTATTGTATTGTATTGTTTTGGCTTAAAGGTTTCTTTGTTATAATATTTGGTCAGCAAGGAACGTACATTTGTAGGCCAAGATATTTACATTATTGTAATAAAGGGAGAGTATTCATGTTACATAAGAATATTTTACAATAATGCACTTGTTCCTTAGCTTTCATTTGCCAATGAATTATTATATGGTAAAAGTTGCACAAATGTATAGCTTGAAAATGTAAAAGGTTGAAAGTATTAAATTTGTATGATGTAAAAGCTACAAGTTTAATATTTCAAATGCTTTGTATCTATTTAAATACTGAGATATCTTTATACCATTTGTATGTTTAAACTGTTTTCTGTTTCACCACAATTTGTTGTTATTCTAAGTAAAAATATATTTTATATGTGTTCTATATGTTTATTATTATTATTTCAGCAAATTATACTAATGTTTTCTTTGTTACGAACTGCGAGCTCTTCTTCCCTATTGCAAATTCAATGGCCATAGCTGGGGTTTACCTTCTAGCATACTCCCAAAGTTAAAAGGGTATAGGCATTAACGGGGGAGCTTTGGCACTGGTAGCAAAGAAGACGCCTGTGCCGTCCTAAGAGGGTAGCAGAAGGAGCATACGAATATATGAAATAATCTGTCTACTTTAATGGGGGTGAAAGCACGTCCGTTTAGCAGATTCATAGAGAGTCCCTGTTTCTAAACTTTAGTACTATTAATAATATTTTATTAAATTTCTGGTGTCGTTTGAATGAGAAAATTGCGATGAAAATACCAACGAAATATACATATGCTCATGACGTAGAAAGTAACATTGCTCAACAGGAAAACCTTTTGGAGAAAGATTAGATGGAAAACATGGAGAAGGTCATCGCAATCTGAGAAATGACTGCGGTTATGTAGATAAATGGTTCTGCGGTGTACTTTGAAACAGACCGATTTTATGACTATGGCGAATATTGTGGGAAAAAAGAAAAACTCTCAATGCAAATAAACACAATTGTAGATGCAAATAATTGAAAATAGGTAACAGATGCACTATAATTGCTAAATGAAAAAATTCTATTAAATGACAATATAAACTTATGAATTAAGAATTCAAAAAGTGTATAAAATAAATTTATTAATCACTAACCTTTGCATATGCAATGTTATGCGTTGTTCCTGTTGACTTCCAAGTTAGATTAACTTTAAATTACTTTAGCATGTAATTATATAACACTGGTGTTAATGAAAAATATTCCATTATTTTGTTTTTGTTCTTCGTTGTAGTGTTGACGATGAACTCGAATTCATATGCACCTAGAGCAAGATTTTTAAAATATAACTCGCCTGCAAATGTTTTGTCCCTTACAGGTTACATGTAGTTATATTCATACTGATATAATATTGCCTGCTAAACACTCGCCTAAAAGATAATTCTATAACTTATTTAATGAACTGAGGCGGACTAAAGACCTACCTGCAACACTAATCTAAAGAAATCTTAACATCATTACTCTAAAAGGGATCAAATTAGGATAATATAGGAACTTATGCACTGAAGACACAAACGTTATTTAAACAACAGGAAAAATGTATTTATAAACAATAAAACGCTTACATTCATGATGGACGCCAACCAAGATGACTACCTTGGATCAGACGGCGGCGCGTCTTCTCTCCTAAGCTCACTCGATCTACTCTCAAAATTCCTCAAATAACGCTATCTAAGCTCTATTTTCTTTATGTAATCTTTCCAGCTGTAACTGCTACTTCTTAACGAATTTAATGGCACAATACATTCCCCCTCCCCAAAAAACCCATATTCCACAATATTAGTGATACATATATAACTGAAAACGTGTTTTCAAGTATCTGCCAATAGCATTCTAAAATAGATCAACATAACCAATACACACTCACACACACACACACACACACACACACACACACACACACACACACACGCATCAGACTCGTACACCAGACTCTGGAAAGGCAAGAGATTTTATTTACGAAATAAAGAATCGAATCCAGGATCCTAAGCACAGCAAGCAGGTGCTGTACCGACTACGATACGAGAACAGATGAATAAATATTACGTTATGCCATTTCTACCGCATTTAATTGCCCATTAGCAATGCTATATGCTTATGAATTTAACTATATAAATTGTAATACATATTTGTGTAAATATTTCGTTAAATGATACACTGCAAACAAACGCAAGCTCTAATTATTATTATTATTATTATTATTATTATTATTATTATTATTATTATTATTATTATTATTATTATTATTATTATTATGTTATTACTATTTAATGGTGTTTGGTGGTTCTTTGGTACGCAAGAAGTAAATTAAAACAACCAAAGAAGAAGAATAAGAACTTTTTACCTTCGCAACTCGGTTCCTGTCTGAAGTATCATTTAAAACTTAGCAAATGTAACTCAGATTTCGCAACGCACAAAACATGTGCGTTACTTTAAATGCTTTTATGGGCCATGGTCTTACTAATTCTAAATATGTAATTAAAGTAAATGCAGACATTATAAAAGTCCTTTAAGTCTACAGCTATTTTTATTAAAACATAAAATACGTGCAATTGTGAAATACCTAAAAGAATCAGTTGCACCCACAGAGATGAGAATGAAAACTAAACAAGCATGAGAAAATGAAAAATAAAAAGAAGACGCAAAAGTGAGGACAGTACATAAAAGCGAAATGAAAGAGAGAGGGAGTTCGATTTCACCTCGCTGCGAACCAACAAAACTCTAACTCTGATTTAGAATTGGCTTTCAATTCAAGTTACCTACTTCCATTCCGAACAATTTCACCTTGTTCCCACTCTTACAGTGCATTACACCAAATCTACTGTCGATATAAATCTGTGTATACCTTGCACCCAAAAAGAAAAGCTGGGGAGTTTACCTTGTAATGCGTCTTTATACAAAACGAAAAATAAAACTTACTAAAAGGGATTAATGAGGAACTCACCGACCAAAAACTGTATATTTTGGAAAAAGAAATGAAAATACTACTTTAAATTCGGAGTTTTTACCACGTTCCTCCTAGCATCATAACCTTATTTTGGATGATTTTTAAATTCTCTTATCTTTCATCTTTGTGATATTCACATAAAGCCATATGTTGGCTGCGGTTTCCAATCGGAACCAGATTGTAGCCGGTACCTACTTGGGGGCCGAGGTGGCTATGCCTCCCGTCCGAATTTCGCAGAATCCCCCCCCCCCCAAGATTTTCCTCAGTTTTCATCAATGGCAAATCCGTGGAGGTATCATAAGCCCTGGAACGCTGCCTTCTCGTGTAGCATCAGTGTTCACCGCCTGTAATGCCACAGTAGTTTTTTTTAAAATTCGTCACAGTGGATAAACAATCTGCGGTTTGAGTCTCGACCATTATTTTCAATTTTTTTCCTATACGATTTTCATCTGCTATCTCTTCGTTTAAAAAATAACCATATAGTAAAAGTAGGACTTTGGAACAAAACAGTACGTTTTATTTTGATATAGTGCCATTTTAAAAAGATGAAGAAGAAAGTTTGAGAAATCGACTGTATTTACGTCTAATGACGTGACAGGCAAAAGCGTTCCTTATAAAAGTGAAAACAAAAGTGCCTTGCATAAAAGTAAAAATTAGAAGTTAAGTCATATCAAACAGCAACTTTCTTACATCGAGCTCTTGATCGATATATCCCTCCATAACTGAAACTCTTCACACTATTCCACGTTTATTTAAATTTCGCTATTGTTTGTAAAGAAAATTGGCTGCAACTGGTTTTCATTTTATCTGTCTCCGCAAAATTAAAGAATATTTCGTCTTCTTGTTACGTTCCAAATTCGAATTATGTCTGATTGTTTATAAAACGGTTTGAATTTTGCTTTCATTTTATTTTCTGTATTTTGGTGTAGCTAACACAGGCTCTCTAAACTTTTTATAAGCTTTCATGTGCATGCACATTCAAATAAAACTGTGAACTCGCTTAAATTCATAATACAGCTCATTTTCATTCGCCTACAGAGGGGTAGGGCCGAGTTTCGTGGGGTAATTTGCAGAGTATCATTAGTAGGGTTCACAGGTCGCAGGCAGGTCCTCAGAATTCCATCCCTGCTTCTGTCTGCCAACAGGCCGAGTTCCACATGAATTAAGTGAATGATTAACAAATATGAATATCAGTTAAGTTAAATATCGAACAACCTTTCTCACACTTTTATCCAAGCTTGGGACTATTAACCAAAGATGGCCAGCAGTTTAAAAGTTACAGAAAATGCTGTTCTCATTCTGCAACTGCTTATGTTTAATACATTTACTTTCAATTTGTTGTATTTTAAAAACAAATGCAACAACTCTGATAGCAAATCGCTTTATCTATTTTTTGTTTGTTTCTTTTTTTTGTTTGTTTCTTTCTTTTATTAAATTTTCACACTGATTTTTGTTCAATAAAGAATAATCTTAATTTTACAGGCGTGTTTTCTCGCGCTAAAAGTTTAGTTTAGTTAATAGTTTCATTGCTTCACTTTCGGTTCCCGCCTGTGAGACGAGTTCAATTCCGCACACAGTAAATGGAAGTGTTTCGCGACGAACAACATGCTGCTCTAAAAGTATTCTTTCGTTCAGCTGAGGACAGTTTGGCCTTACACACAGTATTGCTCCAACAGGCTTTCAAATACTAAAAGAGGGGAGGCAACCAGTTTAAAAGGAATGTGAACCAGGGGCTCCAATTTGTTTTCTAACTGAAAGAAACGTTAACACCGCTGCTACATTGTGAGCTGGGATCATCGAATAACATTCAGAAGGTTTTCAGAAATTCTGTAAAATTCACTGAGTGCATTTACATGTTGCCAACTGAACATGGGACGTGTTTGTGCACGGTGGGTTCCAAGACTGCCGATTTACGAACTAAAGGACACTCGCTTGCAGGTATTTGAAGATGAGGTTACAGAAAGAGGCGGAGTTTCTTTCAAAGATGATTTTTTTTTATGCTGAGAAAGTAATGGTGAACTCATTTTTCGATATTTAAAGTGAAGCGGTTAGTAGGCTCCTGCTAAATGCCCCAGGTTGAGCACCAATTTTGAAGCAATTTGTTGTCGACGTCGAGTGGCCTCATATTGCGATGCCAATTTTGAAGCACTTTGTAATTTGAGCGAATGATCGTTTCGGTGTTATTGCCCGCAGACAACAACTACTCAGGGTTAATTCTGCTACTTTGTTTATTGTACTAAACGGGACAGGGAAAGGAGTTCAACAGTGAAAATGAGCACGCGATGCGACATATACTTTACTTTATTATGTTCAAAATATTTCGCGTCCTCTGCTATTTTGCGTACGATAGACTTAGCTAGGTCAATATGAACTTAGTTGCCGCGTGTGAAACTTACAGATGAGCGCTGTGGCGTGTGAAAAAAAAAAAAAACTGAAATTTGCTTAACTGATGACTGCTTATGTCCATTGAGATGATAGCTGCTTCTCAGCTCAGTATCAACTTAAAAACTGCCTGATGTATGGACTACGTGCCCACGTCCGAAGTAGAACTTGTTATCTGCGTCTGAGCTAATTCTGTGAACTGCATGCCTCAGCAACGTCGAACTTTCGTTCTTACAAAGATCCTCGAGAAACTCAGCTTAACCTAGGATTTAACTTTTAAGGTTATGATCTTAAAATTTAACGCAAGATTGTGATCCATAACAGCTTAACGATACTTTTGTGAGTAGGTATATACCGTTACACTAAATTGAATAGAGTAAACTTATGTAACTGTTGGCAACTCTTAAAAATAATGAATGCACAGGTGGGGAAAAAGGATAGGTATAATGCGAACTATTCAGATGACGGCACATATCGCATTAGTATAAACATAAGACGTGTACAACATCAAATGTATGCAGTTAAACTTAAAAAGCAAAGAGTATCGTCGACATGTAGAAATTAAAAAAAAAATGATGATGATGATGATGATGATAATAATAATAATAATAATAACAATAATAATAAAGACTTGGACGTTTAAGGAAATAACAATAACAAAGAAATGTTAAAAGGATGATAAGGTAACTGGCTTTTTGGAAACTGAAAAGTTGAATACATGCCATATAAAAGAAGAAAGCATAAGTGCATATGTGTAGGTACATCCTACATTTGTTTTAAATAATTTCTCGGTATGGGCAGATGTCCAGATAGTTGGTAAGTTTAAAAACTACTATGCCAACTGTAAAAACTTTTTTAGTTTTTTATTATTTTTTATTTTTATTTTTATTTTCTTTTTCTTTTTTTCTTTTTTCTTTTTTTTTTTTTTCTGTGGACGCTCTTTAATATCTCAGGTCATCAGCGTCCATTCAAACCAGGAGTGAAACGGCCGACGACCTTGGGTTAAGGTTACCACTATACCACCAGGACCGACATAAAAGCATATTGAATTGTAACTTTTCTTCATTTGTAGCAGATTATAACCTCATTTAATAAGCTATTTTGTAATAAAATTAATAAATTTGCAGTAATTATTGGAGAAAACAGGTTGTTTAAAAATTAGAATGAACCACTAGCGATGAGTGCATTATTACAGAATCAAAGAAAAATTAAAACAAAAAAGAGGCGAAGCAGATATACAGTTTCTCACTTAACAGAAAGTATTATTTTTTGCACGATCATATAATTGCAAGTTTTGCATGAAAGTATACAGTAAATGTCCGATAACAATTCCATTTTTGAAAACTCGTTGGCTTAAGTTCTTTATCTTCATAGCCAGGCTACAGTTACCACAAGTAGTTCTCCAGGTAGAAGACGACTTAACTAACCATGGCACTATCAAAGTTGAAGGTAATATGACTGAGAAAAAGGAAGGCAGTTTAATTCCACGTGTTTTTAAATGTGCCTTACACGAATTACAGCATGATAAAGATAAAGATAAAGATAGCCTATTGTGTCCCTTAAGGGCAAAGGACTCCTAACAAGTAGGAAAGCTCAGTTTTTCCTAACGTGGTGAGCTATTCCTCGCTAGTTGTTCGTATGCTGTTTAAGACACTCTGATTGGTTTGTTCTTTGGTTACTCCATTTCTCACTGCAGTAGTTGCTTCTCGAGAGATTTCCATTTTTCTGTTCCTCGCTTCTCTTGACCAATCTGGACCTGCCTGTTCCTTGAAGAGGTCTGTCCATCTTCTAGGTCTGCTTTGAGTCCTTTTTCCTATCCGGGGGTCCCACATGAAGATCTTGTAGGTCCACATATTGTCCTGCTTCTTGCGACTTCACCGCCTCATTGCCATTTGCTTCTGGTAGCTATTTGTGCGATATCTGTTATCTGAGATAACTGATTCATTAATACTGTAGGTATTTTGTCCTTCAAAGTTATTCCCAGGATCTTGTGTTACATTTTACTTTGGCCTATTTGAGTTTTGTTCTTTTAATTTTCTGTTAGTGACCATGTCTGGCACCCATATAGCAATACAGGTATACACAGGTTTCGAGCGTCTGGAATCTGGTTTTCTTAGTTAGTGTTTGGTCTAACAATATAAACTTAAGGGTCCAAAATGCTCTTCAGGTTAATGAGAACCTTTTTGTACTACTTTTTCCATTTTATCATGAATTACAAATGGGAGGGACATGAAACTAGCGCGTTTTCAAAAAGTTTGCTAATAACTTGTACAAATCATGTGTTCGATATTTAATTGGTAACTTTGATGAATGGATCTTACTTAAAAAAACGGAAACATGTATACCTGTGAATACAAGTGTTTCTGCTAACTCCAGTACCAACGTTAAATTAGTTTATGTGAAACAGCTTGCTACTTCTAAAGTTATTCCATGTAATAAAGACAAAATAGATGTTTCAGCTTTTCTGTTCTAAATACTAACATTTGTAACATTTCTAAAATTGTGAAATTCGGGCTATCACTGTCAGATACTAATTCTCCTGTTAAAAGAGCTTTTGCTAGCACATACAAAAAACCGGACATCATAAAAACACAACTAAAGATATAAAATTAAAAGCGTTGTTGTTTACCAAAATAAATCTACACTACAGTTGCCTTAACTGTTTTAATTTCTTGAAACATATAACAGTTTGCTCTAGAAAATTCACCCATCATAAAAATATGTACAATAGTTGAAAGTTGTAACTAATGAAGCGTAATATTTTTCCTTGCTTTATAATAAATATTTACAGAATTTGTGACTTTATTTGTTTTAAAATAAAAGTTTTACTTCCAATATATAATGGTTCATGAAAGAATGATGTTGCAAAACTCTCAGTATTGGTAAACAACCCGTTTTCAGCTTCAGAAGTCTGGTCACATTACGTACTTATGTATATACTTTTATTTTTAGAACCTTGGCGTTGTCATAAAAACAAGGTCCATTTTTACTCAATTTGAGCTGTAGGCTATAAAAATACTAAGTGCTCATTTCTGCGTTTAAGCTTTAAAAGTTATAAAAATACTTTAGAATGCAATTTCCCTTTACATCGGAATATGGTATAGTGTGTAGATTAACGGTTAAAATAACAATATTTATTGCTGGAGCAATAAATGGTTTAAATGGTTTTATATCTAAAAAGTAATCGCCATTTTCTTCCTTACAAAACCAAAATAAAGTTACAAAAATTATGTCATTCTTCTCATCTTTCTCCAATCTTTATAATAATCTAGCTTACAATAAGTAATAAAATATTTAGCGTGCGTTTTAAGTTTGTTTCATGCATTTAGAGCATAAGGATTATCTGCCTGCTTGTGGATAATGCTCACTAAAAGGCAAAATATTCGCACAATGTTAAGAGAAAATCTGTTTAGCAGCTGTGGGAATACGGAAAGAATAAAATGCGATAGTAATTGTCCCAGATAGGTTACTTTCATTAGGGAGATTTGGTATTGCTACCCATTGTTAGTGCTTTTGAGTTATGCCTTTGTGGTTTGCGCCAAATTTCCGCCATGGCCAACTGTAATCCCCCGGTGGGTGTACGAAACACGTAATAAAACAATAATTCATGATGCTGTAAGACCCCTCCCCGGAGAGGAAGGGAGGTATAGAGAATGATAAATGAGGGGAGGTGTAATGTTCGCTTCACTGTTGTAATCAGCAACATCACTGCACCGTCGACAGCGAGACTTCTTGCGCCCTAACATCGTTGATTGAAACTTCGTGACTTACTTTATAAGTATACAAAGCGCAGTATTACCGACTCGCATTCGGAAAACCCGTGTTCAATTCCCGTTGGGCCAGCCATCCTGACTTCGTTTTCTTCCTCTTCTTTTCCCTGGTCACTTAGACGAAAGCTGGGATTGATATTTACCTCTCTCCCATTTCATATCGTTGGTTCGGTTATAGGATCGAAAGTGCCAGGGCAAGGTGGGCTGACGCGGTGTGATGGTGGCTTGCGTTTTGAAATCGAAACGGACCTACTGAGGGGCTCGCACAACTCCGGAAGGGATGGGGGAACCCTCCACCGTAATTACGGTATTCTATCCGGCAACGACCCTCACCTCATCCTGCCGGAAGTACCCTCGTTGGGGATGTAGGCACAAAGCACGACACAAATACCGAAAGAATTCTCCTTCGCCCTATACCATCCATCCAAGCGTAGTGTTGGAAAATAACTTAACTACAAATAAAACATACGACGAAATAAAACACTTACGAATAATTGGATTAAACATTGCCGAGTGTGCTGACAATGGCGTAGGCTGTGATAGCTATGGTATTGTTTTATTGTTACTACTATTAAGTGTTCAGTTTTTCTAGCGGTACGCAACAGTACGCCCAATCGCCACCTTTTCTTTTTAACTCAGCCATTAATTTCTTTCTTCACAACGAAGTAATTGTGAGAAAATGAATTACACAAGGCCATACATTTCATTATAAAACGCTAAAAAAAAAATAATAATAAAGAAGTTGGTATATCACTTACTGAACATTCGGTATAATGAGCTTTCAGTTGTTAGTTACGCCGACTTTAGTTCCAGTGTAGCTGCAGTCTTTTTCGATATTCGATTTCGACAGACGTTGTTGGCTGTCACATCCGTGACCACACGTCATAACACCAACAGAGTTTTCGAGAAGCTGAGAAGACATGACCAAAGTACTAAATCTATTTTCATTTGCATAATAAAATAAAAGTACTGTGTTGTTTATTATTATTATTTTGATAAAACTATAAAGTATTATTGTTTTGTTGCTTATCACCTAAGGCATATAAATTGCAGTGAGTGCCGAAACTTTTATTAGAAAAAAGCACTACTATTATTATTTAACACAGTGTATTTTTGCAAAAAAAAAAAAAAAAAGTAATCCATATGGATAGGACAAATCTGACGCAATTTTCGTCTACAGTTTTTAAAGATTATAAATAAAAAAGAAGAAGAAATTATTAAATAGAGACCATTTTCTAATTTGAGATATTGTCCACGCATTTCTAAATGGCAGCAGAAAAACACTTGAATAAGACAGATATGTGTTTTTGCTCTATTTGCATTTTTATATACTTAAGACACAATCAAACTCATGAACAAAGACCATTTACTAAAGTTCAATGCAACTGAAACACCAGATACCTATTCGATAAGTTATAATAGACAAACGTTTCCGAAACGTTAGATATCTATTCCATAATTTTATCTATTCAATAAGGATTTCTGTAACGTTAGATAGAGAATAACAAACAGATATCTTTCGATAATTTATCTTATAACATATATCTCTTTGACATGTATGAAGTACTTTTTACATGTTCCAGCTCGCAAATTTTTATCGAAGAAAACTGAAATAAATCATTTGGAAAGCATTCCTAATAATGTTGTATTTCCGCGATATCTGAGTGAAAACCGGAAAAGAGTTGGATTTCCAGTTTTGAATCTTCAGTTCAGTATTTAAATATTACTGCCACCAGTTCTTTTATTTTCAATGATATGCCATTTGCCATCTTCGTGTACTTCAATTAATACTTGCTATTAAATTTAACAAATCATAATTCCATACACACCCTAAACTCTGGAAAGCAGGCCGAATTTTCTGCCATGTTTTTACATTAAGCCAGCACCACTTCTTCAGTGAATTTAAACATAATTAATAGAGCTTCTGGGAAAAATCTGATAGGTGACTATGGAACAAAAAAAAAAAAATAAATAAAAATAAAAATAAAAATAAAATAAATAAATAAATAAAATAAAATAAAAATAATGGATGTTCGCTTAAAAATATTCCTTTGTAAAATGTTTGGGCTTGTTTTCCGTAAATTAAGCGCCATTCAAAATCGTTCATAGCAACTACTTCCGTTTTACTACAAAAGATCATGTTGTGTTTCCTTACTGTTTCATCAAACATCACTGAAATTTGAAATTGAACAAAATTGAGGCAGCTGGGCATGCTCAAAATGACTGGATCGTTGAGTAGCCCTCACAATGTATACCAGTAGGGTGGCCGTTACCAAATCACCAGGCTAGAGGACACCTAACTGAAGCTATTATCGGCACCATGAAAATTTATCTCGACGTTACCATATTTATACTAGTTATTCAGCATTTTATTACAATTATAAAGCATTAATTAAAATTGGGGTTTCGTAAATTCATTTAATAAATACATTGAAAAATAAATAGCTCACAAAATTCAGTCATTTGCTTTTTATTTATTTACATACCACTCCCGAACTATATTTGATAGTATCAACAAGCATGCAAACGTCATGGTTTAATTTTAACAATCACATTTTCTGCCATGCCAAATTACTATAGTCGAATGTTCTCCAAATGTGGAATTTACATACTTATAACTAAGTGTCTGGCCACTCTAGACTCTAGGGTGTAGTCACTTAAGGGTTCTGTTCTGCAAAAATGGACAAACCAAAATGCTCACCGAGAAGACTACGCCTCTACAAAAATATATCTTGGCGAACAGATTGTTTTTAAAACAGATTTTGCATAGAAGTGGTCAAGGAATACTTAAGAACATATTCTCACAATGGTGTTCCAGGCAGAGACACTATTCTTCAGCATGTTACGAGAGACGTTATCTCTCTCTCAATGGCAAGAAAAGTTTTCCGAATCGCCATAAGAAAAATAGATGAAATACAAGATTTTCCTATGCAAATGCAGCTGAGAGGCGTCATTTCAACATGTCTTTAACACATTGTTTATTATTATCATCAATAGCAAATACAGCATAAATTTATGCTTTCAATGCAAATTTAAGTACTCAAATAAAATAATAACTTTAGGTGAGTCGATTCTATTTCCTTTTTTCCGGTTGCGGCGGCTAGCAAATAACCCATTGAACATTTACCACGTTTACATGTTGAACTCAAATCGATTTGAATACACCTTGTGTATTGTAAATGTAAATGTAAATAGGAATTCATGAACCAAGCTTGATCCTACTAAATACTGGGAATTGATTAAATTCAATCCGGATTGTGTTGAGGTGCATATTAAACGGACATCGTATTGAGATCGAATTGAATATGTTCATGCGCGATAACGTTAGTCGTTTTTATCACGCAAAGTCAATTGCCGTTTCATATTTACCCATGAAAAATGCATTTCAGAGTTCTGCACGCTTTTAGATGATTTTTCTTTATGTTTTCACTTATTTTTTTATTCTTTTGTCTTTCTTTTAATGTTGTTGTTTGTTGTAGAGCGAAACTTAAGTTATGGTAGTACTTGCCTTATTTTCCACTTGGTATGTCATGAGATTGCATTATATTTTAAAGATATATCATCCCCTACAGATACCAAAGGATATTAATGAGTAATAATGTTTTATAGAAGCCGCAAATACCTATTATGCAGAAATTTAAATGTTAAAACCTCATACCGTCAGTAGTTCAGAAAGAGTCACCATGGTTGATATGATACACGGTTATTATGTCGGATGAGAATGGGAAAATAAAGCAGGGGACATTTTGTTCCTAATTTTTTTTAAGAAAGTGACACCTATTACAGAGCGCATAAATTAAAATATTGAAGCCATCGCCTCGTATAGCAATACAGGTAACTAGTTCTACAGCGTGTTGGAAGATCTGGGACGAAAAGGATACTTTTGGTACATTAGCTGTCCCACTGGGGGCACCTCCGGGAGGAAGGGATGGTGTGGGGGAGATTCGGGAGACCAGGATCTACGGGCGGTGACGATAGAGTTCCTAACGTGTTTCCAGATAGAATGTTAAAATGTTCTTAGCCAACAAGTCCGTCTAGTTTTGCCAATCAGGTTACGCCATCCATTAAAATACTTGTAAAGTCTGCCCATGGAAATTGTTATTTGCATCCAACTTACGCACAATGTTGAAAATGTCTTCCCTGTAAGTTCTGCCTTTTGGAAGAACCGGATTGACAAGTTTCTTCACTTAAATTCATTTGTTAACGTACCTGAAGGAACGTGGTTGGATTAATTTTTGTCAAGGTACTTCTAAAAATGTCACTTAATATTAAAACAAGAGCAGTAAGTTAATTATTTTTACGTATGAGGCACCTGACTTTACTGTCTTATTAGACACAGAAAGACAGACTCTGTGCCTTGCTCACTGTGAAAGGCATTCTGCCAATTAAGCTTTCAGCCTTCACTGGTCACGAAATCTTTAGAATAAGCGACCTTCAAATAAGCAAAGAAAGCCTTTGCCCTCAAATGAAAGGGGTGGAGGAGAGCTATGACGTAGGGAGAGAGGTAACTGTTGGACATGGCTGGTCTATTCATATTTTTTTCTCCTAGTTATTCCAGACACAAACTAAATTCCCTTTCCCTTAAAAAAAATCTGACTACGCCACTGGTTCCGTTTAACCTTATGATCTATTTTTCTTTTCAAAAATTACTTCTTCAATCAGCAATTAATTAATTATTTAAAAATAAAGTGAAGCTGGTTATCAAACATGAAAACATGTAGAAATTTTTAATATATTTTGAAAAACATCATATGAATGGGGATCATATTGAGTTCGAATTAATCTGAAAATTCCATTAAAACTATTTGAGTTCACTTTAAAAGTGATAAGATGTATGTTCCTAATCCTTACATCTTACTTGTGACAAGTGATCTATTCCTTCCGATGATTTGTAGATTAGGTACATAACGATTTCGGTTTTACTTGTAGTTATTAAGCAAGACCCAGGTTGTATCACTATACTGAGACTTTGTAGAATACATAATTTTTAATAACTGAACACACTATATATCCTAATTTTGTCCTTCTTGATTACAATAATATAGTAAACTAATCGGAGCGAGCGTTTACCTATAGTCGTCTTTTACAGGTGCGCGGACTGTTCAATTTTTATTTTGGCACATTAGCGCCACGCTTGAGGCTAGGTAGTACTACTAAAAAGCCTGAAGCCCATTACACGCTGCTCAATCATTCATGGAAGGAACTTGTGATTCAATTTTCAATGTTCAAACTTTCTGAAATTATTATATTATTGAAAATTAATTATATTTAGTTTGTATTTTTATGTAGTGCAAATTGAACATATATTAGGACCAAAGTTTCAATTTTATAATTTATTTTATTTTCAGAAGTTGGCTGTTCTGTACAACACAGCAGGTAATCTGTGGTAAAATCCTATTGGATAAGTTAATTAGAGGGACTCCATCTTATATGATTGGTTTACGTGTTGCTATAAATGTCTTTAGTTGCTGAATATGTTAGCGCAGTCTGTAGAGAAAGCTTGTGTTGAGTTGTGTAATTCATTAGATCAGCAATGAAAATTTTCTTTAACCGTTTATCTTCATGCACCATGATTGAGGTGAGTATGCAGATCAAAATTTTTGAACACAGTTTGCTACACATGGACGCTCTGGCCAAATTAGAAATAAATGAGCCTGAATAACTACTGATAAGAAAAGATTAATAGTACCTAAACATAGGTTGCAAGGTCAAAAGGTTGCGTTTACTTCCTTTGCAGTATATTTAAGGCTCAAGTTAAAGGGTATTCATGCTTGGAATAGGACAAACGCTTTGCAAAATTTTCGTTAGTATATGGATTTCGAAATGAGTGGTCTTTCATGACTAAATGGAATTACTACTTTAAACTTTAATGAATGGAAACATATGCAATAATATTGATAGTCCGTTATTTATTTTTTCTTTACATAAGTTGTTAATGTGTTTTGCAAATAACTTTTTGTTTTTATATTAAACAAGAACTGTGCGAAATAATATATATCTGCATACGAACATATGTATCACGCTCTGTAGATCCTGAGTTGTGGAAAGCTCTAGAATGTACAGCATGTAAAAACAATACATAATTAAGATTAAGTTCGAAATATTGAAATTACTTGTATAATAAAATGTATAATTAAGAACGATTTGTGTCTGTAGACCAGCAGTGCACGAAAAAGCAATTGATTAAGCATTTTAAGAAATTAAGTAACAATGAAGAAATACCAATAGTACTATAAAGAGAAGAGTTAACCATATATTTTATAATTAACTGGTGAGAAATAATTGTTTTTTTAGTTACACTTGTAAATAAGAAGTAATTATCATCAGAAACTATCAAAATGTTAATGTTATGCTACCTTGCATCCCCTTTTTTAATACTTATGGGGTGAATAAAAAGGTGGTCTCTGTCAAATGTAACCATAGAATAAGCTATCTTAAAATTGTTTATTTTGTACACCAAAACTGCACTTTAATACTTCAGCAACAATTCCCAATGTACTGCAAAGTAAATAAGTGGTGGACACATTATTAAAGATCAAAAAAGCTTACTTTAAAATATAGGCTATCCAACAAATATTTTTGGGTTTAACAGTATGAAAGAAATTAAATAAAATGATAAAAGATGCTTACCCATATGCTTTTTAGCTTCTTTTTTTTTCAGCACAATAAAATTGGATTAATAAAGTCAAAATGTAACCAAAAACTTATTTTTTAATAGAAACAAAATATTGCAAACCAGAAAGCTGAAAAACACGTAATCGTATATTATGTTGTTGGAGCACAAATGTTTGGTCTTGGAACCAATAGCTATTAACCTCTGCCCCCACCCACCTGCCTAAGCATGTGTTACTTATATAGGCTACAGGCTCCTACCAGTGACATTCCATCATTGAGGATATAAGAATGGGCAGCATAACTAAGGTTCTAGCAGAATTTTACCGAGCAATTGGGGAAAAAATGGAATTCAAAATAAATTCATAAACACGCACTAACCTAAACCTAACCTATGGTAAATCCTAGTGGTGACTTACTGCAGGTCGCTATGGCATGGCAGTCTCCATTTGCCTTTCAGAAGTATAAATTGGTGATTCATATTGTAGTGCATTGAATGCTGCTATGCTAGTGGGTAAATCATAGTAGTGGCAAAACTGGTTTAACTACAGCAGCACCATCTGGTAGTCATGGTGCCATATAATAGCATAAATCATATACTTGCTTGAATGCATTGCCACAGAGGTGTAACATTTCGGAAAACAGAGGGTATTCAAAGGAAAATGTGCACTTTTGACCAAAAAAGAAGGCACAGCATTGTTCTGGAGTGTTTAAAATATTGTAAATCAGTAATGTATGCTATATTCATGTGAAATGTGTGCCCCTAACTTTCCTATATGGAAAGTCTGGTAAATGTTTTATATAACCCATTGATTTTATTGCAGATATGCCTTGTTTTTTCATAAACCAGTAAAATTTTGAAGGGAAGTTGACTAAGCTACACTAACCTGGTGGTTAATGATTTGAAGACCCAAAATTCTTTATAGTCACAAGTGACCAGATCAGTCCTGAAATTAACCAGAGGTTAGATTTATGTGTTTAAATTAACATAAAACATTGCAATGAAACTCTTCAAAACTAAATACTGGCTTTTCAATGTATAATGGTAATTAAAACAAAAATTAGAAATCTCAACTTTCTTTCAACTATAAGAAGCCATGAAAATGCAAAATATTTTATAACTTAGCTCAATATTCCAAATATATAATATTGCATCCACTTTGGAAAAAGCAAAGATCTTCTACATTGCACATTTACATTCAGAGTGATACTTGTCAAATAGGCAACAGGGTCCTCCTTGTTACTATCTTGAAATGTTTTATTGTATGAACTTAGAATGACAATTTCTATGTTCTTAAGTCTCTGTGGCTCCTTTGTAAACTCACTGAATGCTGCGGGAACTAAATTAAACTACACCACATTTGCATGGAAGTATCAGAAGCTGCATCAACAGGACTCAATGATTAGAAATCAGATACTCAAAACTAAATTAAAGATCTTTACACTCTCTTTCAACAGCCTAACTATACCATGTACTTAGTCTTGATTTTCTCTTGCAAAACTTTCCTCAAATTGAATCTCTTGTAGGTATCAGAACTAAAAATGTGTCATTTCCATAAACAACATCACTGCTGATCAATTATACAACAATCCAAATTGCTCTTCATTCTCCTATAATAGTCATCTCTACCAATCTGCACACTGCTGCTGCACACATTGTAAATAAAAATCTTCATCAAAAAGGGGTACAATTCACCTAACCCATAGTTATTCCCACAAATTTCATGGCAATGTGATAATAGGCTTATTCTACTGAAGAAGTGGCCAAATGGAAACCTTAACACCAAAGTTGGTTTTGTTCTCTTGCCAAATTCTCCAAAATGTGCACTTAACCCCCCTTTTTTTATTTAAATAATATGAACAACAATGAAATATTAGATATTATTGTATGATTTAGTTGAACTACACCTTTTAATGCTTCACTTGTCATAATATATAGAACCGGTTTAGAGAACATTTTGTTATCATCAGCCAGGCTTAAATTCAACTCAAGTTGAATTACACTCTTAATGTGTAGGTAAACTACGAGTGGTAGTTCAACTAAATCATACAATATCAATTATATGATTGGCTTCACTAAGCAAGTTCCAATTTAAATTTTAATTAATGACATGTTTACTTATTCCGTCCTGGCTTGTTTCCACGGGTTGAACAATCCATGTGATTCTTATACCATGACATATAAAATGTATTATTAGCATAGTTCAGGCTTTCAAAATACAACAAACGGAAAAATACTTTTTATATTTGCTTCACAGGAACTTTCCAACTGACAACTAGGAATAAAAACAACCAATCAGCTCCCTTGAAATAATTATATTATATTTAACCCAGCACTAATTGGAAAACAAATTACCATGAACTCTAGCACTAATCACAAAACCCTCAATACTTCAGCTATATCCTTGTTATGTTTAAATAACAAATGTCAAAATCAATAAAATGAATCTTTTCATCCTTAGTTTCATTTGCCAAAGAATAAAGCAGGTATGAAATGACTCGGCATAACATAGCCATCTCATTTAAAGGTTTTATAAAGTAGGGCAGCTTTTTTTAAATAACTGACCCTTTTTGAAGATTAGTCTGAGGAAGAAGTGAGCACAATTTAAGATATAATAACCAGCCTAACAGAGGTTTATGTTCTTTGGGTTAAGCTGCTGACAATTTGCAAAAAGAGGATAGTAACAAGAAGAAAATTTCCATTTTGGCAACATTCCCATGCATACAGCCATGGACTACATGGCCAGATTGTTAAAAGAGAATAATATTTTCATATATTACAAATCAGTTCAAACTGAACTATTATGACAAATAAATAACTTTGAAGATGCACATGCTTTCCTGTAAATATACAGCTTATCTTATGAATGTGACACAGTGCACGTAGAACACAATGATACTGCAACAAAGCTGCCATATGTGATCACTTGAATATTAAATCAGAAAATACAGGGAAGCCAAAAACAATAACATGAAGAAATGTACTCTACTGTTAGAACAAGCCATTGGTCAACATCCATCCAATCTTCTTCGTTCTTCTCACTCCTGCATTCCAATCTTGTTTTATAAAGCAGCTCCACTGCAACATAGCCACAACTTTGAGAAAGCACGTGATGGCTTGTGAGTCATTCGATGGAAAACCAACACATCCCAGAATTTTCACCTTTAAGATTTTCTTAAAATGTTTTACACACATTCATTTTCCTGTGAAATATGCTTTACTGCAATATTATTTTAATATATTAATAAGAACCAAATATATGGAGTCTTAAAATAACCAGAAAATTATGTCTGAGTTTCAGGCAGAAAGTTGGTTTTAGTCATAACTTTTGATAGATTTGAAGTGAAAATTGATTGCTTATTTTAAAGTACAAAAAATGTGCTTTCTTTCAGTTATAAATATTACGTTGGAAATTCATTTTGAGACTTTTTATGATGCAGAACTCTAAAATATAAAAGACATATTTTAACCTAAAAAGTATCATCTTGAATTTTGATTAAATTATGCAGAAATGTTGGTAATAAGTATATCTTTCTTGTGTAAAACAATGGTTTTGGGCTGTCAATAAATGTCAACAGTATTACACTTTTAAAGTAGCAGCCATATTTAAACTGGTCTCTGAAGAATTTTTTGCAAAAACTACCAATTTTAATGGTTGTTCCTGAAATCCACCAGCAGTTTAGATGCATAGTCTGTCTCCTTTGATGACAATTTATATGTTCTCCAGTTTCAGAAGTAGGTTGACCTAAAACAAAATGGACATGTCATTATTACTAACTCATCTAACTCTGAAGAAAACACAAATGAGGGTGATGGTCCATGTTGATGAAGAAATTTGACTAAATTCTTCAAAGTTCTTAAAATTGCATTACATAATCTAATCACCAATGGTCCTCAAACACCACAGTTATATATCCCCTAATAGTTGTCAAGGGTATAGTTTTACTTGGACTAATAAATTTTACAACAGTCACTAAGATGCCATCTTGAGATTGGAATAATTCCTTGCTATCAAAATTCAGTTAGAGAAATAAAGGCATGGCATTGAGTACTGATGCATTCCAGCTGCTGTTCTGACATTTTCAACCTCAGTTTTATCTCTTCAACTTCAGTAAATCACATGTAGAAATGCTAGATTTTCCATTGCCCAAAAATTGTTCTGTTGTCAAATATTTTATTATTCTGTAAACTTACTTGAGCAACAAGGCATCGCCTACACTATAGTAATGGCCCTTCCTGTAATCAGATTCCTAAAACTGATGCACTAATTCATCAACACATGAATTTTGCTTTACTTTGTTTAGGATTTGATGTTTGAAATTGTTTTTAAATTTTACATGCACTCCAGCTTTTAGGCAGAACAGCCAAAATTTTAATTTTCCCACCACTTTTGGATGTGGTTTTGAACTTTTTTTTTTTAGCTGGCAAATCATTTCACCAATGATGGCACCTTCAAGATATAATTTCTGCAAACTGTTTATTGAAGTTTGACTGCTCTCCAAACTTTTTGATTTTCACATGCTCTGATGTAGAAGGGGATCTGAATCTAAGATATTTTCTTTGAGAACTGATGACATAGTCGTTCAATGTTTTTCTGTTTGTAGTTTTGAATCTGAGACTTTATTTGAGAATGGTGGCATAGAATCTATCAATGTTTTTTTCTGTTGGTAGTTGAGATCTTCTTTAGTTTAGTTTTTGCATAATGTTTCATTTTCAGTTTTGTTTTCTTTATGGGTGACTCTACAATGGATTGTAAGGATGTATTTAGTTCCTCATTGTTTACATAATCAGTATTATCTGCTGGAATATCAGTTACAACTTTGCTTTGCTTGCTCTAATTATTCTAATATAAAAGAAACAGTACATAAAATAAAAAAATCTATCAAAGAAGGAAGCATGATTGGACATGATTGTCTGGCAGAAAATCTATACAGATTTGGTTTTATGAATGATAACACACGTAAGATCTGCAATACTGACAAGATTCTAAATGGAGAACATCTTTTGGAATGCACAGAACTGAGGAAAGCTGCACCTGACAGGAAAATACACAAATTTTATTGGCTGGCCAGGGAAAAATTGATGGATCAAAATCCTGCACATTAGATCAACAACAACACTTTGCTTGCTCAGTCTTCTCACTTGAGAATATTGATAGAACATTTCTATATGGTACACCAAGCTTTTGTCCTGTTATAAGGTGTAAGAACTGCTGTATACATTACTTTAAGTAAATTTTTCGAAGACCTTTAGAGCTTGATTGATGTACATGTTTCATGAGATGATCACAACATTTTCTTTGATTGGATTCATTAAGTTTTGTATAAAGATCTTCATAATATGAACTTTAAATCACTGTTAAATCCGATCTTAAATATGCAATGTTCTTTTGCTAAAGTGAAAGATCTTCACAGTTCCTTATTGAAGTAGAACACAACAGTATATAAGATTCTGATGCAGAACCTAAAGAGGAAGACTTAGTTACAAATGAACAATGTATAGTTGCTATCACAACTTTAAAGAAAACACAAATTGCAGAAAAAGATTTTTAAATTCCTCTAAAATAAAATATTGCAACACTAGTATGTTGATTTCCAAACTAAATGCAATAACATGACAAATTATTATTATGAAATCACTTAAAATACATTAATTTTGTTCCACTTATTTGGACATGTTTCAAAGGCCTCCATCTTAAGTTTGGTCCCACTGGCCGCTTCCCAATGTGATATTAAAATGTCGCTCTGTGACTTTAACGAACTTATTGGTGAGGTAGCTGTTGTTTGGGAGATCAAAGTTAACCAAAAATTCTTTGTTTTTGTTTATAAATATAATTTCCCATACTGTTAATTCTATGGTTTTTGAAGAGCTTTTAATAGTTTTGGTTCCTTTTGGAATTCGTGGTTTTTTGGGGGGGGGACAAAAATGGTCTGCCACTGCTGAGTTTTCTGTGTATTTATATTTAACATTTCTCATGTGTTCCTTAAAACGTATGGTGATATTTCTTTTTGTTTTGCCTATTTATTTCATGTCACTGCAACAGATTTCATAAATGCTCGATTGCGTTCTTGGTGGAATTTTGTCTTTTGTGTTCGTGTTTAAGTGTTTTTTTTTTAAACTGAATTTATTTGCCAAAATGATGTTTGCCTCTCTAAAAATCTTGTAGAATTTTTGGTGTGCCCATGGGTGGAATGTGAATTTTTTATATGTATGATCTCCTTTTGTAGCCGTTTAGTGTGGTGATGATGTCCTTTATTTGTTTTTTCTTTCAGAATTTCTCTATTTTCTTGTTGACAAGATCTATTATGTAGCCATTTTTCTGATCTATATCTATAATTTTTTGGTACTCCAATTTGTATTCTGTCTTGCTTATTGGCAAGTTTGTTAATCTGAATGTGAGGCTGTTGATTATGGCTGGTTTATGTTGTTTTGGAAATGTGGCAATTATTTTTATATAATTATCTGTGTGGGTATCTTTTCTGTATATGCCAAATTCCAGTGTATTGTCATTTTTTATAATTTTTATATCCAAGAAAGGAAGAACCTTTTGTTTTCTAATTCCATAGTCAATTTAACAGTGCTGTCCTGTAGATTGAGTAGTTTTATTGCATCCTCTTCCCAGTTTTCATTTACTATTGCAAAGACATTATCCACATAACAGTACTAACATTTATGTATATGTGGAAAAGCCTCAACTAATTTTATTTCCAAAATAAAATTCATGTACATGTACATTCCGCCAAGAATGGCATAAGTGGGTGCTTATTGCTAGACCCTTCTTTTGTGTATAATTGCCTCTGAATGTGAAGTAGGTGTGATTTATACAAATTCTGGTGAGGTTCAGATATTGATCTGTGACTTCTCTAGGTAGGTTTATTGAAGTTAGCCATTTCTTTACAATATTTATTAGATTTTCTTTGGGGATGCTAGGAAACAAAGAGACCACATCATAAGAAAGTAGCAAATCCCTCTTTTCTAGTTTTACATGTCTGATTTTATCTGTTAATTCTGACGAGTTCTTTATACTTTGATTTTTGTATTTTGGTAAGGTGTTAAATTTTCTTAACAGACAATTGGCTAAATTGTACGTGGGTGAATTTTTTGTGTCTACAGTAGGTCTCATTTTATTACTAGGCTTATGTTTTTTAGGTAAACCATGAATTCTAGATGTTGTAGGGTTGTCTGGTATAATATTCTCTTCTTTCTCACTCAGAACTATTATATTCGTTAATAGTTTTCTTACTGCACTGATATATTTTTGTGTGGGATCCGTTTTCATTTTTTCATAATCCTAGTTAGCTAGTAAAGTGTATATACTGTTTTCATAATCTGTCTGATTCATTTTTACTATTTTGTTTCCTTTGTCAGCTCTGCTATAAATAACACCTTTTTCTTTCAAAGATCTGAGTACCCTCTGATATGGCCTTTTTTGATTATTTTCTTTTTTTATTAGTTGCTGTAGGACTTTTCCACGTTGTGTTCTTATGCTATTTTTTTCTTCATCTGATTTGTTAAAAATTGCTGTTTCTATATCTGCTGCATATTCTTGAGTAATCTACTCATCTAAATGCAATAAAATTTTACTTCCTTACTTTTTTTTGCTTGGTTGGTTGATTAATTTTCTTGACTACATGTGTTTGTGTTCACACAGTTTTTTGACAATGTATAGTCATTTTAGCCAACCTAGGAATACATATGATAAATGCCCCATAAAATAATAGCCCAGATGCATATGGTCAGATCTGTTTTGAAATCCTTTTGTTAAATCACCAAATTGTTAGGAGTTTAAAAGATTTAAATTATAAATATGAATGGGCATTTCATAAATAATTTAGTCATTATTTTAATAAAGGATAAGTAGAAGTCTCTTATCAATTTTTTTTATATCTGGGGTAATCAGTTAAGACAAAACTAAACCTGTAGAACTCATAAAAACTTATGGAGTTAATAAAATGCTTACAGAATAAGCCTGAATAAAATAGTGATAATAACAAAAATATTAACAACTTACAGCACCCAATACAGAAGCAGCTTGAAAGTTTTAACAAATATAAGGTAAAAATTGCCACCCAATAATTGCCTCATATCTTAATAAAAACATTTATTCTGAAGTTGAAGTATGAGTACCATACAAAAAGTGAAAGAAATCTCGGATCACTTTTTAGTAAATTTAAAAAATATATATATATATATTTTCTACAAATTGAACATCCTGTATTTTCTAAAGATGATATTGCTGAAGAGTAGTAAATACGCAGTTTGAAAATAAATGACCTTAAAGGACTAAATGAAAACATTCATGTTCCTAATTTAAAAGATTCATTTAACAATAACATAAAACATGCATTTTTTTATTTGATTTTTGGTGAGAATTGTAAATGTAATTTTTTAACTGTTGATTAGAAGAACATTAATAAATTGCCTGGAAACTGTTGGATTTGGAGTAAATGTACATATAAATTTTCAAGTAAATCTGAAGGTATCAATTATTCATTTTGTCAAAAAGTGTGGGTTTCAATGGAATCACCCTTGTGCGAAACTCAGGAACAAGAATCCAGAAATGTCACTCATAACCCAGAGAACATAAATCTCACTAATGACACCAGCTGTTGAAGTCTGGAAGTTTAATAACTAGCTGTGCAATTTTGCAACACATTGATTTTTAGGAGAGTAACATATTCAAAGAAATGACCAAAAGCAGCAATAGTTAAAGCACAAGTTATTAGCAGTAGCAATGTTTCTAATTAGATACAACACTAAACAACATGCAAAATCCTTAAAGTTAATTGACACTGGCTTACTAAAGCCAACCTTACCGCTCATTCAACATTGCAGAGAAGTTAACTTAATATTAACATAACCCAGGGGTTAAATGTTTTAGTTACAAGCCAGTATGACAGCAAGAGCCTTGACATACAAAGTGACAACAAACCACTAAGCCCGAAAGAATAGGCCTTTGAGCAAAATTTACATGTTTCATGCCCTGAATTGAATGGGGATGCTGGTGATCCAGGATGTTAATGATCATCCTTATGTAAAATAAATCTGTACCAAATGTGAAAACCAACATATGGGACACTACACTAGCCTTCATTTTCAGTATATCTTGCATTTGGTACTATAACAGAAAAGAAATGGAAAAATCTATGAATGCAATTATTAAAATTGCACACTTTAATTATTTTTGTTGTGAAATTGGTTGCATGGAGAGCAAATGGGTTCTGAATATTTTTAACTTCCTATGTTATGAGGCATGAACAGTAAGAATTTGTGGGCTATTTACTTTTGGTGATACTATTGTCATTGCTTGTGATACGATTGATGGATGCCATCATTATGATAGATTAAATGTGGAAGCAATACCTTCAACATGCAAATAAACATATTGTTTTTCTGACCATTTTGCACCTTGTTCAGCCACTGTACACATTCATTTCACTTGTGTGCATTGCTTATAGTTGTAAAATTATGATCCACTGTAAAAGACTAGATGATAGGATGAATAATTTTCGTTTCCTACCATATAGTAGAAAGAAACATGGAGACAGAACACACGGAATCCTTTTGCAAGTTTTAACCCAGTAATCTTATTTCTCATCAGCAAGTTGTATGTTTAACTAGGTACCAGTTGCCAGAAGTTCATGGGTAGCATTAAGCTTGCTTTTTGTACATTTTCTTTTGTTTTATTAATTTTTGAGTTAATATGACAGAATATTTATAACAAATACTAAAGATGCAAACATGATTACCCTTAAGAAACTTGCTGAAGTTGGTTTTAATTAATGCTGAATATCATTAAATGTTTTCTTATAGAGGTTCCAGATCTCATGGATTGTTTTATTTATGCTTCATTTTTAAGTTTGATGCATAAATAAAGCAAATTCTGTATTTAGTGTTGAGGCATAAGTGGTATTGTCACCTAGTTACACAATAGAGATCAAGAACTTGTCTGTTAAACCATCACAAAATTGTACCTTTTTTCATGAACCGAAGGTTTAATATGTTATAACACGCTAACCTTATAATTGCAGAAACATAGAAATTTTGCTTCTTTCCATGCTCTAACTATGCCAAAGATCTCGGAAGAAAATTTTGTAAGTAATGGCGCAAATCATTGACGTCTTTCTCAAAACAATTTTACTTTTCTTAGTCTTTTATTAGTACTTCACATTTTTTCATCAAATTAAAAACTTAATTCTTCTCCTGCAATATTTATAAGATTCACTTTTAGCATAGTAGTAGTGAACATTATATATACTGTACTTGAAATTGTATCCAATTTTCACCATGTCTGAGAACACATTCTGAAATAAGTGTATACATGCAAATATGTAAGTAACACAGATCATAATCCAGGGATTGGGAGGATTGGGACAGAGGCCAACTCGGCAAGCATTCAGGATATCTCTTTCTTTGTTACAGTGGTGAGAGCAGGTTAAGGTCACAAACGAATTTTCAATTTAACTTAAAACTTACACCACATAGAAGATGACCATAGAAAAAAAACTACATTTTTCAAAATGATTGTTGTATGAATGCCTTCATATAGGTTTTATTTCAGCATATACGCACACCAGTAATTTCTGTTAAAATCTTACAAATAATTCTTAGTTGTCATTTTGAGGCAAAATAAACAGGGATAATTATAAAAGCATATAAAAGTGTACATGCTTGAAATGTGAATCGTGAAATGTTTTTACATCCTGAACTATTTAAACATTGTATAGTAGAAATCCATTATTAGCTTTCATATTAAATGATCATGGGATTATTCAATTATTTCCATATGCTCATAAATTATTTCCGTAATTTTTATTGAAAACTCTCTTAAAATCAGTTTATACACTGTAATATTATGGGTCTAACAAAGAACCTTGGTCAAGATTACTATGTAACACTATATTAGGAAAGCATATACAACTACCCCATTCTTTTAACACTAGCCATTTACATTTCATTAACATTGAAGCTTGTAAGCCAATTTTTCACTTTGTTGTGTAATTTCATTCCATAATGTTTTCATTATCGGTAGACAGAAAATGCATAATTTTGGATGTAGAAATTAAAGTGAAAATTATAGAATGGTTTGATAATAGTGAAATAGTGGTTAACTTTTATGTCTGTTCACAACAGTCGGTAGATGCCTTCATAGAATTTTTAGACCAAGAAGCTCCTTTATTCTTGGACATTTATTTTGTAGAATTAGAATGGGCATCAGAAAAAAGAGATAATAAATTTCAGAAATAAAAATAGGTAAAAAAAACTAATTGCTCAAATTATTCGTCTTTATTTATTAAACAATTCTCTTCCCGTCATTGGGTACTTAGTTGAGGTTATGTTGTACATGTTTAAATTAAAAGTGTTCAGTAGTAAGCCATTACAGCATTTGATAACAGTTTCTTCTGTCTATACATGAGAACAAGCTTAAAATTAAGAGAATTAAGCTCTTAAACATTTTTTTCACTTTTCCTCAAAATAATTATTGTGAAAGATGGAACTGTTAACTGGTAATGCTGATGTTGTACCTTTTATAATTACCAGACACACAGCAGCTCGTCGAAGGCATACTCCTAGTTTTGGAGCAGAGTACTTCATACTTACTTTCAAATATTATTTCAACTAGTCTGGCTTATTCAGCAACTCCTATTAATATAACCAAAACACTGCAATAACGACACATCATGACTTCTACTGAACCAGACCGATCACTCAACTCAGGCATTTCATTGCCACAGTGGATGAAATCCAAGATTGGAGATAGGTGAGAAGAACATAATTGAAATTATATATTTTTTTTAAATAATAGTTTTAGATTTGTTTACTTTTAATTTCATCTTATATTTTTAATTTTATAATAGAATATGGTAACATCTGCCTATTGAAGAAAAATGTAGACTTTCCAAGATTTTATAATATTAATTTGTGTATGTAGTTATTTGAACCCATTTGCTTGGTTAGCCTTGTGTTCATGTTTATTTTTCAAATGCATAAGCATATTTGTATGACTACTTTTTAGCTAAGTGTACTGTCAAAAATATGCCACTTAGAATAAACCATATTTGCATACCAAATAAGGTTAATATCTATTTACATTCATTAAAATTTATTTTATAACATAAATATGTACTTCATGACATGGATTAAGTCAAAGTAATTAAGTTGTATTGCATTCATGATATTTGTGAACATTTGAAAAATGTTCTATGGTGTATAAACACATGAATTGAAGAATTTCATAGATACAAAAAGCATAAATTTAATAACATTGTAATATAACTGCATACTATTTTAATATTGATTGTGATTTGGCAATGGAATAATTGGTGTGCATAGATATTCTGTGCAAGGCAGATTTGAATCTTCCCCCATCGTTGCAGGATGGTAACTTTGAGATAATTGGGAGAGCATTACATATTTAAATGCATTTGTAATAAACCTTCTTTTGATAACAGAATAAATTTGTAAAGCATACATGCTTTCTACAGAGTTTTCCCAGAACATTAAAGCATATTCCATAACTAAAGAAACATCCTTATTGTTTTGAGAATAGTTTTGTAACTAAAGATAAAATTAGTGAAGCATGTATTTTTCTGATTTTGTTTTGGTATTATATACTCCATATGTGAAATTTTTTGTCGACTAGATCTAGAAATTTGGCATCAGTATATTGATCTAATATGGGATGTGATATGCATTTTTTCCATAACATTGCCAAAGTTATTGGTAGAAGCTCTTACACTTGATGTCGTAAGGAAACTCAGCTACGTACTATGGCTGGAGTTTATATACATTGAAAACCAAAGTGCAGATAATGACTCCTGTAGGATTCCTTGTTGAATAATTTCCCAGTTTGAAATATTCTTCATCTTTGATTTGAACAATTTATTTATATTAAAATGTGTTTGCTATTATCAGAGTATGAAATGAATCAGTATGGCCCTCATTTTATATTTCATAAAAACTTGAATTAGAATTTTGTGGTTACACAATCAAATGTGAATGCCACAGGTGACTGAGGATGTTAAGGTGCAGACTCGTCTGGGGCTCAAATACCACCAGGACCGGGACCGTCCTTCCTGGCAAGTTTTTTCCAGATTTTCCTCAGTCCCCATAAATGGCAAATGCCAGGAAGGTACCATAAACTTAGGCCTGGACGTTTCCTTCCTTAAAAAAAATCTTTTCCCAATATATCATTTCATCTCTTGTATTATCAGTATTTACCGCTTGTGGTGCCTCAGAGTAAAAATGGGTGTAAAACACAATTCAGAAAAATAAATAACAATGAAATGTTTAAGCTAGGTTGCAAAAAATTCCCTTATTGTGTATTTGATTATTTTATACTGCCAGAATTTGAAGTTTACAGCTCCATCCTCTATGGATATTCCTCTCTTGAGAATGTTAATCAGCAGAGTGTCGAAAGTCTTATGGCAGATTAGGGTTTCTTAATACAAAAAATTCACAGTTAAATTGTCATGACTGAAATTTCATGGTTTGCAGAAAGAATGTACTTAAGCATGTTCTCAGCATTATAATATTGTTTTGAGCATTATTTACACTATATGCTCTGGGATAAAACATAACAGCTGGCTATACTGCCATACCTATTAAATCTGTGAAAAATGTTTCCATTTTAACTTGACCCAAAAGCAAGTGCAAAAATACAAATTTGTAATAGTGAGTGTTATATGTTTGACAGAAACCAGAAACACACCAGTAACTATTTTCTAGCATTTTGTGTCAATCATTGATATATTAATATATATGTAATCAGAATATTCCAAAAATATGTCATATGCATGTTTGTTTGGAGAGAGAGACATATTATGTAAGGCGCTCTTCAAGAGACCACATAATGGAGTATTAAATGGGACCACATATTTACTGGAATGGCTTATTTTATGATATTACATACTTAACACTAAGAATTAATACAGTGTACTCATTTATCTAAATACAGTACATTAATAAATTATAACTGTTTTTATTTGTGTTGGTGTTTTTCCATGTCCAGAGAATTTTTAATTTCTCAGATAATAACAAAGCCTTCATTTTTAATCCTTTATTCGTGCTTGCATTAACTGTTTTTTATATATTTGGTTTATTTATGGGTGTTCTACACTAAGGTTTCAGTGTCCCATTCAATTCAGGGCATGAAATGGCAAATAAGTTTTGCTCAGATGCCTCTTCTTTCAAGATCCAGGTTCATTTACATACTGTAAATCTACAATATGGGAACCAAGACTTTTTTTCTCTTCTGAAGCACTTTTATGCTCCAAAAAATCCATCAGCCCTAAGATTGAACCTGCAGTTTTGGTTCTACGAGACAAGTATGGTTACCGCTAGATTTCCAGGACTGACTGCAACTGAGTCTTCACTAACCAGGCAATGGAATGTGAAACTGGTAGCAACCAAACAGTACAGTACTGTACAGAGCAGTATAAATGGCCAAATTCCATTCTTTCATATTTGCCAACCATAGACTGCAGCATACCCTTTATATGCAGATACTATTATTTGCTCGCATCAGTTCTTATGCACTAATGAACCTAATTTGGCATCTATTGTTCCTAATATATATTGTTCTCGATCACTTTATCTAGGAATTGTAACCTATTTTAATTTTATATGTAGTATCTGAACTTACACGACACTATCTCATATTTCTGATTGGTGACAATGATGAAGTTAACTTTCAAAATGCAGTCTCTTAATGATGTGCATAATAAAGAACAATAATTGAAATTCCTTTTTGCTGCAAATTAGACAATTAACAACATTCAGAACATTAAAGAAATATGAAGAGGGTAGTATAAAAGCATTGTCAATCATTGCATGAAAAGGCTGTAATCTCAGAAGTTCAAGGTAGCCTAATTTTAAGCTCTGGGCAACAACACACTGGTCACACCTGCAATGATGAAATTTGCTCACATCTTTATTTGATACCATTTGCAAATAACCTAGTAACTCACTGTATAACTTATATCTGTATCTGCAGTGTGAATACAGTTATGCATCAGCTGAAATATTCAAAGATTTTGCTAATTGAGTCTTTCAAAGCCTAAATGCCAAATACTTGTATGGAACAGAAACATGATTTGGTTAGAGTTGCTCATTCATTACGAGGCCAAATGTCATAATTTCTGTCCAGCATTGTAATAGATGAAACAGTCTTCACAAGGTTGTGACCATAGTGCTTCAAAAACATGCAGAGTAAAGCACAAATCTATGCACAGGAGCAGAGATAACTAAAATATGGTGAACTCTTTTACCACTACCTTTGCGTTCCATCTCTGTGGTCCCATAAAAGATTTGATGATGGAATCACCTGCAGTAAGAAGGTGGATGAGGGACAGGCCTGCAGAGTTGCATCATGGATTATAGGCTCTTGACATCAGGAGGGGGGGGGGGGCTGCATAGTGATATCATAGATTTTCAAGGTTATATTGAAACATAGAATTGCATAGCTAAAGAATGAACATTCCAGCATATTTGGAACTGAAATAACACAAACCTTCAATGAGAAAAATATATGTTGCATTACTTATTCAATTCCCACCACAGAAGATAAATCAGAGACGACAGAATATAGTTTAACATAATTTGTTTTAATCATCATTCTTGAAACTCCTGGTCAATGTTTTAGAAAGAACTATTAAGAGAATATCTTATCCTGCTTTGGTGATCCAGAATGGCAGGCTTTGCCCATTTAGGCTTATGTTTGAACCATATAGAGACTGAAGGAAGTAAAGGTTATCAGGACATGAAGCAATTCTTACAATAGATAGGGAACAGGTTAGTCACAAAGGTTATCTAGATATGATTTACAAACAGTATAAGGTTATTGCAAGCCAAGAACAAATACAAAAGAAAAGTGTAGAAAATGTGTTTGTTTATTATTAGGAGTATTATCTTAAGTTTATACTGATTATGAAAAGATGTGAAATTATGAATTGATGTGCTGTTTGCAGTATGATAGGCTTTGCTTTGATTAGAAGTGTTTTTCACTTTGATAGATGATCATCCACATGCGATTTTTTTCTCCTTGAACAGTGATTTTAATAAAGTCAAACGATTTAAAGGATATTCAATATGATTCTGAACTATCTGGTTAATTGGTAAGTAGCAATTTATTTGTCTAGTAGAAAGCAACATTTTTGTAACAATTGATGAGAACATAGCTGTACCAAATGCTGCAGAGAAATAACCGAAAAACATTCTTTAATTTTGCGAGTGAAATCAAGGAATCTGTAAACCAGCAATGCAACTAAGTATCACAACTGGAATTATTCACTTTAGCTATTGCTAATAGTTTCTTGAATATTTCCCTGTAAAACTAAATGCTGCTCAGAGAATGCATATGTATATCGGATGGCTAGCACAGGCTCAAATTGTGGTCAATTTAGCTTTTCTCTCCAAATCATCTCCTTGGAGAAAGGAAATGCCAGTTTATGGAGGTCTTGCTTTTCCTTTTTTATTTATCCACTTCTGTTCTTGTATGAAGATTTGAAAACTACAGAAAATACAAATTTGTTTGTCACTGTAAGATAATACCATAGAAACATACAAAATTTGCTGATGGCACTGAGCCACCAAAGGATTTTAAAAATGCATATCATTTACAGGTTCAGATTAGATTTTTTATATTTTGCACTACTCTTTATAAAACTGCTTTTTCTGCATGAATTGTTAAGTTTGATTATGTATTATTTTCTTTTGTGAGTGTTATAAGACAGCTTCTATTTATTCATAAAAATTTGTAGTGCTGTATCTAAAAATGTATACAAACATAAAAGTTGGCTTGTCCTCATATTGTCATTCCCAAATTTTTTTTGCTTTCCTTCAAGGAAATACTCTGTAGTTTGAACAATGGATATCTTTGCGAGCAGGGACACTCAAAATTCACCCATGTGTAAAGTTAAGTAGAATGTATGAGCATCAAGAAAAAAACATTACCATTAACTTTGTATTTTCTCTGCAAGCTAGGAAGAAGGAAAAATGGATATGCGCTCATAAAATAGAGATTCGCTCAGCTTCTCTATTTCTCATTGAAAAGGAGCTTGTTACATAATCGCTGTGTTGGTAATGCAGGTATATCAAGTTCCTCTGGAAAATAAAAGCAGTTGTTTTTGGAATAAGCAACATATTTATGAATGACAATAGTATTTTCAAGTTGAAAATTTGTGAGTAAAAATGGTTACAAAATCTGCACAATCAAGCAGTACATGAATAAGGGAAGCTAAAAACACATAAATGAGGTTCCTTAATTACGGGGGGGGGGGAGGGGGATGATACAATTGTGCAATTTCACCGTTTTCTAAATGCTATGTAAATATTTTGTTTCGACAAATATTCTATGCAATAAACTGAATAATAATGAATTTCAAGGTTTTATTGAATAGTACACAAAAATCCTATTTCAGAACAGGGAGTGAAGAAAAATTATCTTAAAATGGTGTTATGACAATAAGTTATAAAACTGGATAAGCAGAGCATCTGCATTTTGATTTACAAGACCAAAAATTTTGTGGGTCTTTATTATAAGTGTTATTGTTGGGACAGTGAATGAAGAAAACTGTTTAAATTTTTCTTGTAAATTATGAAGTCCTGCACCTAAAGCAGATTTATTGAACAATGAATTATCTATTTCCTAATGGTATTTGGTATGATAATGTGATACATTTGTCTAAAGACAAGTATATTCTTCAAGTAGCAGCAAATTCCATAAAAATAGCACATGTAACCTGCTAATCATATGCTTACTTCAGAGTTGCAGAAAAAATAAACAACTACTGTCCAGATGTGGGTGTGGTGTGCTAATTGGAAATGCAAAGAAAATATTTCTGAAATTGTCTTATTGTATGAAGAAATTGTAAGATGAAGCCCCCTGGAATTTCTCTCCCACCAGCTGGAACATTCAGTGTGATGAGTCTTGTTTTTGCCATCTACCATTGTAAGCATTTTGAGTTTGTGAAAAAAAATTGTATACTCATATGACTGTAACGATAAAGTGAAGTGCAATGACTGCTTTTAGAATCTTATACAAAATTTTGGATTTCTGACAGGTACCCTGGAACCTAAAATTTTGGATTTCTCACAGGTACCCTGGAACCTCATGGGGTCTGATGGCAATTAGATTTGAAGAAAATAAATTGAGTCATGTGGAAAGTAAAGTTTATGAACCTGTATTTGTTTCATAAAATGGAATTAGTTTTTAAGAAGAACAGTGGGTTTGAAATGTTGTGCAAGGTTGCCGATATACTGTCGGTAAAGAAGGCAGTCTTAATAATTTGTAAGAAATATTGGAATCTGGAGATTTGTTGCTTCAATAAATGTTGAAAGACACTTTTAGTATTCCATATTTCAAAATTTATGGGATGTGTTTATAACTTACTGCAAAGCAGTATTAAATGAGAAATGAGTGTATATGAGAATCAAAGTTAATGAATTTTTTGTCTTTTATCCTTTTCTTATCAAGTAATTTTAAGTAAATTTTTAATTTTATGCCAGGATAAAATATTTGTTAATTGTTAAGTTCTGTGTTTTTATCCTTGTATCATTTTGAAGTAATAGTAAGAAAGTTTTTTTTTTAGACTATTAAAAGCTGGACTGTTATTGTCATTTGGGTACAGAGAAAATACACTCATTTGTATTTAATACTTTGAAAGCATCAAATTTTTAGCTACCTTCATGCTTCTTCTATTTAGTTTCAGAAATTATTTGGGCCATTTCTGTCTTTGTACATTTCAAATCTCAATTCATGTATATAAGCACATGGCTATTACCTCATTCCAAGAAATATAAAATATGCCTTAGGCAATGACTTGGTATAATTAAATACTAACCATTTATATTTAAAAAAAAAACTTTTTCTCATTATGTTCTAAAGCTGGATCAAAACCTATGGTTACGTCAATTTCTGTTTTGTGAAGAAGGTTGATTGATAGGACGTTAAAGTATTTTGCTATTTGTGTCTTGTGGTCAACATGCTTGCCTGCAAAACTGGACATCTAGGAATCAAATCCTGTAAGGTTTTCTCTGAAACTTTTCCTTATCCTGAGAAGATGAATGCCAAGTAAGCTTTAGTATGTGAGCTGTGGGCTCATGGCTCATTTACACATTTCATTATTCATCTCTCTAGAACTATGTGGCTATGAGAAACATTAAACTGTACCAAACTATGAATTTATTCTAGAAACATTCTCTATTTATTAAAAAAAAATAAAAGTACTGAAGAATAATTTATGAAGAGAAACGTGTTATGTTCTTAAAGGAAATCGTTAAAAAAAATATTATCAGATAAGCATAATCAGCCAGGTCATGCACCAGTGAATATCTTGGTCATCTATTCATAAAATAATTTAATATCAACATATAGCAGAAATAAAAGGTTCGGTTTATTGAAAACATGTTGACATAACTTTGGGGGGAAGGGGGGAGAACAGGCTGAGAATGCACCAATAGTTGAAATGTTGTATGTGAATGTGTTCTATTTTATTAATAGAATTGGTATTTGATAAATAAAATAAAATCTGCAATATTCCATTTCAGCACTTTGTCTATGCTGGAAGGTATATTGTCAAATTTTATCATTTATTCTTGAATTAGTTTCCGCTGTACATAATAATTTTGCAGATCATAAACTTTAAAAATAAAATAAAAAAAATTACTGTAATTAACGGAACATAAAGCAAAAAAAAATTTTTTTATAATTTAAGATAAAATCAATTGAACAAGTCATCAATAAATTAACAAAATACTGGAAACCAGTAAAGGTAGCTAACTACTGAAACTAAGTTTAACACTGGGAACCAAACGATCAGGGTGCTGGTGACCAGCCACTTTCTCTCCTTAGCAGCTATCTATAATCCCTACTTAATTCTTACATTACCCAACTTGGGTCACTAAATACATTAAACTTCACTTTACATATATTTCTACTCTTATTATTCAATCACTATACTACACTGTATTATAATCACTCACTAATTATAAATTAGTTATAAAACTGCTTTCGTTTTTATATATTTTATCTGATATTTCAATTACAATTATCACTCAACTTACATTTATAACATCACCTTTTATTACCCACCATTATCTTCTCAAACCGCTCTACCCCTGGCTCTTACCTTCCCTTCAGTTTTCTTTTTTCTCCCCTTTCTCCAGTGTGTTGTTTATTGTAGAGGCCATCACGTCTTCTCTCCATCTTCTTTCTTTTCAATTTTGGATTGGTATTTGATACCAAAACCTCTAGAAAATTGTGAAATATCCATGTTAAGGCCTGTTTATTAACATGTTGAAAATAGCCCGAAGTTATCATGCCAATTTTTTTAAAATCTTGAGAGGTGCTTTTATATTAATATACCAAAAGTTATGATGGTTAGTGTATGTTTGTACTGCTCAGAGCTAGAAGAATGGCAAGCTACATATACAGGAAGAGGGGCTTTATATGCCAAGTAAAACATACATTGCGTGGGTATCATCTATTCAAATACTTAAAAGTCAATCCATCTCTTTGCATTAAAAAAAGTAGAATATTAATGGTGAGTAGTTGAACGTTATCAATGCATTCCTTTAACTAGCCATCTCTCCAGATCCCACCAGTGTGTAGTTATGTGCAATCAGGCAGATTTTAAAGATTCTGTTCTCACGTCGGCTGCTTACTAGTGGACCCTTCGACTATCACTGGCATATGTGCAATGAACTCACAGCACCACAACACTTTCTTTTTAAAACTGGGGTACTGTAAATAGAATATATATGAATTCTGTACTCGCTCTTCTTATTTATGATATACTAGAAATGTTCTCTATTTTGAAGAACACACAATAATGTCTTCATAAGAAACTATCATGTGCACTTGTTATACACTACTGAAACTAATTATGCGCAACCTTCAGCATCTTCTATAAGAAGATTGAGTGCAGCAGCCCTGCCATTAGGCTCAAAATTATACTGTATTTCACTGTGATAATTCCAACTATTTAAAACTACACTTAACAAAATATGTTTTATTCTTCCTTCAACTTAGTATATATTATATTTTTATTATAATATATATCTTATATATAAACACAAATCTCTGAGCAACATATTGATATTGTTTTTGTCTTTTAGGTATGACTTAGATGAAACTTTTTCACCTCCATCACACGATGACAGTTTTTTCTATATTCGCTATCCAAAGCCAGACAGCAGACAACAAACACCAGAACCAAATTTTCAGAGGGTTAGTGAATCTGAGAGAATCAGGGACCAAGCAGCAAAACAAGATTTTTCACAACATACTGAGCAGTGTCGTCAGTTCATCCCACAAGCCAACATGACTGCCACAACAGGTAATGAGCACGTATATTACAATATGTTTATATATATATATATATAAAATAACAGTAACTATAAAAGCAGGAAAGGATAAAACACTTAAAAAAATCACAGATTTTTATTCGCTATATTTCAAACTGCCGAGTTCTTCTATGGCAAGAAGACTTCTTTCCTTTTCTGCTTTTCTTTTTATTGTTATTTTAATTAAATTCTTAATAGAATTTATTATTATTTTTCATTTATATATATATATATATATATATATATCATAGTTTGAGAAACTAAAGCTGCATTGCATTGGCAAATCAAATATCATGAGGTATGAACGTATGAACTTTTAATTGCTATAGCTGATTCCAACAAAAATTAGAAAGGAAATTTAAAAGTATCTATACCTCTTTAATGTTAAAATAACAGGATGTTTAGTATTAAAGGAAATGTATACAGTGCCGTAATATTGCCTTTGGAAAGATATGCTTTACTCTGCACTGGGTTTATAAGGTCATGGTAAAATTTCACATATTTATTGATATAACCATATAAATTTAACATTTCAGTACATTTTCAAATACAGGTTTAGAAGGTGTTGACCTTGAAGCAATGATATCAAATTCAACTATAAAGCAATTAATCTAATTACTCAAGTATAAATTTATTGGCCTCAGATAGTTAAGTGGGGCTTTGTTCATATTTTTTATGTATTTTCTTTTTACATACAACATGATTTGGAAACGTATCAAACATTAATTTAACTGAAATTGTTAATTGGAACGTTGCACAATGAAGCTAATGACACATTAAATCTAAAATGGGCTGACAATGAGAACAAAGGGTTTGTGAAACTGCCCCTACATATTTAAACAAGTGAAGCAAAAAAGTGTTATTTCAACTCAATCACACAATGATCTTGATAAACATTATTTTGTTTATTTTGTAGAAAAAAATTTACATTAAGTTATATAAAAAATTATTTATGAGGAAGTCACTCAAATTTCACTAGTTTTATTCCACTTACTTGTACGTGTTTCAAAGCCTATGTTGGCCTTTGAAATATGTGCAAGTAAATGGAATAAAACTAGTAAAATTTGAGTGACTTCCTCATAAATAATTTGTTATATAATGTTATATTTATTGTGAAAATCTCAAACTATCCAAATTTAAACATTAAATTGTTTACAGTAGATAATCTTTGAATGTTATTTTCTGTATATTTCTATTACTTTTCAACAGGCAGCCTTGTAACAGATGCTCCAATCCATCCCCACTGAAATATAATTGAATCCTTCAATGTTCAAAGGAACTGTTAACAACTTTCTGGAGAGCGAAAAAACAGTAATTATGTGTGTATTCTTTGAGGTGTTATTAAAGGCCTATTAGACTCAAATGTAGATTGCCCGACTTTGAAAAAGTCTAAATGTTTCCGATTTATAATACAATTGTAAAACTTGACTTGGTTTTTTTTAACATGGTGTCAAATAATGAAGGAAGTAAAGTTAATATTTATTTTGTATCATGAACTAATTGAAAACTGAATGCTTCAACACAAATCTACATTGCTAGGCATATTAGTTGAGAAAGACAAGTGACCTAACAAAATGTATGTTGTCCTTTATAAGAAGTTTTGTTTTTGCTCAAGTTCTATTCACCCTTTGGAAATTACTTTTTGGGCCAAGCCAGTATTTCATCACCATAAAATTCTTTTGAATCCGAAGTGTGACACACACATGCACTTTTTCTAGGTCTTGAATCTTCAGAGCATTAACAGGCATTTTACCAGAATATGCCTTAGAAAATTCTACATATTCACAACGGGTAGACACTTGTGCGCAAGGGAAAAAGTGTGTTGAATATTGCTACCAATGAATGGTTTCGCCTTTACTATACCTGTTTGTTAGCATCAAAAGCAGATTGCATAAAAGAAATATGTTCAAACTGCAAACTGCATTGTCCAGGGTAGATTTTTGTTTCATCAGAGACAACAGCCATCTAATACTTATAGGCCATCAGTTGGCAAAATCTAAATCATCAGCAGCGACAGCTTTTATTTCAACATTTCTTGTAGAATTGGCCTGAATTTCTACATAATCTTTAAGGATAAATATTTTATCTACACGTTTAAGATTCTTCTCATAAACCGATAGTTTTTAATTTATTTAAGGACGCTCTTTAACAGCTCAGGTCATCAGCGTATAAACCGATTGTAAGGTAGGAAAGAATGGCCTTGTTTGGGGAAGTGGAGAGCCACTTAAGATGTGTTGAATCCGTAAGATCAAAACATTCTTATTAGTGTGTGGTTTTGGTTCTGACCTGGGCATGCATCAGAAAATAAATGCAGCCTTGTAACATCAGAAGCCATTGAATTTTCAATATAGTCAAACAAAAATGATGCTGTTTAATTCCCTCTTCCTGTTTACTTGATAAACATGTAAAACAGCTGACTCAGTTTTCAGATCATACATATAAAAGCAGGTTTTGGTTATAGACTAACACCAATCACAAGCATCGTTTTGCTTTTTGCATTCTTCACCAACAGCTTTCAGCTTTTTATAAAATTTCTTACTTTTCTTACATTGACCTCAGCTGCAGTAGATCACTTCATGGATTCACACAGGTGAGCTGATTGGAGTTTAGCCTTTCATTCCTAGCATGTGCTGCATATGTCGATTTGTGGATGCCAGAAAAAGTAGTGAATTTTCTTCAGTGGAAGACTGTCAATAGGCTCTCTCATTAATGTCAGAGTTTTCAGTTGTTTTACTGACATTAGTTTACCCCTAAGTGAAATGCCCTTAAGCTACAAAGCTCAGCCAGAAAACTCCCTTTTTGGTTACTGCATGAAGACTCGGGAAAGTTTTTTTGCAAATCTTTCTCTTCTGACTACCAACAAGACGAAAGTAGTCATATGAGCCATTTTGCTGTGTTTTGCTTGTTTCTTCTTTGGAACGTCTTGGTTTGCATTACTTAATAAGTTTCATCTGAATTAAATGCTTTTTAAAAAAAATGCCATTCCAAGGTTAATAAACCTGAAGGGCTTAAATTTTTTAAGGTCTCTGAACTGATAGGCATTGTACTCTTAGCCTTTAAACTAGCTAATGCCAACAAAATGTTTTAGACTTTCAAAAATAGCAAATGGCATGTTGGGCAGGTGAACTTAAACCAGCCAATGGAAAATGTGTGTTTGAACTTTAAAGATATAAATTATGTATGCTGGCCAGGGAAAAATTGATCAAAATCCTGCACATTAGATCAATTACAACAATAACACTTTTAAAGATAGACATGAAGATTGCATCTGCCAATGTGACCTTGTGGCAATCCTTAAAACCGATAACTTAATTTGATATAAAATATAGTGAACTTTTGTAACAGTGGTGTCAAATATTAACATTTTTAAAAAATATTAACTTGATTTGAATTTAATATATTAGGGACATAGTTCGACTGGGTCATTTAGTTAGCTCACAGACGCAGTTGTGAGTTCAACATTACTCTGATACAAGCAGTTAAAAGATCTACAAATGGCAAGATGCAAAGAGTCTTAAGTTCCAGATGTGGTGATAACATTACTCAGTTGTCTGATGTAACAGTTATGCAGTTCTGATGCATCAGTTAAATAGTTTTCGGTTTCACATGCCAAGCCACTCATCTATGAGTTTCAAGCATGGCAGTTAAGTTTGTATCTACGTAGCTAAGTATATTGTATGAGAAACACCAGAGGACACACAAGATTTTGGACATAATAAAGTACCAGTACATATTATGTTCCATCGTTTGCTTATTTACACTATTGAAATCCTCTCCCAGTCATGTACAAATCAACAAAATAACATAAATCAACCAGAGAAATTGTCATTGAAGCTTGGGCAACAACATCAAAACTATCAATAATCAATGGGGCTGTTTGATGACATCAACAAATCGCTTCAAAATTGGTGGCCAATCTGGGTCAAATAGCCAGAGCCCTACTAAACAGCCTCATAATTTGGCGCCAACATGGGGCCACAAACAAAGTCTCATAATTAAGCTCTAATTGCTTGAGCCATATTAAACCACTTCAAAATTTGGCGCTGACCATGGGACCAACAACAATGACAATATCCACCACTAAACCCCTTCAACCTTCATCTGGTTGCTTCATCTTGACAATCTGGAGCAAAGGAAATGGTTGCAAAGATAATAAGATATCTTATTTTTTTAAAAAGATAAATACAATCATTTATACTATTATTGAATTTATTATATATAAGAAAGGAACCAATATTTTTGTCGATAGAGAAATATGCTTAAAATACAGCACTTGTAATGTTTGTGTAACTGTGATGCAACTGAATTCTGAGTAAGCTGTTAAAAATATCTTTTTTTTCTAACTTGGTAATCAGTGAGCAAAGACTGTGTTCACAGCTAGCAAGGTGTCAAACAAGTTAACCTTACCGTATAATAGTGTCATTGACAGCAGCGCTTGATGAAGAAATTAGTGGTGTTAGCACTGTACACTAGTTTTAAATTACAACAGACTTAATTTCCAGATGGAGGCTATAGCATGTAGAAATTTAGTACTTTACAATCCTTTGTCTTAGATATGTTAGCTTACCCCCTACCTTTTCTTTTAACACATAACTTATAAGATGATGAATGAAAAGTATCCATGATATTCACTCTAGCAGTTAATCAGTATTAAAAAAAATTACATTATCAATTTAAAAACTTTTATGTTATTTGTAATATATTGAAGCATAATTCTGTTGCATTTTTATTTTAAAAATAGATAATATTTTGCTGAAATTGTTTTTTGAAATAAACATTTTGAGTTTTGATAGAATTTAGAACAATTTTTTACACCAAACTTGAAATTGTTTCTTCAAAAATAATGATTTGTTCCTTATTGAGGTGATAGCTGTTGATAAGTGTGAAAAATTGGCATATATGAAAACAAGATTGTGTTTTAACTCATTGCCTGACATAATATTTTGAACGGTTTCTATTGATGCAGCATCACTCGAGTGCAGTGAATTAACAACCTCTGACTTATTGTGTGTGCCAAGCATAATACAAGGCTGCATCCAGCCATGTTTTCCCTTCAAGTTAAGGCTAGCACAGGTGGAAAAGGGAATATTAAGTACTGTTGATCTGAACAACTGGACTCTGGAAGGGCAGTTACCAAAAAATTTCTTTGTAGAGGCCACAAGGTATCTACCAATAGGAAAGAATTGTGTATTGTCTCAGCTTTGTAGTGAAGAGCATGTGCTAAACATGTTATATGAATTAAGTTAGGAAATTCCTATCGGTGTTTGTCCTCAGTTTACCATATAACTATCTGCATTTGTAACAAATAAAAGTAGCCAGTCATATTTAATACCAGAAGGCTATGATATTTTCAAGGAGTCCATGATACACTGGATCAATCTCACATAGTGGCCAATAATTCACATGCTTTAAGAAGAAAAGGTATAGTCTTCTGTTCCTTATTTAAGGCATCGACAAGTACAAGAGCAATTAAATGCCCTGCAGAATCAGTGCCTTCATCAATAAACAACCACATGAAGTGATCAGCTAGTTTATTTTGTAAATATGAGATTACATCTACATAAGTCTTATACAATGTACTTTCTTCCAGCACATACTGTTGAGTGTATTTGGCAACAAAAGTTTTTAATTTAGGGTTATTAATTTTACACAAGGGAATACCAATAGCTAAAAGTGCTTTGCAAAAGTCAAAATAAAATTCACTAACTCTGTTTTCTAAACATGCTATCAATTGCTTTTGATGAAGCTGTTTATTTGATAGTTTTCTGTTTACATGTTCTATATATTTTGCCATTTTTATGTGCTAAACTACTTGAAATTATTTCTCATTCCCTACATTTTTCTCACTTGCTCCACAAACAATACCCTATTATCTGTAGATATTAAGTCACCTGAAAATTCCTTCTTTATATTAGTTAATGTACTTCAAAGTTGGTTGGATTTTCTGCATTTGAAGGACTGGTTTCATTTTTAACAAACTGTGTAACTTTAATTTGTCTAGCACCTTTTATATCGCCATTATAGAAATACTGCAAGCTAAGGGCTTGCTTTACAGAATGCATGTAAACATGATGCAACAGGAGATACACTGTATATCACATTACTCCTCTCCAAATAACCAGTTGCATCATCAATTCATCATGTACAACCTTATTGCCAACTGTATGAACCAAATGAATTAGAAAAAAACCATAAAACTGCTTAAAATGTGCCATATAGGTATTTAAATATTGAAAATATGCATTTATCAAAATCACAAATAATACACCATAAAATAATGTTCAAATGGGTGTAACTGATATTCTTCTAAGCTGTTTTGCCATGGTCTGCTGGAGATGAAGATTCCAGATGTTTCATCTGCAACTACGGCAGACATCTTTGGCATGAACAGGTTTTCCTCTCTGGTAACACCGCGTCTGAAGCATTGACTGTCAGTCACTTTATTTATAGTGCCAGCGCTCTCCGCTGATTGGTTCAGACCAAGCGGAGGCCTGTTGGCTGGTGGGAGGAGCCTGGCCTGCCCTGTACTGCTTCTCTCTTGTGATTGGCTTGCTATGTTTTCATGTGTTGTATGTAGTACTTTGTTGTTGATTGCTGGAAACCAGTTGCTATTTAGTTTTTGAGCTTCTTTGTTTCCTGTTGAAATTGTTGGGGTGTTTATGGATTTTGATTGCTTCTCGCTGTAGTTTTGCATGGTAATGTATCATAGATGAAAGAATGCTGGTGTCCTGAAACTTGATGCTGTGTTCCCCCTCTGCTTCAATGGCATGTTCTGCTGCTGCTGACTTATCTAGACAACAGTTCCTTTTGTGTTCTTTGAGTCTGGTGTTTATGCTGTATTGTGTCATGCCAGTGTAGACCAAATAGCAGGAGCAGGGAATACGGTAGACACCGGCCAACTACAAAGAGTCCTGGGGATCTTTGACTGAGCGTAGTAGATTTCTTAACTGCTTAATAGGCTTAAAGATAGTCTTGACACCGTGGCATTGCAGTATATGTTCAATCTGGTATGTGACATTTGTAAAATAAGGCAGAAAGACTTTGGTCTTTACACGAGATTGGTCCATTTTTCGCTGATAGGTTGTGGTCTTGCCAGGTGGCAAGCTCTTTTTACTTTTGAATTGAGTAGCATGATAAAAACTCTTGTAAATCAGGCTTCACGTGTATGCGAGCCTCAGTTACTGCCGCAAGAACAGCTCCACCTAGAAAAGCATTCAGGCCAATGGCTATTCGTGTATAACTGCTATGAAAAAATATGTAAATGCATGAACTTTTAGTCCTAATAATAACTTTAGTGATTTTAAGAAATAGTAATATTTTAGTGCATACAAAATGAGCCCATGTGGATCCATACTTTAAACAACTATTTGCATATTATTTCAGGATAATAAAACGGCCTGTTTGTAACAGCACTGACTTGACTATTTACAGATTCTGGAGAGGGTCTAGTCAGCAAGTCAGCACGGATTCTGAGTGCAGGTAGTGCTGATGATGGTGATGGAGCAGCATGTGGCAAATCTGTTGTTCAGGTGGCACATCAGATGATAGCTGGAAATCTGCTGCGTGGCATCAGCAAGGAGGAACATATGATAGGAGAAGGGTACAACAGAAACAAGCGTCGTGGAAGTAAATCTCTGCCTGCCAGCCCTCTTGGATCACCAGATACCAGTCCAGATTCCTCTCCACGTATCCATCGAAAATATCACAACAGGTACTTTTTGATCCTTAGACATGTCTTATAATATTATTTATTAGGCATTGGATTTTAATTTTTTCCTTAAAAGTCTAGTAATGTATTTTCTTCCTATTAAGTTCCTTTATGTGTATAAGGCCAAATTAACCCCAAATTTCTTTTTTAAAGTTTGAATTCTTTTAGTCACTATGTTGGCATCAGTTGTAGAAGGTTGTGAATAATTACTAGAGAGAATAATATTAAATGTGGGATATATTTATTTTATCATTCACATTTCCACAAACAATTCTTGTATTAAAATAAACATTGTATCACAGTAAATTAAACAGAAATCTTTTATCTTGATGGAAATAAGAATAGTGAACATCATGTGCAGCATATCAGAAATGGTAACTGAAAATAAGTATATTATTTTGAAAAAAAAAAAAGTCTTGTAATTAAAGTAGTATCCTTATGTAACATATAGGGTGAAACACTTAAATTTGAACAAATTAAACATTATTTTTAAGCAAATTTTTGTTTATGTTATCTGACAGCCAGTTTTGCACAAAAATGCTCGTATATGCCAGTGTTGAAATACATATCTCCTCCCTGAGGCCACTGTTTCCATTCACATTTTCACCACATTCATCAGAACACCTACATAAACTATAATTAGTTTCTGTGTTCTGAAAGAAATGTAGTGACATAATGGCACCCTCACTGAACACAAAACATAGCTTGTGGACACTGGATGGAAATTTCGTTCTAGCAATAATCAGGACATCCTCGGGTTGTGGGCAAGCCAGCAGTCATTTCTCTGGTTGAGCTTGACATAAATTTTTTTGTCAGAAAAGTATCTGATTTATCCGACTGCTTTGTTTTTCAACGAATGCAATTGCAGGTTTCAGTGAGCAATTCCTTGTTCTGGCAGCCTCAGAGAGCATTTATTGTGCCTTTATTGTATAGAACTTGTAATGTACATTCTCTGCAATCCTGTGTATGGTTTGCTTACTGAAACATAACACTGATGCCAATGTCTTTATTGCCCTGGATGCTCTCTGCTGGAGTTCATTTCACATATTCTCTTGAATGACTCTTTCTGGATGGGTTACCAGAACCTTTCCTAGGCTTCGGAAGCATTATGTTCTGCAACTTGTCATACACAGTGGATCATGGGTACCCAAATTACCAAATTATTTGTTGCTAATTGCCCCAATCTGAACCCCCTATGTTTGGGCCATAGTTTAAAGGTTACTAACAAGTCCAGACACTCTTCAGTGGCATTTTTATGCAGCACAATTGGATCAGGTTTGCCAATAAGGGCAGAACTGTTTTACAGAGAATGTGCAGGCACTTCAAGCCAAGGATGGAGGCAGTCATTTTGCCTGATAGGGTTGAATTAGGTAATTTACTCCAGACAGGTCACACCAGTTTAAAAAAAATGTTTAATTTGTCCAGATTAAAGCACTGCCTGCACCTTGTGTTCAACCGCCTTATGGAGAGAAGTGTTAATACATTCCATCTACCCTAAACCTGTTAAACCGAAATTCTCCCACAGACTAGCTGATTACTAATGTAATTGTAACAGGGGTATCATTCACTTCTCATAACTATTAAAATGTACCTTCTGTGCTTTCTTTTATTAAACCAAATAAATGCTCCACAATCAAGTATGCCACAATTTCTAGGAAAAGCTTTTTCATTGCAGTGTCATGGGTCTGCAAATGAACTATATAAATTTGTATCCTCCCATATGAAACCAAACAATATTTTGAAATGGGAAATATACTGAAAGAGAAAACTCACAGAATATGACTGAAAAAAATGTAGCTTTCCAATATATGTGAGAAGGTAATTTATAAATACAATCTATTTCAAGCATATGTATCATTTACATGTTACATGAAGCTCAGCTTTGAAATACAAAGACTATATAAAATATGCAAAGCAGCAATAAATCATTTGAAACACATTAAAACGTATAACTAGCATTGCAAAATGTCCATCAGAGTTTTCATTACAAGGCTTAAAAATCATTAAATCATTGGCAAATAGTTAAGGACATAAAATCATTTTATAAACTCTCCCATTAAGGAAATAAACAACCAACTTAAATGCCAGCCTTGAAATATAATCTTTTAACCAGCAATTAGCAAATATTAAACATGGTGTAAACAATCTCTTATGAATTAAAACATATCTTTTAAAAAAGAAATTATTTTTAAAAATATATATATATATGGAACTAACACAGTGAAGCCAAGGCACATGAATTTATTCATAAATCTCTTCTGAGCCGAAATATTTACAATACTCTTTATAGTTTCATGAATGACTGTTGAATCATTTGAAGAAATTGTGTAGGTATCTGGGGTTGACTCTGGTAGTCTTGATAAAGAGCTGTCCATTTCCAGGATGTTAAAATTCATAAGGTTTGGCTCTTTTTATATATATATCCTTTACCTAATTCATTTAAGAATTTTCGAAAAATAAGACATTTTTAAAAAATTTTGTTGGAACTCTCACAGTGAAGCTTGTTAAATGTAAATTATAATTAATCTGTCATCTAACACACTCTTATGTTTCACTTTTAAATAGAGTGGGGCTTGTTTCGAAGAGACTTCCTCCATCTTCATCCAATTTAACGACTGGTACCAGAAACAAACATCTATGAGGACCTGTGGCTCCATCCTGATGGTGTTTTTTTCTTTGTAAACTGGAAAAAACACCACCAGGACGGAGCCACAGGTCCTCATAATTGTTGGTTTCTTGTACCAGTCGTTAAGTTGGTTGAAGATGGAGAGGATGTCTCTTCGAAACTGGTCCCACCGTATTTAAAAGCAAGTGAAGCATAAGTGTGTTAGACGATAGATTAATAATTTGAATTTAAATAACTTGATGTCTTTTTCAATTTCATTGTTTTCATTCCAAAAATGTGCTGCCACAGCTGATTTATCTATTTGTTTGTAACAGATGTTTCTCCAATGTTGCTTCAACCTAATGCCTATATTTCTCTTTGTTTTTCCTATGTACATTTTTTCACAATCCTTCCAATTAATCTAGTAAATACCGTTTTTTTTCTCCCCCCCTCTCTTTGGGCATGGAATCTGTTTTGTTTAATTTCAATAAATATTTTACCCTGAATGGGTTTTGAGGTTCTAAAATGATATTTTACTGCTTGAAACATTTTTTACATTTCTTATTGGTTGACGGGTGGTAAGTGAACTTTTTAAATGTTTTTCCCCTGCTAAATCACTCAAAGTTGTGATTTGTTTAAATCTTTTTTTGTTTCTGGAATCTTAATTTTTTAGTTAACCATCTGTTGTTTTGCTGAAACCATTGGATTTAGCGGCTTCTATAATGTGTAGATATTTATTCTTGTATTCTTCTTTGTACAGTGGTACATTTATTAGTCTGTATGTCCTGCTGTTGAACTGCTTCCTTATTTGATCTTGGATTGAAACCATGGCCTTTGATATATGTCTTGCATGTCCTTTCTGTAGATACCAGATTCATGTTTATTATTACATTTTATCGTCTTCAGATCCAAAAATGGCAACATACCCGTTTTCATTTCGACAGTGAACTTGCAGGCTCTTGTAGGTTTAAAAATTTTAATACATCTTCCACATATTTTTTGTTTATAATGGTGAATACATCATCTATATATCTGTGCCAAACTTTAAAAATGTGGGGAAAAGCCTTAGTGATATGCATCTCAAAATAGCTCTTAAATAAGTGTGCTAGGAAAGATGATGATGGGCTGCCCATTACTAGTCCTGCTTTGTGTTTAAAGATTTTGCCTTTAAAAAAATGTTTCATTTATGCACAACTTAGTAAATCCGAATGTGTTATTCTGTTAGGTTGCTGATTGTAATCATTTTCTTAAAAAAACTAATAATTTATTTATGATGTACTGAGAAATTTATCTTTAAATTTATTTATCTGGCCCATGGGGTTTTTTAAACTTGAGGTATCAAATTTAGGTAATGAATGAAACTGTAATGATAACCAGTTAGCTAAACAGTAGATCGAAGTATTTTATGTTGTTAATAATTGGCCTCATATTTCTCCCAGGTTTGTGGATCTTCTGAAGGTCCATATGTCCTGGCTAAAGATGGGTTGTGGACCTTAATTTTGTATCAATTTGTTTTTGTGCTATAACAACATAGCAGCAAGATTAAATTTTTATTATTTGTCAGGCACAATTTCCCTCTGATAAAAATCAGTTCTCCTTACTGTCTCCACAATCCAATTATTTATTGGATTTCCTTTCCTTAAGGGATTGTTTTGCAGTTTAGCTGTTTAGCTTGATAAGGTCACTAGCGCATTTATATAAAAGACACTTTTGGCTAACTTCCAGAATAAAATTGTTCACAGTGCATTAGAATGCAACATCAGCATTTTAAAGAACATTTTATTTAAATGGGATAGAGCGCTGTGGGTAGAGCCCCATGAAATTTGTAAGTAGCAATGATGACAATTGCCACCAATTTTTTATACCATTAGTATTTACTACAGTCGAATAGCATAAAAATATATTTTTCTAATCTTGATGTAATGCAAAATTCTTGATTAAACACAAAATTTGATGGTTTCAAGAAAAAACATTTATTTTATTATCAAAACTTGTATTTTCATTGCAAAAATATTATTTATACCAAAAGCAATAATGTAATTAATATCTTAAAATGGTATAATAAGTGATAATGTTGCCATTTATGTTGTACCACAACCAACTTTATTCATTTGATTGTACTCTCTGGCAACTATCGTCATCAATGTTGAGCACAAGCTCTATGTGCATAATTACGGCATTCATTATGTACCTAACAGCTTACTTTGAGTGGTTAACAATTGCGCTGCCCTCCCTTTTTTATATATATATATATTAATGAAACATAAAAATAAAGAAACACTATTAACAATGTAACAAATTAACACTAATAATAAAAGTAGATAAAGATAAAACACAAAGAAAGAGTCACACTTGAAATTGCTATATTTCGAACTACTGCGAGTTCTTCAATGGCAAGAAGCTAGACCAAGATGTAATAAATAATAAAGTATTTTAGAAAACACAGAAATAAAATTAAAAGAAAAATAGATAAATAGTAAAGAAGTCAAAAGCACACACGCAAAAGCAAAACACCCAAAGCAAATAAAGCCTATTAAGCAAAGTTAAAAGCAGCACCAGAGGTGCAAACAATATTAATGAAACATAAAAATAAAGAAACACTATTAACAATGTAACAAATTAACACTAATAATAAAAGTAGATAAAGATAAAACACAAAGAAAGAGTCACACTTGAAGTTGCTATATTTCGAACTACTGCGAGTTCTTCAATGGCAAGAAGCTAGACCAAGATGTAATAAATAATAAAGTATTTTAGAAAACATAGAAATAAAATTAAAAGAAAAATAGATAAATAGTAAAGAAGTCAAAAGCAACACATGCAAAAGCAAAACACACAAAAGCAAATAAAGCCTAATAAGCAAAGTTAAAAGCAGCACCAGAGGTGCAAACAATATTAATGAAACATAAAAATAAAGAAACCCTATTAACAATGTAACAAATGGCATTGAAGAACTCGCAGTAGTTCGAAATATAGCAATTTCAAGTGTGACTCTTTCTTTGTGTTTTATCTTTATCTACTTTTATTATTAGTGTTATATATATATATATAGAGCCATTTATAATATAGTTATGGATTCTCTTTGTCTTACTGCACCAATAATATTTTAACTTCACCCAATAACAATCTTAAGCTTTAATAATAGATAAAACTGCACATGGATTGGATTTGAATGGCAGCCTATAGTTACCACTTTTTCATCAGAACCTTGGGGATTATTTAACATAGTTTCTCTTTCTTACCACACCAATAATATTTTAGCTGCAGCCAATAACAGGCTAGGATTAATAGCAGACAAATATCACTGCAGGAGAGTTTATAATTGTTATTGTTGAGATATCAAATAAAGGTCATATTTGCCTCTTTTGATACTGCCTGGGTATATAATGGCCATGTAGTAATAACAATCACAACATCTTGTTTGATACTTGCCTTAGTACAGTCAGCTGTCATTCTCTCATTCCATGCTCTTTCCAGTTAACATCAATAGCAAGAATTCTAAATAGGGAGATACCATAAGGAATCCTTGATCAGCAGTGTACTATGCTCGAAAAAACTATAAGAACTTGAAGACAATACATGTACTATATGAATGCAATGCCAAAGACAGGAGTGTCGGTTCAGTAGCTATGCCTAACGAATACATTATTGAAGGTTTAATGTGAATGATAAAAGGTTACTGATGTGCAGATATTGGGACAAGAGATTGGAGCATGAGAGAAGATGCACATTACTTAAGCTCATTACCAGTGAAACGCACAGAAGTGCTAAGCAAAAGAATGTGACTTCTTTGAAGTGGCAATTATAGATACAACAGTCTTTCACCAAAGCTAAGAGAGCAAAAGTTTACCAAATAGAATTCATTCTGGACACAACAGAATTGTTCTTAAGTGCTGGTATCTTTGTTGAAAAACTGGACCATCCAAAAATGAGAGAGTGGCTGACAAAGTATGTTAAAGGCAGTGGCTTACCTTGTGCTGACAGAATTCATCAGAATTATATTCCTATTGTAGGAATGAAAAAAATAGAACCGAAGGAAATAGTGAAAGAGAAATATATGTTCATTATATGCGATGAAATAATGGACAAATCAGGAAACTGCATTATTTCATATTCTGGAGGGCACAGACTATCAGAGTATGTCCTTGGCAGCCAGTGTTGTTCTGAATAAGATTACAGGAGCAACATGTGCCCCATGTATTGTACAATGTTTAAACAAGTACATTGTTCAGTACCATAATGGTTGGTTATTGTAACTGACTTGGCATGTTACATGACTGTGTGTCAATACTCTTAAAGGCTTAGGGGTGACTTTACCCATGTGTGGTGCTGGGCGTACAAAATCAATTTGGTGGGAAATATTTGGCAGACAGTCTGGATGAGTTGAACATTACCATTGCCAAAACTAAAGCTGCATTTCATAATTACCAGAAAATGGAAACATACCTAGATTTTCTTCATGATAAGTATGATGACCCAACAAAGGTGAAGCATTTTCCGATGCCTACCCAAACTAGATGGAATACTTGGTTTTAAGCTGCCCTTTATAATATGAACATCTTATTGAGTTCATGGAGCAACATCTGAAGAAAACTGTGGAGGTAGATTTTTTGAAAGACATTAACCCCCACTTCCTAACTCTGATTCAAGTTGAAACTCAGTTTGTAGCTGATAACTGATAACATTCCTGGAAGAGAATAGCTACCAAACAGTTTATATGCTTTACTCGAAGCTGAATGTACTGCAGAATATGCTATCTTTATTAACCAAAGGAATGTTCTCTGTTGAGCTTACTGCTTTGTTTAAAGAAATGCCCTCAGTGAAGAAACCTGAAGCAGTAAGTCTACTGAAGAAGCCTAACTAAGCTGAATAACTTAAAGGCTGAAGACATGTCAAAGTAAGTGTATGCAGCTCTTGGCAAGTTATTTGACCCTAAGGTGTTGAACAACACAAACCCATTTATCTTATTTTGATTTAAAGTAAAACACTAAAAATCATGTCGTCACATTAAAACTCTCTTTATGTTTCACAAACACGCTTATAAAAGTAATTTTGGTACATGTTTCGTGAGGTACATTCCTCACATTGTCAACCAAAACGACTGAGAAGCCAATTTCAGCAAAGTATGTATGTTACTATGCTTGCTCTGTTGGTCTGTTAATGAACTTAAACAATATGTTGTCTGCTTCCGGTATATCAAAATTCATAAGTTTGTATTCATATTTTTTTATGTAAATTTTTTCCCATATACTAAGTTCTTTCGGATGTTGAATTGTTTTTAGTAATGTTATGTCCTCTATTTCGTGATTCTCATTCCAAAAATGTGCAGCCACTGCTGATTTTTCTACTTGCTTGTGTCTAATATTTCTCCAGTGTTCCTTTAATCTTATCCCCAGATTTCTCTTTGTTTTTCCTATGTATATTTTGTCACAATCCTTGCAATTAATTCTATATATACCTGAATTTTCTTCTTTCTTCTTTTTTTGTTTAATTTTATTTAGATTTAATAGTTTACCAACACTATATCTGTTTATTGGTGCTAGAGTAATGTTGTGCTTTTTGAAAATTTTTTGGAATTTATGGTTAACATAAGGGTGATATGTGAATTTTTGGAAAAGAAAATACTTATCAAAAATTCATATTGTATAGTACAAGCTAGGATTATTAGTAAATAAACATTTAATACATAATTATGTGTGTGCATTTCTTAATAGCACCGCCAAATTGTCTATAATATCAAATTCTTTGATTTTTAAAACAACAAATGGCACATTATAATGGCTGAGCTGTACAATCCTTGATATCCATGCATTAATGTAAATAACATACAATTCACATTCTACCCAAGAACTGTATATAAATTTCAAGATATTCTGAAGGATTTTATCATCAGATTGGCACCAGAAAAGAAATTTAGTATTAAAAATCTTCTAAAGAGCAAAATTAATGAGAGTATTCCATCAGGAAAAATAATTATGAGTTTCTCACTCACCACCAACAAATCATAAACATAGCAGAAACTAATGGATACAACAAAGACACAGTAATAAAAATCATCAATAAAACCAAAAAACAATGAGATGTTTCCTCACTTAAAAGTGCAAAAGAAAGGTACAAATTCAAAAGTTTCACATATCACCCAATTTACCACAATAAGTTCAAAAAGATATTCAAAGAACAAGGAATTATGTTAGCCCCAAAGAACAATTTTAATATATAGAACTTATTAGGTTGCAGAGTAAAGGACTACATGCCAGCAGAACAAAAGTCGGATATTTACGAAATAAAATGTGCAGAGTGCAATAAAAAATACATTGGAAAAATGAAGAGGAATTTGGAAATCCGGGAAAAAGAACACTTTAGAAATATTCACTTAAAACAAATTGATAAATCAGCAATAGCAGCGCACTTTTGGAATAAAAATCATGAAATTAAACCAGAGATAAAACTGAAACTGAAACAACTTCATAACGCAATAGAACTTTCCACTTGGGAAAACATTTTCATTACAAAAAATAAGGATAATTTGATGAATTTCGATTTCCCTCCAATGGATGAACTCGGCAAATTCCTAATAGAACCAACAGATGCCTCCACAAGAACATCAAGACACCCAACCGCCACATATAACAACAGTTTATCTACAGGCTGAAGATGGGAGGGATCACTACCAAAACATATGTCCAGATTTTATGTAAGTGAATGGAGTTATTGTGAAAAAAAACGTATTACATTGTTTATAAATCATGAGTTTATCAAACAAACTGTAAAGAATAGAATAAGATTATATTGGGAGAACTAAGAAAAGTATGGGCACACATCTGAAAGAACACATCAATAACATTAAATGTAATTGAAATGAATTCAATAATCCAGCTCTAATTGGTTTTGATTCTGACACCATACTGAAACATTTTACTGGCATTCCATCTTTTCCTACTGCCTTATTCTCCTTCCCCATCTGAACCTGCTCAAACACGACTTCACACCAAAACTCTCTATCCAGCATCTCATTGTATTTTAATTTCATCACATCACCCCTAAATTTATATAAGCCTTTAAAATCTACCCATTTCTCCAGCACAATTGATGGTCTCCCCACTTTAGCTTTTGCATAATTTCTTATAATTTCCCATATTCGTTGTGCTTCCCCAGTCCAGTTTTTGTCTGTATTTCTATGGCTTTATCTTTTTTCCAATCTAATAACCTCTTATACAAAAGCTTTAGATCCATCAATATTCTTCTATCCTCTTCCTGAAGCATGTTCTCTTCACTTAAGATACCCTTTACTAAGCTTCTCATTATCGTGCATTCATAATCAAACCAGTCATTGTGGTTTTTCCATTTATTCCTCGCCCTTATGAGCCAATTTCCTGCCCACTTAAACACAATTTCTAATGAACTTACAGCCTCTCCCTCTTTGTCTAATTAAGTATACCAATTAATTCCATTAACTTACCATCTTGCCATTACAGAATTTATAATTAAATAGAACTCTCCAACCTGGGCCTGACTCCACCTATATCTGTCCACATTCTCATTCAATTCCCCCTTGGTTGAATCTGAAACCTTCATCTTGATATTTAATATACCCCTCCATTCCACCACTGGGGGGGGGGGAGATGGCTATTGTTCATTCATCATTTTGAAATTTGTCTCCGAGTCTAAAGACTCCCAACCACATACTGCAAAATCCAAAACACTTGCACCACTTGCACAAACAAACGTGAACTTACCTACTTTATCATTCACCAAGTTCCATTTAAAATTACCAAACCGTTATACTGACAAAACTGAACAAATTTTGAACCTTCATTTATTATTTTGTCCTTACTACTTCTAGTAACACTATCCTTATCTTGCTCTCTAGCCAAATCATCTAATGTACTGCAATCCTTGCTTGTAGATTCCCAATTCTTGCATTAAAGTCACCCAGTAATAAAAATTCTACCATAGGAAATTCCTCTCAGATTTCTTCCATCTCGTTTCCTAAGAAGTGGAAGAGATCTGGGCTATGAAACTGGAAATTTCTAGGAGGATTATAAACTATCCCTATACATAATGCTAACTTCACCGATATCCTCTTCCATTCTTTTCTATATAACCCCAAACCACCCTAGGCTTACCCTAGGTATTTCTTTTCCCAAAAATTCAAAATCTATCATTATTTCCTCTTCCCACTCTAACCATGATTCACTACAGCTAATATGTGTACCTCATCAACTAATGACCCAATAAAGCCCATTGACAAATCCCTTTTCAGGCCTTCGCATTTTCAGAATCCCAATCTCACAGATCAGACCTCCTCTTCCTGATGCTATGCTGAGGCCACTCTATATTTGAATTCCTGCAGCTTCTTCCGACTTAACTCAATTCCTGTATTCTTTGTACCATGTTACCAGACTCAAGGATGCTGTCCTATGATGTTGACAACACTCCAGCTTGATACTTCTTCTGTTCTTTCTTTCTCTACATTCTCCCTCATCTGCTGTTGAATCCTTTCATGTCCAGTCCTTGTCCAATGATATCTTTTGGATGGAGATGTCATCCCAACCCCTCCATGATCTTGGAATTCCAGACCCTGCTCTTGCATTGATCTCAACTCTCCCTTCTCCTCACTAGGCGCATGCACGCGCGCACAAACATCCACACCCACAGTCGATCTCACCTCCAATCTTCCACTTCTCAGACCTTGTACAGGACTTTGAGGCATAACCTGCTGGGTATTACTACCATTATCATCCTACAAGAAGCGGGCATGGTACGAGGGAGAAAGATTGGGTAAAGGATTTTGGAAAGATAACAATAAGAATTGAGGATATAGAAAAACAGGAAATATGGGCAAATCTTAACACCAAAATATCTCTGAAATTATATAGTACACTAAAAATGTGTGGGAAAGAGGAAGATATATTGAAATTTGTGATAAGGTAGGAAGGGAAGAGTTGGCATGGTTTAGAACATGAGTAAATATATAAGTGGATTAAAAAATGGACGCACTAAGGGGAAATTTCCTATGTGTGCAGAACCAGATAGTACTTGGCATTGTATACTAGCATGTAAGCAAACTAAGTTTTGGAGGGAACAGTTCATATTACAAAAATGGGAAAACCTACCAGATTAAATAAGAGGTAGGAGAATTTCAAATTTAAAATCAGATGAAAACATTAAGGAACTAGGGAAGTACATAGGCAAGGTAAGACAAAAATGGTTATGGGTGTAAAACACTTAGGAAATGTGCTTGAGAATAAAATTGTCAGATAGTGAAAGGAGGATGAAATGATAGGAGAGGATGGGGCTAGTTATCTAATATTAGTTAAACAGGATCCTTATACACCAATAACCACAGTGTTAGTGTGTATAGCAACTCTGAAGGATAGAAATTGGGCAGAATGGATTTAATTAAAAAAGAAGTAAGGTTTAGTATGATAGGAAATATAACTTAATATTGTATTGAATATATAAATTACTTTTAATGTTGTGTTTTGTTTTTGGTTGGATCGAAGCCTGGTCCCCTAGGATATTCCAGTAGGTAGCTGCTGATGAACCGGGGACTGGGGGGCTGAGCCAATCAAATTGGAATAAATTTTGATTGGGTTCAGTGCCTTCTGGAAATGCAGAAGGCCCTGTTCCTTATTTTTATATTTAAAAAAAGCATATGTATGTGATGTATGAGAAATAAATGCTGCCACCACCATTACCATGCTCCCTTTTATTAAGGGTTCCAATCCTTCCATCCACCCCCATAATTTTATATGGGATTGTTTCCCATTTAGCCCTTTCATTTCTGATATTATCCTCCTCTTAGTTCCCTCTCCTCCTATGATTAATCCTTATTAATAAAAATATTCATTCCTTTAAGTTTCTTTGCTCTACTTAAGATCTCGTACCATATTCTTTGTGGTGAACTTAACTACAATCACTCTTCTGCCTGCTTCTCTTCCCATCTAATATGCATCTACCATTTCCCATCCTCCTAATAGCATCTCCAACTTGTTTTCCAAAATCTCTTGCACCTCCAACCTTATAATATAGTCCTACCAGTTAATAAATTTCATTTTTCATTATGACACACAGGTATTTCACAGGAGCATTTGTACTTGAAAAGGCATCGTCTGCAGTGACAGGACAAGAATCTTCCAGCAAATATCCAGGCAGCTGGCTGTTATCAGGTTTACTAGGCCAGCAACGGGAACACACAGACTCAACAGATTCACTCACAATACATGAGGAAACACATCATGGTGATGATATTGCAGCAGCTATAGTGGCTGGAGGTCTGATGAGTGCTGCTGTGGGGGCCCCTGGCTCATCAGCACACAAGGAAGAGCTACGCCGCAATAAGTCCATGACTGCTCTTGTCAGCCGCATGTTTGGAGAGACAAAAGATGAACCTGTGGAGATAGGTATGGATATTGCAGCTCTGCCATTGAGGCCAGCCGATGGATCACCTGTTCAGAAACCTGCAGCATTCCGCGCAAAGCCTTCAGAACTGAGAGAAATGAACTTCTGGTCTCCCACCTCTATGTGAGCCCATTCAGGTATCTTCTTACCACATTTGGTTTAATGTGTATGGGATTAATAGAAATTCACTTGTTAGAGGAGTTTGGTTTCTCTCAAAGATATGTTTTGTAGGGTCAAACAAAAATATGTTAGGATTTTGTATCAATATGATAAATGTACTTTGCCATTAATAGTATTTGAATTGCAATACATATGTAAATAATTCCTTGAGTTAAGTGTTTTATGCTCTGTGTTACATTTTATTGCATTCAGATCAGCAGTTCATTCAGATGTAATTTGATGTGTTTTTCATGGGGTCCAGAAAGAATTGCTGGAAAGATTGCTCTAAAACGTATCATATATTTGTCTGAATGATTAACTGATAATATGAGATACTGTCCAAAAGTTCCTGAAATACATCAGTAAATTAAATAACACCATTTCTCAAATTTATTGGTCATTGTCCTTGTCATAGTAAACCCTCTTGGGAGTGCAGATACTGATTTCAGTGCTTCTCTCACTATTGTAACACATCCTGGAAGTAATTTTGTGTGTACTTTGACACTCTGCAATTTTACTTGCATATTATTTGCCTCTTTAATATGATTTTCATATTGGGGAAGAGGAAAATGTCACACAGGGGAAATAGGGTGGATAAGAAATAATTAGTGCTGTACTAAAACTATAAAGCTACTGTATGATGAAAACTGTGTGCAACTACAGTTAATGGATGACCCAATTGTAATGTGTTGCATCTCTGGACATTTTCTCCTCTGCCAGATGCATTAAGAGTTTGCAAATTTCCGAGATGATCTGCACACTATTTTCCAGAATCACATTCCATACTGAAGTGACATTTTCTGGCCATTTGTGAACCATCATCAATCGGCATTCATGGTGCTTTAAAGTTTATACACGTGAGAGTTTGTTTATAGCCTAAGGCATCAGGAACACAATAGCTGGACAATCCTTGCTAAAAATGATGCAACCATAAACCTGGAAGTCGCACAGTACACTGTCTCCCAAAAACCGCATTAAAGGGTATCTAGTGGCATTGGTTGTACTTTAACTTGTGAACTTTTGAATAGTACTCTTAAATTCAGTTCCTAATTTTTTTTAAATTGTACATAAGCTTTCGTGATGTCTAGTTATTGCAGTGTTTAGCAGTGTATACAATTTTCATGTAATGTACTTCAATATAGAAATTGGGATTGCATTTCTTTCATAATCTGCTGTTATTCTCAACTGTTTGCATATAATTAATTGATGAAAAATTGCAACATTGGCTGATGTGTCATATTAATTTACATATACTTAGCATATTGAAACTGCTTTTCTGTTTTAGCAAGTTTTTTGTTTAATTTTTATAAAAAATATTGTTCAATTGAATGTATGCATAACTGCATGTGAATGAAGTACTAAATGTAAAAAAGACGAGAGAATTTTTATTTTGGACAAATGTTTTAAGTGTCTAATAACCATGATTTCAAGATAACTGTGCCATTTTAACATAAAATTAAGCAAGTTTGTTAAAGCTGCTCTTTTTTTAAAAACTATCTATATTTAAATTTTTTGCATTTTCTGCTTGGAGAATATTTGAAGTTGTCCTTTTATTTAGCAAACAAAGTCCATCTTCCTAGTCTTTGCCTCCCAGCTTGTGTTTCCCATATAACAAAGTTGTTGTGCAGAAGAGAGATCTTCCCTTTCTCTCTCAAAAATAAGCCTATTTGATCTTAACTCAACTTCTAAAAATTAATGCTGTAGGATCTCCTGGTGACAAGTCAATATTTTCTGCGGTGGACAACCATGAACCCACAATAAAGTAGTACGAAGGGTGGTATTTTGTAATAGCTCATAATCCTTAAAATATGGTTTATAAAAGTAAGATGTGCATCCTTAATGTTTACCCATAAAATGTCACATACGATATACCTGTGATACAGTGTGTACCAGGTAAGCGTCTTGCTCTATACAGCATAAAGAGTGCCAAAAGTAACATCCCACCTGACAAACATTTTTATCTTGTGTGATATGATTTTATAGTTATATTTCAAATTGTGTAGCAAATGACTAGCCTTATAACTGGAGATCTGTCACAATAGTTGCTTCCTTCAACTACTTAAAATGCATGGCAGTACCATCTTGAAATTTGTGCAGTTTTGCTGTCATATTACCTTTCTCCAGAAGCACTATTCTTTGCTGTAATTTTTCACTTTATTTTGAATTCTTGGGCAATTGCTGCAATGATTTTCTGCAGTCTTCGTACGTATCTGCATGGTGGTTCAGAAAAGTTGAATGCTTTTTTCACTTTAGGATTACTGTTGTAGAAACTACATATGTAGTGGAGTATCCAGCTTATAACCATCCTCAGATGTCCCCAGTGTTCCATTACTATCATGCCAGTGTCTCAGTTTCCAACATTCTATATGCAATTTCTGTACTTTTACATTGGACCCATGTCATCTGTTGGTGCTTGTGTTTTACTTCATGCTACAACATGAGGGTTAAATATAGTTTCCTAGAACACTCGCATACAGTATATTATTAGCATATGAAGACTGCTGCTCTACATCACATAAAGTGCCGATTCCATTATAATGTAATTGTCCATTGCACATTGCAGGACTTTATTAATATCTGCTAGGTATGCACAGAATCTCACAGGGAATACTGGGAGCTGGAGAGATGACTAGCATCGTGTGTGTAGAGAAGGCTTTATCTGCGAAGCAAAATTATGCATTGCATGTGTATCATCATCTATCCAAATACAAGACTCAGTCCATCTCTTTGCATTAACAAATGGAGAGTATTAATAGTGAACAGTAGTACGTTATCATGTTCCTCTTGAAGAGCCATTTCTCCAGCTCATTACATGGTTTTTTAATTTTTATAGCTGTAAAAAAAAATCATAGGACTTGCATATCTGGGAGGAAACGGGAGGTTTTCATTGATTCAAGGTTATTTTTTTCTTGATATCCCTCCTATTTTTTATATTTCAAACCACAGGTAATATTCATGTGTTAATATTTTAAAGTTAATTCTTCTCTAACTTAAAGAACAATGTGCTTTGAATTAGTTATGCTGTAAGGCTAAAATTCAGCTTATACTCCAGTATGCCAAAGCTACCTTCTGATTAGTTCCTGAGAATGATAATCTTACTGGATATCCAGCATCCTCCCAGATATCTGCTTTGGTTTCATTATTGGTTTACCATATTTTCAGAAATCAACCATGCACCCCATTAAAGTGCAAAAAAGGAAATTTAAATATAATAATTTTATTTATAATTATTCTCTTATTTTACAATCCAAATGTAGTGAATTTGTTGTATTTTCAGCAAATATATCCACATGCATGTCTTGAAATAAAATTAAATGAGAATATATTTAAGAAACTTTAAACATAAACTCAAAAAGAATCCTCAGCCCAGTCCTATATTGGTGAAATTGAAGTACAGTAAACTCTCAGTTTAATGGACTATTAGGGGCTAAGAGTTGTCCTTAAAACCAAAAGTCTGTATAATCGCAAATGTTAGGAATATTGTTAAAAAAGAAAACACCTTCAAGAATAAATATAATATATATTTTCATGATAAATATTGCATGTACATACCATATTAGGGGAGTTGCACTTGGTAAAAATTGTTAATAGTTTTTTTCCCCACTTTGGAATAGTTCCTAATTATTAGCAATCAAACTTGTTGGAAATATTGGTAATAAGTAATCCCTCTGGATCTGATATGTATCTATAAACAAAGTGTCATCCATCTGTTCTCTAATTGCGGACAGTTTTGGACCAGCTAGAATTGCCTCCCCCTCATCTTCAACCTGATCAGCCTGTAAAAATTCTTACCAATCCTTTCTTGGCTGAGTATTAGTTAGCCTGAGTCACCCATGTCAATGTCTAGTGACTGTTCAATGTCATTTTCACCAACATCAGAGCTTGCATCATAGTATCATGGAAATAGAAGTTTCACTCCCATTCAGTAACTGTCCAGCCATTAGCCAGTGTTCTAGTCTTCATCTCCTTGCAAGGGACTGTGAAATTAAAGATGGCAAACTTCATATTGTATGCTCGCAAATTTTGAAATGTCCTGGCTCTTGTATCTTCTTTAAAGATGTAATCTCTTCCAGAAACTTCTTATGCAATCTTTTGCAAGTAGCAATAACTCCCTGGTTCGTAAGTATTATTAAAGAACTGGTAAATGGAGGAAGAAAGATACATTTTATTCTTTCATCCCTACTTACCAGCTTCTCAGCATTACGATAAACCGATGCATTATCTAGGCGAGATTTTCATGGTCTTTTCTTGGTAGTTTTTCATTTCAGGTATGAGATTGTTTAAAAACCAATCAGAAAAAATCTCACTAGTAAAATAGGCATTTCTTGAGTTAGAATAAATTGTAATTACAGGCAACTATTCAAGATTTTCTTACAGCATGAGGCTTTCATATGCTTTTCAAACTACCTTCAGCTTTAGGTGATGCATGCCAAGAAGTGCTGAAATGCACTCCTTGTTTAATTTGAGGCCAGGCATGTTTGTCTCATATTTTTTTGCAACAGTATTTTAGGACATAGCGTGATAGTATAGTGTAAGCCAGTTTCATCTGCATTGTATACCCAAGACAAAAGAAGGCACTCAGATTCAGTAACTTCATTTATGAGCTTTCTGAAGGTCTCAACTTTTTCAGTCAGTACTCAATGCTTCACCACATGTTTGCCTATTCATAATTTCATGGCATTTACAAAAGCTCCAAAGCTGGCTGAAATGGATGCCCATATGTTGTGTCAATTTTTGAGCAACTAACCTTAGCTGAACACCATGAACAATAATTCCACTAACCCAATGTTGAAAAATCCCTTATAAACATCTTTATCTAAGTATGAATATTTTATCAACTTTTATGCTTCTTTTCTATCACACCAAGATCACTTTTGGAGCTTCCAGTCCCAATATTATATTTTAGGGAAAATGAGTCAATTTGTCTTTATTTTTGCAAATGTCCGAAACCATTTGTTTTATTTACCCCATAGATTTCACAAACATGAGCAACATACGCACTACTTTCCTACTTATTTATTAAGTCTAGCTTCTGCGCAATTGTTAAGTTCATTCATTTTCTTTTAACTGTAAACATAATAAGTTAAATAATTATGTAATGACATTTTACCAACACCACAGCAAATCTAGTAAGGGTACTGTCTGGCATACTGAAGCTGACCTTGCTATGCTACCAAACTACTATGAGTATGCACAAAGTATCTGCAAAATGCATTACTTCCACTTCCGATTACTCATTTTATTACAATATTTTGTGTAATTTTTTTTTTATCATTTATTATTTTGTCATTTTTATTTATTTGCGCCTTATGTCCTTTAAATTTAAATTTTGCTGTATTTGTTTTTTATGTATCCATCAGACTCTGCCATACTGCATATTCTCAGCTTTAAAATATGCTTCAAGACCTTTGCTAATGCTGTTATCTTCAATAAGCCAATACCTTATCATACTCATTTTCTTTCTGTTTACAAAAATGCATCTGCTGTCTACCGTGTGGGTATGGTAAGCACTTGACTTAAGTGATGGCCAGTAATCTGTCTTAGAAAAATTTGTTTGTAGAAGAGATGCATGCACATATGAGAAAAGTGTAAATGTAACAAATTTATACACCAATAAACAATGCACCCCCATTTTAATGGCATTATTGGTGAAGAAAGATACATGGCATGGATTAATCAAGAAAATATATTGTCAACAACAATATAAATGAAGTATGAATTATGAGAAGCTCTTGAAAGTGAAATCATCCTCCATGCATTTGGGAAATATGTTTTTACTAATTACACTGGCATTTTAAATGCAAAATATGTAAGTAAAATTACAAGCAAAAAAACTGTTTTTAATAATATCTAGAGATTGCTTTTGAATGTTAACAAGTTTTGTTTTCTTTTTTTAAATTGTAGCAAAAATGTAATTTGATTTACTTAATTATATGATTTGCAACAGGATTATCTTAAAACAATGGATTCATTAGAAATAAATTATTTTGGCATATAAATTTATCTTGTATTTATCTTACCTGTGCAAAAAAATTAAATTTGTCTCTTGATTAACAAATGACACTGACTATGGAGAGCCTTAAATTAAATGTGTTCCAAAACATTTTGCCACTTACCACGAGGTTCTTTTTTCTCCACTGGTCTGTATTGAGCCTCGTGTGAAATATGGGATGTAACCACAAAATCGCCAATGAAGCAACTGTGTGTTGGAACATTTTAAATTGTATACTTTGTTTTTTTTTGGCATTGACTCCACGGTGATCCAGTAACAATTCAAAGGCTTCTGGCTGATAGTATTTTCATGGCTCATTTGCCTTGTTGCAATGTTGCTTTTTGGAATATTAGCTTGCATTGTGTGTATAACGTAAAAAGTAAATCAAATTTATCTGTGAGCTTTAATTGATCAAATGCTGGGGACAACTTTAATAACATTAGAGCAAATGGAATCCTAATCTTTGACAATTCATGTTTACTCATAATTAGGTCGGTTTTTAGTTAGGTCATGATTATTCTGTGAAATATTTTTAAAAAATTGAGTTCTTTAAGGATGATTATCAAATTCTGGAGATTCTGGTTTTCCTGTAAAATTTTAAGTAATGAATGTAACTCAGTGACATGACACAGATATATCTTTAGTATAGTGTTAGATCCATGATCACATAAAGGTGGTTGTCATCGATTTGGGCCTGCAAATTTTGGAAAGTTATCAGCAAATATCCCACAGATATTTTCTTATAGTTTCACAAGAGTCCACGGCTTGTTGCAATATACTTTACCTTTCAAGATATCCCTCCCATAGGAAGAAATATAGCAGGATAAGATGAGCAAACTTGGTGGCCAAAGTCCTTGAGAAATTACATAATCTTCAAAGAGGGGTAAAATTTCAGCCATACTAACAGTGGGGATGTGGCGGTTGAACCATCCTTCTGAAAATAGGCAATGCAGTGTTCTTAGTCTAGCTGATCCTCAAACTCGAAGCTTTTTATGTAGTCTGAAGTCTTCATTGTTATAGAAATAATAGGGCCAAGACAAGGCATGCCACAACACAACTTTTATGAGGAAGAAAGATCTCGTGCACACTGTAAAGGCTTTCATTAGTCCAAGGGTATTCAGTGAAGTGACATTCCCCATTGTTCATATGACAACCAGGTTTATTTGATTATTCCCGAATTGCACTGACAAATTGCTGGAACCAGTGATGGTGCTTGTCTCTTCTGTTCATAAGCAGATTCTTGCATTTTTTTTCTCTCTCTCTTTCGCTCTTTTTCCAGATAATGGATTGCTTGTGGAAACTACCTGCATTAGTGCTTCTATAGGAATGCTTACAATCCGTTTTTCTTCTCTGTCAATTTTGGATGTCCTTGTTTGTGGATATGCAACAACTGTTTTTGGCAATTGTTTGTCGACAGAATTTTCCAGTATTCCTATAAGAGTACAGTTAGATGTAGCACACTATTGCTGAGAGGAGCCACTAAGTTTGCCACCATTGGTGTAAGGTATTCAAGTCAAATTTCAATTGAGTCCAATGGTTTGAAAATTATAAGAGAAAATCAGGGGTTGAGAGTGAGTGAAATGTCTGGTAGAAAGATAACTGTGTTACAATAATAATAATAATTTAGCTCAGGAATGTGTTTGGGGAGGGGAAAAAAAGATGTTTGACAAATGCTGCATGTTTGAAACAACTATCCGAGCTAGTGTGAATTATTGTGCTGACAAAGGAAGTCTTGACGAGAAATACAGGTTCATATGTGCTACATATAAATTTTGCTGCACTGAGTTATTGTTAAGTATGGCAATCTTGGGGAATTTAGCCTTCAGCACCAAAACCAGAGTTCCAATCAATATTAATTACACTGGGCAACAAAAAAATAATTTTTGAATGTTTCGAGCACTTCATGAGGCAATTCCTACTAATTTTGGGTTGAGAAAAACAAATATGACAATGAAAAATTTTTATTAGCTCTAGTTTCTATGATATACACAAGGTGGAAGTATTACATATTAACGGATTGAGAGAAAAGGATACATTTTAATTACATACATGCTAACAATAATGAAAGTGCATTCGATTTTTTTAACTGGTAATTACATGCTAAGAGTTCTAAATTGCTGGAAAAATACTTCGCAGATAGTCGTGTCTGAAGAGAATCGTGTGGTGGCCTATTGACTTCGTCGTCTTTTAGCTTGCCTCTTGTGGTGGAGTTCTGCAGAATCCCTATACAAAGACCAACAGTAATCCGCAAGCATTACTTCATTCCAATGGCCCTGATATCTTTGTTCCATAACAGAAATGTCCTGATGGAATCTCTCCCCATGTTCATCACTAACAGCTCCACAACTAGGAGGGAAAAAGTCTAGGTGGGAGTGGAGAAAATGGATCTTAAGAGACATGTTGCATCCAAGGTCACTGTATTTTTGCAGGAGCACTGTCACCAAATGCTTGTAGTTGTCATCTCTTTTGTTGCCTAAAAATCTATGAACAACACCCTTGAAGGTTTCCCAAGCTTCCTTTTCTTTCCCCTCCAAAACTTGGCCAAATGCAGGATCCTTTACAAGTTCTCTTATTTGTGGTCCGACAAAAATGCCTTAACTTTTGCATCACTTAATTTCGAAAATTTCTCTCTGATGTACTTAAAGACCCGTCCTTCTCGATTCATAGCTTTGACAAAGTTTTTCATCAAACCCAGCTTGATATGCAGGGGTGGAAGAAGAACGTCTTTTGGGTCCACAAGAGGCTTGGCAGTCTTTACAAGAGGCATCAGATTGCGTTTCTGTGAGGAAAATGTTATTTCACCACAAATATAACAAAAGTTATTCACCATATTTACACATTTTCGTGGCATTTTTACAAATTTTACACTAAAAAAGCACTCGCGAACAAGAAATTTTGCATTAATTTGAGTACAAACTACATGTAATTCACAGTCACAGCAACAGTATCTATGTTTATGACTTACAAACAGCTGAAGAGCATTTGTGTTTTGTTATTTGACAGGTGTGCCAACTCCCAAAAAAATTCCCCTAAATTTAAAATCTTCACTCTAAAAAATGAAATGTCACTTTATCTTCAAAACAAGAGCTAATCTATCATTTTTATGGTGATTTTTGAATTCAGCAGATGGAAATACATGTAAATTCACTATTTTTAAGCCCGAAACATTTTCATTGTTGCTCAGTGTTATAGATAGTTTATCACAAAACTCTTTTCATTTGTTTACGTCATTTGAAGTTAAATCCTTTATTTCTTATGGAAAAAATCTAATTTGTTTTAAATGAATTTAAGAATTAAATTATATTAAATATTAAAATTGTACTTATTCTAATTAGCAAAGAATGCCCCTCATAACAATGACTGTCTAAAGAGACGATAAATGATGAAATAAGTGTGTAAATGAGTCTGGAGTCCATAACACTTAAAATTGCATGGTATTCATCTTTTCAATGTAAGGAAAAACTACAGAAATAATCTTGCCTTATGTGATTCAAACTGGAGGCCTATGAATTTGCAGGCAGAATCACTGACCATGCAGCCCATGATGATTCTTTATATTTTGCATTAGCTGTTCTTTAAAACAATATAGGAGTTTTATCATTTTATTAAAGATCTTGAGCAATTCAATATTTTATTTCCAGTGGTGCATGAATAAGTGAGCAAGAAACTCGTGAGATTAAATGGTTTCATCCAAACAGAGGCAGGGAGGTTACTGTAGCACATTCAATTTCCCAAGGGAAAGAGTTGGAGGAAATTTTAAGAAAATTTACCACAAAGGAAAATGCAAAACTTGCAACCTATTCTTTTGTATCCTTGGCATGCGAAAGAACAAAGGGTGGGATAGGAAGCATTTTCTCTACCTTCTAATATAATTTTGTATGGTGGTATCACCATAAATGAATACTGAAATTCCTGTTTCTAACATTTTGGCTTTCACTTTTTTTAGAAATTGATATCACAAAACAAAATCTGAGACTGGTGACTGCAGGAACAGAAGTAGGGGGAAAAACAATGGAGATTTTTGTACATGTTAAGAGGTCTTGCTAATAGTTGCTTGTGTACTATGAACAAAGACAGTAATTTAATTTCTTTTTGCTTATGGAAACTATTCTTTTTAATAAATAATTGAAACATTGAATTTTCGGATAGTTCTTGCCCCTCCTCCCCCCCTTTCAGAACATCCCTCGGTGGAAGTGAATATTGTTTATATTTGCACTTTATTGACATTGATGTAATCAAATAATGCTTTAAATTATGTTGTTGAGGTTTTTAAGAACTTTATATGAAAATTGTTGGTGGATAAAATCATTGACGTTACAGGGCAAGAGAAGAAGGTTGAAGCATTCTTGCTGATTATTTTCTGAGAGCTGCACACTGCAGTTAGAACTGCGATGATGAAATGTGTTGATATTGAGAACAAGCAGCAAATAGTCGAACAAATCATTCAACTTATATCACTTTTGGCAGTGAGTTCATCACTTAGAATAAAAGGGAACCAAAAAATGTATTCCTACACATTTTAATATTTATTTTCACTACAATGTTTTAATTCATATTGAACTCAACATTAATATGCAGTATTATATTGTCTCTGAAGATGCTAGTAGTGTTTTCTATAGCAGCTATGTGGCCATGATGAGAATCAACAAAAAATGAAAAAGGGAGATTTGCATTTTGAACAATGCAAGACCATTCTGAAATGGTATTGTACCTGTGAGGAACCCTTAAAGATGTGTATACATAGGAAACCTAGCTGCTAGGTTGCACTACAGGAAGAAATTGAAATGTGCAGTGTCTCTATGGACACTATAGGCAATGTTCGTCCAGTAGTTTGCCAAAATCGGTATGTCTAGATCCTAGTGTTTAACATTTTCAGCATCATAAGGGATTGCAGAAGTCGAGCGTGATTTAAAGCTGCTTTATGCCATCTTTGAAGTAGATATTTTACCATGTTGAAATGTATAACTTTGTTTGGGGCCCCTCTTTATTTAAAGATTTATGCTAATAGGTCTGAAATCTGACATAACTAACAGAGATTCGTCGCCTGTTCATAGTTATCTGCTGGCCAAGAGGCTGAAGTTGACGATTTTTATGTCAGCGTTGTAATGGGAGATCAAACGTGGATTCATCACTTCGAGCATGGAATCAAAGGCCCAAACTAGTCGGGGAGGGGAGGCCGGATATTTAAAACGGTAAAATGGGTGGTAAAGTCATTAGGACGTTCTTTCGGGCCCTTTAAGGAATTATTATGGTTGATGTATTAGTCAGCTCCGAAGTAGTATGTCATAACTCTGGAAACTAAAGAACGGTTCCGGTTCACCCATCCTCACAACGATGTGACCGAAAGTCTCTAGGTATCCGAGAACAGCTGGAGTACTTGTATTTTCTATAGCTCGAAACTTGTACCGTCTATTTAGTCTCGTTAATTATCTAAAAGATTTAAATCGCAGACCAAGATGGCATACAAGCTGTGACATTTAGATGACATAAAGCTATAGATTTGCAGAGATTACATAAAATAATAGTACTGCATTACCCAAAAATTGAATTCGGCATATTGGGAAATAAAATAACTTTAAAACAGTTGGAAACAAGTGTTTCCGTTTTTTATTGAACGCCCCCTCCTAAAAGTAAATATTTATAATTATACTTCATTATTGGAAAGGGGAGGCGGAAAAAAAATCAGAAAAACGAAGGTTGGAAAGAAAATATGGCAATACTGTCGCCACGCTGTTAATGAAAATGTGTTATTCCCAACATGTCTAGAGGAATGGCATATCTGTTTAACACACTCGGCAGCACTAGTGTACTAAGTTAGTTGTTTGAGTATGATGTGAATTGGACCGCCCTAAAGTGACTTTGTGTTTAACGCCTGTTTTTACTACTGAGGCACAACAGGCGGTGGACACTGGTGATACACGAGATTGTTGTTGATTTGGCTTATTTATGGAGCTCTAACTTCTCAGGTCATCAACGTCTCACTCAATTCAGGGCGTGAAACTGCCGACAAATTTTTCTCAGAGGCCTCTTCTTTCAGGCTTGAGGTTCTTTTTCGTGCCGTAAAACGACATGGGACCCTTCCCTTCCGAAGGAAGCCATACTTAGGTTTTTACGCCAGAAAAAAAGCAATCGGTCCTGGGTTTAGAAGGCAAGTATGGTTACCACTACACACCAGGACCGACATATATATATGAGATGAAATGAAATGATAAATTGGAAAGGATATTTTTTAAGGAAGGAAGCGTTACAGGCCTAAGTTTAGGGTACCTCCCAAGCATTTGCCAGTTATGAGGACTGAGAAAAGCATGGAAAAAAATCCCAGTCAGGGATTCGAACCCCAGACCTCCCGCTCACGAGACCGTGTTAACGACCTCGGCCACTCGTGGCGGTACGGTGATCCGTGGAGTACCTACTTTCGACAAGGAGTGATAGATTGGAAGATTACCACGTTTATTTAAGTGCATTACGCTAATTTGATTTAATTATTGCTGGAGATGGGTTGTTGAATTACAGAGACGGAGTTAGCCGCAGAAGTCAGAAAAGCCACTCGAGTGTTGCAATGGGCACTTAGTAAACCTTTTACTTTAGAACCTGGAGACTTGTTCAGGCTATTAACTAAAACGAATAAAATTAAATTTCAACAAGAAAGCTCCCGAGTTTTAACTGAATATTTCCCCTATAATCCTTAGGACAAGTTCGGCCTGAATCGAACCGAAGAAAGTCGGTCCAAAATCGACGCTATCTATCTTATCATCTGAACTCATTAGTTCGCAGTTTTAGAATGACTTATTTTTTCAATAATATACATTTTTGGATAAACACAAATATCACCATAATCATTAAAAATATTTGTATTTTGCTGTGCTTGGTAGGCCTTTGTTGACAAGTGTGCACGGCAACGGATTTTTGGTGCAAATGCGCTAATGAGAACCGATTTGCGTTTTAAAATATTTTTATTATGGCAAAGGCATAGTTTAGATGCAAATAACGTTAAACCCCTTATTTTATTATGAGCATGCACCGTATCTGTCAGTACTGGGTAGAGCAAAAGAAGCACCATCTTTCAGTGGCGAAGCTAAAGGGGAGTCTGAGGTTACCCGAAGTAAGTGCAAATGAATTGAATATTATATGTTTGATGTAAAAAAAAAATAAATAACTCGAAAATTAGGTGTTTGTACGACTTGCAGCACACTGAACAGAATCTGATAAACGCGGCACTCGCTTATGCTGCTGCAGGGGAGGGCCTTAGTATGCTTTGCTAGGCAAACTTAACGCTAAAGAAAGGAAAAATTCCGAGTGGTATTGGAGAAAATCGAGGATAGTGCTGCTTCTAGGATTTTTTTTTTAAGTCAAAGATTTGCCATCATTATAATGATTTACTCGGTAACATAGTACGACACAATTCACTATAAATTACGATATTTTTTTTTTCTCCTGTTGCAATGAAAGGAGATTTGCCACCATCACAGTGATTTACTGATTAACGCCCAATCCCCTATCAATTTATATTTACGAAAAGGAGGCAAGCGAGGCCGTCTGGCCATTCGCGCAACAAACCACTGGGCCCACCGGTTTCTAGGATTTACCCGAGGTTACCGTTAAGGTTAGTGTGTGTGTGTGTGTATATATGTATATGAATTAATTGCGAATTCCAATAAGAAAACGCGTGGTAAAAAGGGAAGAGCTCAGTTTTGTAATAAGGAATAACATATTGCACCCAGAAAGTTAAGGCGAACAACGCATATATAAGTTACCTTTAAAAAAAAAAAAAAAAATTACACTCTGTACAAGCTCTCATCTTCCGTTTGGGAGCTGGCTTTCTCCGCTGTTGTTCGGGGCTGGAGCTCCAGATTTTATTCTACCTGTAATAAGTCTAGGCAAACCGCTCCCACCATTAGCCATGCTTCTACAAGTATTCTGGGAACTTTCCGTTACCTTCTGAATGCAACGGCTGCTGCAGTCACGCCTACTTTTACGAACAAGTGCGGAAGGCAGCCGAATGCATCCTTAAGTATAAGTGTTAGTTTTGAGTTGTGAAAATTATCGCACCTATATCATCCCTGTTATAAACAAAACTTTCTTTTAGCGTGTAATGTGAGTGAAAGTGTTAGGTGTAAAAGTGGCGTGCTGTATTTTTTTTATTTGTTTATAATGAATGCATCAGAACAGTTCGTATGGGTGGAAAGTGGCAGGGTATATGAGTACAATAGAAATCTAAGACATATTTCTAAAGTACAACCGGAAAAAGTTATCGCGCCTGTTCTAAAAACACACCAATCGTACCTGTGAAGTTTGCAACAAGAATTTCAATCATGCATGCAACTTCAAATTTATTAGCGAGATTACCGTGGTTAGAAATCAGGTAGAAAGCAAACAATGGCGCAGCTCATATCCTGCAGCAACAACAGAATTTATTTTTAGCATTTACAATAAATATGTGAAATATGATCGGACATCCTTTGATGATTTTAAAGGCTGGAAGCAGGAAATTGGGGTCGAAGTTTGTAAAATATAGTGACTCTCGCACTGTTTCTGGAAAAGAAGCCGTTAGTCCCACCTCTAATTAAGAAATATCTCGCCTATATAATTAGGAACACATGCAAAACATTTAGTGTTAAAAGCTCACGACTTTTCCCGTAAGTGTTACATTGCTGCGGCACAGTTTCTTATTTGATTTCGCTATACACAAAATGTATTACATACTAATATAAAGTTGCCTTTTGTACCCGAGTTACGAGTATTGCCTGCGTTTGTTGAAGTCGCGCTTCGTCACCTGCGTTCTTGATGTCCACCTTCTCCGCATTGATGCAGTCATAACGGTCAGTTTTCTCCGCTGTGCACCGCACTTGTTCGTTATTACAGCAGCCGTTGCTAACGATAAGTTTCTAGGAGACTTGCTTAAAAGGCTTACACCGCGAGAAGGTATCTCTGGAGCTCAGTCCCGAGCGGCAGCGAAGAGAACCGAACTCCTCGTTCCCGAACGGGAGATGGCGAGAAGAAAGTGGAATAATGGGGATGCACTTTTTTCTGTTAGCGAGGAGTGTGAATAAGGAAGTGCTAGTTAGTATGAAATGTGAATAAGTAAGTAATAAGTGTAGTGTAAAAATGCTGCTTCAGACAATACTGTAAGACATTATTATGCGCGCCATCGCTCAGGAATTTTGTTTCTCAAAGTAAAGGTGTCAAGACACTTAAAATTGTAATAATTTATAGCGTCTTTATCAATTTTAGGTGGCATATAATCAATAATATCTATAATATTTGCTTGTTTCGTGTCAAATTAAAGATTTCTTACAAATTACCGTAAAATACTCGTTAACAAGAGTATATTTATATATTAAATATGGATAATGTATCAATGAATGTAGAGTTGTACTCTTGTAACTTATATTCTTCTTTAGCTAACATTGTGTAAGACGCGTCATGTGCCGTCAGGTCTCTGAGAATGCTCCGGATCTTGTGTTTTTTCTATATCTGATACCCTTTATCTTTTATAATGTTAGGTAAGAAGTAAATTGTAAAGAGGGTGTTATTTGGAAAGAGCGTGGGTGTATGGAAAATCATAACCTTTAGAAGGGGAAAAGTTAACTGTAGAGTGCTCATAGAGGAGCGAATAGACATGCGTTTAAGAAATGTTCAATGCAGTAGCCAATCAAAAAATGCATGAAAGTATCAAATAACCAATAGGATGATGAGATTCCAAGAAAAATTCTAGAATTGACTACAGTGAGAAATCGATAAGTCAAGAACGGCGTCTCAACCGACCGACTTAGATGTTCATATAAAAGAGAAACCTTTACTTCAGTTCGAGCAATTTGGTCACGTACTTTAGTTCAAGTAGTTCATTTGGTTCAGTTAGTTACTCGCAGCAAAGCTGGGCATAGCTCAAAGTTTAATTCCGAAAAAGTATAATACAGCATTATCTAATCTAAGTTCCGGTTATGAATAAAATAGCGCGTAGATAGTTAAAGTTTATGGTGAACATTTCTGATCACGCAGTGTAAAGTGAACAATGAAGGAAGAACAGCGACGCGATTATAGGAACCGCGCGAATAGAGAACGCTGAACGCGCGCGCCTCTGAAGTTATAACCAAATAAAAGATAAGCCACCGTAAATTAATAGAAGTGACAATTTCTATCAAAGTGAAAAAGCGAGTTAATGGTCTTCTCAGGAACTTAAGTCACGTACAGAGTAAGGAGAGATTAAGACAGTAATAAAATTGTGCTAAGTATCACCAAGCTTCTTAATATCCACTCAGTTCTCCAATTCCTTCTCCCCTTTGTGCGCAACCAGAAAATTCCAGCATTAACACAGGCGAACTAAGCCGAGGCAACTTGTAACAAGAGTCAACAGTAGAGGAAGAAGACAGCATTATTTCATGAAACCCCTTCTCTCAGTTATAATAACCAACCAAGCAGTCAGATATTAATCCCTTCCTCTCCTCCTGTCTAATCACCTCGCTCAATTTGGAGATACCTATTTCAGGGTACTTCCCGGCATTTGCCATTTATGAGGACAGAGGAAACCCTGGAAGAAACCTCAAACAGAGAGTACGGTACTGGTAGAAATCGAACTCCAAACCTCCAGCTAACCAGTCCACGCCTTAACGACATCGGCCACCCTTGGAGGTAAAAGGCAAGTACGGCTACCACTAGACCACCAGTACCGACAAAAGTAATAGAGCCTCTTAGCAAGAGAGTGTGTACATTAACAAACGCGACGGTACATTTGCAACTTTCACCAAAGACAAGTAGTAATTGTTAACAATTCCCTCACAGATCGATATCTCCAACATTTATCTGTTTCTTTGTATAATTTCCACATTTGCTAGCAATTGTTCGTATAGCCCGTTTTCTACTTTGACCGTAAAGTATGCAATGATGAACTAAGGAAAAAATGGAAAGATCTAACTAATTCTGAATTTAAATTAATATCATGATATGGATATTTAAATGCACGTTTATTTGCATTGACTTGCTAATTGTACAAAGTAGTTTGCCGTACCAAAATCAGGCTTAAAACTTGATCAGATTTGCGAACAACTAAACATGAAAACATCCAGTCCTTAAAAAAATTAATAATAATTCAAGGTTTAAAAAAGGGGGGGGGGGAAGGAAAGAACAAGACCAAGAAAACAGGAAGATTGAAAATTGTAATCAATAATCTAAGTGGAATATTTTAAGTATTTGTGAGCGATATGAATTACGATGTAGACATAAATTAAGAAAGTTCCAGTAGCTGTATGGTATAATTAATTGAAATTTTAGAAACAAAATACATAAATGTTTATAAATTTATGACTTGCCTATATTAACTTATAGACGTGAACTATGGACGTTAAAAGGGGAAAGGGGGGGGGACTTAAAATAAAATACTAGCATCCAAAATGAAAGTTTTATTTTACCTGGCGAAGTTAAAGCCCTATCTTCCACTTCGCCCAGGACTATAGATATTTACGAGTGGTTAGTAATAACGTTTTAATTATCAAATCAAGCTGCGACCGTGAAACTTGGTGATAGTGTTAGTCCTTCTCTACATATTCACCCTTCAATGCGACACATTTTTTCCAACAATGGATGATTTGGCGAAGACCTTGGTTGTAGAAGTCTGCATTTTGGCTGTTCAGGAAACGTTCTACCTCGAAAATCGCCTCGTCAACATTCTGGAAATACCTGCCACGCAATGGTTTCTTCATCCAAGGAAAGAGGAAGAAGTCACTGGATGTCATGTAAGGAGAATTTGGGGGGTGAGGCAAAATTTGATAGCCCAAAGAAGCATCATGTGTGACTGTGTCCTGTGTAAAATGAGCTGGTTCGTTGTGGATCAAAAAGATCCCCTTGGACAGCTTCCCGCGACGCTTCGTTTGACAGCCTGCCGTAACCTCATTAGGAGATTTTGGTAGTATGCTCCTGTAATGGTTTGCCACCGAAGTGCATAATCTTAGCACCATCCCCAAAAAACTCATCATCTTGTTTGATAATGGTTGGGTCTACGCCTTTTTCAGTGGTGGTGAATCCACATGTTTCCACTGCTTGCTTTGCTCCTTTGTCTCGAGGTCATAGTGATACACCCAGCACGCGGCTAAAGAAGTCATCTGCGTTGGGCTACACAGCTGCAACATTTCCGCTGCTGCCTCGGTTCGGGGTGTGAGCAGTCGCGGAATCCAGCGGGCGGCGACCTTGGTCATGTTGAAAATGTCGCACAAGACGTTGAAAACTGATCCAATACTCTTTTTCCACTATCGCTTCGTTTGTGATACGCCGATCTTAAGAGCACCGGGGCCTACGCTTCTCTTGCGATTCCTGGTTCTTCACAGAGTGATGGTCTGCCACTTCGTACTTTGTTATTCAGACTTATTTGACCACATTAACCACTGTGTTATATGATGGTGCATTGTTGCCGTACACTTCCACCAACTCAGTGTGAATTGTTGCAGCGTTCTTCCCTGTCAAATGCATTGATTGATTGATTTATGGACGCTCTTTAACATCTCAGGTCATCAGCGTCCCATTCAACTCAGGACGTGAAACGGCCGACAAATTTTGCTCAGAGGCCTCTCTTTCAGGCTTGAGGTTCTTTTTCGTGCCGTAAATGTACAACACGGGACCCACGGCTTTACTTCCCTTCCGAAGGAAGCCATACTTAGGATTGCGTGCTACGGTAGTGTGGCAAGGGGGTTTCAATGTGTACCAGAACTGCAGACATGTATATGCAAACAATTAACCTTATTTTTTCCATGTGATAATTAAAATTTTATGACTTCCTCTCTTACAATAAAGTTAATGCATTAACAATTTGAATCTAAAACTAATTAAATGCTCCATTCTCCAATGTAAATAATATATGAGCAATACTCTAAAATTCTAAATTGTCGATGTGACTGGGGGTCCTTGCTATGAGACGGTAAAGAGTTCTAGAGACGAGTAGCTGCAACTTTGAAGCATGAAGAAAAGTGAGAAGGCAGAGCGAGAATGAGACGAGTTAAAGGACCATTTTAGAGACCCAGGCAAAAATAAATAAATATAATAACTACAGGTATTCTGTATAAACAGACTCTGACAACGTAAAGAACTTTTGGAGAGAATGTCAGACAAATGATTGATTAAACAAATAGTAACTTAGAGCGGGTATGTGGGCGGACTCCGGAAGAGGCAAGTGGCTGTAGAACAGTTGAAAATGGAATAGGTAAACTTATTGCTTAACCTCTGAAGTGAAGAAGAAAATGATCATGAATACGGTTATAATTGTCTCCTTTGTGCCAAGTATTCGCTGCAGCTCTGTTAGCTGAGAACAAGCTTCAAGTTCACTCCGTAAATACGCAGGCCTTCAATTATGGGTTCAATGACCGTACGGCATTTGAAAGAACTTGCAACAGGTGGATTTGAAACGAAGAAGTGAATGCTTCGGTAGCGTTTAATGTTATTTATACAGGGTTATTCTAAATTAGTGATACATCTTTGATTATTTATTAAAAAGAATAGCTAATGAAATATAAATGGTCAGGAAAACTACCCAAGTCCACTTACATTACATATATTTACAAATGTTTCATGTTACAACTACTTGCAGCAGACGATTGTCAGTTCTTGCTATTTCAACATCTAGCGTTTCAATGGTACCTCTGGCCGAGCGCACGTGCACGCACATCTAACACTAATGTAATTCTTTTCTGCCTATTGATATTTTATACATGTTTATAATAAATCGTTTCCTAACAATAAATACACAAAGTTATTACATTTATTTAGAATAACTCTGTATATCGAAAATGTGGCATATTCTTAATTAGGTGTTTTTTTAGTAGTGTTTAATGCCCGTTTTTACTTCTGAGGCACCACAGGCGGTAGACACTGATGATACATGAGATGAAATGATAAAAAGGAAGGAAGCGTTCCAGTCGTAAGTTTATTTAGGATATTCCCCCGGAATATGCCACTTATGGCTAGAAAAAACCTGATAGAAACCACAGGCAGGGAGGACAGTCCTGGTAAATCGAAACTCGGACCTCCCACTCAGGAGTTCGCGGCTTAACGACCTCGGCTACCCGTGGCAGTCTAAACAGACGATAAATGAATGATTTAGTAATGATAGTGGCGTCAGAATGAAGCCACCAGTGATAGATTTGGGTAACAACAAATTACAATGCAAAAGTGTAATTATTACACAAGTATTACGTTTTCCCTTTGTATAATAGTGGTTTGAAATAAAGCAGCAAATAATATTTCCAAACGTATTATCAGTTTCTTTCTATAATAGGAATAGATTTTTTTAATGGTGTTTAAAGCCCGTTTTTTATTACTGAGGCACCATAGGCGGTGAACATTGATGATACATGAAATGAAATGATAAATTAGGAAAGGATTTATTAAGGAAGAAAACGTCCCAGGCCTAAGTTTAGGGTATCTCCCCGGCAATTGCTAAGTATGAGGACTGAGGAAAATCTGGAAAAAACCTCAGTCAGGGAGGACGGTCCTGGCGGGATTCGAACCCCAGACCTCCCGCTCACGAGTCCGCGCCTTAACGACCTCGGCTACACTGACGGTATAATAGTAATAGAAAACCTGAACATCTAAACATGAAATGTCCCTTCAGTGACCCAGTAACTGAACTTTTCTGCTTTGTTTGAAGTATGCTAGCAACTTTTGCAACATATATACTCTAGTGAGATCACATTTTATAATTATTACGCCAGTTGACGTTAAGAAATCGATCAACCTGCGAAACAACACAATATGGTAATAACAATTATTGCCCCATGCTCTGGAGTAGGTCACAGTGGACCCCGCCCCTGACTTACTTTCACTGTCCTCTTCAAGGTTGCAGAAATTTTCCTCCCATTCCCGTAACTTTGTTTTTTTTGCACCTGGGGAGGGGGGAATCTTTGTCTTTCAGCACACCGGCCTTGTTTTAAAACTTAAATGTATATAATTACACCGATAGCCTTAACCTAGAAACAAAAGAGAAGAAATTTATAATTGAACAAGACCTTTTGGAGCCATATAGATTTTCCACCAAAGCTACTGCGACGCGTGTTAAATTCCTTCTGGCATCTTACGGAGTACCAGAAAGCTATTTAGTTATTGAATATCGGGTGTAACAGTGGGGTGAAGTTTATTAATACCCTAGAGCAAATTTGGGAAGGCGAGAGAGCAATTATAGTTGTCACTCTTCCTTATCCGCCGTTTAATTTCGTCATCTTTCGTTGTGGAATTTAAGATCCGTTTGAGTAAGCATTTTAAAAATATTGTTTAACGTCCATGTTTACGACTAATGTCACCACGAGTGGTGTACACTGATTCGATGATTTGAAGTGAGGACTTTTAGGCACTAAGGATAGAAAATAGCCAGTCTAAAAAGGCATTAAATAGGAGCTATAAGAAGATGGGTTGACATTCAAGGGAAGCCTTACAACATACTTTATTTTTCGACATAGTCCCCTCGAAGCTTGACGCTCTTGCTCCAAAATTTCTCAAGTTCGTAATTCTCTCGTAGAAAATAGGCCTCTGAGGTCCTTAAAACACTATTTACCTCCTGTATGACCTCCCCACTTGACTTAAATTTGTATCCATTCAGGAAACTAGTGAGTTTCGGGAACATATGGTAATCCGAGGCAGAAGCATTTCAAGTTGTAATTCAGTCAAAATTGTTCTGAGCGCTGGAACTTGGACTGCACGGTTCATTATCAGCGTCTTATTTTTGGCCATTCCGCGATCATCGTCTTCAGTCTCTCCAAAAGGGGTGCTCAGTACTTGTGTTCTGCCCTTCTCCAAGAAAATTCCTTTTGAAGCCTCACCTTTCCAGCGCACGGTGCGCATTTCGGACATGTTCACTTCAAGCGGTGCACTGTTTGTTTCCGGTAATAAATCCGCGTTTCGTCCATAGTTATAAAATGCTAAAAATCGGTTGACTTGTGCTTAAAATTTTCCAAACAGCCGATTGACTTCGTTTTTGCTCCGAAGTGAGCAGACGCGGCACCCAAGTTGTTTCATGGGTAACTAACTGTGCAGAATAAAACAAATCCGCTCAGTTGAGATGCCTGTGTCGCACTTTCTCTCATATGTCAGCCAAAGCAATATTATGGACATTATCGACAATTTCATCTGCTGCGCTTGAACGCTTTACCCAAAGTCGAACTGTTTTATAGGAAGAGTATGCGTCACCCAGTGTAGGCAAAATCCTCTCATGAATGTCCTTTTCTGTTTTCCCTTAAAAAGAAATGACTTACACCACGAATTCCAAACTGATCCACTTTGCATTGTCTCTCGAAACGCTGCCAAACAATAAATTAACGTTAGAATGACTTGTGATACATAGAAAGCAAATCTTTATGGTTTTGCTAGTGTTATTTATCAAACCCACTTTTAATCAATGTAGTAGGCCATTACTTTGGTGCTGTTCACACCATACTCTCATCTTTTTACTAAAAGACAGATGCCTCTTTGGAATTACAGATAAAGCATAACAAACTAATTATTCAGAACAAGGTTGGACAGAATGGAGAACAGGCACGAAAGCCCAATGAGGGTCACTGAACCTCCGGCAGGAAGGACATAGGGTGGCAGTACGGATGCAGGCGAGGTCCCTAACGTTTCCTGATTTATAATTTTAATATACGACACCCATCGCTCCAAGCAGCACTTCTGAGAGGCTGCTGTCATACCTGGCCCACGACAATTTTCTAGAGTGAAAATTCCACCACGTTTACCGCCAACCCACTCACCTAGACTTGCGACCCTGAAGCGATGGACAAGGAAATGAAATGAGAGGGAACTGGGTGAGGAAAGTAAGCATCCATTCGAGCATTCGTGTAAGTGACCAAGAGAAACCGGTCAGAATGGTCGGTCCTAAGGGATGTGAATGCTAAACCACTGCGCTCAGCTGTCACATACGTATAGGGCTTTTCTAAATGATTGTCGGGCTGTCAAAAATCTCGTACTTAATGCAAATGAGAGTCATCTAACCGCATGGTTGATGCTAAGGCAATTTCGCGTCCATGGTAGAACATGTTCCATCATTAGTAATGATACATAAAATAAAATTTTAAAATGAGAAAGGCATTTTTCTCGGGGAAGAAGCGTTCCAGATCTAAGTAGGGCACTTTCCCGTAGTTTGCCGTTAACGAGGACCGAAGAAAATCTAGAAAAATCCTAGACAGGGAGGACAATTCCAGCGACATCGAATCGCAAACTCCCATCACAATCCCATGCCTCAGTGTGTCAGTGATGAAGACTTTTCTTCGAAATAGAGATAGGCATAAAAATATTAATGAGGAATATATGATTTGAAAGCACTGCACCTGCGAATGTTCAGCAATCTTCCGTTAAAACACTATCATTTAATCGCTACCATGAAAATGCTTCCCTGATCAAGCAAAGAGAAATTTCAAATCACCTGATAATTCTGTAGTCAAGGGCCACACTAAACAATATATCTCTTTTGTTCGGACGTGCATTGCTTATGATGAGAAATGTTCTGCAATCTTAATACTTGGTCTTTCATAATTTTGTCGCCTGTTTCACCGTAGCTGGCGGGTCAGCAGTCAGAGCGGTAAACTCCGGTGAAGAGGATGTAATATCCGTGCATCTAATTCTAGTACTCACTATTGCAATGGAAATAACACGATGTTGGAAATGTCCGACTGCATGCACATCTTTCTTTCACATACATCAGTTAATCTTCCAAAATTGTGTCAGTTTAAACTGAAAGCATACCTGGTCATGTTTCGACGCAAAATAACAGATATTGGAGTACAGAAAACCGACGAAATATCCATAACGATCAAGCTTCATCACTAAAAATATTAAGCACAATCAATTGCTCTATAATTTACGTTCGGTAACATACAACTACAACGATTTACCCGAATATTAGTATCATCTGCCTGCACAGTGACCTTCTTTGCTTTCAAGTTTAATACACACGTCACATACACTGTTCTTCAACCTTCCCTGATGAAAGTTGCAATGTTACAATAGAACCAGATCATTTTTGTCCCTTTATATTAAATTTCTCCTACAGCCTTTTTAGGGCGAACACATTCATTTATTTGTTGTGGCAAAGCTAAGATCATTAGGCCACATAAGCATTGACAAGAACAATATATGTACACATATAAATGCGAAATGTAAATAATGATAATTATTAAGGAAGAAGAAGAAGAAGAAGAAGAAGAAGAAGAAGAAGAAGAAGAAGAAGAATGCAAGCATTCCATGCAATGTAATGATAGTACATGCTGGGATTCAGAGCGTGTTTTTTAAGATTATCAGAGAAAGATGCATTTTGAAAACGAAAAGATAAGCCAGATAATTTTGTAAAGTAGTGTAAGACAATGGGTGTTTTTCTGACTTTCAGGCTAAAACAAGAGACGGAAGGTGTCATATAGTGAAGCAAAAGCACATCACAAATGTAACTTACCCATTATTAGCATGCTTTAGTTAAAATTTGGCAGCAGAAAATCGCAGTAGTCATCAGCAGGGATTGCAAAAAGGTGCGAGGGTCGTACTGAAAGTAGTAATCAACAATTTTTAAACCTCTTAATATTTATTTTTTAGATAAACCAAGTACATCATCGCAATATACAGACTTTTCTCTCACTTTTCAATAAGTCCCCATTTTTTTGCACACCTTTTCTCCATCGCTCTGCAAGTTTGAAAATACTCTTAATATAGAACTCCGTTCCAGCTGCACGAAGACACTGATGCACTGCTTTTCGAATATTAGTGTTGGCATCACATCTGCTCCTTAACAGAACCAAAAAGATGTTAGTCGAAGGGTGCCAAGTCAGGACTGTAAGGAGGATGTGGAAGAGTTTCCTACCCAAATGCTGTGATCTCCATTGTGACACGGCAGCATGAGGACGTGCATTATCCTGTTGCAGGATGATCTTTCCAGGGCGCTTATCGCGCAATGCATGACAGAGCTTCCATAGAGTCTGGATATAGCGGCCAGCATTTATGGGTTGTCCAGGCTCAAGAACATCAACCAAAATGCAATCCTGTGCATCCCAGAAGAGCTACCCATAACCTTCCCAGCAGATCGCACCGTCTTCGCTTTCTTCTTCGATGGCTAATCCAAATGATGTCATTCCATACTCTGACGTTTTGTTTCAGATTCGTAATGATGGAACCAGCTTTCATCGCCTGTCACAATACTCGTCAAAAAAGCATCGCCTTCATTTTGAAATCTGTGAAGATGGTTTTGGCTGATGATTACTCTCTGAAGTTTCTTGTCTTCGGTCAATAAACGTGGGACCAAACGGGCACAAACCTTTCGATAACCGCTTTTTACCATTTCTTGCACTGCACTATGTCCTACTGCAAGTTTGGCAGCGAAATCATCCACGGTGATACGCCTATCTTATATAATGAGCTCATTAACTCGTTCCTTGTTACATTTCGCAGGCGATCGCTAAGAGGCTCATCTTGGATACTCGTTTTCCCATCTTTGAAATGTTTCCTACTTCTCCTAACACTGCTAGCACCCATGCAGACATCTCCATAGGCACGTTGAAGTCTGAGGTGAATTTCAGCAGCAGATTTTCCCTCTTTAACAAGGAATTCAATTACAATACGCTGTCGGAATGAAACATTGATGTTCGCCATTTTGGAAATACTGCCTGTGGTTATGTGATAGAAACTAATGACGTCACAATATGGCAACATATGGTGTAAAGTCTATAGATTACGGTCCTGCAGTCCTTTTTGTTACATTGTTGAAATTTGAATTTTAATAATGAGTTGTTCACGACTTTCAGTATGACCCTCGGTTCGAACCCGGCCAGGACCGATGGATTTTTTCGGGCGTAAAAATCCTAAGTATGGCTTCCTTCGGAAGGGAAGTAAAGCCGTGGGTCCCTTGTCTACATTTATGGCACGTAAAAGAACCTCAGGCCTGAAAGAGAGGCCTCTGAGCAAAATTTGTCGGCGTTTCACGCCCTGAGTTGAATGGGACGCTGATGATCTGAGATGTTAAAGAGCGTCCATAAATAAATCAATAAAAAAAAGTATGACCCTTAGTATTTTTATTGTTAAGGTTCTGAGAAAGAGCACATTTAATGTAAGCTCGAGAAAAAACTTAAAGTTATCTGTCTTACCCAGGAACTCGATCTCGATTGTTGGCTCACAGACTCTGATAGGTTAAGTGTAATTGTGAACTTACTTTCACAAATTTTACATTTTTACTAGACAGTTTTAACGGTAGGCGTTGTGGATTTAAAAGTTCGGTGTATCCATGAAACAGCGAAAACATTTTGAAGTCAAGCATTCTTGTAATGTCTATGAAAAAAGTTCAGACACATCTGAATGATAGGTTACCATAAAAAAAGCGAAGAGAAAGAAATTCATGGATATTCTGTAGCAATAATGAGCGCATTTATTTCTGTATAAAGTTGTGTCTGTATATGCACGAAAGACGGAACGCAAGTAGAAAACAAAAACCTGGTATACTAATGGAAGTAAACTGCTTAGTAAGCTGAGACAGTTCGAATCTTGCTAGGACATTTCTTTCTGACTGACATTTTTCTAGCTTTTCCTCGGTCATCAATTGCCAAATGCCACTTAGGTCTGGAAGGCTTCCTTCCACTCCTGCCAAAAAAAATATTTTCCCAGCTTCATATTTCATCCCAAGTATCATCAGTGTTCACGATGCCGAAGTAGCGAAAATGGCCTTAAACGATATTTAAAAAAAAAAAAACGCTAAGACTGTAGACATTTCAACTGAATGAGTGCACGAAAAGCTATTTATGATGACAATAGACAAAAAACATTCGAAAGACATTAAAATCAGTGTTGATTTCTACTTCACTACAAAGTAGACTTTTGTTAATACTTTTGTGAAATCCTAATGCAGGTGCGTTTATATTTCAGAATAAATCTCCACTAAAAGAAGGAACAGACATCATTAATATGATAAAAGATACATAGTTAATTGAAAAGATAGTTAATTTTACATACATCATGAAACAAACTATTCAAGAAACTACATCAGAGAATTACAGAAACATGTCATTCCACTCCTTGCTCTCTCACTTTGTTTCTTAGTTGCACAAGATAATTTCAAATGTTTAAATTCTTTTTTTGAAACTCACGGGAATATTTCAGATAATTGGGTTATAGAAACATTTTGTAGACAGATTTGAAATCAGTATAAGAATTTCTCGCTTTTCTTCTCTTAATAAACAGGTTTATGTTGCCCTTCACAAATCATAAAAATGCTAAACAGAATAGAACTATTTAAAACGTCAAAGGAAAGAAATAAATCAGAGTTATTTTTTTCGTAATATTTTATTTTGATTTTTGAACACAGAAATAAATAACAAACATTTTTACTTTCTGTTAGGGTTATGAGAAACTTGCCGTATTAACCCCTTGATCGTTTGGTTCACGCCTTCCGGAAGAAAGGCAAGACAAAAGAGCTACAGGATTGAGGCAAGTTTTAATACTGGACGCTACAAGAATGAGCGTTGATTGATATGGTTAGCTGCTTAGTAGCCGTAGTGGGCGCCGAATCCGTCGAAGGCCAGGTGAGCCACAGCGGGGGCAGCAGAGTAGGCGACACCGAGGGGAGCGGCGACGGCGGTCTTAGCGACGACGGGGGCAGCGTAAGCGGCATGAGCTACAGGGGCAGCGTAGGCGGCATGAGCTACAGGGGCAGCGTAGGCGGCATGAGCTACAGGGGCAGCGTAGGCGGCATGAGCTACGGGGGCAGCATAGTGGGCAGGAGCGGCGTATGCGCCGGCGTAAGGGGCAGCGTAGGCGACGGGGGCGGCATGAGCAACAGCTACGGGAGCAGCATGAGCAACAGCTACGGGAGCATGAGCCACGGCGAAGGCATCGTTGCTGATGCGGGTGTCGACCTTGCGGACGCTGGAGAATGGAGTGTCTACGGCCTTGGAGTAGTGAGACACAGCGGAGTTACCGTCCAGGGTGCGCACGGTGCTCTGGTGGGAGGTGCCGATGGCGGGAGCATGAGCAGCGTAGCCATAGGCAGGGGCGGCATAAGCAGCCACGGGAGCGGCGGCGTAACCTCCAAGGTAGCCAGCGTTGGCAACAGCCAAGGCGGCGGCGAGGACGACAAACTGGAACATAAATAAGAGTAAAAATAAAGCAAAATTAATCAGAGACAAAAATTTTGTTCAATATATTTCTTTTATATTACTAAAAGTATTTCAAAGGGTAAAAGGAGTATTTAACAATGATGAAATGAGCACTCAAAATAATGACATAAGAAATTCGATTCTTAAAGCACAATGATAGCGGAATGAAATTATATTGGATCCGGATTGTATACAACAGGTGGTAGGATACAATTTTCCTCTCCCCCTATGCTTTTCATGTATAAGTTTTTTTTTTTTGCCTGGCTCATTGCTTGTGTTGTTGCATTGTTGTTTATGTTGATCTATTAGTTTGAGTGAACCTAACTTGATGTTAAGAGCTTAAGAATTCCGATGCCTAAAATCATCCACTTTAGCAAAAATCATGATGGATCACGTGTAATTACAAGCATTAGGTCTTCAAACTGTTTAGGTCGTTAGTTTAAGAAAAGTAGAGGAAATAGGAGATGAAGAAGTGAGGCAAGCATGTGAAAATGTAACTTAATTGATTTTAGAGTCGACGCTACACAAAGTACTTTAGTGAAGGAATGCAACAATTTTGAAATGATTTGCTGAGCTTTCAACTAACGTCAAAGAACTTAAAATTAGAATATTTTGATGGCATTTATTCCACTGGGAAACACTGTAATGCTATGGTGAAGAAAGATAACATTCAAATCACTTGCAAAAGAAAAATGGAGTATTTATAACACTTAAAATACTGTCATGTGGAACCTCGTCTTCTCGTGGTGCATGAAATGTAGAAAAATTGCTTCTAAAACACAATTTTGAGAATATTATTTCTGTAGTGTCAGTTCTAAGAATCTCTGTATATTTCTAGTTTTAAACACGCAATTGCGCACGTTGCACAAGAGTTTCATTTCAAAGCTTACAATTCTGAATAATTACATGTTTAATATATATATATATATATATATAAGTTAACCAAAATAAATATATACGTTTTGATGCTGAGGCGGAGTTTAAAACCAATGTTGATTACATTTAAGATTTCACCTTCACCCTCACCCTGTCATCGTACTTTCAGTTTTCAAAAGTCACTCTTACCTTATACTTAAATTTTAACCAGAAATAAACTGTTATAACTTAGTTATCGTTATCCACGTTACCTGACTTTCTAAGTTGTAGTACTTTTTACTTTTGGACAGATAAAACTACAAAGTTTACTGAGCAAAACGATACACACTCTACAAGAAACAAGAAAATGTAAGCGAATTAGTCAAGAGATCCAAAATAGGATGTGCTACAGTCTAGGCAACAGTGGTGGCCGAAAAGAAACTGTCATGAGGAAAATACAAACTTTTGATATTTATTAGGTATTTGCATGTTTTAGTATTCATGTGCTTAATGGAACAATAAAATACTTCTTTCCATAAGCTATTTAAGCTTAATAAAAACATTGAAAATGCGGCGTTGAACATTGCCACAAAAACTAATTTTCCGAACAGTGACGACCAAAGAAATTATCTATGGTCTTCCTTGAATTTAAATTTCGCTTCATATCCTCAAATTATGTTTATTTGCCTCGGCAAACACTGTGCCATGAGGTACGCATTAATACGAATCAATTGACAACCGAGTTGTATAATCATTTCTTATCCTCGGCCAATGTTGATTTAAAATTTGTACGAGTTTCTAATAATGTGGACAATTTATTATCGAACACTATATGGGTGTAATTTGTCGTTATAATTAATAATTCTGTTGATCAGCATGAAATAAAAGTATTTGTATATTATTATATTGCATATACTTGTATTATTATTTGTTATTTGTAAATTTCCTGCACATTTTCAAACAAAATAATTTTAATTTCTCGCCTACAAAAATGAAAGGTTAGATAATTTTTCAAGAAACTGGTTGCCCATAATGAAAAACATTCAATCTCACGAAACCTGTTGGAAAGTAAACAGACGAAGACTGTAATAAGTTCTGAGTTTACAGTTCAGGTATAGTTCTCTACACCTCCAAGAGATGTAGAGAAAAACATCAAATTGATGCATTAAGAATTTATCAGTAATAAAAATGTAGTTTTAATTGTGTTTTGAAACAGTGCAAGGGAAAGTGAATTAAAAAGAGGAAGAAGAAAAAGACTCAGGTTCATTTGCACCTGACAGTAAAGCTAGTGATAGCAGGAAACCTAACAAACAAAAATAAATAAAGCCAAAATAAGCTTTTTGTTGTTAATATATTTTAATAAATGCGTTTTAACTGAACTGCATGAAAGTGCAAATATATGAATGAAGAATGTTTTCTAGGAAAACAATTTGCGTTATGAACATACTATCACAGTATGAAAACCCAGCTGATAGTCACAAGCAGGCCACAAAGGTTCTTACTATCCAGAGAAAAAAATACAATAAATGTAAATGCAAATTCAGCTTTTTGAAATGTAGGTGTAGCGAGCAATGCGCTAATAATTTCATCGAAATATATTATTTTTATTTTTAATATTTTTTTATCAATGCTCGTTTCCTCATTTTGGCACTTAACGATAGCGCCGTCAGTATTTCAATGCTTACGTGTGGCCCACACAAAGCGGTCAAATGGTGAAGTACTGCCCGACAACAATGAACTGGCTGCAAGGGAGCTGTAAGTTTGTTTGCAGTTTGCAACTAATTTGTTCTATGAAATGAGATCGATAACTTCGGTAAGTATTTGTGAATGTAGATTTTGGGATGAATAGTTTTGTTAATGCTATTTTTACTTCCTCAAAAGCATATGCGAGTTCCACAAATATCATATGTTTATTTCCAACTTGATTACTTGGCACTGATAATGTATTGGAATTAGAAGACTGGGAAGAAAAAATGCTCTTGAAGCGCAATGGCATTCATACAGAATAATGCTGAGATTTCCGCCCTACATCTCGGCTAAACTCGTTTCCTAAGATGTGTATACAGTCATACTTTATAAATATGCTGGAACATATGAAAGTTCGCTCACACAATGTTTCTGGTGTTTTTCTTTACATTCCAAACCCCACTTGTTTCGGGGGTGAAGTGATTTTGTTAGAGAACATTCAAGGTTTGCGATAATTTGGACTATGCTTTCCTCTGTTACAACTGTTAAGATTTCCGTCCTTTTTGTTTATTTATTTGTTTATTGTGTGTGTGTACTTCACCATGCATTCGAAACTGTGTACAGTACCGTGCGTGATTTGTAGCTCTGGGATAAGGAATCTGATCAAGAAATGAATAAATTCCAAATGTAGCGTACGAGTTGATTTTTTTAGTTAAAATATCGTTTACACAAAAGTACGTTGCTTTCGAGTCAATTTCTGGCCATAAATATATACCTCCGTGAGACCGGCAGAGAACAGATTCAGAAAACAACATTCAAGGATATGATAAAACCGTGATGAGCGGAGTATAAGTATGGGCGCCGCCGGCTGAGGTATGCCTAGTCGCCGAAACGTAAAACAACGCATGAGTGGACAAAATTTATAACTAAAGCTCAATATGTCCGACCGTAAACAAAAACAAAAAACAAAAAAAATCACGCAGTATGTCTTTGCCAACGGAGGCTTGGCATGAGAAGGGAAACTCTGCTGTTTTATGGAATGTCACATATTAGTATGGAGACATGTTTCATATACATCGTGGCTGTAAGTTACTTGTCAGGGTAGTAGTTTGTACATAACCAAACTTTCTATGCAATAACGAACAAAGAGTTGGAAAGTTATCAAAGCTTTTGTGTTGCAACGATTTAATTTTTTGAGATCTACACTCCATTTGCTGTGGTAACAGGGTAAATTTACTGTGATTGGATTGCGGTTTTCCCCTAATGGCCGCAATAGTTGGATGTTTAAAGTAAGCAGGGTTCACTATATAAAGGTACATTTTAGTCAAAACCAAATTACTTATGTACACTCCTTTAAAATGAATGTAATCTACACAAGCTTGTAATATCATATACTTTACTGAATATAAGCCATGAAAACTAATAAATCAGAAAACTTTTAACTATGTAAACAATGTTTAATTTTTAAAGATACTGAAAGGTTTTGAGGATCATCTTAGGAAAAGATCTAGCACAATCATCGATATTTGTCTAGAATTACCCCAAAATTTCTGTCCACTTTACTTTACCTTGAACATGTTGGTGAAGTGTAGCAAGTTAACTAACTAAGGAGAAATATTTGACAGCGACTTTTATATCGCCAGTTGCCACCCCTTCGCTCGTGCACAGTGCTGATGCAAGCTCAGCACCCCAGGCCAGCAATTAGCACACCGTTATACATTAAATCTGCATGACGGGGAGAGTCGATGAGGTAAAAACATCCGAAATCCAATTCACTTTCGCTTTTGCTTCAAGGTCTGGGTCAGTATGCCAAGCCCCGCCTTGGCCTTGCTTCCGATTGTGCAGCCGGTAATACAGTTCACTGCTTCTCTCCTTGCCCTTCCTTGACAAAAAGTTACGTGTCCTTAGCCGCGATCTTGAAGGTGTACTACAGAGTTAAATACTATATTTTCTTGGGGTAATAAACTCTGGATTAAGTGCCGGAGCATAAGACACGTTTTCTTATTATCATCTCAAAATACCAGCTTCTAGAAACTCCATTTTATCTTTTTCTTCTTCGCCATTATTTTCAGTTCATTCAGTCATTTCGCATTACATTCATCAATTTTATTTATTAAGTTTAACTCACTCTGATGTCGATTTTAGACAGACATTTCTGACATCTGTATTATCATTATACATGACTCTAAGAGCTGTGGAAGGAAATGTAAATTAAAGTAACACGTTTGTTATTACGGCCATTCAAATTTATTTAATCCAAAATAGTAGAACGGTAACGCATTCGAGAGATCCCGGGTTTAAATCCCTTGGATCCAGCAATTTTTACCTTCGGTCTTTTCGTGGTTATCCGTGGTCACATAGGCGAACGCTGGGAGGTCACTGCCTTTCGACGAATTTTCTGCGCACCCATTTCATCCTATGGTTCCAGTTTTAGATTGCAAGGCAGAGAGTGCCAAGCGAGGTGGGCTGGTGTTGTGCGGCGTGGCGGTGGATCTGTATCTGGGGAAATCTGATTTGGGGCCCCTCTCGTGATACCTCGAATGATATTGTAATTCCGTCGGTCCTGGTGGTCTAGTGGTAACCATACATACCTCGTAGACCCAAGGTTGCGAGTGCGGACCCAGCCAGGAGTAATGAATATTTATGGCGTAAAATCCTATGACTTCCTTTGGAAAGGAAGTGAAGCTATTGGTCCCGTGTCGTAAATTTAAGGAACTTAAAAGAACCTCAAGCCTGAAATAACAACAGCAACAACAATAATAATAATAATAATAATAATAATAGTAGTAGTAGTAATAGTAGTTGTAAGAGTAGTAGTAATAATAGTAATAGTAGTAATAATAGTAATAGTAGTAATAATAGTAATAGTAGTAAATCGTAACTTCCATAGGCCTTCCGGGATGTGGGATTTATCATGTAAGGATGTAGTCGCTTCACCGGCGCCCTTCATCTCATTCTTTACTCCCGGAGGTACAAAAGTCCTCAGAGTGACCGAGGTGCCGAATTATCTTCTGTTCCAACTACCTCTTAGTGTAAATTTTAGGCATTGTTACATGCCCACAGACATGTCTCGACTGCCCTAATTCACGTAGTAATGCAACCAGCACACCTATCTGCAAGAATTTCCTTATAAACACAAAAAGCAAAGAGAGGCCGATTTTAACGAATGCAAATAACAAATAGCTAAAGCGCTCTAGTTCATTTGTAACACTTCGTTAACGTTTTTTCTGTCTGAACTCGTTTATTGAGACACTTTGAAACTTCATCAAAACTTTTCTTTATACATTTTTGGTACAACGTTCCCTTCTGTGATGAAACCTTCACAAGCTAATGTCCTCTGGCATTTAAAAAATGTTGGCACAGGCACTTTTTAGAGTAATTTTAAAGTAATCAATTTCCATTTTCCTTAACTATTCGAGTTAAATTTTAGCATGCCTTGTTACAAATTTTTTTATAATATAGGAAACAGTGAAAATAGTTTAAGGGTGGAAAATTTGAAGCACAAAGAGAACTATGAACATCTCTCACTTATACCGAAAAGTTCGTTACTCTTTATATCTCCCTTGGGTTTATTTATCTCCTCATTTATTTACCACATTAGTCTTTATATTACATTATCCCATTAATTTTAGGCAGTAGAATATCGAACATGTAATGAAATACCTATTTTCTAACCTATTGAACAGCAATCAGGATCTACAACCTGCAGTGGGAGCCAATTATGACAAAGCTCCTTTTTTTATGATGTCACTTTTTCTATAAATGTGTTGTTCTCATTAACCTGGTTCAAATAACATAAGCATATGAAAGCTTTGTGCTTATCGAAAGCCTTTATTTTCAATTGAATAAAATAGATACATGCGTATTTGTGGATATTACTTCCATTTTCTAGTACATTATAAATACACATATGTGTGAAATGGTCATATCATTTTCACCACAACAGTTTTTTTTTTGTCATTATATCCCGTTGTTTATTGTTTTCTAGTAATATTCTAGAGACGATCCTTATGTACAGAGAATGCAGGGAAAATATAGGAAATTGATGCAGTTTATATTATGAACTTATTTAAAACGAAGATAATTTCCTAAAAATAACTCATCAGACCTGAAATGAAGCTTCTTTGCGATAAAGAGTTACCAAATAATAAACAACCAGGACAAAAATAACTTACTTAAGGTAGCAATTCAGTAGTATTAGAGTATGCTGATCAAAACCCACATATGTCAACAAGAAATCAGAAAGTCGAAAAGTTCAGTGCAGCAGAATAAACTGCATTTATTACAGAGCCTTAGAGGTGCAGATTATAAGAGGTATTTCACTTGAATTATTAGTTAAAATAAATAATAAAAAGCCTCATCGGGTGTGAGAAATCGATCGTCAATAAATGTGGGTCATTAATGCAAAATATGACATTTTAAACAACCAGGAACTTTAACAGTCTCGTATATTTGCAGTTTCTTCCAAAGTCACAGGTTGGGGTTTTGGCAGAAATATTTCTTTATGACAAATTGCAAACGTTCTTTCAGCAGAATGGGGTACCACCACATAATGAAACTATTGATTGTGAACATCTAGACATGAAATTTCCTTAAAGTTGAAAGAAGTCAATAAAATCCCAATATGCTCTCCAGATGTATATTTTGTCTCACGTGAACATTTAAAATTATAGATTTACGATTTAGAAAATCTCCAAAACTGAATGTTGGAGGTATGCAGATATATTTCTACTCAAGTATAGCCCTAAGTTACAGGAATTTATATAAAATACATTTTGAAAGGGACATTGCAAAAAGAAGGCAATTTGAACCTTTAAAAGTGACTTTTATATTTTTTTAAATAAAATAACCTTTATATTGGCTTTGTTTTGTTAAATGAAAATAATACAAAGATGTGAAACTTTATATTTATGTATTTTGAATCAGGTTTTGAGAGCAATAAATTTATAGAGCAAATTATATGAAGTTGCAGTTTAAAAACGAAAGTTTAGGTTAATATGAAATTAAGTAATTCCCTATTTAATTGATAGTTTCTCCAAGTGATGGGCTTTTATCAGCTCTGAAACATAAAACATGGGTCTTTGTTATAACAGTCCAAGGAAGAAGTGTGAGAAATTGATAAAAAAAATTAAGTTACAGAGCTACAATGAAAAAGGACAAACAGCGTGTGTATAGATAAAGATAAAACTAAAACAAAGGGCAGTAGTTTTCTATATCAGAATACATTTATAACAGTAGACGTTCATTACAATTCTGTAGGAATTTTACTTAATGTTTATTTTTTAAATTATTATGAATTTATGAATTTAGAAGCTTTGGAAAATAATATTTCTTATAGTTAACTATAGATTTAGCCCAAAAAAATGCATCAATCATAAGTCACTAGCATTTAATTAAAGAAATGAATAATATAGATAAATATAATATTACAATTAAGATAGTTTAAAAATAAGTTGAAAACTAAAAATTAAACTAATACTGAATTTTTAAAATTTGAATATATCTATATTTGCGAGTTCAAACCCGGCCAAGGTATGTATATTGTTCTGGAAGTAAAAACATCGAACTCAAGTTATTCGTGAGGGACTTAAAGCTATGGGTCCCGTGTTGTAGATTTATGGCACTTTTAAGAAAGTCACATCTAAAAAAAGAGATAATCGGCCATTTCACGTTCATCACATGCGGTACTGGGCTCTCCACCTGTTCTTCTAGCTAATGTAACAAAAAAGAATTGAATGGTTCATGCTGTCTGTCAGGAACAGGCTTTAAACCTAACCGGTTTAAGTTTACGGCGAAACATATGTATACGAAAATGTACAATATAAAATGATATTTATTTTACTTTCTTGAGCTACCTCTAATGGTATCTAAGATCCAAATGCAACTTGACGCTAACGGGCTTATTTGCCGCACTATTAATTAATTAAATTTATCTTCGTGAAGGTTCAGGAAATTGGGTATAGGACGTTAAGGCCAAAAAAAAAAAAAAAAAGACCAGCTTTTGTAAATTGCCCTTGAGAGTATTCCAAACCCTCTAGATACTCTGGTGCGAACTCTGCGGCACTTGTAACTTTAATAGAAGTGCACCGTGCCGGGCATTCTAGTTCCTCCCTTCGGAGAGTCGTGGGCTTTGGTGAAGCGTGTGTTTTTGACATTAACCGACTACCTGAAACGTGGGAGGCTGAGAGTTGAGAGTGCGTATGTTGTTTATCAATTCCCGTCCCCGAAAGGATATCAACTTTATACCGTCCACCGGAGTGCAGAGAAAGCCGATAGTCGTACAATTGTTGCTGGACTACCTTGTATCAGGATGAAGACAAAGAAGGATACATTAATAGCACATATCATATAAACCCAATATATCCCAAAGAAACACAATTAAACTCGCGTTATCTTGTCAGAGATCGATCTTCAACTGATAGGCGTTTATAAATGATAAACTGTATTTTGATGGAGCTAAATTCGATATCCTTTATATGGCATTAGTGTTTCTGGACAGAGACAATCTGAACAAACCCTAGAACGGTTTTATGAGACTAAACAGAATACACCCTATCACTATCAATAATAAAGAGCAACAATATTTATTTCTGCTCTTTTACCATTCAAATTTCAAATTAATACAAGAAATTTGGTGAAACTGGACACAGATATACCTTAATGTATAAAAATTATGATTGCAGAAGAACTGAATGTCGCCTATCTCTTGAAGGTCGATTGAATATTTGCTGTTTTCGGCAGAGTGTGGCGAATTTCACTCTGTGGTTGCGGGATCGTCAACTGACTTTATGCCTTATTATTATGGGTGCGTACACTAACGTATGTACTAGTACTTAGCGCCTATTGTTTGCAAATACTGGAAAACTACATCGATAAAGGAGTCTGAACAACTTATTGAGCAGTTTGGGGTTCGGAAATTCTCCATTCAATGTGTGGTGAAGAAGTAGAAAACCTTGAGAACATGGTTAAAAGTCCACAAGTCTGAAGTGACAATGTAGAAGGTGAAAGATAGACTGCAGCTTTTCCAATAGTTGTCGCAGGTACATGGTCAAGTTGCATCATGGCGCGTTATCGCTGTGCAAGAATTGAAGCCTTTTGACGAACAGAATTCTCTTTGGAAATCCTGAACAAAACACGGTTTTCTACCTGATGGGGAACTTCAAATCCCAGAGAGTGGGAATCCTCACCCCATGCATCAAATGCATTTTCTGTATTATTAGCTCCAGTCTATGTGGAAATCTTCTGTTGTTTTGTGAATCATTTGGCACTCCCTGGTTATTTTTAGCAGGACAGTGTCATCTGCCGGATCTTCAATCAATAATGACTTTTTGTCACAATCAGTCGGTCGTGGCAGTTTTGGGATGTTCTGAGCGCTCATCAACTTGAATGGATGAACGACCATGCTTAAATTCAGAAGCCCATTTTTTAGCCGTCGAAAACGAAGGGGAACTATCCTTTAATGTGGAATCTAACTTTCTTTGTATTTCTGTTGGGGGTTAAACCCTTCAAAATGAAGTGCTTTATCACATTTCGCATTTCAGTTTTATCTGGAAAATGTTAACACCGGTTTGTTTACACAATCGGCACAAACAAGTGACTACACTCACACGTCTGAAACTTTACAGCGCGCCACCAAAAGAACGATACTTATAAACTATAGCAAGTAGAGTGAATTTATCTGGAAAGCTCAGACCCTCGAGTGAGATATATATATATATATATATATATATATATATATATATATATATATATATATATTAGGGCTATTTCATGACTAAAATAAGAATTTAAATATAATTCCTGTAAACTGACTTATAAAATTGTAATAATTGTACATTTGCATTATGAATACTTAACCTTTTTCAAGCCATCAAGCAACAGGCGAATGTCGACTGTCAGTAATGCCAATAGAGAAGAGGCATATATATATTTGAAATTCTTGCACAGATTATTAACAATTGTATAAAATATAATATTTAGTTATGAATACCTACCTATTCAGAAACCGTGAGAATGAAATAGACGAAAGTCGACAATTACAGTCGCTATCGTTCGATTTACTAATACCAACTTATAAACAAATCAGAGAGAATATTATATCGTTCTGAGCAACGTGTTTATTAAGATTTATGGTGGCTTAGGCAGATATTGTTACATCATTTATAAAATGATTTCAGACTGTTTGAATGAATACGCAAAAACAATTGCTTGAGTGAATACACATTGAGTTAGTTAAATTTACAATTATTGAAAACACAGAAGAGAGGTCAGTGATGCGTGCTCAGGAATTATACAGTGGAGGTATAGAGTTGGCTACACTGACTACAAAACAAATTCAAGTCGCGTGATAAAACGAATTTGATAATTTTTTCGATACGGACACTGTGATTGGTCAAATTCAAAATGTTGTTTCGTTTCATTGATCGATTTTAAGATGATGTCACATAAGTGAAGTAGTCGTTTCAATGGCCGGTCGGCTGAGTCCCTGAGGGTGGATCTTCGATTTAGTCCAGTGTCTAACGAATGGGGTTCCGGTCGCCTAGTCTGCCGATCTTGTCGCTATCTCTTCTGGAGTTTATTTGTATTCTCGAAGGTTTTGTGTTAGTCTTAATCGCATCGGCCATTCTCTGCCCTTTCTTCTTCCGAATTCGATCTGGGCGACGTTTACTCTGGACCTTCTGTCTGGGGAATGTCCTATGTCGCGATGGTGCCCCGATCTCGTAAAAGTCGCACTTATCGCGGGGCCATCTGAGATTCTCTTTGAAATGAAACAGTCACAGCCGGATATCACAGTATCAATATGAAAAAAACTATCAAATCCGTTTCATCACGCGACGTGCATTTGTCTTGTGGTCAGTGTAGCCAAACTCTATACCTCCACTGTATAATTCCTGAAGACGAATCACTGCCACTTTTCTGTGTTTTCAGTGATTGTAAATTTAACTAACTGCATGTGTATTCGCTCAACTAATTGTTTTTGCGTATTCACGATGTCTCTGAGCCTGGCCGAGAACTTTTAGAATACCCCTAGTACCAGCATAACTTCTATCACAAATTCTTCATCTCCAAAATATTTTGAACGAAATGCTGTGCCGATTTCTAGATCCTTAAGAAGCTATTAAACCAAAAGCGGAATGTTTTTGCTACTGAAGCATATGTTGCAACAGTACAACTTCAGGTTCGCACATAAGCCGGGTCAAGTGATATCTTGCTACATATAAACGTGGGTTGTAAGCTAACTGGGTCACATAACAATAGAGATGAACTAATCTGAATGCAGCTTACAGCCTTATTAACCTTCGGTAGATCTGCGTACGGCGTATGTACAATACTGCGTTGCCTGTCTTCCGCATTTCGAAAGGCAGTACGTATATCTTTTGAGGATATTACATGAAATACACATAATTTACTCAAAATTTTATTTATCTAATGCGAATGTATATTAATTATATCTCTTTATTCTTTAATATTCTTTTATATTTCGTTTATAAGGCTGCTAGTAGCTGATGTTTCACTCATTCCTATCCCAGTATCATTGCACCCTCACGTGTTGCTATGTGTTCTGTTTACATCTATTGTTTGCTGGTATTCTGGCCAACCCCATACTCTGGGGAGAATTAATTTCCAAAAGACATACAACAGTTGATCACTGACCTTGTTTTATGAACGCGTTTTTCTTAAAATCTTTCTATGCTTTCACAGATGATTCTACCTAAGAAATGTTTAACTGAAAATTGTGTGATGCTCGGTGTTTGCTGCGTGGGCATATTTTTGTGCCCCAGAATACATAAGATATTTAATGTTCCTTCCATTGGGTCTGCTTGTTTTGCTCAGTAATAACTCTCGGCAATCACAAATTGTCTTGTATATACTTGGGTTATAAAGAAGAGGTACTTATTTTTGATTGATCGTACAAAAGATGGCAATTTTGTTGTTGACGTGTATTTAGTCTGATTTTCTAAGGCTGCAGGCTTTAACTTCTCATATACGCGTTAGAAAAGACAATTTCTTGTTGTTTTTTTATTAATATCGTACGTGTTTTTTTCCCCTTCTTTTTTCTGTTTATAAATGTTATAATATCTAGGGAGTAATGTCTACTGTTGCGGATATTATCGAATATTTTTATAAATTCTGACAACACTGTTAACTCGTGCTGGAAAAAGCTTTGTAGCTAGAGTTGTAATTAACGTGTTTAGAACATTAAAGCTAGTGAGAGTAAAACTGCTCCTTTTGCACTACGTGTATTTAGAATGAATAAAATGTATAAAAAAATAAATGTAAGTGTCAGTCAATAGATAAATTAAAATTTGAAAAGGAGACGATGTTGTAGTCAAGACAACAGGAAACAGAACTTCGGAAAGTTTTATGAAAATGCTAACCGAACATTTGATGACAGCTTCTAACATTTCAAAGTGAAACTATAAGGAAGACGTTTCATGAAACGGAAATACCAGCACGTAAGATACGTTGTTACAAAGGTATTCTATGCTTAATCGCAAGCGCAGGCTGCTTGCATATACCGAAGAGAAACCACAAACTGATCTGAAGGTGTCAAATTCTAGAAAAATCCTGCGATAGTATGGAGATGCCAAATAGTAAAAGTGTACGAGGGTAGACACGAAGCACGTTCTGATTGTCCTCGTCGTTGATGAACCTGACGTCATTTGTGGAAACGTGCCAGGGAATTGGGTCCAGTTAAGGAGGTTCTCAGGTATCTCGGACCTAGGATGCTGACTGATAGCGTATTATACTTCTATAATGTTTTTAAAACTATTACACACATCCTCTCCACGAGCCAGAAAAGTGCTGAGATATGAAGGAAAAGGTGAAGGTCAATGTACTCAAATGTTGAAGAAGCCGAAGAGTCGCCCGCCACAGGGAAGTTTGTCTAAAAGTCTTTTTCTCCTTCATGAAAACGCAGGCCCTCAAACAAAAGTTCATTTAGCTTAAATCAATTTATTTCTCAACAGAATCTCATACAGCTCGATACGGTATTCGTCGATCCTGGTGGTGTAGTGGTAACCATACTTGCCTCCTAAACCCAAGATCGCTAGTTCAATCTCGGTTCGGGCGTAAAAATCCTAAGTATATCTACCTTCAGAAGGGCAGTAAAGCGTGGGTCCCGTGTTGTACATTTACGGCATGATAAAGAACCTCAAGCCTAAAAGAAGAGACCTCTGAACAAAATTTGACGGCCCTTTCACGCCCTAAATCAATTGGGACGCTGATGACCCGAAATGTTAAAGAGCATTCGTAAATAAACAAAATAAACAACAAGACATATTTGAAAGGTAATTTTTATGAAACATTACAGTAAGCCAGCAGTGGAAAATGAGTAAGAAATATAGACGTATAAAAACAGAAATGTACTTCTAGTTTTTTAAAAGATTGTAATTGGAGTGAGAAAACTTTAAAAATTTAAGGAAATAGAGGTCTTACCTATTTGCTCCTCGCCAATCTTAGGTGGGTACAATGTGTGTTACAATATTTTCTTAACTTGGTTTTAAATTAAACACTGTTGTTATTGTTATTATTATTATTATTATTATTATTATTATTATTATTAATTTCTCTCTCTATCTTATTACGGCCTGCCGTACCATATCCCTCATCAAAGCAATTTTCATAAGCTTTGTTTTTCCCTCTATTACTTATAATCATGCTACTTCCAGCCCAGGTCACACAGCTCTATAGTATCGTCACTTTTATCTAAAGAACTCGTGAAGTTGATCCCATGCAAACACATCCTAGCCATTACTGAACCCAACATCTGACGAAACCCCAGGGGCCCACTTATACCTAATTATCTGTATACCTGCCCCACACGGATCATCTCTTCCACTTTCAAAGCTCTCTTCACAATACCATGACACTATAAGTGGAAAATATATTGAACTTTTACCTTAAACGGATTCCACTTTATACTACTAAAAAGATAAGTTTTTGCTGTATAATTCTCTATGTTTGTTCTCGTTGTTACTTAAGTCATTTTTCCCTTCTTCCTGCAATTTCCAAGAAACCCATCCTCTCTCCTTCCCTGCTAGTCTCTCGCTGTACAATATTATTTTAAACTTTTGTTATATATTTTTTTCTGAGTATTTTGTAAAGAATATTTTTTACAATTGCAGCAAAGAAAAAGACGTTTTCGTGCAGCCATTTTTCGTGAATTATTTTCAGTATATCTTTCTTTTACAGTTTAACTTTTTCTTTGCTACATATTAAAATCTTTCTTCATAATAATAAACTCATTCCTTAATCAGTATCTTAAAACACAAATAAAAATGTAATGTAGTAATAAAAAGAGCTTTTTAGAAAATACTAAATGGATTTTTTTATCATTTGCTATATATTATTTTCAAATAAATTCTTTACAAAACATTTTAAAATGTTAAAAAATAACGTATATATATATATATATATATATATATATATATATATATACTGGGACCAAAAACAATGTTCGTACATTATTAATAAGTATATGAAACAGATATATACATTTCCCCTTAATAATTCTTTATATTTGTGGTTGTTTCTTCTTGAACTCTTATAATTAAAAGGTGTGTTTTAAAAACAAGCTTTCATAAAATACATAACATCTTTGCTTTTCCTAGATTTACACAAAAATTAAACCTCAAAAAACGTTATTTTTTAGAGTTGGCAAAATGTTTGACCTAAGTGCCGTTTACTTTAAGCAAAGAGTTTTCCGATGTTGAAACCTGCTATTTAATATTTAGGGGTCTAAATTTTTCATTCGATAGTGTTTCTAGAGTAGCTAAAAGGAAATGATAATTTTATGTTGTTTAAAAGTTATTTTCGAAAGATATAGCGCATTACAATACACTCAGTTTTAATGTTTAGCTAAATAAAACAAGTGTTGTAGCAGCCTATCACTTATGACAAATTAAACGTTACTAAATGTAACATTAAAATAAGTAAATCATAAATTCTTGTAAGAAGTCAACTTGTAATTAAATAAAACTGAAATTGTGTTCGCTCTTTTATATATTTGCGATGTCAGTCAGAATTATGTTATGTGCAGATGGTAGTTTTCTACAACCTCACTCTTTTTACAGACAACACTGAAAATGAGAAAGAAACAGATAACGTGCGAAGTTGCTGTTTCGTTGAATATGAAAAACAATTCCATTCAAGAACTATACACAATATGCAAAATAAAACATTTATCTCAATTCCAACCACTTGTACATTATCCCATGATGTAGACATGAACTGCTCTGAAAGTGTGAGGAACATACAAAATTTCCACTACCTTGGAGGCAGGAACTGGGAGTAAGTGGGCAGGTATTTGGGTTACATGTGATGTATTGTACAATCTGTGTTACTCAACAATAGGGCGGAGCAGGGCTTATTAAAAATGAGACAAAGATCGCTGACTGGGCAGGAGAGTTATTAGCCAATAGCAAGCCACAATCAGGTTAATCAAGATCTCTCACACACACATGCGCGCGCGCACAAGAGATTCCCACATGGTACGTAACGGCCACACAAAGCTATCGGTTGACAGAGATATGCAGCGCTCTGGCATTTACATTCACTTTTTTACACAAGAGTTTAAGGTACATCTCCATTATTTAAATGTACGGGTTCCTTGGTATATCTTCGTCATGATTAGCGCTTAGCGTATAGTGCTCTTTGGCAGACTCCAGATTCGTTTTCCTGTTGAAAGTAGGTTTCTGGAGCGTTCCTTGACTCCGAAAAGGATACTGCAGATACCAAACACCCCCTTATTTATTACGTGTTCTTGTTATTCTTTTATTCCCCTGGAAACCAATGGATCAGTAATAACAAAGCTATACAATACTACCACGCCACTCATTTGTTTGGGCTTCGTTTTATGTAACAGAGCAATTTCAGAGCTGAGCGTGCGCCACCTCTCAAGACTGGTTAAGTCAGGAGCTGTCGGTATTGGGAAAGAGTGTTTTTAAGGGGGAAAAAAAACGTTCCAGGCTAAATTTAGGGTGCCTCCCCGGCATTTGCCATTTATGAGGACTGAGGAAAACCTGGAAAAAACCTCGGTCAGGGAGGACGGTCCTGGTGGGATTCGAATTCTAGACTTTCCGCTCACGAGTCTGCACTTTAACAACCTCGGCCACCCGTGGTGATATACTCGACGCCGTCGTTGGCATCATCATCATCGCAAACTATGAGTTCAGTATAAACCACGATAACAATTATGAAATTCAGAAATTAATTAACAAATGTAACCCTATCTATTAAAGTTTAGTGCTAAGATGGAAATCTCGTGTTTTTGCTATATCAATTTGTTTTGTGTATTGCAAAAGATTTGGCCAATCCAGTGGCGCGCAACTCCAAGTTGGCAATACATACCACACGTATTCCGTGCAGGTGGTGCAAAGGAGCAAAAAGGAAATGGGAAACAATAAACTATCCACCTGGTAAAGTTTTGAACCTAAAACAGCATTTATAATTCCTGAAATAAATATTTTATATTTAATATATATTTATTTTTATTTTATTTTTTAATTTTTTTCCACCAAGAACATACTTCTGTTCTAGGACATAGAGGAACTACGGTTGCTGTTTAGTAAAGAACGAGCGTAATTCTTTTAGGCAATATACCTTTTGTCATTCTCATAATTCTGATGAATTTCTCAAAGTAGTCCCGGCTAAACTCACAATGCACCTGTCCCAGCGTTTCGGCCAGTCTTCAAACACATGCTAAAAACCATTTTTGACGACACGTTCTTCAGAATCGCTTCCGTTGCCTTCACCACTGCTTCTGTTTATGGAAAATGCCTCCCATGAAGGTGTTTCTTTAACTCAGGGAAAAGAAAATGTCACATGGAGCTAAAACTGGATTTTAAGGAGGGTGACCGACACACTTCAAATTGATTGTTATGAAATATTCAACGACAACATTAGCGATGTGCGGCTGTGCATTGTCGTGGTGTAACACCCAGCTTGTTGCAGTAAATGTGGCCTTGTAGAGCTTTCAGGACATCTCTGAGTATTGCCCAGTTACCGTTGTGTGAGGTAGACCATTCCTTGAATAAGAAAAAGTGAGATGGTTATAACTTTTCCAACCAGAAGTTAGTCGCTGCTGCTGCTTTTTCTTTTGTGTTGACACAGTACCTTACTGTTTTCTCTCAGCACCGAAATGATGTTTCATAAGCATCACATCATCCTCAACTGCAGCAAACATGTCTCATGTGCAACTTTAGTTAGCATTGTGTGAGTGACACCCAGAAATTCTGAAATTGTTCTTAAAGTTACAATTACAGCAGCGGTGTTTTCTCTCATTACGGTGTTGCGAATTGTATTCTAAACTTTAAACTACCTCGCTATTATGGACATTAGATAATGCTGCTGTGAAGCCTCTCACATCTAGCCGAAGCTCCTTGTGTTGAACACACTGTATAAATGTTTTCTTGTACCCAGTAATGTCAAAGGTACCGAACGGAGTGGCTGAGGCGGCAACGCTCAGACTCACTTCCGAGAGATTCCGGGTTCTTCGCTATTTCGCCTGGTCAAGTAGGTGAAAGCTGGAATGCCATTTTTCTTTCCACAAATTTACCTGCCCTTCATTTCCGCTTTTTTTTTTTTCTTCTTTTTAGGATTGCAAGACCAGACGACGTGAGTTGGCGGTGAGCGGTGTGCACAGTGATGGAATGTTTTATTGGAAAAACTTCCTGGCGCCTGGTGTGACAGCAGTCCTTCCTAAGGTTCAAACTTCTTGGAGGCGGGGGGGGGGGGTGGCGGCGTCGTAATTGATGAACAAAACAAAATAAATCTGAGAACGTTAGAAATTCCCCCTGCATTCGCACCTGTCGCCTGATAAGCTTGACCATCTTTCATATATCTCATTCTCCCCTTCCTGCCGGAGATTCAGAAGAATATAAAAAGCCCTCCTTGTGCTTAAGTTTCTGAAATCATCCTCCGTTTCACCTCATCCAAGCTAGGAGTTCATACAACTAGCATCCAGACGCCAAAACCACACAAATGGGATCTTTAAGAAAACCTAACATGCTCTTCGAAAAGTAGAACCTGAAGTTTTGGAGCATCTCGCCTACAAAACGTTGGAGGATGGTGCTGCATTGTGGAGATAGGAATAGGAACTAGAAAAACCCCAAAGAAACGCAACGTTTGTCATCGTGCCCTAAAGGCTGCTGAGTAATGAATGTACTAATTGTTTTGACGAAATACGAGAGCGTTCGATAAAGAATTATCATAATTCTTTTTGCAGCATATCTTTACTCTCCTCATAATGTTGATGTTCTTTCTCAAAGTACTCTCCACTAGACTCGTTGCACCTGTCCCAGCGTTTCTGCCAGTCTTCAAAGACATGCTGGAACTTTTGGACAGGTCCTTCAGAATCGCCTACGCGGCCTTCACCACTGTTTCTGATGATATAAAATGTCTCCTACGAAGATGTTTCTTTCACTTAAGGAGCAGGAAAAAGTCACATGGGGCAAAATCAGGACTATAAAGAGGGTAACCGAACACTTCAAATTTGTATTTGTGAAATATTTAGCGACAAAATTAGCGATGTGCGGCCGTGCATTATCATGGCGCAGCGTCCAGCTTGTTGCACGGAAATGTGGCCTTTTGCTGTGATGTGGCCTTTCAGAGTTTTCAGGACATCTCTGTAGTATTGCCAGTTTCAGTTATGAATGCAGGTAAGACATGCTGGTAAACTATGCCTAGAATATGGAAAAATGAGATGACCATAAGTTGCCCTGCAGTGTGTGTGTGTTTTCTGTAACAGAGAACTTTCCTTGCTGTTTCCTCTCGGAATGAAATGATGTAGCCAAGTTTTATCAGCAGTGATTATCCTTGAAAGAAACTCCCATAGCATCATTTTCAGCTGCCTACAAACCTCACGCGAAGGTCGGGAACCTATCTTGCAACATTTTTAGTTACCAATGTGTGGGTGGCACACAAAGAAATTTTCAGAATTTCTGAAATTGTTTTTAATGTTTTTCGATAATCCTTGCTTACAGTGATAGCAGCGGTATTAATGTTTTCTTCCGTTAGAGCACAACTGGAGCGCCGAGTCCACCTTCTCCTTCTTTTAAAACTTATTGCATTCGTCTTTAAACATTTTAAACCATATTTGATCCGTGTTAAAGGAAAGAACAAATTCTCCACAGGCTTCCAGTAGCATTGCATAAGTCTCAGCTGATTAGACGAAAGCAAAATTTCAGAGTAACTTTTGACGTGCGTCACTTTTATTTTGCTGTAGTCGGAAATTAACATGCCTCAACTTGAACACCTCTCACGGGCGGAAACCGGAAGTGATAACAATGGAACTAGTACTACGTGTACTTTACATATTAAGCTAACAAAATGTTGTACAGTTAATTTTTTAGCGTGAGCTATTATCCCAGTACAACAATGTGATCATTCTTTATTGAGCATCCCTCGTATCTTTTCAGAGTTCCTAGTACTGACATCGCCATCCCTGCATACCGAGATTCAAATCAACGAACCCCATGCCTCATTGGTTATTTAAATAGTGCGGGGCATTGAATTAAAGCTGTATATTTCTAATGCAGTCGCAGATGTACAAAACGTTGTGTTTTTAAATCAGTAGTTATAGAAAAATGTAAAGTTCGCCTCTGAAGTTGAAAGCGATTAATCAGAAAGTAAATAAATAAATAGGTTAATATTATAAACATTTTCATTTTGAACCTCTATTCATTGAACCTTGGATAGCATTTCAATCAGCACTTGAGAAGTATGATGGAGTGGACCATTTGTTTTAACCAGGATATTTAATACGTAAAGGAAGAAAGGGAGAAGATACCTGGCAATTGGAAGTTTGTAAAAGGCTTGGTAATCGAACACTGCAGAAAACATCTCCATTTCGAACAGTAGCACCGAGGTCATCCAGTGTTCATGCGAGCTCAAGAGGTAATGCGCGTCCTCGATGTCAATAGCAATGCCCTTGACCGGAAGTTAGATCGCGGTTAAGGTGGAGCTCAGTTAAGGATATTGTTCATAATGATGTTATTATACCCTTGAAATTAAAAATCTTCTTTATCATTGATATCATAAAAGAACTGCTCTAATTTTGATGCTTGCTCAAATACATGTTACATTAAGTATAACGTTAATACATCAATAAGACTTAGTGACACTTGCTCGGCAAGATTGTTCGGAAGATCCGGAAAGCAATAATTAGGAGAGTGTAGAGGAGAAAATCCTCCCCTTGATATTGCCAGCCTTGTTAATTAATTATAGTAATAGATTATCTGAAGTTAATATGTTGCTCTAAGTTGTGTCACTGTTGGTTTCATGGACTTAACCGAAACAAGCAAAGTTGACCTATTATAGATATCAATATAGGGCAGATTATATAAACAAGGGAAACATCACTTAACGTTGTGCAAATTATAAGAAGAAAACAACAGGAGAGCAGGTGTATGTGTTCCAAAAAACAGACGACTAAAGCAAGAGAAGAGAAATATGTTTAACGCTGAGGCAGCGCCTGTACATCAGCTAAACTTTGTCGTATATTTTGTGATCATTCATTTGACTCTGCAACAGAAATGGGGGTTATAAAAAAGGTTCGATGCTTGTTATGTGAAATTCCTTTTTATTTGTAAAAAAAAAAAAAATTAAAAGTTCCGAGATCTTTACAGTCTGTTTGGTTGTATTTATACGAGTAGTGCTTGTTAGATCCCTTCATCGCAAGGAAAAATATTAATTATGTTAATTAAAACGTTTAATTTTTTTCTATCTTTTGATGAAACAATTTATCGTAAGATTCCGCGACTCGTATGCATAGTTAAAATCTTGACTTCCGGGTGCTCTCGCGTCTTAGTAGAAAAATTGGTCATGCTGACGTCGCACAGCTCTGCCATTTTAAAACTAAGACGACGCTCCAGCACCGGAATCCAAGATTTTAACTAATTCATCTTATTTTCTTATTTTATAATTGCGAAATCTTTGTATAGTTATTAATGCACATGTTTGACATCATCGAATAATTTTTGGAAAAAAAAAATGGGTTTTTTTTTCACATTTTCTGATAGAACGCCTTTGTTGAGGAAGTGGAGATGGTTGTAGTTTTTTAATAGTGTTTTACTGCTGAGGCATCACAGGCGGTGAACATGAGATGAAATAATATATTGGGAAAGGCTTTTTAAGGAAGGAAATGTTCCAGGCCTAAGTTTGGGGTACCTCCCCGGCATTTGCCATTTATGAAGTCTGAGGGAAACCTGGAAGAAACCTCAGTCAGGGAGGACAGTCCTGACGGGATTCGAATCCCAGACCTCCCGCACACGAGTCTGTGCCTTAACAACCTCGGCCACCTGTGGCACGCGGGCAAGATGCTTGGCCGGTTTGACTTTGCAGATGGCGCAGAAGACTGGGCTGATGAGCCGGTTAGAGCAGCTGCCCCTCAATAATGGCAACAAGGGGTCCCCCTGCAGCATCTACAGTTGTCCACGGCTCTCTTCAACCGTGAACAGGCGACCAACTGGCTGCTAGGAAACCTCACAGGAAATGATGTCGTGGCAGTCATGTTGGTCAGCGAAGATCAACGGATCAGTAATGTCGGAGGGACTGTCTCGGGACTGCGAGAGCTACGGTGCAGGATGGATTGGTCTGTTCTACTACCCTGAGACTGCAGCCCAGGACCCTACTGTATTATGTGTTGCAGCCTGCAGATGGCTCAGGAGCTGGCAACTGCGGAGAATGTGTAAAAAATCATAAGTTCTAATTCTAAATGTTCATAGTTTATACAACAATGACTACGAAAACATTTATAATAAAAATCCTTAGGAAATAAGATTTGAGCGTCTTTACATTTTTTCTAAAATCTTCCATCTAAAAATATTAGCATTATTTACAAAAATTAAAGAATTCAAATAAACCGAGAATAAGATTTTATACATATTTTAAGAACGGGAGTTGAAGCAACTTGATACTACACGCGTAATAGTCGAGACGTATAAACCACGTCAGCGAACAAGATTTTTAATTAAAGCCTAATAAATAAATAAAATTAGAAAAAACCACTTATGTTTATTATAAAAAGTACAATATAGTAAAAGGTGAATGAAGCAGATTGAAAGGTGTAGCGGATCAATTACTTTGTGCAACAATTTCAAACTTTTTTCTGTAATTTAGATGAAACCATGTGGTTGTGAATGAGATGTACTGAATTCGTTTCTAAAATTTAAAATATTCTAACACATACAAATTATATTGCACTAACACTTCGTACTTATATAAATAAGTTTGTTATAATGATAAACACAAGAATTGTAAAAAAAAAATTAAAATGTGTTTTTTCATCGTTCGCACTTATGGACACCTCCTGGGCTACCTCTGAACACTATTCACTAATCATATTTCCACCGAAGGGCTTGGTGAACCCTCTCGTCTGTTCAGCACTGAGGTGTTTTGAAATAAGTTCAGGTGACAGTCAGTCAAGAAAATTTAGTTTCAAACACATTGCAACATGGAAGTTACATTTACTAATATACTTCATATGCCTTTCGAGATGTAGGGAGTCTGCACATACATAACGAAATACATCAAAACGGTTTTTAAACTGACATGGCTTTAGAACAATATGATTGTTCTTAAAACAGAAATATAAAACGCTAGAACACATCAACAGACTGAAAATAAATAAAATGCAATAGCAGCAGAGGATTGGGCTGCTGATATATAGTTTTAATATGTACCACCAGATATCGGTACACCTTACCTTGAGATAAAAGTGCAAATGGAATTAACGGAAAATAATGCAGCATGTGAAAAGCGGGATATTAAAATATATACTGTATATTAGAATTATGTTCATTCGGAAAATAATAAAATTCATTTTTGGAAAAGCGGTAGATGTTGCAGAAAGTTTAATTAAATTTTTATTTTTTACCATGAAACAGTATGCCTAATACGCTTATTTACGTCAATAGGAAAAATTTCGTTTCAAGTGGTGTTATTTCATATTTGGCTTTTAGAGGATACCGGTGTATAAAGAATGATTCTCGATGAATACGGGAACGTAAACAAATATTGTGTGTACGCTTTGATATTTTATAATAGTTTTCACTGCATTGGTGATGGTTAAAACATACGACTTTCTAGAAATTAAGAGGTTTGTAGATGTTTCATTTTTAACATCATCTTAATTTTGTACATCATTTTTTTAAGAAACGTGCAACAAAAGCGATTCTACAGTACAGCAATGAAGATCTATAAACTGATCTTTCGATCTGTACAGAGTGCGAATAGGATCAGTGTAAATTGTTTGATTTAAATTACTTTCCTGAATAGAAATATTACATTTTTGTTTCAGTAAGTAAATAAATGCGGAAAAAGGAATGTACATAGTCAGATGACGACAGTATGAGAAAACTTCAGAAATAAACAATATTAAGAAAAGAGACGACAAATTGTATTGTTAACATTACAGGAGAAATAATAATCAGAATGGCTTTGAACTTTAAAAGAATCAGTAAGAGCTGTGCTTTGTGTTTGCCCCCCCCCCTTCCAAATGGAATGAAAAACAATTTTTCGAGTAGCACCAGTGGGCTGGAAAAACATTCAAATGCAGCTATTCTGAATCTAACTCTGGAATGCATTCAGTGCCAACAGGAAGAGAATGGTGTCACGAAGTGTGTGTGTGTGTGTGTGTGTGTGTGTGTGTGTGTGCGCGCAGAAGCGAAAGGAAAGAGACATTTACTTTTGGTAAATTCATTTGAAAATTTCTAGAAATATGATGTTTAGCATTATTATTATTTCATATTTTGTCACATTAATAAAATATATTTACATTTCATTGATTTTCTCCTCAACCAATTCTATTCACCCGCTCTAGGAGAGTGGTTTGAAACATTTTCCGCCTGAATTTATTGGAGTTGCTTGAAAAATATAAATAATTATACTAAACATTATTAACTTAATATTGATTCATAAAATAACAAATTGAGAAGAATTATGTTTCATTTTTCATTCTATGATTAATTTAAAAAAAAAAAAGATTATCCATTTACTTGCCTTTACTCTACGAGTATATGTCAAAGTTTATCCCCTCTGCAAAAAAAAAAAAAAAAGAAAAAGAAAAAGAAAAAGAAAAAAAAAAAAGAAATAGAAATGATATGGCGGTGCTTATAAAATAAAGGAGTAATGGAATCATAATGGAGATATGTTTTAATTATCAAGCTAGTAATACAGTTTATGGTGGTAGTAACAGCACCAGATGATGGCGGTTAGTGGACAGACAACCAAATAGCCGGACCTCAAGTATTCTGTCGCAAGTTGTGCTTAAAAGAAGCATTAAATCAGGCAGCGACAAAAACAGGTGGGTACCCTTTACCTTGCAGAAAATTTAATCTAAATTGTTGTCAAACTAGAGTTGAGTGCCGTTGTTATCTTTCGATCAGACTCCGTTCAAAGCGCTTTCCCTAAAACCAGCCTTTGTCAGGCTGAACTCTTTAAGAAACCAGAATTTAAATAGATGAATAGGTTGATTAAAGTAAAATATTTTTAGCGCTGTGCACAATGTTACATTCTTCGTGATCGCAATGAAACTAAAAATAATATTTTAATCGATCACTCAAAGGGAAAGGAAGTATAATAAACAGTGGTAAATTACTATTAATAATGTTTCCAAATCCTACGCGATTTAAAGGTTGACAAAACATCAGTTGTGTTATTGTACTACTATGTTATATTATTATAAAACTAATTTGTAATAACGAGCTGTTTAATTCTAACAAGCATTTTTTTTTCCTTCCCCCCCCCCTTTTCTTTTTTAATTTACAGACGCTCTTTAACATCTCAGGTCATCAGTGTTCCATTCAATTCAGGGCGTGAAACGACCGACAAATTTTGCTCAGAGGCCTCTTTTTTCAGACTTTAGGTTATTTATCGTGCCGTAAATGTACGACACGGGACCCACGGTTGTGCTTCCCTTCCGAAGGAAGCCATACTTGGGATTTTTACGCCCGAAAAAATCCATCGATCCTGGCCGGGATCGAACCCGCGATCTTGGTTAAGGAGGCAAGTATGGTTACCACTACACCACCAGGACCCACATTCTAACAAGATAAAACATATTACTTTATAACTATGAGTAGTGATGGTATAGTAGTTTCGCTTATAATGAACAGGCAGGTAGTAAAAATGAAGTCTTGTATATAATATAGCCAGTACGCCTTTTCTCATCATAAGGACTTTTTATGTTCGATTATTGATGCCTTGCATACCTTGAAACAATTTAATGGATAGGGCAGTTGTTCCGCCCCACCTTAACCATTTTCACGTTTCGCTTTTGAATAACGGACATAATTCGCGAGTGTCACCGAAGATCACCACTGGAGAAGCTGCTCTGTAGCTTGTGCGGCGCATGTCCGTGAAGGCCAGTTGCTTATTCGCTGTCTTCCGCTATAGTGAGGTACATCTGATGTGCCGTTGTAAGAGACCGTCGGTCTTCGTGTCTTTGAGTTGCAAGCAATTAAATACGGTCTGAATAACCGGTCACTATTGATAAACGTATAAAGGACATTTTATTGTTCAATTTGGGGTTCGCAAACACCGGCAAAATCATTCATTCAGTATCTGGTTAAAAAACCGGAAAACCTTGCGAACATTTTGAATGTTCACCCAAAACAATCAAAATGTCAAAAAATGCCTGCAGACATTCTCACAGAAGTCCTTGCGGAAATTATTACAGAGATGGTCTCAGCAAGTTACTGCAGAAAAAAGACAGCAAAGTTACATGTGCTTGTGTTACTGCTGTGCAAGTATTGAAAACTTTCGAAGAGCAGAGGAGACTCCATCACTGTCATTGCTTCCAGTAGAACGTCATTGAACATCCGGGAGTGCTGGACACATGCGGTTCTCCAACGAGACGCCACATTACTAGTTCCATGTTTTTCATATTGTATGGGAATTCTCAGCTGCACGATGAGGTACTGGGTGTTTTCATCCAGCACACCCTTGGTATCGGCATGGTTCAAATTGCTTCCTTCTTTGAAAAAAATTACCATAGGGTTTGGCGCAAAGGAGACCTGACAGTACCTCATCAGATTTCTTCGTGAGGGACATGCTGAAAGAAAATATCATCGCACTCTCGCGGAACTGTAAGGAAATACTGGTCAGGAAATTGACACTGTGCTCATCACTTTCTGTAACATGGGGAAGCCCATTCCTGCTTTGATGCCTATGACAATAATTTTCAACATTGCTGTAAAAATTTCATGTTTTTCAGACTGCAAGGTGTGTCAATGTCAAATGCCACTAAAATACGTGTATTAGTTTGAAAGTTATAAAGGAAAATCAGACATCGAGAATGGATGAATCTCCATATATTTTACCATTTATTTCTCTGTATAGAATATGTATTTTACTGAAACATACATAAAATAAAATTAAAATTAAGACATTAATTAAATCATTATACCTACATACACAAACTAAAAACTAACATTAAGCTAACAAAAGGATAATTTTATGCTATAAACGAGCATTTTATAGTGCAATAGAAGCCTTCTTTAAAATAGCATCAATTTTGCTAAATGCGTCGTCATTTTGTTTTGGTTTTGCCCAATATAACCCTGTGTATAGTGTGCTAATTTTAATGTTATTAAGCCTTATAATTTTGTTTATAACTTTTTAGGCAAATGTAATTATATGGTAATATGTAGGGCATTCCATCTCAAATCAGATAAGACATTTAAAATGTTGATCTCATATTTTTGGAAGTAAATGTTTTTTTTAATATATGAAATATAGATATAACAGATTCTGCAAAACATGAAACCTGTTCCCAGTACATTTTGTTATGATAAATGTTAAATATTTGACATTTTATGAAAAATTGCGCTTCGAAAATAAATATAACTGAAAATGTGATCTCGCCAGCATCGATGAATTTTTTCCAGAGTAAAAATGTTAAATCCTTCGGAAGTAAGTAAAGCCGTGGGTCCCGTGTCGTACATTTACGGCACGTAAAAGAATCTCAAAGCTGAAAGAAGAGGCCTCTGAGCAAAATTTATCGGCCGTTTCACGCCCTGAATTGAATGGGCAGTTGATGACCTGAGATGTTAAAAAGCGTCCGTAAATCAACCAAACAAATAAATGAAATTATGCGCTGCAGAAACACAAATTAAAATTATACTTTGCCTGCTTTTTGTAGCTTTCTTAATGATATAAACGAATGTTTATTTATTTAACCTATTATTTCATGATAACATCATTTTAAAATATTGAAATACTCGTTAATATATTTTCTTCAAAAATGGAAAATTATCAGTTTTCAAACGGATCAAAAACCTCTTGAAAATAAAACGTCTTATAAACATTTGTTTTAGTGCGTGGTGGAGAGTTATGGCGGTCATTCTTGTACTCGCACTGTAGCTAACTGTTAAGCTCACTCCTGCTGCATGACCATACTTTCACTGCAGAAACTGTTTCTTTCCAAACTTATTTTTTTGCTTCCTGTTAAAGATACCAGTAATCTGAAAAATTACATCTTATTCTATATAAAAAGAATCAACATGAATTGTAAAAATGTTTTAAAGTGACTACAGAATGGTGAAATAAACCAGTTCCAAAAAGAACCCCTTAGAACGAAATATTTAGTAAAGATCTACTCACAGTAAACAGCTTATCATGAGCTTTCACTTTATATTCATTTGGTTTATGTATTCCGGAATACTTTAGAGTGACTCATTTCGAAAGCTCAAAAATAATGTACTAATAGGAGCTAGGAGCATAGGAACTATTAGTACTAAAGCTCAGTCTCTCTCGCCTCTATAAGTTCACAACGTTTCAGTCAATATAGATGTAGAAGGGATTTTGTTATCTGAATTTTCAGTAACTAGCCCTTGATTCAGGACATGTATAGAGCGAGTAACTTTTGCAACTTACCGCCTCACAGTAACAACATTTTAGCAAGTGGGTGTCGAGAGATAGTGCCTTGTAGTTTGTACGAGAATTATTCATAAAGCTACTTTCGTTTTCATATAGCGAGCATAACAAATTCATGTTTACAAAGTTGTATACTTGATTTAGTAAACTGCCACGGGTGGCCGGGGTCGTTAAGGCACGGACTCGTGAGCGGTAGGTCTGGGGTTCGAATCCCTCCAGGACCGTCCTTCCTGACTGAGGTTTTTTCCAGGTTTTCCTCAGTCTTCATAACTAGTAAATGCCGGGGAGGTACCTAAACTTAGGCCTGGAACGCTTCCTTCCTTAAAAAAGATATTTCCCAATATATCATTTCATTTCATGTATCACCAGTGTCCACCGCCAGGTGGTGCATCAGTAGTAAAAATGGGCGTTAAACACTAATGAAAAAATTTGATTTAGTACGCTTTGAGCAGTGTTAGGATGAAGTGCATATTCTGTGCTCGGCATCCATACCCCCAATACATACAAGCTAGACTCGATCAATTTTGAGATCTCATGAAATATGGTATAAGATTTTTAGAGTTCGTTGCCTAAACTAAATGGTATTTTAGATCTGCATTCTGCCTCTATATCTTGTTGTTTAATATCCGTAGACATTTTTGTACCTTCTTCCAAACATGCTACCATTCCTTGCTCCCTTCTGCTACGCCCATCCCATCCCAATGCTCTCTTTACTTCTTTTAATTTTCGCTGTCCAGTATCGCGCTGCAGTCGAGGAATCTCCCGGTGTTATAGACGATTTCTTGTGGCAAAAGTAAAATATTAAGTGCAAGAAATCCGTCGTGAACTTTGTGAGGTTTACGAACCAGACGTCATGAATGATGATGGTGCCGCATGCTTCAAGCTCCACGATGAAGAGCTGACTATCGTGGATGAAGCGATTCTGGTGGTTAATGTAAAGGTAGAGAAAACCTCTGATCCTTCATTTTGAAACTTTGAGATCTGTTTCCGTAGGTTTGTCTTACCCTGCTTTTCAATGTACAGGGTTATTCTAAATGATTGTCGGGATTACAAAAATTCACGAACCCCCGACTATCATTTAGAATAACTCTGTATTACTGAAGATTTGCGAGTAAACCACCGGAACTTTTGTTCCCTATGGGTCTCATCGCTGCGGAGTTCTCGATTGGAGCACATATTTTGAACACGTGCGGCTCAGCGAGAAATAAACCTTCACTGTAGAACGTATGAATCAAACTACACAAACTACGTCCGCTATATGAAAAAGAGCTTTATGAACTCCTCAATGATGGCACTCCATAGCAATGTCTGTACTGCACAAGCCCACTGTCAGTTAGGTAACACACATAGACAAATATGAAAATACATTCTTTCCCAAGGAGGGACTCAAACCATGTTACCATGGCCGCTAGGCTGGCAGAGAAAGCTAAATTTTCTTTGCAATATAAAGGAGCAAAGCAATAGTTATAATGAGAATAAAACATTGTTAAATTTGCATATTGAACTTCGTATAAAGCAGACAAACAAATATCACACTTAAGGAGACAAGTTTGTTTAGATGGTTATCGCAAAGTTTAGCACCCGACCACGCTGTCCTCTGCTTTATCTGATACAAATGTCATACTGGACGAAACCGGATTACCAGAAGATAAACACAGCTTTGTGTGTACATGCATCATAGCGCTTGTTAAAATAGACACCATTATGCATATCAACATCATTTCATATTCCATTATTTTTTCTTTCTACTCGTACATTCATATCTTTTTTCTCTTCTTTCCCTCTTATTTTATTCTACATTTTGTCATCATTCTTTTTTATGAATTTGCATATGTAAGTGTATAAGATAAGCTTGTTTTTTACTATTTTTAACTGCTGTCGTACCAAATTGGACATAAAAAGGGACAAAACGTAACAATTAATTATAAATTGAACGAATTTCATTAATAACTAACAGTTACTAGAAGTTAAAGTAATAACTATTATTTTTAATAGTTTTAGTACTGAGGCACCACAGGCGATGGACACATGATACATGAAACGGAATGATATATTGGGAAAGGATTTTTTAAGGAAAGAAACGTTCCAAGCCTAAGTTTAGGGTACCTCCCGGGCATTTGTTAGTTAAGAGGACTGAGGAAAACCTGGAAAAAATGTCAGTCAGGGAGTACGATCCTGGTGGGATTCGAACCCCAGACCTCCCGCTCACGAGTTCGCGCCTTGATGACCTCGGCCACACGTGTTGGTGTAATAACTATTGATTTTATACAAATATACATATGAATTTTTAAAATAATAAGGTACTGACTTCAGAATAAGAAATGTCGACTTTTACATAACAGCAGACTGTGAAACTGTTTCTGTGTTTAGAACAACACATCGCTTCTGCATTAAACGGCTCTTTTCGTCTTTCAATGCTAGAATTTGTACCTGGTATAAGCTCACTGTCGTCTCTGTGTTTTAAAGTCAATGTTTGCTATTTTAAGTACATGAAACATATCACATCACCTTTTATCAACGTTTTTCCATTCCTCAAATTAAAATTAGTTAAAATATTATGTACAATTACATAAAATATTAAATTATCATCAATCTTAGTGGATGTAATCGAACTTTTGTTTTAATAATTTTAAGACTTTTTGAAACTTCATCTCAAATTAAAACTTTTTATAACTACTCTGAATAACTCAGAAAAGAGCCACAAAAAATTGTGGTTTCTTCAAGTGTGACACGGTGAAAACTGCACAGCCACGGGTGTCGAGGTCATTAAGATGCAGACTTGTGAACAGAAAGTCTGAGGTTCTATTCCCGCCAGGACCGCTCTCCCTGATTGAGTTTTTTTTTCCCCAGGTTTTTCTCAGTCCTGATAAATGGCAATGCCGGAGAGGAACCGTAAACTTAGGCCTGGAATTGCTTCCTTCATTAAAAAATACACTTTCCTATTTCTCATTACACCTCGTGTATCATCAGTCTCAGTAGTTAAAGCGGGTATTCAAAAAAATTCTCTAACTGGGCTGATGTTGCACAAACGTTTGGATTTAGAAGCTTAACACTTTTCGATTCAAACCTTTTTCGTTTAGTAAATCTAATTCTTCATGTAAATTTTCAGTTTAAATTTTGAAATGAATTTGAACAATTTTTCAGTTTACTCTAAATAAAGTGAGGTCAATGAAGTTCCTCAAACTATTTTTTTTTCAACAATGTAGGATACCTATCTTGATACCTGAAATATTCAGATGAACACATTTGAACAACCCTAGTAATTGTTAGCAATAGTAATAACCACCTAGTTTATCTTCATACATATAAATTCACAAAATGACTTTAATTCCTCCACTCTCACATGTAAATATTTTGTTCATTACACATTTTGTATTTGTCATTGACTGTACACGATCATGCACAAACCGAGGAGCACAACCAACCCTTCGAATATTACTTTTCAACGCACTCTTTAATTTTATTAAGAGGGAAGGAATTAAACATTAAATATTAAATATATTTAATTCTTTCCCTCTTGTGTGCACCGACGTTTCTGTTAGTTATCTGGGCAAAACGTCACTATCTCCCTGTTAAATGATATGTATGTAGGATATCAAACACATCTTTCGCCATTAAATCTTTTGTTTCTCTGCTTAAAATATACGAAATAGAATATCATTTTAAAAATTAAAAAAATATTCTAGTGCCATAATGATGGCCTCTAAAATGAATGAGTTTAAAGCCACTAAATATTAGGACTTTTATTTTGAAGTTCATGGATGCATACTTAACAAAATAATTTCGGAACATAAAATTATCGCTTAGCAAAAAGCGGCCGTGACGATCGAGAAGTTGCAATAACTCATAAAAATGGCTGCTCTATTGTCGGATTTCACCGTGAAAGAGCAACGTTTGCTTGTGGTCAAAGTGATGTCTTCCGAAATCTACGTGAAGTTAAGGTTCATTGTGAAGACAGCAGGGTTAATGATAAACACCGGAGTGAGAGCAGCGAATCTGTGACGACAGGTGAGTCCAAGGCAGCTATCACAGTTTGCGGGCAGACGATTTATTAGCAACACTTGGACAATCTTGCTCATGTCTTTCTCTATAAAAATATGACTGAAGGCGAATCCTGGGTGCACCTGAACAGCTAAAGTAGAGAGCAAATATGAGAAGGGCATGCAAATGAAAAAAGGAATTGGAAACGTTAGAACTGGACTCCGTTTTGATAGAGCAAGGAGTGTATGGAGGAAACTTAAGGAATATGCAGCAGACAACTGCACGTGTATATAAATGTGAGTGAGAGATGCAGCAGTATGGACCAAACTCACTAGCCAGAGGATGTCACCAGCCAAAATAATTTATCAGCAGGAGGAAGTAAAGGTGGGAAAAAATATCCACCGGATCAAACAAAGGAAGGTGGCCATGATGAGGAGGAAAAGAAGAGAAGGAGGGCATGAAAGTGACAACAGCTTAGGTTTCAAAAGAATGACAGCTGTTGTGCATGTGACATTTCTACTGTTCTTTCTTTTTATGTTTATTGCTAAATAAATGCTTGCTTTTTATTTTACTATGATATATCTAGCACCTAACCTAACATATCGTGTAATTAAACAGACTAGTGTATGAGTCTGTTGAAGTTTTACTGTAATAATGCTGCTGCTCTGCTGATACTACTACTAGATACTGTCTGTCTTCCATTCAGAAAAGCAACCTGACAATCTTTTGGGTAATTTAATAATGCACATCCGGGGAAAGATCAGCCTGTAATTAGCGCTAATGAATAATTTGAAGTTCGTCCGGGTACTTCTCCAAAAAGAAGTATTGTTGCTTCACTAAGTGATCTGACATTTAAGGGGTTAAAACTTCCACCCTACACTCCATCAAACTTTCATTTATTTGTACCTTTCAAAGAACTCTGGTTCAGAAGTTTGTACATAACTATAAGGTAATGAAGGTGGTGTAAGTCAGGTTCAAGGTCATATCAAATAATTATTTTCTTTAGGGCATCCACAAGAGTGTAAGCAATATGTTACGAATCTGGCTGACTATATAAAAATAAGACACAAATAATTTATTTAACTGACTTTTAAAATAATTTTTCCGGGTTTTAGGTCGTGGTCTAGCGGTCATAAAATGCTTTCGAGATAAACATGTTACAGCCACTAGACAACAGCCTCAAAGTCCACAAACATATTCTTTTAAAATTCAGAATTCTCACCGTGAAAGCTATGTATATATTTAATTTCTGTAAGTACCCTTGAGGACCAAGGACTTAAACTTGACATACCCTCATATTACTAGGCGATATTATAAATTTAAAAATAAGGAAGAAAACAAAGGAATTCTTTTCATTCTTAAACAGAACCATTGCTGATTGGAATAACTTACCTGCAGCAGTTTGAGGGCTGTCCTTTAACAATAAAAGAAAAAAAAAAACTTAAATAAGCATTATAGTTTAAAAGTTGTCTTTTGCAGTTGATATACATTTAATTATATTGAAATATAAATAATTAGATTAAAATGTATTTATTTACATTGAAACGTCTTCAGTTAGGTCAAATTGTGCTTAGTTTCATTGAAATGTATTTAATTAGACTGAAATATTATATTAAATTATGTTGAGGTGTATTTAAATAGATTGAATGTGTTTTATTAAGTTGGCATATATTTAATTAGATTGAAATATATTTAATAGGTAGAGGATATTTTGATAAATTACCGTGTTGAAAATGATTCCCAATAAAGCATCAAGGCATGCTTGCTCCTACTGAAGGTATTAAACACATCGAGTTCCTCGCTGTTTGAACAAGGAATCCATTTCTCTAACAGTTTTCCCTGCACGATTTACTGTAGGCTCGTGGTATTCAAAATCCGCTGCAGATGTTCGTTTTCTTACCGCTATAAAATACAATGTGTCCGTAAAGTCGTGGTGAGTTTTCAAAGCTATTTATTAATATAACCATAGGCATTACATTTTTTAAAATACTTGCTAAATTAGAGTGTGTTTTTAACATGTTCATTGAAGTGACTTATATGTGTCTAATCGATATTTCATTTCTTGCCACACAAAACTGAGCAAATCCGGTTTTTATATATATATAAAGGACGAGACCTGGCGATCCAGCGCTGTGTGAATACCAGGTCCAGAAACTCGCGTCCTTGTTTGCTGGAGTATCACATTATTGAAACATGACATCATCTCCAATTTTAGTACTGTGAAAGATTCCAGCACACCAAAATATATGGCGCTGTAGAAGTTCTGATAAGTATGAGGGGAGACAACAGATTTACTTTTTGTCTGTTCATTGCTCATTAGCCCATATCGTTGTGTTGCCTATGGACGTGTCCACACATGGAACGGTATGCAATGTTCTGTCGTTAAGTATCTCTGTACCAAAATCACATCTTGGGGTTGGAAGGACTGGCTGCAATAACTGCAGGTTGTACCTCGGCTTCCTCAAAACTGTTAGCTAAGGTTATTTTAAGGTCTAGTGTTGAGTGCAGGCATGCACAATTTCCTTATATATATATAAGGCTCTGCTATATAACTTCAACAACCTGTTTATTATCTGGTGGTATGCTGGCTAGCTCACCGGCAAATGTTATTTTCATATGGTGGTTGTTCGTTGAGGACAAACCAAAAAACGCATTGAGCGTTCTTCTAAGCAGTGAGTCCACGGCTTGAGTCAGCGTCATAGGAACCATCTACTCGCGTGTCCCAACTCTCGAAACTTTTTGAGACAACATATCATGACTTTATTTTGATTTTGTTTCAGTTTGAATTCCACTTGCTCTTTATGAATATATACGGCCTTGGATCAAAACGCAACATTTAATACCCCTTTTGGATGAAAACGCTTTCTCTTTTGGTATGTTTTATAGCTGTATATAGGTATTATCTAAGATTTTGTGCGTTCATGCTCCGCCAAGAAACTTATCTTCCTCTCGAATCTTCAAGAAGTTCTCCTTCCTACTTTTACCGCCAGGTTTTCTAATCCTTTTCTTTGTCGCTGCATTTATAGTTGACTCTTGTCTTTGGTACAGATAATTACTTGTGGACTGCGGGCTCGAGGCGGTTCTCTGATTAGGAACTCATTTTCATCGTTCTGCGATGATATTCTTTAACAAGGATTATTATAAAATTGTTTTAGAAATTTGGCAGATTTGGCACTCGTTTTCTAATTGAGAGCAGTGACCGGGGTGACTAATTGTTTATTATATGTACACTTATCTTTTCACGGAATTCGCAACTTTAAAATTATTTGTAAGCTTTTATTACTATTGCAGCTGCTTTATTAACGAGTTCTTCCCCCATGGTTTGGTTATATGGGCAAGATTTGAAAAGAATTTATTAAGTTAAATAATCACTGTTAAGACTGATTATTTTGAGTTAATGATTAATTTATCTGCAATTTAAAATAAGAATATTGAGGTGCATATTTTGAATAATTAATATTTGGTTTGGTTTTGTCTGCCAAGCTTTGTCCACCATGCAAGAACCATCCATAGCCATCCTTGCCCAGTTTCTTCCCTAATAAAATGCTTGTCCACATTTACTCATGACACCTTTTCATATCAAAGGTCAACCGCTTAGATTTACGAATGTTGATAACACTAATAATTAATGAGACTGAGTTCGTCGGCGTCTAGTTATCTTGGCGTTAAACATACCCTTGCCGACTACATTAGCGTTATTTGCACTGTAAGCATAGGTTGAAGGCTGCACACACAAAATGGATGTGCCTATGATATTTTATAACGATACATAATATATAAAGCTGGGTCATATATTGGGGTATCAAATTTATTAAGACTTTATCGCGAGTCAGTTTGCATGAATGAAGCAATTGCTAGTCAGCGCACCTTGCCTTGAAGTGTATGGGCTTCGAGAGTACGACACGTGCAACATAGCGAGTGGTTAAAGAGCTGCCACGACCGCATTTTGAAAACAAATTGACTTATAACTATGACGTGGTTACAGGCTTTCTCGTGCTCTCTCATTACCTATACCCCCACAGTGATTCTCGGAACTGGAGTAACTGGTTATACTGATAAAGCCTCGCTCCACAATAATGATGTTATTTCAAGTTATTGAGGTAAAAATACGTTTTAATTCCCCAGTAGTAATTGCCCAAAGGTCACCTGTTGCCAGGGTTGGCTGAAAGGGTAATCCAAGTAACTTTAAACCGCAAGCAACTAGTACTCACGTCATAGGTAACTTGATTAATTCTCAGCGCTTAATTGTCCCTTTTTAATCAAGTTTTCAAAACATTTAAATCGATTTGCCTGCAGCATTTACGATCATTTCGTTGCTATTTTCCCGATGTTTCAATGTCATTTTGACACATTAAAGTTATGAAATTAATTGCTTCATTTGTAGATAATGAAACCTGCTCAATGCTTGTTTATTCTGAATTTTAACAGCGCTCTTCAAATTAAAAAGTATAAACCATATGGTTTGGAAATTTCTTTTGAAGTTGTCTACTTGTGTAGATAAATATCAGAATATAGCAATGGGAATATGATCATAAAGTGCACTTTGTCAGCCAGTGTTGTGGGTTACAGCTATTCATTTAAACATTTTACAACTGGAAATATCAATACTTTTATGTCTTTTGTCGTTGAGCGTTGCATACATAAACTTTTGATATTAGATCATAACAAATTTCTGTTTAGTTCATTCCAAGGAAACATAGAGCTAGAAATGTTGAATTGGATTGTTTGAGGCGGAAGATAACACTTCAGTACTTCAGCCTTGCTCACGACTGGTCGTTTGCGTCTACGTCCTCAATGGGGCCAACCCTGGGAGGAAGGTATGATTGAGGAAAACACCTGGCGGCCAGAATTCATGGGTGGTAACTGCGCGCACATGTTTCCAGATAGAATTCACATGGCCAGTGGAGCCTTCCCAAGAAATTCAGTCCCTCAGAAGTTTTGCTTCAATACCAGAGGCCGGGCAGAAATATTTCCATCATCACACCGCGCTAGCCCATTTCAATCTAGCACTTTCGACCGTGTTACGGAACCAATGGAATGAATGATATGAAAATAAAAGAGCGGAAAATTCGTATAAAGTAAAACTTCATCTCAGCATTCGTCTAAGTACCAAGGGAAACTTGAAAAAGCCCAAGCTCAGAATCGGATTTGAACCCGGGACCTCGCGAATACGAGTCCCTAGCTTTGTTGCCCGAATACCAGTGAGCTAGGAATAATACCTTAGAACATTATTTTAGTAACTATCCCATTACAGATACTTTAAATTGTGAGCACTATGAACGTGGGATAATGAATGAATGATTTTACACCTGATGACATTAAAACAATGACTTCAAACTTCAGAAAATATTTCTTGCCTCCAGCAGGACTCCAGTCTGTACCCAACGCTCATGCTGCTTTGGAAACCATTTGTGCTCTGCACTCTAGAGGAAACAGGTGATTGTCTACAAATATCAGCTTATCTTGTTGGTGCTTTCTCTATATCAGTTCAACTTCGATTTACTTATTACTTATTAAATTACAATACAAATATATTTGATTGGCTCATAAAGTAAATTATTTTAATTTGACATGGGTTTTTTTCCCTGTTGTCGTAGTGTTGACATTCAACTATTATACAAAATCCTAATGTTGCTTGTTGACATTAAGATCCATGTTTATATTTTCTTTTAGTTGATAGAGCGGTCACTCAGAAAAGCGCAGGAGAATTATTAACCAGACAAATTTTGTTTCAAGTGTTATTTAAAAACGTACTAGTTCATATAGCGGCCGTTTTTCACAATAGACAACAAACTACCTACTCTGGACATTGCGAGTAGGCGCGGAGAAAGTGCTTGGTCACCTATTTAGGCCTGTTGTTTTCAGTAATGTCAACACGGTTGTTTGTTACACCACAGGTGTGGTTGAAATTTCGCATGACTTTTGACCTGATTAAAAAACTAGAAGAGATGCTAAATTAAACTAGCGCACTTTCAGAATAGCAGTTTGGTTCTGACAGGAAGGTCATTGGGAGGTTGCAGGGGTGAAAGCTACCTCAGACACTGGAGGTGCCTTTAATATACAATTTAGAACAGCGTTGCAAAACCAACAGTATGGACTTTCTTTCAAAAACATTCTTGGAATTTTGTCGGGACCAAACACAGGTCTACTGATCATGATAACCACTTAATTATTATTGTACATAACACCTCTGGGCTTTACTATGACCCATTTTGTGCTACTGGAAAACCTGTTTTGCATTTCTTTTAGTGTTGCTAATTAAACTGATTTTTTTTTTTTTTTGTTATTTCTGAAAGGTCACAATTTGCAGTTGGTACTTAAAATAGTATTCAAACTTAAACAGTGTTTGTCTTTAGCTCATATATTATGATACGATATATAAACTGGATTACATAAACATCTTAAATGGGAAAACAATACTACTTACTGATTGTGCCAAATTAAAGGAAGAAACAGGTTCATAGACCCCTTGAGCGGAGCACTGAGGCAATTATACTATTTTAAGCATGATATTCATAAATAACGCAATTTACGTTCAAAGCCTTTTCTTATATTGAAATTTTAAGAATTTACACACTGCCTGAAATGAGGAATAGTAGGTAAAAATACTAATTAATCAACAAATTGCAAACAAACAAAATATTCTTTATTCCCTTTATTAAGTGCTCAAAATCCTTCTATTTACATCTAAAAAGTTTGCAAAGCCTCTCTCTAACATTAACCAACAGAGGTAGCATCACAAGCTGCGTCTATTCGGTTTTTCATATTCCCTTTGGTGTAAGGTGCTGTAGACTTTTCTCTTGCAAATCCCATAAAATGTAATCCAAAAGGGTGATGCCAAGTGAACAGACTAGCCTGATTTATCATGTGATACCACGACTGTACTCTTTAAGGCGTTCAATAGTGTAGATAATTTATGATTGAGAAATTGGAAATATATCTTACCTTTAACAGTGCCTTCAAAATATAAAGACCTGTGATAAAGTTTTCAAGATGCCACGCCAACATGCAAAGTGGTTGGGGTTTATATGTATACAAAAGTTATTATATTTTGGCTCGCTACATACACAATCCCTGGTCAACTTCTTAGGTCATCTCACGTAAAATTGAAATTATTTTCATTTCTCTAATATACGCGGCGTTCTTGAATCGTCGTATCGGAATAGGCAACCCACATTACTCCGTGAGGGTTGGGAAAGCAGCAGCTGGTCGGTGGCTCAGTACAGAGAACATTTTAAACATACTTCGTATTTTTTGGAATTTGTTCTCTTCATGAATGTGTATTAATAACTACTTGTCCATTGAATAAAAACTTTGCAGTTTATTCTATAAGGAAAATGTCACAGAGAAAATTGAAGGAAAGAAACGCACATAATGTCTAATTTTGTACATCCCCAAAACAATTGAGATGCAACCAAGTACATGACAGTATAACTTGGAAAAATGTACATCGTTTATATGTATTACACATATGCTGTACTACTCTTAGTGGCTTTGGTTCTACTTAATTCTATTCGATTGGTACTTTATAATAGAACCACAGGACAAAATATAATATAATCGAAGTGAGGGTCATAATCATAAATATATTACACTTTTTCCTCAATGCCTGCCTGCCCTGTTCCCTTGGACATCTCCCGCCCTGCGTGACAGATTTTAGCGCTTCTGAGGCACGGCAGCCCGTAAGGCGCATCTAGGGATCATGATAGAACTATGTATTGAGACTTAACCTAACCAAACCACAGGGATCTTCATTGTCAAGGACTAACCTAACCCAAAACTCTAGGCATGAATGCTGGCCACTAAACTGGTCATGATTATGGCATCAAAAACCTTCAGAGAACCAAGGGAAGCGTGAATGCGTTGTGGCAGAATCTTGTTGTCTATCATTATTGGGCAAGAGCTAAAAATACTGTGTGAATATTTTCGTGCAACATCTCTTTAAATTATTCTATTATTCATCTTTCAGATAGAATATATCATACGCCATTTTTTCATCGTGCAAGGAAATTGGTGAATTAGTAGCGGATTTTCTATGCTGCGGTGCTATAGTTTTGTGAACAAACAGGCGAGAAGAAATTAATCTTAATCATAAACTCGACGAAGCGGAAGTTGAAACTGCTGTAAATACCAAGGAGTTAATAAACGAATAAATTGATAGCGTTACGATAGAGGAAAGCATAGACGGGGTTGCACTTTGTTATGAGAATACCAAAGCCAGTTCAAAACCGAAAGTAGTAACTTTTTTAATCATTAATTCGGCACTTAGTAGAGCAGCTAGGATTATCAAATAAATATCAGAGAAAAATGCAGCAAAATTCGTAAGAGATAAAAAAAAATGTACATGAGAAAGAAAATTTTAAAGAATTAAGTTGGGACTCATTGGCATAGAAATGTAAAAAATCGAGGCTAACATCATTATATAAAGCGAATAGGGAACAAAAAGCATGGACGAAACTAGAAAATTAGAAAAACTAACACATATGTCAGGAAAGATCATTAACTGTAGGCAACAGAGAACGGATGTAGTTAAAGTTTCTTTCGTCAATAAATGAATTATCTACAGTTGTCTTGAGACCAGATTTCAAAGTAACCTTAAATTGTCGTGTAGAAATGTTTCATTGATATAAAAAGATATGAATTTAAATTTAAGTTTTTCCCGGAGTACATGAAGTATTAACTCCTTGTTGTATTTGATTTGACTGACGTCGCTTAACGTTTTTATATTATTATTATTATTATTATTATTATTATTATTCAAAATGATAAGTGTTAAGGCCTAAATATGCTGAATTATATTTGATAAAGCTAATAGTATGACAAATGTATTTAATTAAGTTAATGTGTATAAATAAAATGAACAAGTTTGACGTACTTTACTAGGTTGATGGATATTTAACTAGGATTGACATGTTTTTTGTTAGGTGAAATGTATTTAATTAAGTAGGACTCATTGTGAGGTGAAATATTCGGCAACAACGAGGAAATTCAAACAACTGTCCACGATTGGTGGCGTAGAGCTGACAAACAATGGTTTCGCGACGCCATGATGAAGTCAACAGGAAGATGACAACGGTGTATTGACGTTGGCGGGGAGTATATTGAGAGATGCCATGTGCATTGTACCATGTTACATGATACACAAGGCACAAAAGTACTAATGTAAATCATTTCCGAACCCCCTCGTATTTTACATTAAGAATAAGTTGAAAAACTATAAATTACTTCAATAGGTCAGTTGTTGTGAGGTCTTCTTGTCTCTACAAAATATTTATGAGCAATTCTTTATGCCTTGAATGATTGGAGAGATCGGAGTTGTGCTTTATCTTCAGAATATTGTAGATAAACGTAAAGCTTTATTTTAAAGAAAGCACATTAGAATGTTGTGGAGTACCAAATCAGAAAAAAGAATCATTTCAAAATCGTTACATTTAAACTCTTTCTTTGGATCAAGTCACATCTGCCTACACCATTTATTTAAAAAAAACTGTAAAAAGGAAGAGAAATAATTTTAGACATGAACAAAAGAAACATATTTTATAGATCGTTACTTTACAGATCTGCAAGCTATTGGCTTCACGGAAATACACGAATAAAATAATTTAAGAGTTCAACACTTCTACCGCTTATAATTGTCCTTTTCTTCCGGTTGCCCGTAAGTGGAAATATCACATTCCCTAAACTCTGCAAGAAGATCTCTAAAATTCAATCACTTCGCTGTAAATTTTCCAAGCTCCAAGCACCACGAGTGACCTACTAACCGAGACCTTCGCAATTTTTGCTTGCCAAAAGCGAAAGTGGTCTTCTGGTGTCAATTCCTTAGAAACTTGCACAACAATTCAGGGATTTCCAACTGTATCAGCTTTAATTTTAATGGCAAAGTGTTTTCTGGAAGAAGTTAATGAATTCTATAAGAAATAAGTCGTAGTTTTAGATAAATTGAAGAACTGGTCTAGCCACTTGCAATTGATCAAATGACAAAGTCATTACATTTGTTACTTGAACTTAACCCTTTATGTATTTTAATTAAAATATAATATATTGCCACTAATTAATAAATCTTAATGAAAAGTGCTGCTTGTGATATCACCGTAGTAAAAGGGTCTTAAAAGGCTATAAAAGCATTGAAGATGAATATGTTTTAAGTTCACATTTTGCCATTTATGAGGACTGGGGAAAACCTGTCAGGGAGGACGGTCCTGACGGTATTCGAACCCAGACCTCCCGCTCACGAGTCCGTGTCTTAACGGTCTCGGCCACCCGTGGCGGTATCAATTGCTGGTCTAGTACAAAGTGACATTGTTGTTTTATAATGGAAACGAACGCCGAATGTGCTTATGGCTCTGCAAGATAATGCGAGTACTTGCAGGTGATGATTTTATTTCAAATTTCAGAAATGCTACAAGAATACTTGATAGAAATCTTTATTTTGATTTTAAAAAGCTCATCAAGGAAATAAAACTTCAACTAGTAACCTGTCAACTGACGAAACACTAAATTCCAAGCAGTTGGAGCCAGAAAAAAAAAACAAAAACAAATTATTCACTAAGTTTTCATAACTCAAAATGGTGTGTGAAGTGCGGTTTAAGGCGGAATAAAATTAGCTCATATAACAAATGAACATCTGGCTTTAATTTGGATACCAGTAGCTTTTATAACAATCATGTATAATGTACGCCTTAAAATGACTAAAAGTTATGGTTCAGAAATTAAGAAAGTATCTGAAAATAGAATATGTATTAATAACAATATGAGCATAAATTGTGATAATTTCGTTAAATTTGATCCATTTTCTTAGTGATATTCATTTTAATGGTATTTATGTTATTTTAAATAAATGAAAATCTATTCCCTGTAATTGCATTTATATAAAATAAGGATGGTCTGAATAAATATTATTATTAGTTTCAGCATTATGATAAAAAATATTAAGTATGTATGGTTCGCTATGAAAAAGCGTGTCTAATATGTCACTATATCTCTCATTGAAATGAGAGGCCTCTGAGCAAAATTTGTCGGCCGTTTAACGCCCTGAGTTGAATGGGACGCTGATGACCTGAGCTGTTAAAGAGCGTCCATAAATAAATCATTCAAAAAAAAATTCTCATTGAAATCCTCAGATAAAAAATAGACAAACTTTAAAACTTAGTACACATGTCCGTGTCTTAAATTTGACTTCCAAAGTAAACACGAGGCCATCTTGTAACGGTGACATAATTACAAAATAGCTATAATTAACATGGTCACCCCTGACCACCGGCAACTCGGACGGATCGGAGCGAGTCGCGTAGGGTACCTTAGGTGGGGAAACTTAATATAAAAGCGCCTTCCATAGCAATTGTTGTTATACTCTCATCTCGAGTAAATTCAACATCCAGTGAAAATGTTCAAGGTACGTATTTATCGTATAATTATCCTTTAAACCCGAATAAAAATAAAAACAGAACACTTCTCTTAAGCAAACATAATGTATAATAGTTCATGTTATGAGTTGCTGAACTTTTCGTTTAATTAGAGTAATTAAATTGTTAATCTTAGATAATGTAAATGTATAGAAAATCCACCAGAATCCACTAGTTAGGGCAGTTTTTTCAACATTGCAGATTTCTATATAAAAACTGAAAGTTGCAGAATGGAATTTTTAAATTCTCTGGCAGGTTAATGCATCTCCATAATGGGAAATAGCATTGGCTGAAAGTTAGAGGTGCTGTTTTAATAAAGTATTGAAATATAAGCAACACTTACAATCACAACATGAATTGTAAGTGAGCTGATTTTTATACGGCATTTGGTTGGATATTCAGATCAGCTTTTCCGAAATTTTTCATTATCCTTAGAAAACAAAAGTCTAATAACTTAGGATGCCAGCAGTCTTTTTGAATTAACGATTCATTCTCTTCCTACAACTTCATGTATGTGTTTATTTTTTTTCTAAAAAAGTTTGAAAGCAATCTATAAATAATTTTTAACCCATATACTTCAGAGCAGATAACCATTATGTGATTAGTCACTTGTCACATTAAAAAAAAACCAATATGAAACAAAATCGTAATATTAATACAATAAATAATGTTAATTTACGAGACATAGTATCCATGATATATGCAAAACCTATGTAGAAACCTAACCTGTTTATTTTCAATATTCCAAAATTTTCTCTGCCTCATATTAAAACTTACCTTTACACAAATAGTTTTTTTTCCTTAATAAGAATCTTTAAAAACAACAACAATAATAATAATAATAATAATAATAATAATAATAATAATAGCAACAAATACTCAGAGACTGACTATAATTTTAAAAAAAATCTCTTTTTGCCGCAATATTTTTAAAAAAAATTGCATAAAATATTTAATTAATGATATACATATATATAATCATTATTATAATTATATATGTCATATACCTAATAATATACAATTTCCAATCATAAGTGTACATATTGCATTTTTTTAAGTAAGCACATTCAATAATCTTTAAAATATTTCAAAATATAATATTTAATGAGAAATACTTATATATCGTCAGTCAAATGAATTATGTTTGTTGGTATAAATTATTTAAAAAGTGTTTTATAATGTAACACCGGTTACCTTTATCTTGACATATTTTATTTACATCTTTTAAATAATGAGAGAAATTGCGACGTAAGATCAGCTCTTTCATGAGCAAGAGACATCAACATTTCAATATGCCTTGGATCAGTAAAGTGGGGAGAAAATGATAATAATTCAATTATACATACCAGGTGGGGAGAAAATTATAATATTGAACATAAAATGCCCTGTACTCTTTGCTAAAGACGTTTCTCATAATACTAAAAGTGGATATTACGAAAATAAAGCATGAAATGAATTGTGTTACCTTAGAAACAGTGGGGTGCTTGTTACCTTTCATCCCTAAGGATAGTTGAATCTGTCGTAGAGAGCAAAATGTACAAACCGCGAACATAATTACCACTATCTATCAATCTTCTTGCCAACAGTTTGTCGTCCTCGCCGCCGCCTTGGCTGTTGCCAACGCTGGCTACCTTGGAGGTTACGCCGCCGCTCCCGTGGCTGCTTATGCCGCCCCTGCCTATGGCTACGCTGCTCATGCTCCCGCAATCGGCGCCTCCCACCAGAGCACCGTGCGCACCCTGGACGGTAACTCCGCTGTGTCTCATTACTCCAAGGCCGTAGACACCCCCTTCTCCAGCGTCCGCAAGGTCGACACCCGCATCAGCAACGATGCCTTCGCCGTAGCTCATGCTCCCGTAGCTGTGGCTCATGCTGCTCCCGTAGCTGTGGCACATGCCGCTCCCGTCGCCTACGCTGCCCCTTACGCCGGCGCATACGCCGCTCCTGCCCACTATGCTGCCCCCGTAGCTCATGCCGCCTACGCTGCCCCTGTAGCTCATGCTGCCGTCGCCGCTCCCCTGGGTGTCGCCTACTCTGCCGCCCCCGCTGTAGCACATTTGGCTTTTGACGGATTTGGCGCCCACTACGCCTACTAAACGCAGAGTGCAGCTGAACAAGTGTGATTGTTGTTGTGCGTGTTGTATTTATTTGAATTGTTAAATATGATAAATATATCAAATTATTGAAATTACTGTTGTTTTATTTAAACTCTACATATTATTTCCCAGATTTATTTTCTGTAATGTACCCATAAGCAGATAATAACAAGGAACTGTGAAGAACTTTCAGGAAAAAAAGTCAAATTAATTATTTTGAAATATCTGATTTTGTTAGAAATATAAATTATATATTTTTTTCTACATTTTCAATACACATCTCATACCAATGCACTAACTTTTTATCCTATCAGAAAAGTTTTGGACCACCCTGCAGTCACCATTACTCTTAAGTCTTCCTCCGCTCAAAGCGTGCCTGAAGTGTACAAACAGATGATAATCTGGCAGGGCATTGTTAGGGCTGCGTGGAAAATACTGAAGATTGGTCTCAATCTCCCCATTGTTTCAAGATGTGCGTAAACGCAAAGTAGAAGAACAATTTAGACGAACGTTCCCTGTTACGGCTTCAGTTTCTCCTCTATCATTGCGCTGTATCGGGCGTTTTTCGTTGTTTCACACTTTTCCTACAGTCCTCGAAAATTGATTCTTTCATATTCCAGAAGAAAATCAGCAGGATCTTCACGGCGATGTTTAAACAGTTTTTTAACTGTTTAAAATAAATAATTTAATATCATCAATATTCCACATTAACATTTGTTGCTCACACCAGAGTCCGCAATATACTAGCGAACATTTTCTTCATTAATGAAATTTATGAGGCTCTTTTGATTAGAAAATTACAAATTTAAATAAACAAATGTATGAAACAATACACCAATTAATAAAATATGCACATATACTTTAATGAAACTAATATCATATAAGTTATACTGTCTGCTATGTAACAGAAGTTTATGAATGTATATGGTTCGTTTGAACTTTACTGTTTGACTGTTATTCCAGATGGTTTAATGCATGTCACATTAGTTATTTTGATTACAAAGAATATTTCAATTAACATTGTTTTAAAATACTTTTGTTTTTGCTCTGAAGTTAATAAAAAAATATAAAGTGAAAATGAAGTACGAAACACTCCATATATCATATTAGTTACTCGTGCTGTAGAGTAACGGTAGCTTGAAAATCTATATTGATTCAAGGTAATATTAATTGAAACATTTGATATATATTAATGGGAATTATTTTCCGCTTATTATTGAAATAAGGTTAAAGTTATCTTTACATGAGTCGAGAAACAAATACGTTATAGAAAGAAGCAGAAATTAAATAGTGATGAAAAGGAGATTACAGATATCCTAGGAAGAGAGTAAAGAAAGGACAATTAAACTTTTATATATCTTTAAAGACATACCTGAACCACAAAAATGCTGATAACCAGAGCCCGGAAGTTTAAGTGGATATATTTTAAGAGTCTTATGGAAATGAACATGTTTTGGTACATTGGGGTCAGCAGGGTCAGATTTTATTTTACATATTTTAGCTTGTTGCCTATACCTTTTTGCCTGTTTTGGGTTGCTGTGAATTTTTTTCTGCGATGATTTATGCATTTTAAAATGCACACAAAGATTTCAATACCTTGAAGTGAAAAACGTTATAAGAATTAAATTGCATTCACCTCATACAATATCAATTGAGAATCTTGTTATACATTTATTTATTTTCAAGCAGTCAAAACTTTCTCCTCAACCCATTCACTTAAGCTCTTTAATTAGCAGAATCTTCGTTAGTGAAAGGTTACCTGAGGCATACGAATACTAGGAAATAGGGCGAGGGAAGTACTGCAGTTTTGAATGGTTCTGACGAATGATCTGCGTGAGACAAATCTAGGAAATGTGTGCTGCGGATAACTTTTCAGCCACATAAATGTAATAAACAATTGCAAGCGCGAAAGATGAAAACGGTACAGCTGTCTCTACAATGTGTTCAATACAGAAGTAAGAGAGACGCCTGACTCCCCTATAAACGTATAAACGTAAAATGAACTCGACCAGAAACCACTGCACATTTTTTTCTCATTCGCCAGGACTATTCAAAACGTCTTTATTTATGTTGATCAACATTTCCATGATGTGCTGAAATGTTAATATTCTGTTGTAACTTCCGAAATAGCTTGTTTTAAATATGCTCCAATCACTTCACTGGAAGTAGAACGTTCTTTTTTCATGATGAAAAATGTTCTTTCTGACAAGCGGCCGACTATGACAGTTGATACCTTGAAAAACATCTTGTTGCTGTTTGTAACCAAGAAATACTTTAATTATGTGGTAAAGGAATTATTAAGTATCTTAAATACTACGGGTAGTTGAGGAACTTTTCGAAGTCCAGCTCTTGTACTTTTGTCATCGTAATGGCCGACGTGTGAGCAGGCCAAGGAACATTTTTGCGCGCCAATCATGGTCGCTTCTACTTCAACTCACAATAACGTTACGTAATAGCAGCCAGCCGCTGTTTTACCGTCTTCCAAATAGTCAGCCATGATGATACCTAGTGAGTTACAAAAAAAGTGCCGTCATTTTTTCGGTCGACAAACTGGTTTTAGCTTCTTTCACCTTTGCCTGTTTTGTCTCCGGAATCTAAGTTTCAAAAAGGCGTCAACAGTAATTCTGCAACTTTTCAAACATGATTTTAAAGTGTCCTTCCTTGAGTGTTTATGGTCTCCATTCAACAAACCTGGCACCCATCGCGCACTCTGCTTCTTCATATACAAAGAGAAGGAAGGGATTTGCCTGGGGTAGAGCACGTATATTAGGGTTAAGTGGATTAAAAGGAGAAATGGAAGAGTATCCACTATGTGGAGAAATGGAGAAAGATGTTCATTGTATAGTTGAATGTTTACAGACTAAAGATTGGAGAGTTGAGGTGTGGGTTAGGAAATGGAATAATTTAAAGACAGAACTGATGATAATCGATCTGGAAACAAGGAGTTTCTGAAAAAAAATTATAAATGTATAGGGAAGATTGGAGAAAAATGCTTAAAGGAAAGGAGGAATGGAGAGAGGAAAGAAGGAAGCGAGGAGGGTGGGATCGAAAGCACATTGTTGAGAGCGTAGGATCCCAGAAAGGTGGGGAAAATGTTTAACTTGTGAATTGTAATGGTAACATAGTTTATGTATATTTTTTTCTTCTTGTAATATTTCTTATTAAAAGTATTAATTATAGTTAAATTTATAATTTGTATTAATTATGTGTAAATAAATATTTCATTTCACATACACAACTTTTTGTAGGATATTATGTCCCGTTCATATGAGATGTCAGCAATCTCATGAACCTTGACACGACGGTCTTCTATCATGATACCATGAGCTTTATTGACCATTTCTTCAGAAGAAACCTCAATTAAGAGTCCGAAACGTGCAGCATCTGCAGTACTCGTACGGTCACGTTTAAATTCGTTTAAATGTTTTAAGTGCTGGGCAGAGTTTTGGAGCGGTATTTGTGGGGGTGTGGATGAATTTTATTGGATAAATTGGGTCTCAGGGTTTTTTTTGGTCACCCCCCTAGTTAGGAGGCTGGAATGGGTTAGGAGGAGGAATCCTCTCAGGACGATCTTCAAAGTGATGGTTGGTATTTTTTGATTCTGTGGCTGGTGTATCCTCGTCCTCCTGGGATTTTCTGGCAGGTCCTATTACTCTTGGCCGGTATCTACTCCAAGTAAACTATTGTGGAGACAGTGTTCTCAAATGTTGCCCTTTTTAAATAGTGATATTTTAGTCGCTAAGCATAGCGAACAGGGAAAAGGAGAATGGGAAGATATTCACAGACGAAAGGAGGATGCGATGACGTCACTCTCAAATTGTTTATTTTTAACGTTTCACTAAGAGTACCAGGAGATCGAAAACACAAATGGCTTCTGGTATGTACATGTAGATAGCTCTCCCGAGAAATCTTGCCTGTTCCGGTTTTGTTAAAAAAAATATTAGTGAATTTATATTCTCGAATTTGAACTTTTAAAGCTCCAATAAGATTTAAAAAATCCACGTTCCGACAAATGAAAATGAGAAACTTGGAGAACCACTGGGAGACACCCTGCGAACTGCAAGCCGCCGAACGATCTCAGCCTCTTTTAATAAAACTACAGTCGTTCGGTCCGGTGTCTCATCAACCAGTTGCAATTTTCAAAATATTGCCTGTAATTGTTCGGTGGTCTCGCGCCGTTTTTACTAAAACGAATCAGACCGTTCCTGAGTAACGCCAATTTCTGTACATCGGTTGCTGCTTTCCTCTAGGCAATGAGGTCTGGTCTAACGGTACAAACTTCGAAAACAAGTTTTCAGGGTTTTCTTATTGTTCACGCGCATTCTTCCTGTTCAATGGCTTTGGCAAGATTTCTCTTCGAACCCTCGTTTTGATGGTTTTAACAGTAAAGGTTCAAGGATTTTAAACGTGGGGAAACACCGAAGTTACAGATGTTGCTTCTTCTCTGGAGTTTAGCAAGTTTCCACTTATGTGTAAGCAAAAATCCTTGATCCAAATAAAGTATTTTTCTCATTGTAATACTATTGAGAATTATAGATACATATTGAGAATTAATATACATTTTAAATATTCTCGTTGGGTCTAATAACTGCTTCAGTTTCCATGAACTTCCTTCAGCTCAGTTTGTATCTGGGCCGCAATCCACTTTTTAAATAAAAATGTTTTATCACTGCAAAATATTCTCCTTATCTATTTCGTTACTCCGATCACTTAAGATAGCTACCAACAATGAACAGCGAGTTGCATCTGTTTCATAATTTTAACAAAACCGTTTCGAGAATCACCCTTACAAATAGTCATGCAGCTTAACAAAATCTCCCACCATTTCTTTGAAATTTATCAGAACTATAAAGTTTCAAAAACAATAGACAAATTGCAATTGACCATTTTGAAATTTAATCAGATTTGCGCAAAAATTTCGAAAAAAAAAAAAAACCAAAGTAATGGCATTCCAAGAGAAAAAACGAGACAAAAATTTGTTGCAAAGAATATTATATTACAACAGTTAACTAATTTTAACTATTCAGGCTATAACATAAATATTTATATATAAATAACAAAAATGTAATAAATTCTACCAAATATGTGGAACAACGAAAATAAATTTAAATGAGAAAACAACTAAAGAAACACAAATAAACTTGTGTTAACAGTGTGCACTTCTGAACCCTAAATAGTAAAATGTCTGATGCAGCAGAAATGAGGTTTCTCCGTTCGGTAAAAGTGTACAAGAGAGAACAGAGTTCTAAATTAAGTTATAAAAGAGGGTATTTTCAGAACTAGCAAAAATTGAAAAGATGTTAATAGAATGGATCAAATCCGAAGTGGTAACAGGCTTAAAGACTTAATCCTGGTGGTGATGACTGTCAATAAACTGTAGAGTATTGCTAAGATATTTATCTGGAGCAGAGTATCCAGCTAATAGGGGATGATTAACAGTTAAATGTTTTCCCTGTTCATTGTGTTGCAGCGGTTTACAGCCTTCCAGATAAAACCTTATAATTACCAAAATGTCTAAAACAGTTTGAAGGTCTCATCAAGTTTTGAGAAGGTGATAACAGAAGTATTTCATTAACGCGTTAGCGAGCGTGAAATAGCGCATAAAAAAGCTAGAGCAATAATCTTCCGATTATAAGTGAAGATTGTCTGAATAAATCTTCTTTCCTAAATGTTCTGATTGACTGTATCTCGTCAGGTTTTGGTTTTTACACAAAATAAGAAAGTGTGTTTTCAATATTTGAACTACTGTAAGCACAGATATATGCATGCACCATTTCGCACAAGGACAATTTTTGTTACAACACGTTTTAAAATACTGACACAATTGCCTTAATAACATTCAATAACAACATTTTAATAGTTTTGTAACATAACTAAAATTAATTTTCAAACTTTCTCTTTGCAGATCGTCCATATTTATTGTCCCTCTTCAACACCTAAGAGTAGTCGGCCGTCATAAACTCATTCCATCTCCTCTGGTATCTGCTCTCCATCTCCTGAATGTCCCGGTGAAGGCGTTCACCTTGCTCTTCACTATCATGTCCCCGGAAATTAGTCAATATGGGAATGCAGAAAGTGGAGTTTTACCCTCATGTTACATTTCAACAATGGCCCTATAATTAGGATATTTGTTATTTCCTAGAACAATTTAAGTAATAGAACGGAATTCTCTCTATGGAAGAAAATCTTCATCCTTCATCAGTTTCTTAATTTGAGGACCAACAAAACAATTTTTCTTGCGTGATAAAGGGAAATTTTAGAAATGTACCTGAAGTAAGGCCGATCCAGTTGTAGAGTCCTTACAAACTGCTTACATGTATTGGGGGAAGCAAAGATGTTTTGGGGATCTGCAAGCGGTTCATCCAGGGTATTTTTAGTTTCGTGCACAAAATTTTTCCGCTCTGGCCAAACTCTTATATTCCAATGCCTTTGCCTTGTCCGAATATCCAATTCACATAGAAAGCAAGGCATTTTAGTGAGCCCAGCTTGTTGCCCTGATAGTATTCCTATAGCTTTGAAGTCACCACAGATAAGCCATATACTGGATACTAATGTCTCTTTCATTTGAACTGAATGGGCCATTATGTAGTAACGCGTCTTCGAGGCTCCGCTTTGATGAGTCTTTAAAAAGTCTGTACTGAGTAGGACCAGCTTCAATACCATAGGAGTGTATTAGCTCGTTTACGTTAAATCAAGAAATCTTTATGTCAGAAAAATGGAACCAATTCTTTTTATCTGTGTCTGTACTAGGAAAAATAAGTTTCTGTTCCAGAAGATTCGGGAGCCAAGTAGCTCTGCAGATTCCTTAGGCCAATTCAGATCACGCACTAAGTAATTAAGTTCATTCTGAGAGAACTGTTGTGTGGTATAGTCGTCTTCAGACTGGTACATATAATCGGTATCTCCTTTTGTGATTACATCAAGTTCACTTTTAATATTTGCCTCGTTCTCTACAACACCTGGAGGAAGAGGAGCAGGCAGGAACTGGCCTAATGGCTGACAGAAAACTTGAGTACACATTTGTGTTCTTATTTTTTGAATTGAACCCTGAACTTTAACTAAACAGAAATAACAGTCATTAAGATGGTTTTTAGGCTCCTTCCAAGCCACAGGAATTGCAAACGGCATGCACGTTTTCCAAATCTTAACTTCTCAACACAATAGCCATGCCATATCCTGGTCACCAAGCTTCACTTTAAAATAAGCATATAAGTTTGTTGTGTCCGTTCTGTGCTTCACCGCGGTAGCAAAAATATTAGGATTGTTCACACACTTGTGCGTAGACATTGCAATATCTGCAAAAAGAGACAAAATGATAACAACACTGCAAGCTTGAGATGAACACTCTTCCAGGTGACACAACTAGCAGCAACAATACCATAGTACCAACCTAAAGGTTTACAAGTTAGTATTGAGAAATATCCCTCAAACAATACTCAAAACTACTGGCATATAATGTCTAATACACTCAGGAAGTCAAAATAATTATACGTTATAGAAGAAAACTAAGAACAGTTCTGAACCAGCATAAAATTAAACCAATATCACATACTAGTTTTCAGTCATCTGATATCATGCAGATTATTTTTAAAAGCTTGTTCTTATATATTTAAATTTTATGAGGTAATAGCATAAGTTCAAGTATAGTTATTTTTAATTAAACGATAATGATAAAAAGGAAAGTAAGTTTATGATATAAATGTTCGTATAATTGGATTTCTAAAGACATGAAATACACGAAACCATATTTATAAATTCTTTACTTTGACATAGTACACAATAAATTTACAAGTTCATTGTTACAAATCAGCAGAAATTGTACACTTCATACGACTACTCAATGTTTAGAGAATAAAAATAAGACCGTGCATTGTAATACAGAATTTATAGAAGTATTAGAATTTTTTTGATTGATTTATTTATGGACGCTCTTTAACAGCTCAGGTCATCAGCGTCCCATTCAACTCAGGGCGTGAAACGGCCGACAAATTTTGCTCAGAGGCCTCTCTTTCAGGCTTGAGGTTTTTTTCGTGCCGTAAATGTACGGGACCCACGGCTTTACTTTTCTTCCGAAGGAAGCCATACTTAGGATTTTTACGCCCGAAAAAATCCATCGGTCCTGGCCGGGTTTGAACCCGCGATCTTGGGCTTAGGAGGCAAGTATGGTAACCACTACACCACCAGGACCGACGAAATATTAGAATGAATATTTAATAATAATAATAATAATAATAATAATAATATATATCTATATATGTTATAGTATGCATACATTCTTCGTTTAATACATTTTATGTAACTTATATAAATAATGTTATCTGATATTCCACCTTGTATGACTTTTACTCTAAATAATAGTATAATATGATGTCTCTTATATTGAATTTTTCACCATTGGTCACCTTTCTAAATGCATGGTCATAATAATTTGTAGCATTATTTTAATTAAATTAATTTAGAACTTTAAATTATTTCTGCTGGAAACTTTGCCATTCTTGATATTTCCCATTCTCTTATTGTGATCATTTGTTAATTAATATAGAGGATGGACCACAAACCAATGTCTTTTAGATGGACCATTAAGCTAAATGTTGACTTATTCTAAATTTATGGGAATGGGAGTCCTTCAAGATAGCGTCACAAAAACATGTTATAGCAGGTTTCATAAAGGGGCTCCAGGAGAGAGGATAACTTGAAAACTGAACGACGATGCTATTTTTATATATTCTGATTGCCCTAAAAATTATGCAAATTTCGTTTAAAATATTGTTTCTAAAGTTAAATCTGGAAACTTTACAATAAAGCGTCTTGCATTTTGTGATTCAAAAAAAAAAAAAAAAAGAATTAAAGAAAGGACAATAACATGTGGTAACTTTTAGTTTCAAAGCCACTTAAAAAATGTAAAAATAGTTTGACAGTTTTGATTGTTCAACTCTTATAGACCATGCCATATGTTATGTTTTGACACAAAGATAAACATTCATATTAAATGCAGGAGAAGTTATTGACTTGTATTGTAAATCTTCATGGAGTGAAATGAGATACACTGTCTTTATGGAATGCAAGTATGGAGATATTAAGAACCGGAATTGAATGAAAATAAAGGAAAAAGTTCATTATGACAAAGCTATACATGTTCTTGATGCTCTTATTGTAAATTCACAGATAAATCAACCTGAGTTGGCCATGATACAGCAACTTCGGCCACTCTTCGTATAACAAACAGCAGAAAAGGCACACAAAGAGATTGTCTACATAATCGTATTACAGAAAATGGTTCACTGTTTTGCAACACATTATTTTTAGTGAGGAAATTTGGTAAATTATTAAATATAATATGTATTTCTGAATATTTATAAACTCAAATAGATGATAACTGCATCTTTTTAGCATCTTTGAAGATTAAGTACTTGTGACGTTATTGGTCCCTTTATAAGACAACCTTAATTTTTGAAGGCACAGTTAAAAGTGAGGCATATTGTCACTTTGTCAATTAAAATTACTTGCACTCTTTGAAAATATACTTCTTAATGTAAGAGCAGAAACTTTACCAGCAAGATGGTGAGCCATCACTCTTTGCAATTTGCACACGTGAATTACTAAATGAGATTGTTACACAGCCTTGTTCGAGTTACTTTCAGAGAGACATCTACAACACTTTCGACCAAAGAGAATATGAAATAACGAATACGTAAAGTTTATAAGATATTGCTCCCTGTGATAGCTAAATTAAAGAAAAATCCGTAAATTATATTAAGAGCCAGTTGTATAAAAAGTTAGTTTGGGGCATAAAGTTAACCATTAGTCATGCTAAACTTGGTTGCATAAACACTAATCTAAGATTATTTCGTCTTAACCTTAAATTAAATCTAACTCGCGAAATTTCACAATTTAAAGCACTAACTAAAGTTTAATAATTGTTAAGTAAACTGTTTCTCAGAGTACAGAAGCATAACAACTTTATTTACAAATAAAACAGTAACTTACGTTATTTTAATTTCATATATAAAGTTTTTTCCTTCAAATTTTCACTTTTCATATCCGCTTAATAACAGGGTGGCGTTCAATTGCACGTTACGTTAGATAAACCTTACAAACGGTATATTGTACAGATTTCTGATTTCCGACATCGCATCCGAAAATGAATTTTACCATAAGTTCTTATATTTCATGAAAGAAATAATCCGTTCCTAGAACTTAATGACAAAAATTCAAAATGCGATTTCCCTTAGCAAAAGATGTCGAAGAAATTATTACAATCACAAACTAAGAAAAGTAATGCGTTGAATTCGATGTTCATGATACTACTAAATTTGTTGGTTCCATGCGACAGGAAGCTTCTAAATATTTAGTGTTGAAGAAAATCAGAATATTTCATCATTGTAAAGTAGACCCCCATCCCGGGGCCATTGAATTTTATTCCATGCCGCTATCTGGAAAATCCGTTCATCTAATATGTTTAGAAAAAGTCAGCTTGAAGTTTTAATAGTTCCATTTAAGATATATTGGGTTGTAACATTTTCTATGGGACGATATGTCCTAGAATTTCAATCTGCGCCCATAGATACTGGCTATTTTTGTCTAAAATATTTATTGTACGGCCCAAAGCTAGACATAGCACAGAATATAAAAGTTTAAGGTGGGATTGACTTTCGGAGAATCGATAAAGAAAAGTATTGTGTATATTCATTCTCTGTGGTAGTATTGTTGACGTTTACACTTCTATGAGGCGCTGATCCCAGGTTTAACTATATATATACTTTTTGACTGAAAATAGTCATTTGTTCCTAGATAGAAATAATAAACTACAGTGCGGTTATTTTAGCGCAGAGTGCAGGTTGTTCTTTGTTAAGCCACTAAGAACGAGTTTTATGTACGGTACGTATTTGAAAACGGATTCTTACACAGAAGTAATCAGGCGATTCGCAAGAAATTCCAGTAGAGAAATTTCTCTCCAACCTTAAAAGATAAAATCTCTTAGTTACAAGAAACGCCCAGCCGCCGTGTTCTTACAGCACTTTTCAACGCATATTGCGGACAATGTACTGGCGCTGTGGTATCTTATTTTCATGATTTCAACAAAGTTAAAGTCTATTATTACCATCAGTTTTAAATGCAGTTACGTTTTATGCATTCAGTAATTAATATAAATCGTACTAAAATAAAAATACAAGATTTATGCGCAGCGATTGTATCTCCCTCCTGCGCTTAGTAAGCAATTAAGAGGAAAAATAAATAATTAATATAGCAATTACTAAACAGTGGAAAAGGTTTTAAGTTCCGTGTGTTCAATATATTCTTCAAATGTTTGATTTTCATGTCTAAATATGAAAGTGTTTCTTTAACGTCCCTTAAGCCTGCTTTCAGTTTGAGTAATTCCCATGCGAATGTTTTTATGTCTTCGCCATTTCTGCTATGTGTTGAACGTTTCTATTGCAAGGACGTCATACTATCGCAGACCTTCCATTATTGGAGGAACAAAGGCAATGTTGGCTTGCTTCCATATCTACACTAAAATGTAAGGTGTTGGTGTTTCAAGCTTTTCTTGCAGCGCTGTTTATACCTAGATTACTGTAAATGATATTAACAGAAGTAGATTTCTAAATTATGAATGAAAACGCATTTGTTTGCAAGGGTAACGTAATATTTGAAAATAACTCGTTACTTTGCAAGATTGTGTGTTTGCTTATTTACATCTTCTCTCAGTAACCATTTCTTTTGAAGAAACAGTTGATGCTTTTCACCTATGACTTGATTCTCTTATCTAAAGACGGAAATAATATCAGTCATTTTTATAAGATTGTCATATTCTTGTAATATTATACACTAAGAATTGAGGTAAATTTGTAATTTTTCCATTTGTTGTGCCACTAACTTATTTTCATGTAGATACATTTTAATAGGCTATTTTCTCTAAGTACTTCTTAAGCAATTAAATGATCAATTTTTTCAAAAATATTTCTTTAAAATATCATGAGAAACAGCTCTTGACATATTTTCACAGCGTTTTTTTTTTAAGGATAGTTTGGAAAATAAGAAACATTACATATGTGTAAATGGTTTATTCATTTACCAGCAGGATGTTGTACATGACGATGGCTGAATGGAATACAATAAATAATTTGGTTTATAAATACCAGTGATGAACTCCAAGAAATCGGACATGCGCTGCCCTTTCAAAGTTTCTGCCGCAGCAAGGCTGAAAACAAAACTGCATAAGGCTGTGCAGTTTTAACAGTAGTATGGGAGATGTTTGTACTCTTAGTAAGCGTAGGTGATGCCATAGCCGTTGCTGTAGGTCATGTGAGCAACAGCGGGAGCAGCGGAGTAGGCGACGCCGAGAAGACCGTGGGCAGCGACGGCGGGAGCGGCGTAGGCAGCGGGTGCGGCATAAGCGCGGGCATAGGGAGAAGCATAGGCGGCGACGGCAGGGGCGGCGTGGTAGGCGGCGACGGCAGGGGCGGCGTGGTAGGCAAGAGCATCATTGCTCACACGGACGTCAGACTTGCGGACGCTGGAGAAGGGAGTGTCGATGGTCTTGGAGTAGGTGGATACCTGTCCCAGGTTGCCGGGGGTCCTCAGGATGTTGGAGTGCTGGGAGGTGATGGCAGCAGGGGCATGGGCGGCATAGCCGTAGGCGGGGGCGGCATAGGCAGCCACGGGGGCAGCAGCGTAACCTCCCAAGTAGCCAGCGTTGGCAACAGCCAGCACGGCGGCGAGGACGAAAAACTGAAAATAGAAACGTTTGACGGTCAGCAATGCGTTATAATGAACACTCTGAGCTGTTACATTTCCCATCCTATCGCTTCCCATTTTACCGTAAAAAGAGAAACCTCATTGTCTTGTGGACTTTTCCCCCCGAATACTCTTGCCACCAAACATGATTTAAAGACCAATTGACGCTCTAACCTGTGATAGAGAAAGGTTTGGGAAAATCACAGAAATTTTGAAACTGCTATTTAGGATATATAAATGTAATCACAGCAGACTTGCCTCCTCAAACTTTCCTTTTGATCATGTCAGCGAAGTAAAGCAATCAAATAAAGTCCGTATGAATAGTTTGTCAGATACTGCTTGTAAAGTATTTATAACTGACATGCACATTTCGTAAATACTACTTGTGCATTGTAACAGAAAGGAGGAGATTCTTTAATTCTAAAATATATTTCCATTCACTTAATATTTAGATCCGCAAATCAAGATTTATATTTCCCTAGAGCTCTAATTAGGTGACTTTAAGAAGCTCCTTCCGCTTTGCTTAGTTATAATTACTATTAAATCACTCTAATATTACCTTTTAATATTATTGACATAGTATAAAGATTATAAGGGCGTGAACTCGTTTATTAGCACTTTTTAAGGTATACGTTTTTGCGCACACTTAGATAAAGTTACTGCAGATAATTGCATCATATTCATCAAACTATATAGGATTTACTATTGTTCAAATATCAGAAAAGGCCGAATCCACGGAGGCGAAGTGATATTCAAATTGCTGCATTGCTAGATACACATTTTTTCTACTCAAAAACTTATTTCCAGTTGAGATTTCAAGGGTGTACGAAGAGTAAATTGCACGGCCAGCTAGATGTCATTACATACTCTAAAATTTCTCTGAAAGTTCAGAACATTGTAAACACTTGGATGAAAAGTTGATAATTTATATGTAAAAAATGCTGATATTTTAATTCATGCGCTCCTTTTCTCCCGAGAACGAAAAGCAGTAAAATAATTTTGCTTCAATCTGCTTAGATATAAAACTTTTCAAATAAGTTATGTCAAGAAGTGACACGTTTTACGAAAATTTTCAGTGCTAAAATGATAAAAGCTATACAAATATTTTATGGAATTAAAAGTAAAATTTTAGTGTATTGAATAAGTAAGGAGTAATGAAATAAGAACTGTTAGACCTAAAACCGATACACGGTGATCAACAAACATCAAACCACGAACAACCCAGAGAGATTTCCTGATGACCATCGCACCATCGAACCAAACAGTGTAAGAAATGCCAGCTTAGAGATTTTAAAAAATATTTAAATGACCGATTATAATTAAAATAGCTGTACGGAATATTAAATAATAGACATTAGTTTTAGCGCAATCGAGTCCGCAATTTTTCTGTTTGAAGTTTGATCTTAGAAATAGAAACCATATGTCGACTTTTCTATTTACGCTGATAGGAGCTACGAGGGATCTTAGCTTCTTTCTTAGTCCATGATTCGCGATTCCTAACATGTTTGGGCATAGTACAAAATACCAGTCACTCTTGGAATGCTTTAGCTCATAATCTTGAAACACTTTTTAACGAAGTGTCGCTGTTGTTCCGAAATAGACGAACGCACTCCTGAACAACAGATATGCCCCAAAACCTGAGTCTCCAACTGTTATCTGGCTTTGCTCAGCGCATAGCCCAATATCATTAAGCCCAGTATACCTACCTTGATGGCCATTGTTGGTTTGTGTTCTTCAAGTGTCTCTTGGTACTTGAGGACAGGTGTTGTTTGTTGTCGCCCATTGTCGGGAGCTTGCTTTTATACTCGGAATATGTTACACTCCCATAAAGAAAGAAAGGGTGGAGGAGTAGGAGGGGGCCAGAACAAGGCGTTTCCCCACTTTCGCTGGGTGCAAGAGGCCGCCCCAACACGTGTCCCATTGGCAAAACTGGAAGGCAGGAATTTGCATCCACGGCTTTTGGTTTTGGTGGTCTGCGGTTGAATGAACTGCAGAGCTCAAGCGCCAGGTTCTATTCTTCAAAAATTCCATATTTTTAGCTCGTCACGATAGTGTGAAATTCGCCACAGAAGAAAGAGTGAAATAATAGATTTTGTCTGTCTGTTGTATTTTTTTTGGGGGGGGGGAATTAAACACTGAAGTGTTAGGCTTTAATTAACAAATATATTCGCTTATTACTGTTAGTAATGTTTATTGCTCTGTTTCCGCACTTTTCTTCTTGTCTCTTTGCTTTTTTACCTTTGTGATTTTTCCCTTATTTTAATATTTTAAAACACAAATGTTTTATTATCCGAAATGTTAGTTTGAAGTACATTATAGTATAGTGCTGGTTCTTTTCCGTTTTCCTCTTTTTTTACGTCTTAAAATCGCGTTACTCGTATTTCACAAGTAAGCTGTCAGTTGCCAAACTATGTACAGATGTTTACCTACCGCGCTAGCATTTATTGTTTCTCATCAATTAGTTATTCTTTATTGCATCTCCTCGTGCATGGAAACTGTTTTTAAGCTAAGCATTATTTCGTCCTTATTCTAATTTGGAGATGTTTATTGTATAAAATAACTTCTTTTCATAAAAAGTTATATTCTTTATCTTAAAGCTTAATAAAATTATCTTAAAAGCATTTTTGGTTACCTTTTCCTTTATTTTCTTATTTAGAGAGAAAAAGAAGTTAAATGAAAAAAATGCATGGTTAATGGTGATGATGAAAGCTAACCATAAATATGAATATGTACAACGAAAATAGAAAACGGAATCAAGGTCACAACAAGGCTGCAGATGAAGTAAAAAAGATTGCCGACCAGTATATTACGAAAAGGAAAGTTGCGGGGACGGGAAACCGCAATCTAGAATCATCCAAGATAACATGTAACATAATTGTATCGCACTGAGCTCGAGCCAAGTATAAGGACGCTACTGGTAAGGTCGACGTAAAACTAATGTAAAAATACTGTTATGGTTAGCAGATACTGGGGGGAACGTATAATAAGAGAACGAACATATTCTAATTCCAACTAATGGTGCAACTTTTTCAAAATAAAAGTGATTATTGCTAATAATTATTTCTGCAGCACATAATTACGTTATAAGAAAAATCACCTTGCACAACTATGCGCTGTGGTTGACACATTTTATTCCGCACCCCAACACCGTTGGCAGTTTATTCTGAGTAACCCAAGTAGGGTTCGAGATGGACGGTAAATATATGAAATCAGAATTCCGCACTGCATTCGAAAACTAACATTTGTAACATTTACAAATCTGCTTACTTAATAATACCTTTAATTTAAAACAATTAATCAAGTAGAGTAATGGAGTAAATAAATGTTATTCATTATGGAACTATCCATAATCATAATCATATTCACAGGGCTTTAGTTATAAACCTTGTCCGGTCACGCAACGCTCTACGTCTCACTATTAAGCGTACGGCAAACATCATTTTCTGAACCTGTTATCTGCCGATCTCAAGACAGTGTGCATTTATTTACAAAGAATAATTTTTCCCGAAAAGATCGCTTCTGATATTAATAAAGTCCGGTTTTGGCAATGTGAAGGAAGATTGTGTCAATGAAGTCAGAAATATTATTGTGACGGAGCTCAGAATGTGCTTTTCAAATGCAATTCCTGATTAGCTGAGGGAGGACATCCAATCATCAATTCACTTCTTTCAGGAATTGATATGTAATAAAGATGTATGAATGTGTTTTTCGTTTATAACCAGAATTTCTGAAGCAACAATTATACTTTCTTTCTTACTTCATATAGTAAGTTCCATCAAATTCAGAGTCCTGGGATTCTCAGATAAATACTTGTATTATGTTTAATAACTAAAATGCATAACTGCTATAGTAGCTCCATGAATTTAACTTTTTTTTAGGAAATGTCGTATTTTTACTAAGGGTAAAAAAAGTTCATTGACTATTTATTTTTGAAGATGAATATCGTAAGCAATACAAACTTCCGAAGTGCAGCAACGCTAACATTATCCTTATAAAAATGTTTCGTAGTTCTCAGGTATAGTTTTACTATTAATTTTAGCGATAGTTTGCCAAAATTTTATTATTTAAAACTGTACTAGGAGATGAAATTAATTTTAAAACTCATACATATTGAAATATTAATTATTTACAATTATTACGATTTTTTATAATTTTAGTTTGCAATATTTCGTAGTGAATTTTCGACATGTGCTAATCTTTTGAGACAATGGGCTACCTCAATGAAAAAATGAAAATATAAATTTATCTTAAAACTTTCGGAATGGTTTGTTGCCTCCTCCTAACAGTAGTTGAGTACTCATGCATCATGCTGTAAATAAACGTCAATTCAATTATCTAGATTCCACGTAGTTTTAACATTATTTGATTCCCCACACAATGCATGCGCGGTTGAGAAGAGCAGCTCACATCCACAAAGCGTATTAAATACGCTTCATTCTGGTGAACAACACGGGATTTCAATAAACCTGTCGAAATAAGGTTAGGTAGAAATATACTTGTCTGGGTTAATAAGTTCCTTTATAATTTCTTAATTTAGATAGAAAAATAATAAAATATATAATCTCTGTTTTCGATTATATTCTAAAAATAGAAACCTTTTCTTACTTCCTATGCTCATATTTTTAATCAAAAAGGGGGAAAGAAAAAAAGAAGCACTTAGAATATAACGTTTTAGGAGTTATTCTTAACAAAATGGTACGTATTACAATATAATCGGAAGTAAGTCACATTTAAACTGTACTGTGAAAATAATTTCATGCTGCAATGATAGTGTCCTTAAGAAACATTTCTTTAATCGTTGAACTACCGCTTAAATGTATGACATAGATTCAATAGCTACCTCTTTTGTAATTAGGAAAACGCTAACACTCCAATTTCTCTGTCGTTCCCATAGAAGTACACGACTGTATTTGTTCCCGCCAAGATCAAAGGGAAGTGGTTGAGGTCATTGCCTCCTACTCTTAAGCAATGCGTGTTCGTCCTAGATCAGGCATGCCAACTGCTCTTGACCACCAGCCTCAGAACAAGAACTCAATACTATAGGTAGATTAACAGTTTTTCCAGTCATGAAAGGTTTTAACTTGCGGGATTTCAGACACCCCTGTTTGAAAGAAAGAGAAGGACATGCATATAACAGAGCGCCAGTATATTTCGGAGCACTACAGTCTCTGAAGCTTCAAACGAGATCTCGAACGAGAGAAAAAAGTCATATGCCACTGAGGTATTTCACTTTTCACTTAGCTATCTTTATCTTTTCTTTTTAAAAGTTTTATTTCTGTAAAACTAAACTTAAAACATTAAAATGTTTCAATGACAGAGGCTTAAGGGACATTTCTTGATACAAAAGCCTATTTGATCCTCTGAAAGAATACTACATTCCTGAAAGTCCATGTGATCAGGAAAATGCAGAGGTAAACAAAACGCAAATGTACATGATGATAGTGGGTGTGATAATAACATGCTGCAACACATTATAGTTCAGTTACTCGGAAGTCATTATCAATAGCTCAATAAGTTTAAAGCAAGTGAAGTTAGTTATTCTACAGTGTTTTTTCCGAAAGTGCCCATAAGATTCTTTAGATCATTCTAGTAACTGAAAATCTAACATAGGACTGTATTTGTATTAGTGAGTTATTTCTTTCCTTATAAGGTGTGTATAACGTAGGACTGTGTTTGTATCACTGAATTACTTCTATCCTTATGAAGTGTGTATAAGGTAGGACTGTGTTTGTATCACTGAATTACTTCTATCCTTATGAAGTGTGTATAACGTAGGACTGTATTTGTATCACTGAATTACTTCTATCCTTATGAAGTGTGTATAAGGTAGGACTGTATTTGTATCACTGAATTACTCCTATCCTTATGAAGTGTATATAACGTAGGACTCTATTTGTATCACTGAATTACTTCTATCCTTATGAAGTGTGTATAAGGTAGGACTGTATTTGTATCACTGAATTACTCCTATCCTTATGAAGTGTGTATAACGTAGGACTCTTATTTGTATCACTGAATTACTCCTATCCTTATGAAGTGTGTATAACGTAGGACTGTATTTGTATCACTGAGTTACTTCTATCCTAATAAAGTGTGTATATTCATAACTGAGAGGCTCTGTTACTCCCAATAAATACTTGAAAGGTTTTAATTTTAAATCTAAAATTGAAATATTTCCTACATTATAACTCTAGTTTTCTTTGGGCACTGTTTTCTACCTGCAATCCTATAAAACTATAAGCTATATAAAGCTATTACTCTTTTAAATGTGTAAATAATATTCACTTCTCACACCGTTGTACCAGCTGATTTATTGCATCAGTTTTTTTTTGTTTTTTTTTTTTAATATATCGTTAACTTCGTGACTTCCAAGGTTTTCTTTTTTCAAAGAGATCCTCAGGAGTACAATAATACGATAATTTGAGGGGAAAGATCAGGGTTGTATGGGGATATTGTAAAAACTGAAATCAAAAGTTATAGCTGTAGTGTGGGCATGAGTTTAATGAAGGAAAACGATGATTTTTGGGCTGTATTATGGTAGTTGGTACAAAAATAATATTTAAATTTGTTTTTCATTGCTGAATCATTAATAGCGTACATAGACATCATGCACCCATATACCAGCTGGCCAGCCTGCGCCTTATTTGAATAAAGATAGACTCACTCGCAGCACAAGGTTTTCCAAACGAGGAAAGAAAGGAAACGTGATATTTCAGCTAGAACATATTTGCACTGGTTTACGTAATGCACTGCAGAGAAATACGTCTTCTTTAAAATACGATTTGTACCGGCATGATAGTTTTTAGCGGCAAGGCAACCTGAAAGCAAATAGGTACATGACAATATGAGTTTAAAAATTATTTCACCTATTAAAGTTATTTATTCATTTTATTCAATTCATGTAACATTTAATTTTTAAAATTTGGTATATTAATAAAATATAATTTAGCATTTATTAAGATATACTTTAACAGTTCAAAAGTATTTTGTGAACAGAAGGAAACTTTGACTTTGTGTGTTATTACAGTAACGCTCGATCAATCGTATGGAGTTAATACCTGTGTGAAAGTTTCCCTAACTCTTCACTTAACAAATTGAAGCATTTCTTACGGGAGTAGGTTTTTGTTCCATTTCCAAAGCACCTCCATAAGGGGCTTGGGAATGCCTTTTGCCTTTTGCTTGTTCAGTATTTCCTGAAACGCCCAATTATCATGCTGAAGTATCCGTTTGTGGGGCATTACATGGTTTTTCAGATACCACGGCAATTTGATCGATTCATTGTCCCATCAGTCTGGACCAACATCATTTCGAGAAAATATGCCACATTATTACGTGTTTTACTGGACAATCATTCTGTTTAGTCGCTCCTCTTGTTAGTTGGTCCCATCAGATTAGAATACTGTGAACTTGCTCGAAGTGCTTGGTGGGATTTTATACAAAATATTACTGCTTTGCATACTTCTTGATCTTCTTATTCTTCTCGGTAGTTTTTGAGAAGATCGCCTACCATTCATGCATATAGCTGCTAAGCGACCTTTAGTCCATGATTTTCTTTCAGGTAATTCAATGTTGCTAGCCCTAATTTTTAAGATTAGCTAAAGAACTCCTTCGGTTGATTCTGTTATTCTTTGGTATAATTTTGCAAGATCGACCTCAATTATGACACTTCTTTCTTAAATCAATAGCTTATTTTTTAAATTGATAGTTTATTTTTAAACATCTGATTGATACAAAAATAAAAGCTCAGTTGTCTCCATGTCACCTCAATTATTTTATTTCTACTTGCAGGTAAGTAGTCCTATCTATGGGGCGGAACTTAATAACTTTGTGCGCTACTGTACATATGTGTGTGTGTGTGTGTGTGTGTGTGTGTGTACCTAGTCCTACCAAAATAGTGTTACAAAGTTTTAATTAAATAACTAGACATATTTTCATTTGATTTCGATATGTTGTTTTCTCACATATTCCAAACCATTCTTAAAACTGCGCCCTTTTCCCCTAATATATGACTGAAGTATTCATGCCCTACCTTCATTGGAAAATGCAGCACTGCTGACTCCAAGGGCTGCTTGAAACTCTCAATATTAGGGTGCTTTTATTGCAGTTTATACCCTCAAGCTCTGATCGCAGTTTGTAGTCTGGGACTGACAAAAGACTAATGTTGAACACTAATCTAGGACATTTCTCTCAAACCAAGTTTAAGGAACTTTGCCCTATGTGCTGGAGATGAATCTTGCTGAAAGCTCCAGTGACTGTTCCTTCAGGTTCATCAGTTTAATTTTCTTGTTTTTTGATCGAAATAGGGCTTGATGACACCACCTTAGCACACTCTCCGCCAAGCCATTACTGAGGCAGGGCATACACTCTTGTCATCTTGATGACGGTTGTAGCTTTCTTCAAAATTGAATTCATTTTCATCCAGTGGTCGTTGTTAGCATAACGCTGGGGTAGTTGTTTGTATCTCAGCACTCTTTGTTGATCCAATGCTGTAGTTAAAAAATGCATAACACTACGACGAAAAGCCCTCAGTCCTAGGTTCTGTCTCAGCCCTCTGGTTATGAGGAACCATCACCGTCTGCTTCCGAGAAGCACTGCGTCGAGTATGGGCCTTCACTGCCTTGACAACAGTTACGGTCTTCGCGGCTGCGGGTGTCCGGGTCTCAAAGAATCATCAGCACCGGTCTAAATAAAATGTCGCAGCAACATATTATTGATTTTCAGCTTTTTAAAGAAACGGAAAGTCTTGATTGGTGATTTTCCAACTCTATGAACTACTCTAATAAAAATAAATAAATTTTTATGATTGAAAAGAACTAGGAAAACAGAAATGAACAAAACATTGAAACAGTCACCAGAATAGCACAATTTTTGAACAATTATATCACCTTCAAAGTCTTCTGCTTTTGAAGAACAAAGTGTTAGAAATAATGCGCTACTTGTGAGACTGTTTCAGTATTTTATTCCATTCTATTTCTCTAGTCTTAATTATTTTAGCTATATGTATAATGGATATATGTGTTTCTTTTCGAAAACTGATTACTACAAGGTCAACATATTTAAATAATTTCTTTGGAAATTTCGCCAAAACAGCAAGCTTGTGCATTAACGCTAGGAAGAGATATATAACACATTGACGTGTATAAAATAGTACTGTAGTTATATTACTGACTTTATAGGAGTTTTGACTAATGCATTCAACATTAACATTCGCTAAAGTTTATCCATAAGCAAGTAAACCCTTTACCCGTGAAATATTTCATATTTGTCAATATTAAAATCCTTTAGTGTTGAAGTCAGGAACTAATGAATGGGGAAATAAGTAGCACAGAAATGAGTGTATTCATCACATTTATTATGTAAAATAAATACAGACAGACTATTTATGAAATAATCTGCTTTGATGTAGAAAACGTGAGACGTGAAAAAATGGAGTAGAAGGAATGTAATGAGTCTACTTAATAGGCGTAGTTGATTCCGTAGGCGTTGCTGTAGGTCATGTGGGCAACAGCTGGAGCAGCAGAGTAACGGACGCCGAGGAGACCATGGGCAGCGATAGCGGGAGCAGCGTAGGCGGCGACTGCGGGAGCGGCGTGGTAGGCGGCGACGGCAGGGGCGGCGTGGTAGGCGAGAGCGTCGTTGCTCACACGGACATCAGACTTGCGGACGCTGGAGAAGGGAGTGTCGATGGTCTTGGAGTAGGTGGATACCTGTCCCAGATTGCCGGGGGTCCTCAGGATGTTGGAGTGCTGGGAGGTGATGGCGGCAGGGGCATGGGCGGCATAGCCGATGGCGGGGGCGGCATAGGCAGCTGGGGCGGCGTAGGCGCGGGCATAAGGGGCGGCATAGCTGGCCAAGGCAGGGGCAGCATGGTAGGCAGCGACAGCAGGGGCGGCGTGGTAGGCGGCGACGGCGGGAGCGGCGTGGTAGGCGGCGACGGCGGGAGCGGCGTGGTAGGCGGCGACGGCAGGGGCAGCGTGGTAGGCAAGAGCGTCGTTGCTCACACGGACGTCAGACTTGCGGACGCTGGAGAAGGGGGTGTCGACGGTCTTAGAGTAGGTAGAGATCTGTCCCAGATTGCCGGGTGTTCTTAGGATGTTAGAATGCTGGGAGGTGATGGCGGCGGGGGCATGAGCAGCATAGCCGATGGCGGGGGCGGCATAGGCAGCCACGGGGGCGGCAGCGTAGCCCCCCAAGTAGCCGGCATTGGCAACAGCCAAGACGGCGGCGAGGACGAAGAGCTGCAAAGGTCAGTGACGTTCAGATTTAGTAATTATTTTGACAAGCAATTAATTGCAGGAAATCCTAAACTGTACTGTACGTTATGAGTACATCAATGGCGCAATGGAAAAAGTCTCTTTGTGTCTCCCAATGTTAACCTTAGTATGTATTTTTGCAACATTGATTTCCTTCTACTTTGGGGCAATTTTGTTTCCATGTGAGTTTAATGTTTATATAGCAGCAGTTATTACTTGTAATCTGTACCGTGCGAAATTGAATCGCTGTTCAGGTGGACGTAGCCTATAAAATAACTTTTATGCCACATAAAGGAATCTACATGATAGAGTGTTTTATCAAAAACACTCAAGTATTCGCTAAATAATTTATATGTTTATATTAATAGCTTCACTTTGATTTTTCTTATTAAATATGTTTTTGAAACACTGAAACAATGCTAGGAAACATTCACGATAAGGCAAAGGAACAAAAACTGTGAAAATGGCTCTAAATAAGATGGGAAATAAGGGGTGTTAGCGCAAAAGTTACGTTATCAAGAGTTAATACTATTATTTAATGACGCTGCTTTAGGAGGAAATATTTTTTTTCTTTAGGTTAAAGGTCTGCATCATTACAAATATTATGCAATTATGTAGCAAAACTATCGAACCATTTACCGCATTCAAATTAGGCCCTTTCTCTAATACTTTAATTAAGCAATAACACTCTTCAAGCTGAGGCATTTAAATAGAATATATAAAATACATTGAGAATGTATTTTAAAATTTATGGAAAAAATTTGTATGTTTAAGCTAGAAACTTTTGAATTCTAACCGTGGATAATCTGTTATCTACGGTACTGTGGCAAGCTATTATGAAGACGAAGAGAAGTGTTCATAGCAACAAGTGGTTCTTGATTTAGCGGACCTGGCAGGAAAATTCCGGGAGAGTTTATTTCCAGGAGTTTCCCCTTAAAGTCGAATGTCATGTAGATATAGGCACCAGGGTTATTTCTATCATCAATCTCTAGTAGGTGGTCCGGAACATTAAAAATTTAAAAAAAATAATTAATATGGGGTTAACTTAAGCTACAGAGGTGCCCAAAGATATCTAGCACTCGTCTTTTCATTATAAAGCTAAGGCATTACTGGGTTTCTTCCAAATGCACTACAACTTATAGTAAATTCACCTCTCAACTGCTGGCAACTAAAACTAGAACCTCTTCATAAAGTGAAAGTTATTTTATAGCAGTAGGAAAACATTTTATTAAGTAATACATTAATCTTAGTGAAACTATTTTTCATACCTACACGAAAAAAAAAAAAAAAACCAAACAATATTGTTTGGATTCTGTGCTGATTTGTCCCAAAGAGGGCTTAAATATTATGTAGTTCTCAGCGGTTATAAGAAAATACAAAGAAAAAAATCTGAATTCCATCTTTGAGCAATTCAAAAGAAAATAAAAAGTAATGGTTTAACACATAAACTCCGCCATGTATATTCGCTTTGTTCAACTTCCGCTATTCTCCTGGAAGTAAGAAAATATACTCACCTTGAAAGCCATGCTGATTGTGTGATGTGTTAGCCTGAGTAGATTCGAAGTGTATGCTCACAGATTGCGAACACAGTCTTTTATATGGTAGCGAAAAAACCAGTTATTCTGGACGTTAGCAAAATTCATACAACACTTGCCAAATGAAGTTATCAACTCCTTTCTACTTGCGGCTTCGACCAGTTTCAGCACTTTGAAATAAAATAAATTGTATGTCTGCTAATTATGTTAATCTCCTATTGAATGCTATATTTTAATGAGATTTGTGAATTAATTATACGGAAAGCAAACGTTTATCTGTTATATTTAAAGCAATGATGCAGAACGCAGGGGCATCACTTTTGCTAATCGGCTTATTTCTACAATGGGCTTACATAAGTAAGCACAGCGTAATTGCATACTGATAGAAGTCAGTAGTCAAAGTCGTATAATGCATGTGCACATATCAGCTTGTAGTTAGTTTGATGGAGGATTCGAGTGCTACTCGTGTTTTCATAGTGTACCTTATTGTTCGAAAGTTATGTCATTACCTAGAAAGGTTCATGTGTGATTCTTGCAAAGAAGTGTTAAGGCGATTCGCAAGAAAATATCCTGATAATCATGTTGCAGGTAGGGAAACTGTTCACCAACTTGTTAAAAAGTTTCGATAGGCAGAATCTCTCAATGACAAGAAACTTGTTCCGAACCGCCGTGTTCTTACGGAACAGAAATACAAGAATATCCTATACAGATGCCGGCTATGTATTACCACTCAGGGATATTATTTTCATCTCTTATAACAAACGTTAGTTTTTAGTATTACCAGTTTATATATAGTATAATTTTGTGCCTTCAGTAAAAAAATAAATATTAAAATAAAAATACTAACTTTACGCACAGCGACATTCTCCTTTTACCGGCTGCACTTTCCCAGTATTAACTCAAATACTCTCACTGTATATTCTTGAACCTGGACGCAGAGGGACAGTGCGAGAAACTTTTACAAACTTTATAGTGCTGTAATATTATTCTTAAGCTAAAATGTATGCATTCCTATAGTAATGCAACTCAATTATAATTATCAACGATAAGATTGTAATAAGTGTATTAAGAAAGATGAAGTCCCTTAAGGGTGAAATAGCAGCCATTTCATGTCAACATTTAAAATAGAAAACAGAAAGAACATAGAAAACTAAAGAAATCTGAAAATTAACAGCACATTTTGTAAAGGCATTAAAAACAAAATTATAATAGAAAAATAAAGGAAAAAATTGGAGAGGTTTAAAGTAGTTCCAGTGATCTTGAAAGCAGATGGTTAAAAAAAAACGTTACTCAATAAAATTTGCGACGCAATAATAAAAAGTCATATATAATAAGAATATTTAGTATTTATAATTTTCAGAGAATTGTGTGACAACAACAAAGCATATTTCAAATAGAAATATACTTTATACAGCCAATAGCAATCTCCATAAGATTTAGAATAAAGTGCAGCACGTTCCCCTGTATTATTTAGCGTTTTGGAGAAATAGAAATACTTTTGTCAAAGAAAATGAATAATTTTAGTTTAATTTCATTTGCAATTAGTGAGTGAGCAAACGGTTATTTCCTAAGACCATGTTGTATTAAATGTTATGATTAAAAGAATAAGAAAGCTCTACGAATTATGCAGAGCTAGGCTACAATGAAATATAAAAAACTACATATTTGGCTATTAAGTGCAAAACAAGTTAACAGCAACATTAGGGAAAATATAGAAATTAAAAAAGCAAATCAAAATAAATACTATAAAAACAAAGAAAGTATCAGAGGAGAAGAAATAAAAAAGCAGGAAACTTTTATATGGAGCGATACAAAAATATATATCGGAAAATATGAACTATGGAAATGCAGAAAAAGAATGTTCACTGTGGAAAGGAGTTATTTGATAAAAAACGCAAGAATTGTAAAACTTCACCACGTTAGAAATTAGAAGACCAATGAATGCAAAAGTAAATGTGTTAATTTAGATAAAAGAAACTTGGAATTGTTTGGGCATCTGATGAAGAAGAAAAATAAAGTTTACTATATATACTAAAAATGAACATATTGAAACAATGTAGCTAAAACAAGTGCGTTTTCTGCCTTTGAAGATCACAAGTTGTTCCAAGTAATGACAAAATTTGCGCAAACTTCTCTAGTTCTTGTTGTTTTAACGTGGATGTGAAAATTTCTAGAAAATATGAATAACTGAGGATTGATGATCGAAAATGATTGGCTGGGCAACCCTAAGTATAATCCAGGGTTATATAGTGTGCTGTTATATCAAAGTGAAGCGGCTTGCTTCGTGGAGCATTCCAAACACATACCGTCGTGGGAATGAGCAATAGCTTCATTTTCCAGGAAGACAGTAACCTGTTGTGCTGTGTGAGGACCGGAATTATCGTCCACAAATTAGCAGCAGTTGTAATGGACTTTTATTGTGACACGTTTACAAGTCCACAAATGTAAGTATAACTGTCGCATGGGCCTTAAGATCGTACATGCTAATACCGTCTTTTTAACAATGAAAATATACAATACCCCCCCCCAAAACAGTAGCATTAATTGCTATGATTAACTTTGTATATACACACATGCGCAAACCGATATATTTACATCACATATTTTCTATATACTTATACACAATCATGCGTAGAATCCTTATCCTTGAGCCCCCCTCCTTTTACTTGCCTCCCCTCCCCAATTCTCCTCTCTTCACTATAGCCATTAACCTTCTCTATCAGTCTTCGCTAGAAATATTCCCGATTTGTGTCTGTGTATCTCTCATGCACCATCTCTTACAGGCAGATGTTCAACAAACTTCTGTTGGAATTCAGAAATTGTTTTTGTCATTTCGTAAAAGTTCTGTATCCCTGCATTTTGCCAGAATATGCCTTCAGGTATTGCTTTCTTCGCACAATGGGCAAATTCTTTCCCCAAAGCATTCATAATTTTATTTTCTTCCCAAGTGCCTAAAATGAGCCATACGATACCTTCTTTCTTCTCTCCCACGGGGATCTAGATAATCCTTCTTCCTCTGTTTAACTTTTCTTTATTTACTTTTTTAAAAATCCCCTCTAGATATATAGCAATGTTTTTTCTATTGCAAACTAAAATGAATGCGGAAAAATTAATAAATGAACGCAATGTTCATTATAATTTGGTAAATATTATGTGATATTATCAGTATAAATACTAACTATAGTTTCGCAAAATATGATATAAATTAAAAGTTAGTAATGCAGTTAATGACCTACTCACATTTTATCTATATATATATATATATATATATATATATATATATATATATATATTATCATATTATCTTACTTTTCATCATACTCTCTTTGCAGATGCTGAAACATTTCTACAGCTTTCTGGGAAAAGGTTCCCTACCTCTGTAAATCCTGACTGCATAATGTGATTTAAATTTTCTTTCGGTTTTAAGAACAGTCTGAAAACGCTGGGAGGTAACTCTGCGATAAGTAGAATGTTTCAGCAACTACACTTCGCCTCGTCTTTGATTGCATCTCGTATATTTATTTATACTTAAACTTGTGTTGTTGTGACCCCTCTCTGCAAATAAGCAGCATAAATAACACCTTGTGCATTTCTGCTGTCTAAATGTCTTAGAGAAAGGAGACTTATTATTTTGAATTTTGATTTCAGGATGACAATGATGTACCAATGACTCATCCATAGTCACAAATTAATCAAAAAGAGTTGTTTGTACACCCTAAAATGGCTTACCCATAAATGTTGCTTACAAATTTGTTGTAGGAGTAAATATTCCATATTCCCACTTTGCAGTTAATATTTTCATTTTCTTATTTTTCTTCTACCGTATTCTTGATAGATGCTCTTCGATCTTACAATATTAAACATATTTTGTATCTTCGTTTGTTGTAATGTTTTTCCAATATTGATCACCTTTATAAACTCACTAATCCTTTATTATATCATAAGACACAGCACATTTCCTGATTTTTTAACATTTGTTGATAATTTCATTAAGAAATTTTCCCTTTCATTAATGGTATTTAATAGTGACACTTTGCTCGAAACGCCTTACTTTCCTATTTAATTCACACTTCTTATGATTTTAACAGCTGCTTCAGGTAATGCAACAACGTATAAACTTCTAACTATGCTTGCAGTTTTACACAGTGAGGTTATTTGAGTTACGGGCTAAGTTCTAGGAAACTGAATCTCATCATACATTTTAGACAAGGAACATAGAAGAACATTCATGACTATTGTGCATGATGTTATCGTCTTATCGAAACGGCGTACTGTTTTGCTAAAAACATATAATTTCGGCTGTAAATTTGTAACGTTGCTTTTATTCATAGAAAACTAAAATTTACTCAAAGTTCTTTCATTTAAAGTAAAGCACTCCATTGTTTTAAAATATATCTTAAAAAGCACATATATTGTAGCAAAACATCACATTAAATTTAAAAAATAATTGGCCGAACTATAAAATCTAAAATCTGTCGGAATTAGACTCAATGTTGCAACCACCACACATGTTTTAACGCGTTATCTTTTACCCTTTCTTTATTTTTTTAATAGATATTCATTTAATGTGCTTTGTTTTGTTCTTTTTTTCATAAGGGTCTGTTGCAATTATTTCTTTTTTTATTTAAATTTTAGCACTTCATTTTAAGCCATTTATTTTGCATGCTAAACAATAAACTTTTTTAATTTGCTTCAAGAGAAATAAGAAATTTGCTTAGCTCCAATAGCAGCATCATTTGTGTTCGATGTTTGTTACGTATGCGCACGCGTGTACAGATCAAGAGTTTTTAATCTCGCTTTCTAACCATACGGTTATCTCAAATAAGTTTTCTATTATGTACTGATGATGCCCCCTTGCTGATTAAGTGTTAGGTTCACTGCGCATCATTAAGTTTAACTGTAGCAGCTACAAACATGCGCGCATTTACCTTACACGCTTCCTCTTTTGCATGCAGCAACCCACTTGTCTCAAGCTCAGGCAGGATTCCTGAGAAACTTTAGGTACATTATATTCACGGTGTTTGTTCCTTCTGTTTTCACTTAAAGCTACTGGAATTTTGATGCAACACATTACACACATGCAAAACATTATGTAATTATCTAACGCGTTAACGTACTCTTTGGCTCACTATTTAGCAATTTAACCAACTAACTTGTATTTATTCAATCCGAATCCCAACCACAAACTACACACAACGTGAAGTCAATGCACCTTTCTTTTGCGATGGTGACGAAATACGCAGAACTCTAAAACGAGCATCGCAAATGAGCACCACCTGCAACATTTCAGATACTCTTGTGCAATGAAATAAAACTTTTAGATAAACTATAAAAGTATCAGAAGTGATGCTGCAATCCTTTGTAGTTTTCCCTTGATCACACAATACAACAGCTTGAACTATTAGAAAACGCAGTAATAAAATAAACCTCCAGGATTTGGCATGAAAATGTTTTTGTGCCGAACATTACGCGGGAGGAAGAAACTCTTTCTCACACATTTACTTGACAAAGTTCAATACATTAACAATGAAATAAATGCATTTTTAAAATGAAATATAAAAACTGGGAAATGCAAACTAACATAATGATTACAATAAGCAATAAAACTGAAATATTTTCCTTCCTACATATTAAATTTAACACATTAAAACCAAAACAATAATTTTATGTAAGAGCAAAACAAAATAGAATGACACATGAAAATTTGCCCACAATACGATAAGATACCTCCAACTTTTGATATTACGATACTCAACTTAGAAAGTATGCCAAAGAAAGAAACATTTCCAGGGGTTTTACTTTTCTAAAGCTCAATATCCAAATTGAAGAAATACTCAAACAAAAAGTTCATCGTTTTATCCAATATAAAAAGGAAGAATCATTTAATTTACTTTCTTAAAAATCATCCAAAAACGGTACATCTCAATACCCAAATTTGCAATAAGAAAATCACAGAATTTTACACATAACGATTCTTATTTACTTTTTAAAAGCGAGCTGTATTAAAAATAATTGAAACAAAAGAATGCAATCATCTATCAGTTTGACAAAAGAATTCTTTAATCAAATAAATACTTGGGTCACTGGTAGTAAACGCAGAAGTACACCGCTGCCTCTTCCCCACCCAAAGAGATGCCAGTCACACACAGCGCATTAAAAGTGAGCCCAAGACACAGAAAGATGGCTCATCCCAGTATTCGAACCAGAAGCCATGTTTGCAAGGTGGCCCGCGGCTAATTCACTAATGGCTCTAAAAGGCAATCAGGGAAAAAAACAGTGGACCGCCACGGGTGGCCGAGGTCGTTAAGGCGCGGACTCGTGAGCGGGAGTTCTGCGGTTCGAATCCAGCCAGGATCGTCCTCTCTGAATGAGGTATTTTCCACGTTTTCCTCAGTCTTCATAAATGGCAAATGCCGGGGAGGTACCCTAAACTTAGACCTGAAACGTTTCCTTCCTTAAAAATCCTTTCCAATATATCATCTCATTTCATGTACCATCAGTGTCACCGCCTGTGGTGTCTCAGTAGTAAAAAAGGGCTATATAAAAATTGGTATAGCAACTAATGCCACTACATGTACCAAGCAAACACTGTTTTAGACAAAATCGAATTCGTACAAGAAAGAAAAAAGAATACACGGAGAAGGAAGGAAATATAAATAACTTATGTGTATATACATAGTTGTAATTTACCTCTATTCAGAAAATGTATAAAGGAACTTGAATTCCTCTAAATTCCTTAATGTCATTTCTTGTATTTTCAAATTCCTGCGGTATTCATTGTCAGCAGCGATATGCTTTTAAACTTAAAAGCGTCGTTTTCCCCTCTCTGACAGACCTCATTAAAATGTTTATTAAAACCTATATAACAATATTAAATTATTTCACGTTAAACATACACGGTGTCGCCTATAGAGTAACATTGAGGAATATGGTAACAATTCGGTGTACGAAAGCATTACAGATTTTGCGATAAGGAAATTTTGTGCATTTTGTCGTAGGTCTGCCTTTCGTCAGCCTAAATTTCCAACGAATGCCTGAGTACCTTAGAAACTCTTCGATAAAATAATTGGATGCTGAAGGGCCTATCGATAAATCGGAATTACTTCTGAGAATGTGCAGGTAACCGCAAAGTGTACAGAAGTTGACGTGTCACATGACACAGTGCAGCGTTACACCAACGTGCACTGCGCTCCCGTTAGCGTAATTGCGTCAGATTTGTGGTTTCCAAGTGCCGCAGTTCCTGGGTTAACGATAATGGCAAACTGTGCTCCAGTTAGGTTCTTATAAACAAATTAAATGGTCAGCTGTGACTAGTCGTCGTTACGATATGTCTCAAACCGTAACTTAGGAGCTGAAATCTGTGTCTCGATTTCCATTTTAGCTTATGATACGCGTTATTATATTTGTGTGCAAGTTATGCCTCAGATTTTGTGATGCAGCATCTCTTTTTATCCGAAATGTTATGCAGTTTTCCTGTTTTTTTCTTTTAACCCCCCCAAAATCAATATGCATATATATATACTTATTCCTTCTTCTTAGCCATTTTCACTTGTCAGTGGTTGTTCTGTTCGGATCCTGAAGAAGGTTAGGACAAAACGAAATTAGTTTTACTTAGCACCAAAAGATGTCAGAAGAAAGGTGGACAATTTGCTTTATGAAGGAATGGTTATTTATTTATTGACTGTAAATGAGCATTTGTTCCATGGCAGTATGTATACCACACAAGCAGAAAATTTTTGATTAAAAATTCAAAAGAAACTACTAAATATTAATAGACAATAAATTATAACCTAAATTAATTTACTTCTTAAAGCTTTTAATACGGTTGGTTTTGTTGAACTTTGGGAGAGCATTTAAAAAGGAAAAAGTCCCTACATTTGCTTACTTCTTGTACTTATTTTCATGTCTGCCGAAATGTGAACGTATGTCGCCCCAAGGCTTTTGTGCGCTCAGTACCTCACATCCTAATGTTTTAACGTCTTCACCTTGCCCTTTCCCCATTTTGACCACTACTCCAGTTTTAGGAACACTACTGTTATTTGTTTATATATTAAATAATCGCATTACGTGCAAATGGAAGCATGGCTTTGTATAATAACTTAGTTAACCTCTGGAAAGACTATAAAACCGTGAGATTATTATTTTTTTGTAAATTTATTATTCTGTTTTACAGATTTTTTTCTGATACTTTAAAGATTTCGGTACATTCTTCATGTTCGACATTACTAACAGTCTGTTTTACATTAACCACGAGAGAGAAAGAGTTTAGAAATTTGAATTATTTTGCCCACTACAAATGATTCTCCTGTACTATTGTTCATTACTGTCATGGTACATTTATTTCCCTCTTCTAAACACGTGGTTATAAAATCCACTCCAGCTATTTTCTTATTCTTTTAATGTGTGTTGCTTAAAGCTCTTGTTCCTTTCCCCTATTGAAATGAAAGTACCCAGGGCTGAGATTCCCCTTTTATTCGCGCATGCCTAGTGTCCTGACTATGCATTTTTATTTAGTACGGGAGAAGACTTGATGGTCTTTTTTCCTGGAACTGAGATTACAGCATCCAACTGCCTATCTATGTTACGATGATATGATACGGGCGAGGATTGAGGTGTATCGGAGTTCCCAGGAAAGCAATGTTGTCACGTCTCTGCAATCTGTTTCAGTACTGGGTGTAGAAGTTAGAGTATTATTCATCTATTCTTTATTTATTAATTAAGGAACCCTCAGATATCCTTAATAATATAATAAACAGAATATATTCACAGAGTCTACTCAATCTTTGATGTAAGAAAGTATTATTGGCAGATCTGAAGAATTTTCAGGTATCTTGTGCTACTGTTTAGTGGAACTCGACTTTATTAACGTATTTGTCCCAAACTTGTTCCACTTTTGTTCCCACCGCCACGGGTGACCGAGGTCGTTAAGGCGCGGATTCGGAGCGGGAGGTCTGGGGTTCGAATCCCACTAGGACCGTACTCCCTCACTGAGGTTTTTTCCCGGTGTTCCTCAGTCCTCATAAATGGCAAATGCCGGGGAAAACCCTAAACTTAGGCCCTGAATGATTCCTTCCTTAAAAATCAATCCTTCTCAATATATCATCTCATGTATCATCAGTGTCCACCACCTGTGGTGCCTCTGTAAAAAGAGCGTTAAACACTATTCAACATTTCCCCCTTGTAGTTAGGAATTACTTGTACTTTTTCTTAGAGAAAGCTCTATAATCCTAGTAATTATATTATATTAAAACATCATAGGTCAAATTTTAAGGAGTAGAAATGCAAGGGGAACTTGTTCGACTAATAGCGCAATCTTAGCCGCGCAAGGCTTGGGTTCAGTTACAGATGACGGCCAAAAGTAACTCTTTGTAATATTGTAAATAAAATAAGGAGCGGTTATGCAACATTATTCTTCTTACATATTTGAACTTTGTTATTTTGTTCTTAATTTATTTATGTGTTTTTCACTCATATTTCAGAGCACCGAAATATTTACAGCAATGCTCGCATTAAAATCTCAAAGACGCAGTCACAAAACTTAAATTGTATTATTTTAACTTTAATTTTCTTGCAGTTTGTTCTCCAAATATTAGCAACAACATTTGGGCCAATGTACCAGCTTCAGAACTCAGTGATATAAAGCTGATGTAGCATGCTCTTAGGCTGGGATTTCGTATATGACTTTCTGTCCGATACTTTTATTTAGTTTCGCCTAAATTGAAAGGAATACGTTTTTCGTTCTTGAAGTACCAGGGTCTTATAAAACATAATGAACTTACGTCATCTATGACACTCATTGCACCTGCAATAAAAATGTAAGGAAAATAAATAACAATTCCATGATATGTATTTATTTGAATAAGTAGATGACAGAACATTCTAACTAGGGGAGTATATTCATGGAGTTTTGTACTAGCTTTGAAATTAATTTATTTCTAGAGTTCAAACGTGACTTTAAATGAACAGAGGATGAAGCAAGCTCCGGTCGTCCAAATAAAATGAGCAAAAAGAATAATACCATTAAAATATTCATAATAAGTAATGGAAGACAGCCGAGCAAAACGAAGCGATTTAGCTGAGACTGTAGTCATATCCTGTACGAAAAGCTGTGTGCGCGCCCAATGCCGTAATTATTGAATGTGGGCCAAAAATGAATGTGAATAGGCATTTTAAGCAAAGATTGGCGATGGTTAAACGCAATCTACAGCACATTTGCGTGATCGCGGACAAAACCTAAACATACCGTTACATACCTGAATCAAAGCTGCAGTTAAACAATGAATAATTATTAGAAAAAGGGTACCGAAGAAAGGGAAATCCGTTTTGTTGGCTGCGAAGGTGATAAGGACGGAGCTCTTAAGTAATAATCTTAGTCAACTACGTGGAAAAGTTCAAAATAATGAATAAACCCATTTTGCAATATTTTTTCTAGATCAATAGAATCTCCAAGATTAGCGCGCAAATTATCTTTCACCAGAACAAGTGGAGGACTGCTCTAAAAGCTAACAACAGCAAGAATGACTCGGCCCATAATCGAAATTCTGGCCAGTTTCTTCAAAAGCAGTAAATTCCATGTGAAATCAGAAGGGTGTTTCTCCGATGGGTACCTGCAGTATCTTATCACCCCCCCCCCATTTCCGATATATCTGTCTGCCTTTCTATCTACATGCTGACGATATACTCGCAATGGCGCAGAACAAAACAGAATAATGCTTTGACCCTATCTGCTCACGTCTATTACACATAGAGGAATGGTGTTAGAGATGGCACATGACGATTGGTGATGAGAAAAGCAAGGTATTTCTCATCACCAAACGCAATCCAGGCCCTCGATATTGTTTAACAGTCTGATCCTCTGCAATAAGCAGGCCACATACCTCGGACAAGGGCTTACATTTGGACCCTATACAGACCACTCCAAACGAAGACTCGGGCAGTCACCAATAAGCTGTACCAATTTTCGGGGACAATTCTGTTTCTCTTCGAATAAAACTCCGGATTTACCCAACCACCATCCCTACCACAATGTGTGTGGCTACACAGACGTGTCACTTCGCACAATTTTCGGTATGGATGCATATTCCGATCAATTTGCCACACCAGTTCTCGAGTACATCATTCAGAAACATGCCGCTAAGGCTTTATTCTAAGCTTCAATCTCCCTAGATAACTACGACTCAATGCGCGAGCGCAAACATTTGCCTAATCTTCTGTCACTGGACAAAACCTAACCCCCGAGCACATATAAAATTCTCTTCTAGGTGAACTCATACATTATGCTGTAAAAAACCGACCCCTTACGTTTAGTGGCGGTCTTTTGCCCTCATCCAGGAAATTTACTTGACTAAGCATTTAACAAACATGACAGAATGAACCCAAGAAACCTAATGGGAGTAGACACTACCAACAAACCCGGCTTGTCTTCAACAGTGGCCGGCTCTGCTTGCCTGCCCGTCGTTCGAGATATTATCAGTTACTATGACAAAAGTGCACGAATTGTGTTTCGTATCGATTCTTAATCCACCACATTTTCCGAAATTAACCCTTAGCAACTTATTCCCGTTTTCGAACTAAATATATTTATATTATTTTTAATTAATTTAGGATGTAATGAACGTCATCAATGAAAATTAGATAGTTTTTCACCCACATGATGAACAAATGGAAATGTTGCTCAAAAAGTATACACCCCTTGCTGTTGATAAAGAAAAGAGATGTTTTCAAAAAGTATTTAACTTGCCTTTTTACAACACTTTTCAAATGGGCCTCATATTACAATTTTCATAAGTCATTCTTCTTACCCTTCTGAAAATTTGGCGCGTCGCCATAGGTCTCTAATAGCGAACAAATATATACGCAACATTATGTTATTTTGATTATAATGTCTAAAGTAGAAGATGCAACTGAATTCTCGTGAACTTCATTTCACATCTGTCGCTATTCTAGTTGCGAATAATTATTGTATCATTGACAACTAGGAATGTCATCTAAATTGCGTCTTTCCGGAACTTCCTGCTAGTTGAGGGAGTACAAGAACCTCTATGGGAACACCCTTAGCAAGCTGCAATACATTCCTTTGCCATATTGCACCAGAAGCCTAGTCAAGGAACCGGTTAAGGCGTGGTCCGAATCCCGCTCTCAGAGGCCAGTCTGACCGGTTCTTTGGCTAGCACCCATAGCATAACACCGTATTTTAGAAGGACGTTGTCTTCGACGGTATCCTTGAAATAGGGTGTTTCATAAACGTGCTGCTCAAGCTGAGAACGGGAAACAGAATTTAAACACAAAATGAGTGTTGTAATGAAATTTGTGTTGATATAAGGATTTTCGAAAATAAGGGGTAATTTATCGTAAATAGTGGCTCATTATACAAGAAATGACGTTAATACCTAAACTTTTATTTTAATTTTTTTTTTTTTTCTTGTGTGTTCTCGATGCTCGAAACGACAGTTCTGAGCTAATATTTGAGAATATCAAGAAGACTTTCTGCAGCTGGGAATTAGGATTAAATGTTCACCCTGCATTAATAAAATAGATACATACGGTGAAATTTGTTTATAATATCCAAGGAATGGCACGATGATGGTTCCTGCAACAGATGAGGGGTTTTCTTGATTTGTGTGGCCTTAAAATAATATCTGGCGTTGTTGCAGGCAAGTTATTTGCTGTGAGCAACTTTCTTATGTTTTACCTATCTCTCTCTTAAAACGTGAAAGGCGCACCATCTTGCTTGAATGTGACATTGGAAAAGGGTTTATTCCGTTAAACAAGCATGGATAATCAAGAAGCATATTCATTTAACTGTAACAGCCTCGTGGAAGAAGACCTAGTCATATAATTATGATAGACTACACCCACACTAAACAGTTCTTCATACGTTACTAAGTTACTCATAAGCTTGAGCTATGGTTCACTGTGCATAAATTATTTCCTGCATCCTTTTGTTTAATTTCTAACAAAATTTGCATTTGAAAAGGATACAGTTAAATTGTCTCCAGTGTTTGCCTTACCACTACTACTATCTTCTGTCTCTACTGTTGGGCTACATATTAACTCTGTATACTCCATATTTCAGAAACTTTTGATTTTATTGCATTTATTTAGGCGAATGTCCCTTTGCACCTAGCTCCTTTACAGTCATGTGACTTTGTTGCTGAGATAACAAATTACAAAAAAAAATTATATATATTAACAGTAATTATAATAGTACAAAAGGACTCCACGAGTTCGAAATATAGCGATCTCAAGTGTGACTTTTTCTTAGTGTTTTATCCTTTTCTACTATTATAATTAGTTAATTTGTTACATTGTTAATAATGTTACTTTATTTTTATTTTTATTTTATAATATATATATATATATATAATTGTTTCAAAATTCAACACTCTTGTAATGGAAGCAATGAACTTATATTTTTCTTGGAATAAACATTGAAATAACAAAGAAATAGTTGATTTTTTAAACTTAGTAGTTTAATTCTTTATTTAATTTATGTGAATAGTTATGGTTATTTATTAAAAGGCTGTATTGCTGATTGTAGTATACGTTTTAGTTAATTAATATTTATTTGATTTTTACTTTATACATGGGTATATATTTCAAATTCTTCTGATATTAAAATGGCTACATCATTCCTATTCTTTCTCACAGTGTTTTCATAACTAACTCATTTTTAAATATAAATTACCTTTCAGATTGACATTTTTCAGCAATCACAGGGATATTCATTTTACGAAATACTTCTAGGTAATTTAATATAATTAAACACATGAATTACTTTAAATGTTCTTTTTAGATAATTTCCAAGTATATAGTACTTCTTCCCCAGATTAGAGAAGTTGAAATAAGTGAGAGAAGTATACACACTTGAAATTGTTAAATACGCCTATATTCAATTTGTATAGAATTCATATCAAATGTGTACTTGTTTTGTTCGCTTTGTAAGTTTAATATCCTTTAATGGTTTGTTTCCTAGGTAAATAAGATTTATGAACAAGCATATATTCACTTTTACAGTGTATTCATAGTTCAGATTTTTAACTAGGTTGGATTTAACGTTCAAAGAAACGAACGCCCTTGTAGTGAACACCATTCTGACTCTGACGTTGTAACACATTTGCAGGGCTTTCTACATTTCAGAAATTGAATCTTCAAAGGAACTCTGATGAATGCAAGGAACAGTTCAGGACATGTTTTTCAAGATATAATTTCGATAGATTATGGAAACTTCACTTGGAAAATTTTCTTTGGAAATAAATGCTCGAAGAAAACGTTCTAATTAAATGAAACCCTTTTTCTTAAAAATATATCAGTTATTGCCCGAAAGGTTTTTTGAGCTGATTGTAACAATATGACACACTTCTTTGTAGTTAGGGAGCAGTTGTGTTGTGTTTGCACTGGTTCCTAGAGACAGAGTAACATATGTCAATGTATTTCAGACACAGCTGACTTTAAAGATTGTAAAGCACTGGATATGGCTACTGAATTAACCAGTTACGTCTGAATTGATTGTATAAAATGTTACGTGTCGTGGAATAACCAAGAAAGGAAACAAATTCTTGATTTTTAAGCAATCTATTTTGTTGCATCGTCTTCTGAAACCATTCCAGTAACTCCATGTTGTTTTTCGGAACATTTTACAAATGATTAAGAATTGCATCATGTTACTGAGCACTGTACAGTAGATTTCTTTTGGCTGTGCGATCATGCACATATTTCTTAATAACTTTATAGTAAATATAAACGGGCTGCAGAAAAGATATCTATTTTTCTTTCCATCAGTCTGCACACCACCCAACAAAATCAACAGCATTGATGTATTTTATCAGTTTTTCACATTTTTTGCTCGCTCTGTGTCGTACATACAACCGAGAGGGGTGGCCCGGGCGATAACGCGGAAAACTGACATTCGGCAGATCCCGGAATCAAATACTCTGCTGTTGGCCATCCTGGCTTTGGATTTTTCCTCTGGTCGCTTAGGCGAATTCTATGACAGAGCTTTCCTTTCCACGAATTTTCCGCTCTCCAATTTCATATCATTCAATTCCGTTGGTTCCATTATAGGGTCGAGGCTGATTGGTGCGGTGATGCGGTGGCTTGCGCTATGAAAATGTTTCAGCCCGACATCCTGAGGTGCTCAGCTACTTCGAAGAGGGATATTTACATCGGGGTGTTAAATTATAAACTATATTCATGCCTCGCCATCCGTAGATTTTGGTCGCCGCATCCTTTCCTCCCACTGGGGACGTAGGCACAACAGTCAGACCTTGAGAAATTATCGAAATGTCCTCCTCCTCCCTACTCATTCTATCCAATCGTGTATAATGATGATCATATAAAATAAAAGTTCTTTAGTGGATCATTAACAGTAAAGGCCAATTTTTTCTATCAAGGGATTTGGCGCAAATTACAATCGATTTGCAAACAAGTTGTGGTTCTTGTGAACGGGTGTAATGTATAGATAACAAGCATAACAACGTAAGTGGCATCCTCAATTACAACTACAAACAACGTTAACATCACATCACAATAGTTGCAGCTACTTTAAACATTCATAATGAGCTGTTTCATATTATAATTTTCGCTATCTTCATAGCCTAAATAGACATGATCCAAAGTCACTGCCGGAGCGTTGTTCATGTATAACGTATGAGTTTCACAGCCACTGCGTTTGCCGATCGTGACGAGTTTATTGGTGCACTTGGACAATAATTCCTTTTGTTCTTTTGTCATTTACATAGATACTTTACTGTCACTAACGTACTCGCGTACTATCCTGCAATACAACGAGCATAACTCTTAACTAACTCAAAAGAAGATCTACAGAAATTATGGAATAGGAGAGGTAGTCAGCGAAATTCTTAATCATCGTGATTGAAGACAATGGCAACAGATAAACGTAACATATACAAGCATACAACCTGATGATCAAGGCCATTCACCTGGATGCGCACCGTGCCTCTCGTTGTACAACATTTTCGTTCAAGGCAGATTGAACATCACAATATTCTGAACAACTTTCAGTTAACGCAATCCATGGGTGAGTTTCATTTTATTGCCGATGTAATACAACCTACTGTTTGAACTCGGTGCATAAAGACGAAAATGAACTGCAGCTTGCACTGTCTACCCTTTAAGCTTCTGAGAGGATGGGGATTGTATTAAGTACTGAGTATAACCAACATTAACATTTGAACAAGAATTCGTTTCGGAGCTTTTCTCAAACGTATGCTAACATATAGAAGTAATAGCATCACACACTTCATGTAACCGTTCCTTCATATTCTCATTTGTTATAAGGGCTGTAGACGTAACATTTTACGCAGGTTGGATAAAAAGTAATGGCAACGGTATTGTACTGTCTAGACGACTTTATTATCAGAGAAAAGCGACTACATTCCTTAAATGTAATCTCCTGCCATGTCTACCACAAGTGGAAGGTGCCATACTCCTTCAGCGCGTCCATCTCTGTTTATGTCCTGAAGTGACGCCTTACAGCGTTGATAATGACCACATAAAACTCCTCCAAAGAAGTGGTTCTTTCATTTTTGCGAAGATGGTAGTCACACTGGCTCATATCGGGCGAGTATGCCAGTTCCATCGACATAGGAGATCCGTGACAGCTTTAGCACCGTGACACCATGAAGGATGATGTGTTTCAAGGCCAACAAGTGGCTTCGGTTTCTACTTAGTGCTGGACGATGGACGAAGATGGTGTTCCAAGAATTAAGTATTTACCCTTTGCCTTTCAGGTACAGCATGGCGCAGTATAAATACCATACACCACAATGCTCATCACATTCATGTCCAGAACGAGGAGAGCCGGAATGTTTCCATTCATTTGATTTCCATTTCAAGCGTGGTGCGTAGGAACTAGCCCAGGTTCCGTCCAAGGTGAGCATCCTCTCAAGGAGGTTGTCAGCTTCCCTCTGATAGCTGTCAGAAAGTCCTAAGCCATTGTTGCGCCTCCATGATGACATGGGGTAAAGAATATCTTTGAAAGCTCTTTAGAAAAAGGTAGAATTTAGCTATATTGATCTTAAAAGATTTGTTTTGTAAACTAAAATTTTTAAAAAAGTTTAAACTTTCAAAGGAAAGACAATGGTATTCTGTTAGTTAGTGTTACCCGTGCCGGTTCCGCAGTAGATTTAGAGACAGCTTGTATTATGTGCGCCATCCTGTATAGGTAAATACAAACAGGCGCTCTACTCAAGTGGACATTTTACACAGAGACTTATGAATAAAGAATAAATAAAACTTTCCGCTTTTTGCTTATTATTTAGATTAATTGTAACTCCTCGATTCCAGTTTTTGTGTACCACAAACTCTTAAATTATTTATCGATGTCCCACTACTACTAATGTCAGAGATTTACTGGTATGTTTAAGTGAGAAATACTCGAGCGTTCTCCATAAGCCCTACGGCTTCCATCTCTTAAACCCAAACTAAAGGAAAGCTTTTCCATGCGCTGACATTAACAGAGATAATACACTACTGGTATCCAGAAGAATGACTGAGTGATGAAAGTGATAGCAATATAGCAACAGTATGCTGGTTCTAATGACATTCAGCCATAGATTGCCGTCTGAGGTATGGTCTTTGTGACATTAGCCTGATGCTTTATGGACCTACGGAGCCTCGTCTAAGCTGAACGGCCTTGTAAACCAGCACAGTTGTCATTACTAACTGTAAATTATGAACTTGTCACGGAAGACTTAAACACTCCTAGATATGACATTTAGGAAGGAACATGGAACCTTTCTTTTTTGAAGGAACAGAAAACATGATAATAAGGAATGATTATTATACTGGAACTTGAAAATAGTACTCGTTTTACTGAATAGCACTCAATGTGGCGGCACAATGGAGCATGACCTCTCATTGTGGTTTACAGACGAGGAACATCTTAAACCAGCAGTTCCAGGAATGGATTGACTGCTGCCCCACCCGAATTATTTGTTTGGAATATCTCAAAGTTGTTCTGCCATCTGTAGATGTGAATTGTGTATCTGGCCTCTATTTCGAGCAATATTTACAATAAAAGTATATAAGCTGTTCTTATTTGTTAATTTTTTTTCCAGTTTTAATTTTCAACATATATAATCTACATTGAAACTACCACTGAAACATAAATATAATTTATATTATATATACATCATATCTTTGCATTGTAATTGGTAATGTAATATTATGTATGTATAATAAGGTTAAACTTCAATGTGTGTATTATATGTAGTCAAAAGAGAAAGTTCTCTGTTGAAACTGCTTCTGGACTGGCCAACGAGGCAATGAAACGTTCTATACAAAAGGAAGAGGACAGGTGGACGCCACTTCTTAAGACTTTGCGACTTAGCGAGTGTTAATAAAGACAAGACTTTTTGAATACTTTAAGGGGAATGAACTTTCCATCAGCTTTTACAGTTAACTTTAAACCAAAGAACGTGAATACATTTTTTAAACTTTCAAATAGTAGCGGGTGACATGCCTTGGCATGTGAATTTGAACCAGTCAATAGTAGATGTATATTTTGAATTTTTAAAGCAAGGCTTGGGACTTACGCATGCTTATGTGACCCCCCTGGCTTAATGAAGCCAAGGATTAGTTAATTTGAATTGAGTATATAAGATAGCATTTACTCTGCGGAGTCATCAGTTCCTCAGTTTTCAATTTCACACACCGCAGCACTTATCTGTAAGTTTCACATGCGGCGAGAGGCACTTATTGTTTTTCTGATTCCGACGCAGGCACTCAGTTGTAAGATCTACACGCCGCAAATCTAATCTTGAAGCTTTGCGTTCTGCAGGGACGAGTACGCTCAGTTTCAAGTTCTAGACGTAGTACTCAGTTTCATTTCATAAGTTCCACTCGCGTCAGCTAAGTTTGTGTCCGACCTACCTAAATCTATCGTACGCAAAACACCAGAGGACGAGAAAAATCTTAAGAATAATTTACCATATGCATGTTATGTCGCATCGTGTGGTTATTAACACTACTGATCCTCTCTCCCAGCCCTGTTAAGTACGAATCAACAAAATAGCACCCTGGAAAATTGCTGTCTTTGAAGCGTGGGCAACAACCTTAACAATAATTAATCATTTAACGATAAACAGCTTCATAATTGCCGACCAAAGTGACGCTTCCAACAAAACCCTTTAACATGAACACAGTAAAATAAATATAAGAAAGAAAAACAGAAAAAAATGCAGAAATAATCTATTTACATTCTTTCAGGTTTAATATACGCGCTTTTGTGTGTGTGTGTGTGTTCTTCCCTGCATTTCTGTTTCACACCTTGCAAAAAATCTGGGACTAAAATCTTGCATTCAAGCATATCGGAAAGAGCAGCATACTTTTTATTTTTGTTTAATCCAATTATCAATTTTAACTGTTAACTGTTGTAAAACAAACAATGAGTTGCATGTTTTAAAGTATATTTCAAATATCGCATTTATTTATGCTAAGGACACTCCTCTCATTTTCATATGATATTTTAGGTTCCCTTTCTGGAGCTCGTACTTGGCCCAAATGACGTGTCCTCCACACCAAAAATGGTAGTCCGTGGCAACTAGTTGCTACAAACAGACAACAAAGTTTTGTTATACATTATTCTATCAAATGTTACGGTATACTTTGTTTGATCTTCGCCGCCATAGTTATCAGAAGTATTTTGGGCTGCTGCAAAAAGATCTGGAGTACACTGTATACCTGAGCAATGTCCCTTCTTTACGTCCCTTCTTTTGTTCATTCACTTTCAATCCATGTATTGAACTAATCTCACTACGCACGCGACCTACGAAATATCGAGATCATTTTCGTCATTCCATAATCGCATGTTAGCATATAGGTCGAGTATATATCAAGTTACGTCTCTTGCAACACCTGTAGAGGTTTACGAAACCTCAGCCCATTAGCTGCGCGACAGATAACATACATAAGATCTTGCTGCTGATTTGACATGGCCATGTTTAATAATTGAGCTCTGAATTGCAAATACGTACAGTTTATGTTTCTCGAGTCGAGTGCTGCTTGCTGCTTTAGTTTCTTTGTAATGAAAATCACTCTCTGTTAGGACCTGTGCTCCGATATTTCAGATATTTCTTTTATCTTATACGTAAATACAGAGGTATATAATGAGTTCATCAACCAGTATTACGCCCCTTGGCTTATATACTCACATAGTTGTGCGTAATTCACAGTATTCACGAGTTTTGTGAAGTTCGGGCGTTACCTTATTATGTTTAATGGCTTAAGGTTGAGTCATTGGTTACATAAATGATCCGCCTCCTGTCTTTGACGGTTTGGAAAGATAAAAAACTTTGCTTAATACTTTACGAACAAACTGCTGCTTGCTATTTGTCTATGGAGATAAAGCCCTCCGGTTTAGGTCAAGGAAAGGACATTTAGGATAGTTTTCTTGTTCGAGCAAAGACGTAATATATTTTATAAACGTTTATTTACACACATAAACACTCATTTATAAATAAGAGATATGTACAAGCGAGATATGGAAATGAAAGATAATTTGTTCAGAAGAGACCAAATGTAGAAAGACTGAAAATAGAGAAAAATGTCCAAGTAGAGCCTTAGTAAGCGTAGGTGATGCCGTAGCCGTTGCTGTAGGTCATGTGAGCAACAGCGGGAGCAGCGGAGTAGGCGACTCCAAGGAGTCCGTGACCGGCAACGGCGGTGGCGGCGGTCTTGACGACGGGAGAGGCGTATGCGGGGGCGGCATATGCAGCAGGAGCGGCGTAGGCGCGGACAGCAGGGGCGGCATAGGCGGCGACGGCGGGGGCGGCGTGATAGGCGGCGACGGCAGGGGCGGCGTGGTAGGCAAGAGCATCATTGCTCACACGGACGTCAGACTTGCGGACGCTGGAGAAGGGAGTGTCGATGGTCTTGGAGTAGGTGGATACCTGTCCCAGATTGCCGGGGGTCCTCAGGATGTTGGAGTGCTGGGAGGTGATGGCGGCAGGGGCATGGGCGGCATAGCCGTAGGCGGGGGCGGCATAAGCAGCCACGGGGGCGGCAGCATAACCTCCCAGGTAGCCAGCATTGGCAACAGCCAGAACGGCGGCGAGGATGAAAAACTGCAAGTATAAAAAATAATTTTTGTTAGGTTAGATCATTTGAGTTTAATTCCCAATGTTTTCAAGATACGCTCTTCATATTTTACTATAAAAGAAATTTGGACGACAAACATTTCTAGTCCAAATAGCAGGTAATCTGATTCTAGAGAACAAGTTAAAATGCTGGCATAAACACAGCTCTTTGCTACGCATTAAACTATCTTTTGTTTCGTCCTCTGTTCATAATTTTCCAAAATCGTTGGAGAGCAGTTCTGCTGCAAACGCACGAAAAACCTATGGGGGTGGGGAATCTATTCCCCTGCCATCTGCAGAATGCACATAAATTCCTTATAAACCCTGTTCTCTTACTTTTGTGCACCTTTTGAAAACTAAACTGTAAAATGTTTTGTAGCACGCTATGACTTAATACTTTCGTGTCATCCATTAAGAGACGTTTCCTAGAACATAATCAGAAGTGTTTGAATCGAACATTTAACTGTCACTGAAATAGCCAAACTGTTGTTCAAATAACTTACACCCCAGATTAGTATCTGAAATCCTAATTCTGTATTTCTAAAGAAGTTCTTAAAAATGTTTGTAACGTTATTAAAAAAGCGCATGTTGCTAATATAATTTACACTTTTTTATTTTCATTACAATGTTATACGGCAGAGTGAAAAGATTTGAACAATTGACAAATTTTAGCATTTTGAGTCATTTTTAAAACTCTTAACTAGAACCCATCTATTTCAAACTTTATTATGCCTATATTTATCTATATTTGTGTTGAAAGTTTTTAAACAAAAATCCATTTATTTAAAATGTAAAGTTACATTGTTTATATATTATATACTGTAAGAAAAAGGAAATGAAAAATTCGTTTCTATAGTAGAAAAGTTGTTTTGTTTTACCAGCATGTTCTTCAGTATCCTGAAACATATTTCTATCTAACTTATGAAACACGAAGTATACGTAGTGTCAATAAGATACCTGAAAGAGCTATTGATCCTGAAGTTAGTTGTAACTATCTATTCAAGTATTTTTCGTTACAATTTTGAAATATATACAAATCACAACTTTTAAAGTTATTTCATATAGAATCGCAATTTTGTGAGCTTGAGTGACATTTTGATACATGTGTCTCAAATAGTCTAAGTCTGCTTTTAGCCTGGTAGTCTTTACCCTAGAAAGAGCTGCTTCTAGATCATTCTATCAACTTTTGCAAGCTAATTGAGGGAAGCTGGTTGATTCGTATATGTCAGAAGTAACAAAATCTATTCTAGAAATCAGGAAATGTTTAATTTCCCAAAAGAATTTGTTCTCAATCAAATCCAAAGGCAGCAGTTAATCCTCAGCGTGTTTACCTTGGCGGCCATTGTAGTTAACTGCTCTCACTGTTTGCTGTAGAAACACTGAATGCTGACGATCGATCGGGTTCCCCTCGTATTTATACCAAGATCACCACCTCGAGTACTTTTTTTTTTTTCCTCCTTCCTTTCTTTTGCCGGAGATTTAGGTATGTGTATGTAAGAAAGATCAAATTATTTCTCTACAAGAACAATGCTAAGCACTTTCACTGGGGGCGTGGTGGGGTGATAGAAGGGTTGCCCCTACCGCCATCTTGTGCCCAATCCTATAATTAGCATCCCATTCAACAGTCCCTGTGACCGTCAGCGGCGTGTCCTCGGCCTCTGGTACCGTGTCCTATGCTCTAGTTCCGCTCTCGAGGTTAGACGTCGTCAGAACTCCAAGTGTGTAAAACATAATCGCTTGCTGATTTGCCCAAATAAAGAAGAAATATATCTGTATTCTTTTCTACTACTACTACTGCTACTACTACTACTACTACTACTACTACTACTACTACTACTACTACTACTATTACTACTTCTACTACTACTACTACTACTACTTCTACTACTACTACTACTACTAACTACTATTACTACTACTACTACTACTACTACTACTACTACTTCTACTACTACTACTACTACTACTACTACTAACTACTATTACTATTACTACTACTACTACTGCTGCTACTACTACTACTACTACTACTACTACTACTACTACTACTACTACTACTACTACTACTTCTTCTTCTTTCTCTTCTTCTACTGTTACACATGTTGGTTTCCCTAATATGTCTTCCACGTTTCGAATTAATTTCCAAAACTGAGAAAATGTATATGTGTAACATTTTTCTTTGTCTCCTTTATTTTATACATTTGTTTATACATTTGTATTTTATACATTTGTTGGTCTTGATAATAGCTGTTCAAATTATTTCCAAAATTTGGGTAATTATATGTATAAAATACAGGTTATTTTACAGATGTGTTGTTTAGCTCTCTTCTCTTCTATGTTACGTTATTAATAAACTGAATGCTGTTGTAATATCGTTCGCTGGTATTTTCAAACATGGTTATACTATTACGTAGTCACATCAGCAGCGTTTAGTCTAGTTTCACTAGCTCAGTAAACATACGTCGTTTCAGGCTTCATCACTGCCTATAAGCTTCACGTTGCAGAAGGAACCATTCACAGAATTTAAACAACAGTCGAGATCCTTTCGTGTAGCTCTTGTAAAAGTTTTAATGGAGCGATCTGTTTCAAAGTGGGACTAATGGCACAACTTTAAGTGACGAGATGTGCATTCTAACAGTTCGTGGTCGATTGCTTCCTAACGATAGGCCCTGTTTGCTCAGTTTTTGTTTTCTTGTTGTGTCGACGGTTCAACATCAGCAAATTTCTGTTAAACATCTGTTGGCACCAATTTTGTGTTCTGATTATGCTTTCATCAATGCTGTGTTACCCAAAGTAGTTCATTTGCAGAATAATTGCATGAAATGCGTACCTTTAACTGTATCAAAATAGACAACAGCGACCGAACACCGCACACATGTCACTGACAACTACAAATCAAAACAACAGTTAGTAAATTAATCCAGAAATAAACGATAGTTCAAAAAGAGGATTTTCGGGATTTGAAAAAAAAAAAAAAAAAAAGATTGAGATTGTCAACCCACCACTTACACGCGGAACTCGTTTGCTTGTTTGAGAACTACTGAGGCATGCATGCGATGGACACCGTTGATTAGATATCACATTTGTATGCACTACAAATGTCTAATATATGCATGCATTTATACTGCCAAAATCTTTAAAATGTGCTCTATAATTTTATAAATAAGCTCTAAGCATGCACTAAAAGTGTTCACTTTAGGTTTATACTTAACAATGTACATCCTTCCTTTGACATAATTCCGATCGTTGTAATTTGATTTGCAGTGTACAATGATCATTTTCTCCAAATGCTCAGATGATGTTTATCGATTTGTAAGCTAAGAAGGATCTTTCTATGTCTACAGATTTATTAAGTAAAATTTGAAAGCGCTTGCCTAGCTCCGGGGAAATTTCTTCAGGAAGCACTAAATTTTCACCTTGAAAATATTTATCCACAGAACACCACACTTTAATGTGAGGATTTTTCTCTAAAACTCTGCACAATTTTCCTGCAATGTTTTAAAGGAGCACTCTCCTGTTTACTGTGAATCTCAGGGAGAAGTGAAAAAGATTCATGTAAAGACAACAAGTTTTTTGTGACCTCAGCTATAACTTTGCCTTTATTACAGCCAAGTCCCTTTACAAATGCTCACTATTAAAAATATTATGACAACGTTGAATTGACAAAGCAATTCAGCAACCAACAATTTCTTTAACAGAATTGAAATGATCTGAATAGAAGAGAGAAGCTTTAATCCATGTGCCCCAAGGAGTAAGTGTTGTAAACCCATTTTGTTGTAAATGGGTAATGGGAGGTCTGGACAGTTTTCTTTGTAAGCACTAACTTTGGGGATATTAAACTGTTCACGCCAGGAAAACTTTCCCTTGTGGCTTCCGCTACTCTGTGAAGTGCATTCATAATACACGTATGGGTTGAGGGAAAATACTTACAATGCTGAAGTAGCTTTCAACATGTAAGTTATAGCATCTGAAAGCAGAGCTTGAAATCTGTGTTCATTGTCTCCTTCTGCTCAAAGTAATTTCAGAGCGTCATTCATGAAGCGAGCAATAGTAGAAAGATTTATTTTTTCTAAAACCCTAAAGCAATCAAGTCGGTTTTCTTTGCTCATCTTCACGTAGTTTCCCTACAAGAAAATTTGCCAATGACGGCCACAGGCATCCTTAGTTTCATCTACTACCCCGTACACGAGAGAGTCCTTTAAACGGTCCCGAATTTCTAAAATCGCTCCGTGCTAACAGCTGTCTGGATACATTTCTCTCAGGGTAGATTTGCCAGGAATGGCGTTATAATAATATTTTTCCAGAAAATGCGAAACGTATGGTTAATGAGTGAATTCCACGGTGTGTTTGTGACTATAACAGCTTCACTTAAATCGCAGCAAAATTCATTCTATCGTGAAGTTGTGTCAGTAATTTTATTTTGTCTGTTTTTTAATGTACTGAGTTAACTGAAATATTTATCAAATATGAATTTTTATGTTGTATTTTATTTTCCATGTCTATTTTTTCGTATTCAAGTTATCTTATTTGTAGTTATGTTTAAAAGTTTAACTCATAATGCAGAAATTTAAAAAACACGTTTAAATAGATATTGGAAAAAAGTAACAACGTGTTATTTAAAGTTTTGAGTTAATATTTAATTTAGAAAACTATAAGTATGTATCTTTATTTATGCGTGATCTTTTATTTCCCGTCATGTTAGAATCCCATCTTCGCTGAACCATTTTTCCGTGATTCGAATGTACCAATGAAAGTTTTGCCTTTCTCATCTCTAATATTACCTAAGTTATTTATAAAATCGTTCAGGGTGATAATGGTAAGTTTATCTTTAATGAACATCTACAGTGTTTGAGAAGATTCTTCAACTATTTTTATTCCTTTTAATCTCCAGGAAACTGTACCACGGACACGAAAGACTTTCAAGCTCTCAAGGTTTTTGGTTAAAAGCTTGGATTAAAAATACGTATATCATATAGGAGCTTTGTGGTTTTGTGCCCAACAAAAATTCCATGGAGGTTTGAAAAATGTTCATCTTGTTTGGCATTGTTTTCATGACGTTCGCCATTAAATCTAGTTAATCAACGTTGGAGCATAAGAACATTTTGAGGATTGACTAAGGACTTGAAAATGATGTTTTTTGCAAAAGGGAAGTAATTTCCTCTTTAATATGTTTTTATTTAATAGAGTCTCATTGTTATGTTATTCTTTAAACGAGGAAGAAACTGCATTCTATAAACTCTCTATGCACGAATTTTAAATAACCACATAGCTTCTATTGTGTTACTCTTTTTTATGCTATTAGGAAGTCTTATATTTTAAGACTATTACAAGCCTATCGAAAGCAACACTAGAAATTAATTCTTTCATTTCGATCCTTTGACTCTGATCAGGCAATAAAAATACTCCATCGCTTAGATGATTGTCGTTCCATCTTGTATAATGAGACCATCGATGGCTAACAAAAGTTTAATAGTCTTTCATGTTAACGTAGACGGAAATACATGTATTCCTCTTTCAGGATTCAGCTCAATAAAAGTTAAGCTCTCGAACAACATCTTGGCTCGTGTTCAATCTGTGAGAATCAGGTATCAGTTTTTGTTTTTTCCAGACAGCTCTTCAAACTCACAAGCAGAGTTACGAAACTGGTAACATTAAATTGAGATATAGAAAATCACTCCTTTTTTCATGGAAAAAATGTCCTTGGTAAAGTAGAAACAACAATGTACAGGCTAATCTGTTGGCTCAGTCAAACTGCATGCAATTAGAATTGCTTTCAGATATTTGATCAGTTAACATAACATGTAACGTAGCGTCTGTGTTTTATCCTAAGAACAACATTAATAAAATTATGCTTAATGTTTTGTGATTAAACGACAAAAGGTCATACGATAAATTGTCCAAACAAATAATAGAGCTTATGGGTCTGGTCAATTAATTAACGTTTATAAATTCATGTAGACGACAATTATACAAAAACAAAAGAATCTGTGATAAATTTAAAAAAGAAGCCTTGTGTTTAGCCATACACAAAGTAAACATATCAAAAACAATAGATTCAGTCGTTTTGAATAGACAAAAATGATTAATACCAAAATGGTTCAGTTCAGCATGGAAAATATAATACCGATACACATACCTTCACTAAAACACTTATGGACGTAAAGAATCCATTTGTTTGAGGAATCTTTGGATTGGAAATCAATTTGGCTTAAGACCTCAAAAAGATATCCTGAGTTAAACCTATCAATCTATGGAGATAGACACAATTTAATATAGCTTCAGCTAAATCTGACTAGGACATCACATCAACAGCTGCAAAAATTATTAAAATAGATTCGAACCATGCTTTGGCTGAAACCTTCATCGCTCATAAGGCAAAGCTTTATCTTCATTTCTTTGTGCTCATCAAAAATGTCTCTTACACATGTGGTGTTAATGGCAGCAAAAGTTCATTTAAATTCATACTGCGATATGCTAGGATACATCTGTAATGATGACCTTTCCAGTAATAAATGCTACTACTGAGTATCACTGCTCCGTATGAAACTCAAGAGGAAAGTAAGTTTCTCAGTTCTGTACTATTTCGATAGTTTATCTTGTAGGTATGCTGGACACATGTTTCATTAGAACTGCAACCTCCCGCTGATCATTTATCGAGAATCTGGCATTATTACAACGTCACGACCCCAGGGCATTTGCTCACATTAAATAATATCCGTGTGGGCATTTCGTCACAATGCATACGTCATCTGACCGACTTGAGATCTCTAGACATTCCACAATGTAGCCCGTCATGGTAAAAGTGTGTTCCGGCTTCAAGTGAAGTGTTTGATTTTCAGAAAAAAAAAAATATATAAAATGAAATAATATAAATTATATTTAAATGAATTGCAAAATATTTTATGGTGCCTAAAATTAAAATTAATAATGTAGACTTCGACGTTTATTTTGATCAGATTTAACCTAAGCATTAACTATATTAAATACTTACAAATTAAAAACAAATTATAAGCTTTTGTAACGCAAATTTGAACAAAACTGTTACAACAATTACGCTCACTATCATGAGACTGAATAAAATTTCCCGCCATTTCGTTGAAATGTACCAATATGCTGTGTATAAGACACCAAAGTCTTAGAATGCTGAATATTTCTTTATATCATTTGTATATTTCTCTCTGTTTCAACACACTAAAAGGAAAATGTAAGTACTAAGGGTAAATTAATACTTTAATTTTCATAACATAAAACTTCTAAACAGAAGCAAGAATTAGCACGCTGTAATGAATTTTATTGAGAAATATGATTTAATTTAAATTGGGTGTTCTGGAGAAAAAAGCATGAGTAAATTAAACTTTATTGAAATTATATTCCAACAGATTACACTCAAATACAGTATTTCATCAATCCATTACACAAGAAAATCTAAAATAAAATACTACAATCCTACTTATTAAAATTTTTCTTTTTAGTGTTTCTTGTATGCATTCTGATCCCAAAACACACAACTCCAGGGTAGTATTATGTATTGGTGACCATTATATTTATTGCTTCAAGCGATTCTGTCGGTGGGGACAACAGATTGATCGTCAATTATGAAACAGTTCAATTGCTGATTGCCATAGTTTGTTGCTGCGACTATTAATTGACTTTGCTTTGGTGTTGTTGCTTCATGACCACAATATCTCACGATTTTGTCACGCTAATTTGTGGTTTGTGTTCAACGGGACTGGGAGAGAATATCATGTGTTAATAATCACGCGATGCGACATTTTATATATATATATATATATATATATATATATATATTATTGTTCGCAAGATCTTTCGCGTCCTCTGGTGTTCTGCGTACGATAGAACTAAAGCTACCTCGAATATATATTTAGCTGCCGCGTGTAGAACTTAAAAGTACCAGTGCCAGTAAAGTACAAGTGAGTTAGTGAGTTAGCACATACTTGCAGAATGTAAGGCTTCAAGATTAGTGTAGCGGTTTTACAATTGAGCCTCTAGTCGTTTGACTATCTTATTAACTGAATGTCTGAATAGCAGCAAACGCCTGCTTATATTCCATTACAATTAACTAAGCGTTCGCTTGACCAAGCCAAAGGGGTTCACACAAGTCTCGCGCCTTGCTTAAAAAATTCATAGTATACATCCACTCTTAGCTGGTTTAAATTCACCTGCCAACGCATACCAAGCGTTATTATTTGAAAGTTTAAAATATTTGTTTACATTGGTTGGTTTAAAATTGTCTGCACGAACGGCTGACGAGTTCATCCCAATAGCGTATTTGAAAGCCTGGACTTTATTAACCTCGCCAACGGCATGTCTTTTAAGAAATGGCGTAACCCTTTCCTTTGTATAGCGTTTTATTGCCTCCTTTCTAGCTGCTCTTTCATGGACAGTTACACCAGAGAACTTTCTATTTTGACAACATACAGCTGAAATATTAAAGTTATACCTCATAGACACACACATATATACATCTCTAATTAAAATGCACAAAATATGACGTTTAGGCTTACAACATATATATATATATATATATATATATATATATATATATATATATATATATATATATATATTGTATTTTTATTTCAGTAAGGGTGGGGCGTAGGAACTGTTTTATGCTGTATTATCTTATCCTTGTTTATACTCATCTGACCTATTATATCTCTAAGATACATTTCCCTCTATCTTCCTCTTAATCATTCTTATCAATTTCTCTCTAACTTTGCCTAAATAGTTTCCTATCATTTTCATATTCTCCTCTCCTTTTACAGTTAAAATCGTTCTAATTAATATTTCCCCATCTAAATTCTTCCATTTTAGTTGCCAAGCCTGTTCTCTTCATAACTTTGTTTGCTTGCAGTATAATAAACAATGAAAATCCGTATTGGTTTCTCCACACATTTGAGATTTTTCATATCTTTATTATATCTTAACATTTTAAATGCATAACTCCAGTTCTAGCCCATGCAAACCCTTCCTGACCTCCTTATCACATTGTTCTATATATTTCCCCTACCCCATACTATTTGTATTTCCCTATAAAGTCTCAATGAACTCTTTTCTACCTCTACCAAATATTTCTTGACTTTCAATATCTTCTAATACTAGATATATTTCTTTCCAGACTCGTGTGTTTTGATATTCCCTATTTATACTTTAGTTTCCCATACCTATCTGTTGTTCCTGTACTTTGAGATACCATGATTCTTTCCACTTAAATTTCTACTGAAACATTCTTTAATAATATCACTCTCTTCCAATGTGGTAGTTTTATATATGCATTTCATAGTCCTTGTAATAATTTGTATCGTGGAATACTTGCCTAATTCTGGCTGTGCTACACTATTTGGCGATTCTATCTGTAAACCTAAGATTTGTTACAAAAACTTCTATTTATTTCATAAATATCTTTCCATAAATCCTCTACACCCCATATTTTAGCCCCATAAAAATATTTTTTGCTTCTATTGTGGTTGTGTAAACTCTTTCCAACCAATTCACTCTTATACCTGGAATTTTTCTTAAACGTGCTCTTATAATACACATAGTTGATTTTCCTTTTGCTATTGCCATTTTTTCTGTTCATTCCAACTTCATTAGAACTTAACCTTGTCCCTATATAATTAAAATTCTATTCTCTATTTCTTTTCCATGTAACTGTCATGTTTCATCCTTTCTCAATTTATAACAACTTTTAAAAACATGATCTTTGATTTCTTTTCATTTATTTTCAGTCCCCTTTCGTTTCAAAAAGTATTCACTATCTCAATTACCCTCTCTGTCCTCCACTATTTTATGAGTAAAGCATTATTTTTTTCTATATCAATTAGTTAAAGCACGTATATGGTTTTCAAACAGAACAGTTCTCTTCTAATTAGCAAATGTATTATTATTATTATTCCGTTGTCTTTGGAATGTAAGCAAATAAAAATTAACTTCTGTATACTTTCCCCCATCTTTTCAGTATAATATTATAGAATGACGCATCTATTAATAAAATTAAGAGAGTTCAAGCCCCATAGGTATATTGTCCTCGGTTCTGTAACCACACGCTGGTTGTCCGGACTTTTTCCTGGCTACAGACTCCAGAAAAAGTCCAGGTTGATAACTTTTTTGTACATTTTGCAATGTAGCATTTGCCTCCATGTGCATTAAAATTTACATTAATAAACTGGAATTTATTTATTTATTTTTTTTTTTGGAAAAGATTGAAAGTTGAATGCTTTTCTTTTCTCTACAACAACGAACTCTTTCTCCAGGAACTATAATCTTCAGATCGAATTTATAATGGTTTGAGAAGATGTCCGATCCCAATTATGTTATTTGAGAGCTTCACAAGCTTTACGGGATGAACATAAGCCTTTTTAAAAATTGATGTTTCTTAGACCCTCATGTGAGTGCTCATCTTTGCGTGAGATTCATAACATTTCAGTAATATTTTCCCAATGACTTTTTGTCTTCAAACCTTCCCCATACTTGCTTCTTTGTTCATGGAGAGAGTTTAGTAGGTTAATTTGACTTTTTATGACATAGTTCTTGTTTAAACCATTTCCTGTTACTATTTTAGTTTATTTGTAATGGTTTGGCTATTTGGTGAACTCTCTAGCCATGACCACTGATTTCAGTGTCTCTATAGGTTAGCATAAAGGAAATGTGCTTTACAGAAGAAAGGTTCTCATATTTTATCTGAATGGTACGCTATTCCCAAACAATGCTCAATAGCACGAGTACGTCACTTTTCCCCCGTGGTGCAAAGGTCGTTGCTGATAACAACACTACAATTAGTCACTTAAAATCTGATCCATGGAAGTAAAACCCCTACAGTGCCTTTCTTTACAAGAATTCATCTTTATTGTGCACGATAAACTCCTCGTATGAGCGTAGCATTACTCGGAATCGAAAGTAAAGACATATGAAAAAAATTGGGCCTATGAAAGGTAGGTGTTGACGTTTTTACAACCAAGCTGTTTAAAGTGTTAAAACGTAAAACGACGTAAGATTTGAAATAGGCGGATTTTAAATTAGGCTCACAGCTGTGCTATTTCATGCTGACACGCTAGTGAATTAAGCTGCTTGCCAATTGAGGACCAACGCTTGATAAATTTTCTTTGTGAAAAGTTTATTTTTTAGCTGCAGGATGAACTTATTTCTAAAGAATTCGTCTCATTTATATAAATTAATCAGTTCTATGACATATGAAAGTATGCACGCTATATATATATATTGATTGGTGTAACTCACGAGCTACTATTTAAATATTTCAAAGGATTTGAAGTGTTTGAAGTGTTAAAAATACAAAAAAAAAAAAAATTAAAAGACACATTGCAATCGAGTACTTTGGCCAATAGAACTTGGCATTGATACACAATATAATTTTTTTATTTGCATATAAATAATAATATGACTTTTTTCGGGTTTGTTCAGGCTTATTCCATGTATTTTCCACAGACCAGAGGGGTTTTATGATTCATTCATTTTTGTTATATTAACACCTCGTTCTTCTTCTAGATAAATGAGTGCTCCCACATTGCTCAAATATTTACATAGATAATCTTGCACAGCGTTTGGCTTATTAGTTAATCACATCACCTGGTTTTATAAATTAAACCAGGGGCTGCTCCTCTAGGGAGTTGCCGGTTTACGCTACCCCCAAAGTGGCATGGTTTATTTTCCTGCATCTATTAATGCATAAAAAAAACAACAGCAATGTCCGTAAGAAACATCTTCTCTTGTCTGATCTTTGTATTTCCCGTTAAAACTCTAGGGACGGGGGTTGCAAACGCTGCAATATCTCTGTCAGTTTGTGCAGAGGAAGAGCCTTTTGCTCACGAGAACTATTATTTGTACTCACCACCAGAAATTACATCTCTAGTCATGTACGTTTCCAGAAAATTTTCTATTTTCATACCAATGTCTGTTATTGCATTACAAAGTTGAATGAAATGTTTTAGAGGACTATTAGATAAGTATGATTGTGCATACTCTTTGCAGAGTAGATCATCTGTAGATTCCAAACTATAATCAAGAGTGATCGATTTGTTTGTTGTATGAAAACGAGGAGAATGATCTTTAATACATAACCCTGGTGACAAAAAAAAAAGTCGTTTATTGGATAGCAAATTCTTAGCCCCCGGTTCACAAGTTATCGAGCAAAGCTGTACAGTTGTGTTATATGCATGCACAACTAGTGCGTTAGCTGTGCAGTAATGCCGTCGTTAAGAGCACAGTATCGCCTCCCGGTATGAAACATGTAATGGCTAATTATTCTTTCCCAAATTCTCTTTCTAGATGCTTACAATTGTAACCATTACGTTTACAGGCAAAGCGCCCACTGCAGTGTGCGGTCGCTGCATGCGCATTGAAAATCAGCGTTTACGAGCGTCTCCGAAGTTCCCCGATCGAGATCTGGAGATAATTTTTTTTTGTTAATTTAAGGGTGGTGTAACGGCAATGTTTTTACATTTTCTTTCTCTGTTGTATATGTCCAGCTAAGCACTTATAAATGTTAATTATAGTCACTAAGATTCTACAATCTCACAATCTATATTTATCAGTGGCAGTAGCAGTAGTAAAAGTGTGCACTCCGGGTTTAGTCTGCCTAATTAAACCTGAAGCTCCTGTAAGTAAACGTTACTGTCCCGTTAACACTTTGAATTAAACAAATACGCATGTTCTTAAGATTATATTCGTCCATTACATACGAAGTTTTACTTCGTACTCATTCTTTAGCACAGAAGTCCTGTGGTAAACAGAAAATTCTGCTCCCTCACAGAAGAGTTAAACACTCTTATTAACATTTCCCATCATTTAATTAATAAAAATTTCATTAACATAGTTATTTGCTCAGTGAATTAACTGGTCACAAGAATATAGTTGACATGTTTATTTACTGTACTCTTAAACAAAACATTTCTTCTACAGACAAAGAGCATGGTATGATTCACAAAATATCAGAGCCTAACATTCCCAACTGAGCAGTAACCTTCTTTATTATTTTTGGTTTCAAGCTGTATTTTATATTTTCCAAAATATTAGTTAAAATTTGACTAACGCATCCTGTCACTTCAACTCTCCATCAATATTTTTAAGATCAGTAAGCAAAGTTTCGGCATTGACAACCTCTGTTGAATGAATCCATCAAAAATGCAGGGGACATAAAAATAACGATTTAATATGGTACACAAACAACATCTTTGGGCCTTTTTTCGTCGAACGCAATCTCACTGCTGAACGTACAAGAAAATGCTTGAAAGGAACAATTTCCTTTCCTTTCTTGTTCATCATGAATGAACAAGAAAAATTCCCGACATGTTACAATAAGGTCGCCATGCTCGTTCATGGCTCAATAGTCAAATTTCTATTAAATAGCCACTACATCTATTACTGATTATTTTTATTTATGGCCATCTTGTACTTTGGTTAAATTAACATTTTGCAAGAAGAAAAGAGCGCATAAAACATTTCGTACATTATCCCACTACACTAATACAGACTTGTGCTACTGGCGTGCAGACGTTTCTCACACTCAACATATTGTAAATTTAATTCTTAACTCAATTATTTGTTTGCTTATATTTTTCCTGTGCTAATTCCATTCAGATATTAATATAGTGGATTAGGTAGATAAACTGCAGGTATGAATTATGAGTGTAGTAAGCAGTTCAAGATTCCCCACCGATACACAAAAAGTACTCACGACTCTTCAGTGAACCCTGCCCCCCCCCCCCAAAATTCTTTACTAATACACAAATTTCAGTCGATTCATAGAGAGAATGTGTGTATACAGAATTTTATAAATATTCATCTTTAAAACTTCTTGTAATATTATTTTTCCTCTCCAACCTTTCTCTTCAAAGCAAGCTTTAATCAAGGTAAAATTCATAAGAGAAAGATAGATAAATAATTCTAAAAACAAACCACATAATGAACGTAAGACATAATCAGATAGCCGAAGTCTTTAGTGAGTGGTGCCAATTAAATAAATGTTTTCTTATGTGACATTGCTTATCTGAGCAATCAGATAATTTGCAAGTCTTAGTCAGAATGTCTTTCGATAGAGCCATATACCGAGTGCTAATAAACCACATCCCAATACTTTTAGAGACATTGGAATAGACATGAAGCAATGTGAGACAGAGAATCGATGGTTCATGATGAAAAATAACAAAATTGTATGACAATAAAGAACTTGACATTAGAAACTAATAAATTAGCGTTAAAGCTAAATGGGGTAAACATTTGCGATAGAATGTAATCGAGCTGACTTCGGAGCGATCGAGGAAATCCCGATTTTTATAATAGCTCTCATTATGTTTTCAATAGTAGTTAGTGGTATAAATGTCTCTAAAATCTCGAACTAATCAATCATATGACAGTGTGAAACTGAATAGTGATTAACCGATTTATTGTGTTAGGTAGCCTAGTATAAAGAGTTATTAATCTGACTGTGTGACTTAATGCATAAGGTGGTTTCGGAAAACTTAGGCCCAGATTTTGTGTCTGCGTGTGTCAAGTGAGTTTTCTCATCCCGCGAAGTGACAAATTATACAACCCCGGTGTTTTACAGACTATCCCATAAACACCGTCCCCTGCGTCGTAACAATTTCGGCCGAATTGGCTGCTATGTGCCTCTCGTCGTGTTCTACTAATGTTGCACTGTACGCGCGCTAAGCTTTAGCGGTAAAGCTGCGGGGTTCAAATATTAGTCCATGAAAGTATGCATTTTTTGTTTTGTTTTCTGGCATGGAAGAGAAAAACAATGCTTATTCTGTGATTTTATAAATGTAAAAACCCTAATCATAAAACTTTCATTTAAATCACAAATTACTATAAGAATGTACTTTATTGAGCATAAGCAAATGTGAACAACTTTATATTAATGTTAAATGATAAACATAAGGCATTAAATGACATTGTAGATACTCTTGCATACAAAAGAAAGACAATAAGCAGGAGTGGTTCTGGAGCAATATACCAATGTACACACACTTTCACAGTAGATATCTATTAACATCAAAGTTGAGCCGTAATGTGTAGTATGATGTTCTGTAAACAGATGTGACTCACATTACGTTACGCTAGCGTTGCCACAACAAAACGGAGTCAAGATTATCGTTTGAACAGCGGAAAGCAATTTTGAAGTGGTAATGGAAAACCGAGAATGTTGTTGAAGTTCAAAGGCAATGGAGACGTGTGTACAGAACAGAACTGCCAACGCCAGTAACAACTGCACGCTTTTAAGACAAATTTGAGACTCATGGTACCGTATATCGTAGAAAACCAGCTACACTGGCAGCGCTTCGGGAACAAATTGAAACGGAATGTGCTGCATTCGCTAAGGCTACTTTCGCAAACGTTGCTCAATCAGTAGTTCAACGTACTCAGAAGTGCTTCGACGCCGATGGCGGGCATTTTGAGTAACTGTTGTAACTGTAAAAGTCTAAGATGATTAGTGTTCATCACTTTCCTTGTGTGTGAATTCAGTTTTGTTATGTTAACATAGTTTTTTTTTTTCCTTTGCTTGAAGTGTGCATACATTTTTGGCACGCTCTGTATATACAGTGTGGATAAAAATATTCCATAAAGAACGTCTGGTGAATGCGGGGGGGGAGGCATTTGAGCGCACTTAAATTTCCCGACTGTAAATTTAAGGTTTGCTTAGTTACCAATCCGCGGGATGAGAAGCTGCCCCCGTATAATTAAGAAATTTGGAATGAAACGTTATTAGTGAGTGACATTTTGGCCCTGTAGAAACTTAATGCCTAGCTTTGAAATATGAGCAGGTGTCTCCTATCTTGAGCTGCCCATCCTTCTCCGATATTATTGCACTGAAAACATCCGGTGTCCATAGAAGAAAGGAGGGAGAGAGAAAGTTCATGAGCACATTATTTAATTATTACAACTTTTGAACTTATGTCGTAATTTTCTACAAATGTCAGCTGATAATCTGGGTAAGGGATATACCATCTCAGCTTGCAGCATACTTTGCTAAGATATTCCGCAGAAAATATTAATATGTAAAGTTATTTAATTGCATTAATCTACATGGTCTTAGGCTGTTTCTTAGAGTTTTATCACATTTAAATTTTCAGTTGATAGATTTGTAATTCTTTTGAATGATTTCTTTATATTCATTTTGCAAAGGAAAGTAATACAAAGCTAAGAGTAGAAGTTATTCATGGGTGGTCCTGTAAGCTATTATGACATATTCTGTATAATGTTACCAATAAAACGGATTGCTTTCCTCTCCCCCGAAGTAAGATATGAACTCCCCTCTCCTTGCCGGAGCAGAAAGTCTCGTAAAACTAAGCTCGGCATGGGGACTTTCGCAAGGGGCTCTAGTGTTCCCAGAGTAAAATTGCGAGAAATTCCTCGCTGCAATAGAGACCGCCCGGGGGACTTAATGGCGACTATTTTGATTGCGGCGGTCAGAATCTGATGCAAACACTTGCCTGCCCTACATAATCCAGGATACAGCTTAGCCGAGGTGAATAAATCATATTAGTAGGCTCCACTGAAACATCAGTTCTGGCAAGAAAGAAGAATCGTTTTTATTAGTTTCTCAAACAAACTCAGACTATCACGTGTCCCAAAAACGCCGATACTTTTCCAGAATGTACAGCCTAAATGGTAAAATCAGCAGCTGACTACTAAAAGAGTGCTACAGATACTTCATACATGTTTTCTTTGAAATCTTTCCCTTTTGTTTCACTGGGATTGCGTAAAACTTTACTGAAATTGAATTAGGCAGTGCAGAATCAAAACACAAGTACACGTCAGCATCGATTAAACATTAGTTTTGTAGTAATGGAAATACCAGAAAATACTAAAGGAAAGAAACTTACAAAACTTTCAATTTTCTAAAGATGCAACTAATATGTGTCATGAAAACACATGAGGGTATAACTTGAAAAGACCATGTTTCTGCGACAGCGTGTGTCAATCCTTAGGAATATGTAGATTTTAATTTTATGTTCCATGAATTCCAACAAAAAGAAGGAACATAAGGATTGAAGATAGTTTGTAACAAACCGTAATAAGAAAATTAATACATTTTCACGTTTCGTAAATTTTGAATTAAAGACAAATAAAACCCCCTCTGAAAATGGAGCACGTGTAATGATGTCCGTATAGGAACCCAAAAAGAAATTAAATAAGTGAAAGAGAGGACAAGGAAGTTATTCTACAGAATACCCACAACTATTGTTTAACAATTAAAATCAAGAATAAAAAATAAAATAAATTTGTTTAAATGTACGCTATAGAGAATGAGCAGAGTACATCTAAAGACTAAATTGGAAGTCGTGAATTTAGATAGAAAGCAAAATCAGTGGTGGTAAACGTTAAAATTCAATCCGAAATTAGCATCTAATTCAGAGACTGTCTCCAAAATGAATGCGTATGCCTCAAAGCTAAAAAAATCGCATTTTATGAATGGGATAGACAAATTAAGAAATCGTTGGAATAGCTTTAAGGAGACTGTGTTGAGAAGAAAATACTTGTAACATTCCTACATTATACTTTTCCACTTATACCGAGAAAATTAGCTAGGATACTCATTCAAGCACTAACACCTGTAATAGTTTTAAGTAAAAAGTCCAAAGTTTTTGAATATTTTTACCAATAAGTCATGAAACATTTGTCTTAAACGCAGGAACAATGTCCACGTGTGTGAAGCTGTGTCCATGAGATGCAACAAATATGAAGACTACTCTCAGTAGCTATAACACATTTTTAACAGCTCACTGTAGTGAAAATGCATAACTGAAAAACACAAATCTGACAACAAAGGAGGACTCCACTGATGAGCGGAAATACAAGAGTTAACTTCATTGTAAAAACGACTTATCGGAAAATTAGCAAATCAGAACGCTGTTAGTGCTTAATAACATATTTTTAACAAAAGACTCGAAATTACGTTTTGAAAATATGCAACAACGTAACAGTACAAGTATAACAATAAGAAACATTCCACTATACAGGGGCAGTAATGTCGCAATTAGATTCCAAAATTTTCATTCCAAATGTAAACTTATCACACAAGATTCTTCATGTACAACTTAAACGTTTATTAATTTAGTAGGAACTGAGAAAAACCTACAGGTAAATGATTAAACTGGATTGGATTGTCAGGGAAGGAGAAGGATGCTCCGGTACTTTATCTTGGTCACGGCCGTTTGTGTCTACGTCCCAAACGGCGTACGGGATGAAGAGATGAGGTGAGAAAGATACCAAACGGCAGGATCCACTGGCGGTGTGATATTGACATACACGACTCCCTAACAGGTTTCCAAGTAGTACATCCCAGTAAAGCTCCCTCTAAGGAGTTCCAGCCCGCTTCCGTATCAGACGCCGAGCGCAAGCCACCGTCACACTGCGTCAGGCCATCTCTCTCTGTAACACAGCCAACGGGATGAAATAGGAGAGTGGACAATTCGTGGAAAGAAAATACCCAAACTTCTAAGCTATTAGAGTAAACAATGTCAGAATGGACCGCCCAGGAGATATGAAGCCGGAACCTCCCAAATGTGAGTCCCTGAGACATCCCGCTCGGCTAGATAAACGAGAATCGAACCAAGTATTTGTATAAAGCTGTTATTGTCGGAGGCAGAAAGCACTGTGCAATAAATCATTGACTGGAATATTCAGAGATTAGTGTTTTTAGTTTATCAAAAGTTCATTGTACACTTTAATCTTAGGTTACAAAGGACGTTAATTAACACATACGAAACCTTTGGAAATTTTATAATTCTGTATTAACCTCTCTCATATGTATCTGGTGGTATCTTAGTTCAATAGGCTGTCGAAGGATTTTCCACGTTGATAAAGATCTCTAAATGATCCCACTTCTAGAAATGAACTGAAGTCAGGAAAATGAGCAAGTAAAGTTGATAATCCTTCTTAACCTAACCATTTATTTGGAAATCGCTGACCTAGGCTCTCTGTGGCAGCACGAGAAAAATGAGGCGGTCCTTCATCGTGTATGAGCCCCATACGGCGTTAAGTTTTGCAGATCTCTCAATAAAACATTTAAACGATCCTTTAAAACGCTACAGTATAATGTGGCTCCTGTCAATGTTTCTGGTAAAAGAAAATGAAATATATTAATCCAGCCCTACGTTAATATAAACCGCTGTTGTTGTTAGTTCCTTGTTTCCAACTGCTTGGGAATGTTTCACCAGTCCATACACGAAGTGGACGCCGTGCAGGTAGAACTTGTACAGATAATTTATTCTTTCTCTCCAAAGTAATAGAAAAAGGAAGACCACTACTGAAAGGAACCTACATTTAATATTCGTAGACTTGCAAAAAGCTTACAATAGAGTGTGGTGAAGAACCTGTTTGAAATGCTGAAAGCCTTAAGAATTAATATCATGTTAGTTCAAGCTCTACTGTACAAAAATCAGATGGTAAAAATAAAAATAGGAAAAATTATATCTAAAGGTTTTCTTGTAAGTAAAGAATAGAGGTCAGGTTGTGAACTGTCGCCCAGATTATTTAACAAGCCCCAGGAACAATAGAGTAAAAATGTCAAGAAATGGGAGCCCCAGCTGTAAATAAAAGTACATATACCTGTATTTGGCGGAGGATCAGATTGTTTTAGGACAGGATAGCATAATGCACAATTTAAAAAGTAATATAAGAAATGGGTCTTTCAAATAAACATGAAAAAGCTACCCACGTATGTGTCGCTTCAAATTCAATAGATATATTAATTGAAAATAATATCATGAAGACTAAATTGGAGTGTCAATATCTAGGAGAAATAATTAGCTAAAAAACCTCCAATGAAGCAGATATTAAACAATGGATGTTAAAAGCAAAGAAATGTATTGGTGCTTTAAACTAAATTAATTGGAGTAAGGGTATAAATAAACAAAGTTACAATTACTAAATTTAACAATTGTAAAAAGTGTTTTGACATATGGTTGTAAGATGTGATAGATACCTGAATCTATGTAGAAGTTAAGTTAGAGAGATATATTTTCTGAGCAGGTCAGTGAGAATTGCTAGGTGGGATAGAGTCCCTAACAATACAAGACAAGAGAAATAAAGAAGGTAGAAAATGAATAGTGTTTAACGCCCGTTTTTGCTACAGAGGCACCACAGGCGATGAACACTGATGATACATGAGATGAAATTATATATTTGGAACGGACTTATTTTTAAGGAAGGAATCGTTCCAGGCCTAAGTTTAGGGTACCTCCCCGGCATTTGCCATTTATGAGGACTGAGGAAAACCTGGAAAAAACCTCAGTCAGGGAGGACGGTCCTGGCGGTATTCGAACCCAAACCTACCGCTCACGAGTCCGCGTCTTAACGACCTCGACGGTAAGAAGATAGATGAAGATCTAAATATTATTATGTGGAAAGGAAACCGCTGATCTGATATGATATGGACATGCCCAACGTATGGAAAGAAAACTACCTAAATTAACAATGAATTGGAATCTGTCTGAGAGGAATGAAGTTTGGGAACCGAAAGCTGGAGGAACAAGTTGTACATTGGAAATGGACATGAATATTGTGAAACATTTTCACTCCATTCTATGACAACTTATGTCAACTATGGTAGTAAGGGATTGTTTTGACTGCAAACCAACATAGTCTTTGTTAGTAAAGGACAAAAATACCCATAGCTTGAAAAAAACGATTATAACTAAAAATGATGAGCGAAACTGACCATGTGTATATGAACATTGTCTGTAGGTCCTGTTCTATTCGTCGGATACTTTCTTTATTTTAAGTAACATCATCATCATCATCATTATTATGATGATTATTATTATTATTATTATTATTATTATTATTATTATTATTATTATTATATACTTGAGTATAACGCCCGTTTTAAATGCTGAGGAACCACAGGCGATAAGTAACATTCAGTAGACGTAATAGTTATTCCAAGTAATAATTCTAATATCTAAAGACAAAAATCAAGTATTTAATAGATACGTTAAGGAAAGCAATAGGTTACACATACCATAAAGGACTTCGCATAGAGATTATTTTCATCAGTGATTCTAATGATCCTGTTACTCGTCTACACTACCATTGAAGTCTTCTCATACCTAAAACTCAACTGGGTTGAACTGTAGTCGTTTGGAGAGCCTTGCTTCTTCAAATGAATCATTCTGCAGCTAATGCAATTTGAGATCATATGTAGTTTATTTTCTACACAAGGTTCGCTGCAGCGTTTGTTTTGTTTTGTTTTGTTTTGTTTTGTTTTGTTTTTTTTTTTTATGTTCTACAGTTTCCAACATTTTACGTACATATTCAACTGCTTCTTAATGGCAAAAATTTTCAATATTTTTTCACATGCTGCTCTTATACATTACAAAAATTATTGCATAAATAATATAGTGATGATAATCAGATATTACTAATGGGTTCAATGATTCTTTGTATACTGCTGTGTTAATACTTCTATAAACGCTTTAAAAATTGTCAGATTTTATTAATAGTGCAATACAAATATGTATTAGAAATATCTTATATTGTGATAGCTAGAAGAAACGAGCGGGGGAGGGCCATGGCAGTAATGAACGCTTAGGGCTCCCATTCTCCCAAGGACTCCCAGTCCTTGGTTAAAATCCCCTGGGACCATCATCCTGACCTTATAGGTTTCCCTAGTCGCTTAGGCGAATACTGGAACCATCTTTCCTTTCCACTAATTTTCCATTCTCCCATTACATAGCATATCAATTTGTTGGTTTTGTTACAGGATTGAAAGTGCCAGGCGAGATGAACTGTAATGATGGCTTGGGCTTTGGAAAGATTTCCCCCAGGTGTCTGGCATGGAAGCAGTTTTTCTTAGGGGCTCAAACTTTTTAAAGGGGGTACCTCCGAAGTCGGGGTATTTTATCTGGAAACGATGCTAGGAACCCGTCTACGTCCCTGCCTTCCCACGGAGCTGCCACCACTGGGGACGTAAGCACAAACGGCCAGCCTTGAAAATGAATATAATCGAAACTAAATTTTGCCTTGCTGACTTTTCTCTTTCAACTTTTTTTTTTTTTTTTTTTGCTCTGAAATTGAAAAATATTGCAGTTCAACCGTCTTCGATCGCGTTCCAATCATATTCATGGTTAATTGATGCTGAAGCTACTGCATTCATGAGTTTAAAAAATTGTAAAGCTTAACGAGATAATGCTACCGAGAAATTTTTTCAAACATCAGATACTTGAAGAATGGTGGTTGAAAGTTTATTTTAAGTTAAATGTTATTAAATGTCGTTATCTAACGAAATTCATAAATAATTACAAGTACTTATTTTAAAATATAAATACTTAATAGTGCATACTGGATAGTTTTGAAATCGTTTTAATCAAATCAATTCACTGGAAATGAAATTAGAGAATTCTGTTATTAAAGTACATGTTTTCTAAAACTTGCAAGTTTAAGACCTTAGGATTAAAGGAAATTCATGCTTATATTTAATAAAAACTTCAAAAGTCATATTTTAATGTAGGTGTTTTTCATGAGCTTTGTAACCTCTCTTTTAAAAAAAAAAGTTATAATTTAAAGCGTTATCTTAAAGAAATGATGTATGAAGTAATGACATAATATCCTGTTCCTTTTTAGTTTCAAAATTTAACTTTATGATTTTTTTTAATCCATGAGAGTTGAAAGGTTCTCTTTTACAGTGAAAAGTGCTAATTGCCTTGTGTGACTTTGTTTAACCTTCTGTGGTATTAAATTATTGCCACTTTGCGTTAAGCTGATTGTCACGACCCCAAGGTAAGTCTAAAAATCGTCTTGTCTTTCCAAACAAGCTGCACCTGTAGAGGACCTTGAGGAAGATATTTGTCCTGATTCATGAGCTGTTTGTTTGACCTATTTTCTCAGGTCCAGGCAAGGGCCACACCCTCTTTGCGACACTGCGGCCTGATCGCCACATCTAGGTCATTGTCATTGAACAGAAAGTAACATTCGGTATACAGGTAGCCCTGGGCGGATCCGCTACAGAGTTGTAGCGTTCCAGACCGTCATTCATGAATGCAGGCATTCCGGTTATGATATAATGACAGCCGACGCATTGTTTGCAAAGAATATCAATTTTATTGAATTTATTTTTATTGTTAGATAAATTTTCCAATTTGAAAATTCCTTACCCCTTTCAAAATATTAGAATATAGAATACAGACTCTGGATAGTTTCTATGATTGGTTTCAACCCCATATTCAAAATAAAACTTGACATCCTTAACGATTTATTCTAAAAGAGCCCATTGCTGATACTAGCTCTGGTTAATACTACGGTTAGTCTGTTCATCATTCACAGGTCAAGTCATTCAGCTGACCTCTCTTTAAATATGCATCTTAATGTTACATACTATAAAAGATAACATTATAATATGTATAAAATAACCTTAACGTTCAATACATAAGCAATGCTGTTTATCTCTGGGTTGTTAGCACTTAGCCCTTTAAGTTTTCTATGTGTTTTTGGGATGGTACCTGGAGTTCCAGAGTCAATCTTATTTTGAGATACAGAATAACTTTTTTACAAAACACAGTATAGGTTTGAACAGTGTGTGTCTTCGCAATTGCCGGTAAAATTTGGTTGCTATACTGTTGGAAAAGCATCAAAACGTTCTTCTTCGTCTTGCAGCGTGTTTGGGTTAGGGTTGCAAAGATTGAATCAGTTAATAACGGAAGACAAAATGTCAGATCAGTGATGAACACTGGTTTGGAAGATCAGTTTGACTGTAGTAAACCCGTGACTATTGATGAATTGTCCTATAATTCAACATGAGTCACAGTTCTACATACTATATTTCATATTGTTGAATAATGTTTAACGCTCGTTTTAACTACTGAGGCTCCACAGGCGGTGCACACTGATGATATGAGGTTAAATGATAAATTGGGAAAAGATTTTTTAAGGAAGTAAATGTTCCAGATCTAAGTTTAGGGTACCTCCCCTCCATATTACTTATGAGGACTGAGGAAAACCTGGAAAAAATCTCAGTCAGGGAGGACGATCCTGGCGGAATTCGAACCCCAAACCTCCCGCTCAAGAGTCCGTGCCTTGACGACCTCGGCCACCCGTGGCAATACTATATTATCATGGTTGTCTGGAATATAGGTAACGGTGTAGGCAGATGGGTCCCAGGGCAGTTTTTTGGTGATTATAAGCGCACGCGACAGTCGATTTGTCAAAAATATTTGAGTCGTCAATATCGTGAATAAGATGTGACAGGAGACCAGTCCTGGGTGCACATTATGAACCAGAGAGTAAGAGATGCAGTAGAATATCCTTCGTCTTTTTCAAGACACGAACTGGGGGAGTTATGCTGACGACCTTTGGGAATGTCAATGACGCAGGAAACGTCACACTGACTAGTACAGAGACATGTTGTTAACAAATTGACGGATATGTTATGATCTAAATTCCGGGGATTTCCGTAAAAAAGAAGCAGTCTGCTTCATGACACCCCTCCCCCAAATGGCTACAAATGCAGCATATACACTGAATAATCTGAAAGTTTAGGTACTAAAACATCCGAACTTGTGATTTTGCTTCTTTAGAAGGGGACATTTTCTGAGTCAGAAATTGGTAGATGATAAGCAGTGCAAGCTTTTTTCTTGAGGCCATTCGCAATCTTGTGGAAAGATGTAAATGTGTTGTAAAACAGGAAGACATATCGGAAAAGATATTCAAACACTTTCTCTAAGTATCCTTGTAAAAAGAAAATTTCTGTTAATTAATGACTTTCCCTCGAAATAATTATGACCATGAACCTTGGACTCACAACGTAAAAGGAATCGTTGCCCTTCTGCATTGACATTACACTCTACTGAACGTGGTTGATTGCCGACCTTGATTTCTATCCACGCGACCAAGTTGTCATGACCCGATAGACGGATATGCCTTGTAGCCTTGTGTATTCAAAACTTCTGTTCATGGAAAGTATCACTGTCCCTATGTTTCCTTCACAAACAGTGACAATAATATATTGTTTGCTCTGTATTTGTATTAGTGTTTAAGCAGGCAAACAACAATTATGTGGATCGTATACGGTTGTATTCGTGCACTACTTCAGAATTATTTTATTATTTCTCTCAGTTTCTGTAGTTTTTCTTTATGCACGAGAGCTTATCCCTATGCTCAACCTCTGGTGCGTTTATAGTTAATCTAAAATGTTAATTTAATCTCATTTTTAGATTTATTCATCTCTACAAATAATAATAAAACTATGTGCATCCGAAAAAATAGACAGCACGATTTTGCATGCTGAGAGCGGCAGCTTGCATTTCTTATAAGATAAAGACCTCTTGTGTTTCCATTCCTTATTTTGAAGTTTGGTTAAAGATTCTAATGGTGGACCCATTTACTTTATCATAGTCACAAATATGTCAAGAAATTTCTCTGTTTGTCACAAACAATGTTTTAAATATTGGTTACAAACCTTGACTTTCAACCTTTTTGAGTAGATGTCAACATTCAAGATAGTAAAGTGCTATCTTTAATACTACAGTAAAATACGCTATGATATGAGATGCCTATTTCCTCTACTAAGTCTCTGATAGTCAGTCATTCGTAGATCTTGAAACTTCATTCTTGTGCTTTTATTTGTTTAATTTTGTTGTAACGATTCTCCAAGTACCACCTACTTACAGGATATCTGACATATCTTTATAAATGTCATAAAGAAGTGTTCCCTTCATTTGCGACTACAGTGAGTATTTGAATTACGGACCAGCAGAGTACAGTTGTGTGCTAGAAGAAACCAGTCTTCAATGCCTATAATCCATGTGCAGGTGGCAGCTTGTAGTTAGCTTGAGCTTTGAGACTTTGTGTGCGTGCCTGTGTTACTCGGTGTTTTCACTGTGCTAATTGCTCTTTGTTAGTTATGGCACTACTACATAAATACATTCTTGAATATCGGGTTTTTATGTGCAGAAGTGGTAAGACAATTCGCAACAATATATCATGGCAATAGTGTTTCAAGTACAGAAACTGCACACTAGCTTGTTCAAAAGTTACTAGAAACAGGGTCTATCAATCACAAGAAACGTTGTATTCTTACTGAAGAAAAGTAGATGCCGGCAATGTAGCTGAGAGACATCATTTTCAACATCTCTTATAACACAAGTTAGTGTTTATTATTGTCGGTTTTAAATACAGTTATGTTTCATGGTTCAGTCAAATTATAAATACTAATAAATTACTAACTTTACACGCCGCTATTTTGCTCCCTTTCATCGATTGAAATGAAGAAGAAAGGGAGCAGCCTCAGTAAGCAGCCTCTCTAATGTGGCCCGAAACTCAAATAACCTGACTGCATTTGCTCGACAGGCTCCATTTTCTTAATAAGTCAGCGTTCCTTTATAATTTCAAAAACTGTTGTGACTAATTAACAACATATGAGCTTGAAATTGTGCTTTTATATTACAGTGTGAAATAACTTGCGTTTTTAAACTGATCAAATGTGGTGTAAAGAGATTAACTCTGGTATACATGACATAACGAAATTGTTGTATATATTTGTCAGACATTAAGAAATACTATTGCAAATAACAGCAAAAGTATCAAAATTAGAAATTATTAGTAACATTATTTGCTAAAAGGGCCGTTTGACACAGATGGCGACAGAGGGCGAGAAAACCTATCCATCAATATGTGACGTCGTCGCTCTGGTTTGGCAACTTCTGGCATTTCGCCACTTAGCCACTTATCGGTATCGAAAACGAGTTGCAGGCAAAATTAGTATACTTTGTTTCACAACTATTAACTGGTGCTCCGAGAGGACCTGGGTTCAGGTCTGGGCTAAGTGAAAGCAAAACTAACACTTTCTAGATTAACACCGGTTGTCTCTCGTTAGATTATTTTTGCTCGTCCCTTTAAAATTCTCTAGGTATTTCAATGTTTTACATTTTTATATATTATTCGTATTTTAATAATTTATTATGCATTATGTTCCATTTAGTTCACTGTTTCTTCGCTCGCAGGTCTATCCATCATAGCCGGACATGATCTGCAGCGGCAAAATTGAGTCCAGAATTTGACGGTGACTTTTTCTTCTATGGATAACTTGAATGTCCTGAAAGCGAAACTGGCCTGGACACTAAATATGAAATACGCTTGATTTTATAATTCATTTTCACTTTGAACTCAAAAAATATTGATATACCAATTATTCTTATTAAGTAAGAAGCAAAATAATTAACTAATATTATTATATCATAATTCTGATTTATATAATTTAATTTCAGACAGTTAATATCAAATATACCTAGAAATTTTGAGCAAGAGTAAAAGTGTGCATTCAGTTCAATTACATTGTGTAATTAGGTACAATGTTGCAACAACTTAGTCAGAGAAGATCTTTACAAGGTTGGTTCATATAATTTTTATTTATCTTAAATGTACGCTAGTAAATGTAACGTGGTTGAAGATCCACCAATTTTTAATCAGAGTATCCCCTCGCTATTGCCTCATATTCCAAAACTTTCTAAATGAGTAAACGCGCTGAGTAAAAGAATAAGGAAAACTCTTGAATTTTGGAAGATTAATAAATATTTTAAAAACAATCAACATACAATAATAAAACTATTTTCAACTTTGTATAGTTTGATGCTACAAGCATAAACATGCTTACGAGCGTAGACAAAAATTGAATATTATATATAGATAACAAATTAATTTAAAAGCTAATGCCTGCAGTATACACAAATTAAGACATGTCATATTAATAATCCAAGCAAATATTTAAATCAAACATATACCAATATATCACAATTAATAAATTAATTAACACGTTTATAGAATAAATACAAGTAAGATAGATTGATAAGTGACTTAAAAAGTATGTATGATTATTATATCCGCATTCCAAAAGTGTGGACTCCCGTCAGAACCATTCTCCCTAACTGTTCTTTCTTTCCGTGTTTTCCTCAGTTCTCATAAATGACAAATGCTGGGGAGGTACCCCATACATTTACTTTTGGAACGTTTCCTTTCTTAAAAAAAAATCCTGTCTCAATTTTTCATTTTATACATCATAAAATGTCCACCACCCATGATGCCTCCGCATTAAACACTATTTGAAAAATTCCAAAAATCTGAACCATTTGGCTACTAATGCAGCATCTAACTTGCTCCCAAGTTAAAAAGTTTAAAAATACGCAACAAGCACAAATACGAGCTTAAGTCTGAAACAAGTTGTTGGGAAATATGTATTACATTTAACTTGCTCCCAAGTTAAAAAGTTTAAAAATACGCAACAAGCACAAATACGAGCTTAAGTCTGAAACAAGTTGTTGGGAAATATGTATTACATTTAACCTTGGCTGCCAACAGCACTGATTACCTGAGTCTCTATAAAAGTGACCAAAATAAAGTGATGAGTCATCCCCGAGAAATTTTGAAAGACAGTTTTCGCCGACCGTCGCTTAAATAATGCTGAAGAACAATTTCATCAATACCAAAATCACCATGACAATCAAAACTAACCGATGAGCAGAAAGAGATTTTAACCCAGTTAAAGCCTGTGGGGAATATGGTAAACAATAATGAAGGAAACATTATAGAAAGATGACGTCATTCGATCGTTGAAATGTAAAGTAAACAATATTCAGTGACAGAGAAGGGAAAGCAATTTATAAGATATATATATATATATATGACAACCAAAGAAACAAAACAGCGAAACATATGGAACAGTTCATGTCTATATTAAATTTTAATCATCCATGATGCCGGAACGAGCCATCTAGGCTTAATCCTTTAAAGTTGAATGATGATGATGATGATGATGATGATGGTGGTGGTGGTGATGATGATGATGATGATGATAATAATAATAATAATAATAATAATAATAATAATAATAATAATAATAATAATAATAATAAACTGTCAGCAAAATACAAATTATAAAATGGAGAACTGCGTGAACTAGCCTTGCTAAAGTTTGTAGTTTACAAAACAAGTACTTTTGAATATGGATAAGTTAATGGTAGCTGTTTACAGAATTGCCGATAGTCTGTAAAATTGAAAACCCAACTCTGGAACGTCATATTTATTCTGATTCTTCTATCTTGCTCAGTAAGTCTGATTCGTACCATCACATCATTCGTCCCCGGACCATTTGAGTTTGCTTTAGTAACCAGGAATAACCTCCATCGAGTGCAATTTTGCTTTATTTCCTTTAATGCATTCGCCGAAAGATTTTGAGAAATTACATTTTTTGAGTAGTGTTTAACGCCCGTTTTTATTACTGAAGCACCACAGGCGGTGACACTGATGATACATGAACTGAAATGATAAATTGGGAAAGGATATTTTTTTAAGGAAGGAAACGTTCCAGGCCTAAGTTTAGGGTACATCCCCGGTATTTGCCAATTATGGGGACTGAGGGAAACCTGGGAAAAACCTCAGTCAGGAAGGACGGTCCTGACGGGAATTGAACCCAAACCTCCCACTCACGAGTCCGCGCCTTAACGGTAGAGGAATGCAATGAAAACTGTTTAAACTCCCTTTATGTATTTTATGGTCAAGAGCTGCAATCATACAACCATCATATAAAAGCTTTCCATACAGCAACCCTAAAACGTACTCTTTTGGGTTCTGGTTTTAATTTCGTTTAGACGTTTTATTTTTAACAGTTCCTACAGTTCCAAACAGTTTCTACATAGACTTCTACACTCTTGGAACTTGGAACTTTTTTCAGAAGCTTGTTCATTATTATAACTTAAGTTTAGCAATATGCCAAATATCCTATTCGTGGTACATTTTGTGGAACTTACTTTTTAGTATAACTCTTACTTAAGTGTAATTGTCAGATAAACGTAGTTTTAACGGTACTGTTCTATACAGCACATTTGTCTATGCTTCCCTTGAACATTTTTGCAGCAAACATTCGGTTAAACATTTTGAAAAACATCTATCGGGTGTTCGCTCGCTCTCGGCCTCTGATTTTTCGTTATAAATTTCCAACTGATGATGTAATTCGGGAAAAACTTGACACACACGTACTTCGTGACTGGAAAGCAAAGCATGGTTACGGAAGGATGTGAATTGCACCGCTACGATCTAGCCCATATGACGCTGAAGAAGACTGCTGATTGCGTTGTTCTCGGCAGTAGTATGCTATTGTTCCGGGTTCTCAACAGTCATCTGCCTTTGGGTTATGAACACTACACTACAGACGTATAGCGCAATCGTACACATTGTGCGACAGCAAGTTACTGTTGACACTACTTTTTCCGAAAAAAAGGTTCCAAAGACAGTTTATCGAGCAGCTTGGGGTTCTGATATCACCAAAGAAATTTGTCGTTCATTATCAAGGAAAGAAACTACAAACCATGGAAGCATGAAATACATCCATTATTGCCGGAATCAATGGTATAGGAGATGAAAAACATACTGCAGGCCTCCCCACTAAAGTTCTTAAAGGAACCGTGGCAGGAGATGGAGGTATCCACAAGCACAGGCCAAACAACTTCAAAAAAAAAAAAAAAAAGGATAAAGTAAAGTTTTGTCTTCTGTATGCAAGAGACCAGTCACCTTCACCGCTTCCCGCTTTTATCAATGCACATTAGGGACTACATTTGGTTTCTTCTAAATAGACATGTTAATTTCCAGAAAATCTGCATACGAGTCTGCAAATCCTCGCGCTTTGTGGTGTGTTCTGACAATCTACAGAAATCTTATGCGAGTTTTTGATCAGTTGGACCATCTGCACTGGTTATTTTCAGCAGGATGGTGCTACCTGTCACAGCTTTAATGTCAGCATCAATGAAATTTTTCTTTCTTTGAAGATCATGTAATTTCTAAAAGGCCTTGGTCATTAAGGTAATCTGAACTCATTCTTCCAGATTTCTTGTCTGAAAATGTTACATTTTTTCCAACTGATATTCAAATTTATTCTAGAAAAATGCAGTGCACTCCGTGGTACAGTATTAGCTGATTTCCTAGGACGACGAAGAGCTGTGTTCCTGCTCCTGTAAAGTTAACACCAGATTTTCGCACTATTTAATGTTTGTTGCTCTGTTCTGAAATGAAGTAGAGATATCTACCTCCCTGATTATCTTGCCAAACATTGCCATTCTTGTTACATCCAAGGGATGTTGTTTAACTTGACGCTCTCCAGCATTAGTAAGGCTCATTGCTACTTCTTCAACCAGACCTTAGTTTTAGTATCGATTATTACGACGCAATACTCCTATTTCTATCAATTATATACATCACTGTTACATTAAGAGACTCAGTGATAGTGGTGTATGTTTAAGGTTCAAGGGTTCATGTAGATAAGTGTGGCTATTTTTGAAAAAAATTTGAATCGAAAACGCCTCTCTCTCACCTGGGTATGTGATGTATATTACCAACTTGATGCATTAAAAGAAATTAATTTCCCGCCATTCCATCAGACAAAGGTTTTGCGAGAGCTAACATTGTCAGAGATTTAAAGCAGTGATTAGACGGTTACGAATACTGGTAATATTGGTAATATTGCGCCAACATTAAAGCGCTTATAAAGCCCGCATTGCACCGTTTAACCTTTTTTGATCAGAGTGTTTCACCAGCACCAACAAGAAAAATCGCTTCGTCAACTCCATACTGCATTTAGTGAATACACTGCAGTAATATCAGAGGTTGTAGAAATGTCTTAGGCACGCAATTTATGTTATATGGTGATAAAATGTATAGCTAAATGGGATAAAACTTTTCCATAGAAAATCTTCAATTCTGTTTCGCGAGCGTGGAAATTCGAAGTTAACTATCAGTTTATTCAATAGTTAATATTATAAAAATGTTTAAAATCATATAATAGTAGTACAGTTTACTAATTTCGTATTACGTAGCTTAGTATAGAGGGTTTTTTATTTGTTTTATTTGCGGACGCTCTTTAACATATCAGGTCATCAGCGTCTCATTAAATTCAGGACGTAAAACGGCCGACACATTTTGCTCAGAGGCCTCTTCTTTCAGGCTTGAGGTTCTTTTTCGTGCCGTAAATGCACGACACGGGATCCAACGGTTTACTTTCCTTCCGAAGGAAGCCATATTTAGGATTTTTACGCTCGAAACTCTAGAGAAAGCTATCCATCTGGACAACAGCCTCATTTCGAAGATGACGCGTTGTTATCTGTCCGGTATTCAGATTGGAGTACAGGACGTCACAATAATTCATAGTTTCGAGTTCTTCCGATTAGTTGATTATTTTTTTATTTTAATGACGAAGTGGCTCATGCTTAAGATGTAAAAAAAAAAAAAGTGATCAAAGAAACTTGAATTCGATAACAATGATTGAGGTCAGTACATACCGACTGCGCCAAACAGACCGTTCCGCAACTTCTGTCCATTATTGTGTGTTATCATTTTGAATGGAAATTTCTTTAATCAGTGACTCAGCGTCCTTTATAAACAATGCCATAACTTTCCAATCTGAATAGGCAGGCCATAAATCTCCTATCTCAAATTGCTTGTCCAAGACCTCTCTAAAAGCACCGAAATTATTGCGGTATGTGTTATTAATTTATTTATTTATTTACCCTGACAAGAGTTAAGGCCATAAGATCTTCTCTTCCACTCTACCAGGCGAAAAAAACAACAAAAATACAGAGTAAAATATACAAAGTTATATTAAATACAGAAAAAAATAAAATTAAAGATATATACTTCATGTAAATATTACATATTTTAATATAGTTAGAAAGTTGATAAAGAGAGGGTTAGAATTCCACTTTAATTCAATATTTTTTTCCGAGTGTAAGGGGAAAGGAAGAGGAGAACAAAAAGAAAAAGAGAAGGAAGAAGAAATAGAAGTGAGAGACTAACTGTTTGATTCCTATAGTTGATATGACGATTTAATCTACGTTTAAATTGCTTTATGTCCGACAATCTCTAACCTCAGAAGGAAGGGAGTTCTAGATTCTAGGAACTGACATGCTGAATGAGGTTAAGTAGAAATGTTCAATGACGACATTAAAGTCATATTCCGAGTTCAAGGTAGGGACAGGTAAACGAAGCGAGAGGCGATATACTGAAAGGTGGAGGTCGGATTTTTTTTTATTGATAGATTTATTTATGGACGCTCTTTAACAGCTCAGGTCATCAGCGTCCCATTCAACTCAGGGCGTGAAACGGCCGACAAATTTTGCTCAGAGGCCTCTCTTTCAGGCTTGAGGTTCTTTTTCGTGCCGTAAATGTACGACACGGGACCCACGGCTTTACTTCCCTTCCGAAGGAAGCCATACTTAGGATTTTTACGCCCGGAAAAATCCATCGATCCTGGCCGGGTTCGAACCCGCGATCTTGGGTGGAGGTCGGGGGATTTTAAACAGGAGCATAAGGTAGTGGAAAGTCCTGTGTTCTTTTAGAGGTAGCCATGACAGTTGATTGCGTAGGGATGTCACATGATCAAATTTACCAGTATTGAAGACAAAACGAACACAGGCATTATGAACGCGTTGTAATCTGTATTGAGATTACAGTACAAAACATAACCATAATCAAACACATGAATGAGGTATTTTTGAGATTGAGAAATACATATTTTGTTACGTGTTTCAATGTGTGAATCAAAGAAAATGTTTTATGACATGTATAGTTTACCTCGATGTGCCATTCTGTATCGGAATCTACATAAACGCCTAGGTGTAATTAATTACATTGTTGTTTAAGTGGTGCACGTTCATGCCCCGCGACTATAGCGTGTGATTTAAGTGTAGTCCGAGTGTTTGTATCCAGAGTGAGATGAAGGTTACAACAGTCATGAGGTTATTTAATATCCTGTATGTAATTTCCTTCAACTTTTCAGTACACGTTGTTGTAATACGCGTAACTCTTGCAATCTATTGCTTACATTTTTAATTTTGAAAGACAAGAAATGAAAACGCAACACAAGTGAACAATTTGCCCATCTGTTTCATATTTTCTTTCGAAATGTGCCATGTACTGTCGCGTTATGGACCAGTGCTGACTAATTAAACTGAAGTTTTCGGCATTCCACATTAAAAATTTCAACAAACTTTTGCACATTACGTACTGTGAGCACCAAGTGTATTAAATTTGTTTCTTAATTACCAGATAATCCATGTATGAACTCTCGAGCTCTATGCATCACACTATCAGATGTCACTGCTGAGCAATATTCAACGGAAGTGAGCTGGTTTAATTCAGAATGCATGCTGACCATGGATGAGATTATATCGGGAGCACACCTATCATAGCCGCTGTTTAGGATGAAAGATTTTTGTGATGCGCTTTATAGAAAGTTGCGCCCGTTTCTGTTGATAAAAGGTTCACTTATTAGTAGAGTTTATGGCCTAAAAAGTGAGAAATATGCAAGCAAACATGATTTTTAAAATGGCCAAATATGACGAGACAAATACGCGAAAATTTAATCACATAATTGCTACATAAAAATATGACCAAATAAAAAAGACAAAATACATGCAAATTTAGATAAATGCAATTGCTACATTATTTGAGTCACGTTATTTAAGCATTTATACACAATTTAGTTTTTTTTTCTTCTTTTTTTCTTTTTCTTGTTACGGTTCATGTGAACTGCTCTTTGCCTTTTGTTTCCTTCTGGTCCCTAATATGCTTCCAGATAGAACAGCCTGACGCCGACGGAATCTCCAAGAGCAAGCTACCTTCAAACTGCACCAGCCCACCTCGACTGGACTTTTCGACTACATAACAGAATCCAACGAAATGAAATGGAGAGAAGACCGGCCAAGGGATTGGAAACGAGACCTCCCGAATGCGAGTTCCAAGTCATACCGGCTGAACCATATCCTCGGTGCCTTCTTGTTTTTTTTTTTCTTTTTTTGTAAAGATATAGCTCTTAAACCCCTTAAAATATAAATCTGAAAAATAGTTTATCTTGATGAATAAAATTGTTTTTTAAAACGTAGGCATTAATTTATAAGATTGCAAGACAATTGTTGCGTTTTAAACATATTTGAAAGATTGCCCTCAAAGGCAACGAAAAAAAAAAATATGACAAGATATATCTAATACAAATACACTTAATTGTTGAGCTTCTGCTTCAAGGTAAGCAAGTATAGAAAAAGAATAATTCTTATTTACAAGAGAAGTTTTTACCCACAAAGTCGAAACATGGCTGATAGCTCTTGCTTGTCCTGCATTGTTTCTTTGTGTCTCTTACTGCAGCATTGCTTTTGTCTGTTACGTAATCAACATGATCCGCGTGCTTCCAATATACTTTATCGAAATTATTTTAATGTGCATTTTCTGGGTGGAACATTAAAATAATACTGACACACTTTTTAGCCAGAGACCGAGAGAGAGAGAGAGAGAGAGAGAGAGAGAGAGAGAGAAGAAGGAACAATGTTATGTTATATTTAATATGGAGCATGCACATTATAGAATCTGCTATTTATCAACTAATTTTGAAATGCATAATACCAGTCTTTATAAATTTTTGTCCTTCGATATTATTCATTTTCACAAATATAAGATAAATTTATCTCAAAAAATTAATAATCACACAGAAAAACTGCTTTCACATAATCTATGACGGTGTTTGATTTCATACAGGTCTCTCAACGCTTCCCCTCTTGACCTGCTATATCAGAAGTCTCAGCAGGCTATAAAAGTATAAACATCTAAGGGTAGGGAAGGAAAACTAAATAATTCTGTAAACGATGTTGTATCACATTGTTTATTTTTTGCAATAAATATAAATAGACAAGCTATTTATGAAATAGCCATAAAACAGGTAGAACAAAGAAGACGAAAGACTGGAGAACAGATTTAAGTCAAGGTGAAATTTGGAGGTCGTATTTAGTAGGCATAGTTGATGCCATAGGCGTTGCTGTAGGAAATGTGGGCAACAGCGGGGGCAGCAGAGTAAGCGACGCCAAGGAGACCGTGGGCAGCGACGGCGGGAGCGGCGTAGGCAGCGGGTGCGGCATAAGCGCGGGCATAGGGAGAAGCGTAGGCGGCGACGGCAGGGGCGGCGTGGTAGGCGGCGACGGCAGGGGCAGCGTGGTAGGCGGCGACGGCAGGGGCAGCGTGGTAGGCGAGAGCGTCGTTGCTCACACGGACGTCAGACTTGCGGACGCTGGAGAAGGGAGTGTCGATGGTCTTGGAGTAGGTGGATACCTGTCCCAGATTGCCGGGGGTCCTCAGGATGTTGGAGTGCTGGGAGGTGATGGCGGCAGGGGCATGGGCGGCATAGCCGTAGGCGGGGGCGGCATAGGCAGCCACGGGGGCGGCAGCATAACCTCCCAGGTAGCCAGCGTTGGCAACAGCCAGCACGGCGGCGAGAACGGCAAACTGTAACGCAAAACAAAGCATATAGTGAATGGGTCGTAATTTCAAACAAGAGTTCTTTAAGGTACATTGATAAAAAATGCAAGGTGGTTTCGTTAACCCTGGAAGCAAAGAAATACTATATAGATATTTATGTGTAGAAACTGGAATAATATGTTTCAATGTTCTTCAGTGATCTTTACTAAATATCAGGTATACAAAACTAAATATTCTGCTTTTAAAAATGTTCCTGTGAAACACTATTTGCCCCATTTAAATACATTTGTTAATAATGTCTTGTAGGAAACTGCATTCCTTAAACGTAGAAGTTTTTTAACATGTTTTCCTATGAATCTAAACAAAATTGAAAATTATTTTTTAAATTAGATATGGATCTGCGCTAATTTGCGTACATGTTATACAGCGTGTAAAAATAATTGAGCACATGAGCAAAGGAGTGTTATAAAAGATTTCATTTAAACTATTTCTAAAATAATAAAAGGTTTTATAAGCATAAAGAAGTCTCAATTAGCGCAGATAAAAGACATCAGTGCAGTATTTCATGCTTCTATACGAATTGTCAATACAGCTGCATATTGCTATAAATTTAAAATTAGACACTTTGAAAACGACTTTCTGCATTTCCTGTAATTTGCTAATGGAGTATTTGACTGCTGGTTAATCGCCTTAGTTTGCTTTTCCGCAAGAGTGAGGGACTTTCGAAATCAGAAAGAAAATATACTTTTGCATCAGACGAGAAAATATTTTAGGACATTACGTTTTATTATTTAATTAAAATTATTTATATTTTTAATGCAAAGATAATTCATAATGTTGTGATGTTATACGCGCTTGGTATGTATGTTGATGAAATAATGATCGTTATTGTAAAAGCAAGGCAGCAAATTAGAAAAAAATATTATTCAGAAAATTATGTGAAAGACGGTGAAAAAATGTTGAAATCCGGAGCAGGTATATGAAAGAGTAACATGCCTTTCAAAATTTGAACAAATTTGTGTGCAATGCGCGCACTGTATATAATAAAGTTAAACTTCCAAATTAATAATCAGTCACTTTCCTTTATAAGTGTGCGAAAAGCAACTTCAAGGCAGAATTTTCATGGCGCTAACTGGTAAAATTCATTTTAAAAATATTTTTTAAAAAGTCTTGTGATTAATTTGAAGATGACTTTATTTTATTTGTTTTATTTACGGATTCTCTTTAACATCTCAGGCCATCAGCGTCCTAATTAATTTAGGGCGTGAAACGGCCGATAAATGTTTCTCAGAGACCTTTTTTTTTTTTTTTTTTTTTTTTTCCAGGCTTGAGGTTCTTTATCGTACGACACGAGATCCTCGGCTTTACTTCCCTTCCGAAGGAAGCCATACTTAGAATTTTTACGCCCGAAAAAATTCATCGGTCCTGGCCGGGATCTAACCCGCGATCTTGGGTTTAGGAAGCACGATTACTTGGTTTATTAGTCTTATCTTCAGTTTGTCTTGGCTTTGATAGTGTCCAGTGTCATTATTTTCATATTCTCTATAAATTATACGAAATGGTTTTTTATAGTCATGCTATGCTTAACAGAAATGAATAACATTTAGCTGTTACTTATGAGCCAGTTTGGAATACTGAAATCCAACTGTGAAGTGGAGCTGTAAATTATTTGTCTACCTTGGTCTTTGCCTACTTCCCTTATCCACATGACTCATTTTGCAGGAACTAAAATGAGGAAGAGCAGAGAAAGAACAATTTACAACACAAAACTTGCTATTGAGACAGTTTGTCAGTCCTGGTGGTGTAGTGGCAACCATACTTTACACCCAAGATCGCGAGCTCAAACTCGGCCAGGACCGATGGACATTTTCGGACGTAAAAAATCCTAAGTATGGCTTCCTTCGGAAGGGAAGTAAAGCCGTGGGCCCCGTGTCGAACATTTACGGCACGAAAAAGAACCTCAAGCCTGAAAGAAGAGACCTCTGAGCAAAATTAGTCGGCCGTTTCACGCCCTGAGTTGAATGAGACGCTGATGACCTGAGATGTTAAAAAGCGTCGCAATGAATAAAAAAAAAAAAAAAAAAATAGTCCATGAGCTTGCATTTCGCAAAACTTATCCGTGATATTTCATTTTCTGTTACTTCTTCATTACTGCGCCTTCTATGAGAGTTGCATATGATTCTTTGGTTAATGTGTCCGCGACCCCGTTACGAGCTCAATGCCTGTCGCAATATTGTTCTGGGCGGGGCAGGCTGGGAGGGGTTGGTAGGTCGAGTTACACGCCTGTCCAGGGTAGGGCCAAGGCGCGTGGTGTGACGAAACTCGGGACAAATAACAACCAGTTTCATGTTGCTCTGACTCAATCTTCATCAGGTTCGATTCCAGAGCTAATTTTGATTAACTCAGAACGTTTTCCACCATTAAAATGATTCTTACAAAGAAACGCATATCACAATCTTCCCCAAGTAACTGCACACAAATTGCAAGCTAGCTTATTTAATTTTTTAGTTTTATTTATTTTATTTACATAGCTAATATAAATAAGCAAAACACAAATACATTTTGGACAAAAATACATATCCTGCTAGCACAAACCTCAGTAACCTAAACATATTTTACAAAAAATGAAAACGTCATTTCAACCAGTTGTAGCTCCTATGGTTCTGCTCATGTGCAAGCTGATCTACTCTGAATTCGACAGTTTATTTCCTGGTTATATCAAATAGTTTCTTCGTTCTCAACAAAAACGAATCTTGAAATCAATTTCCTAGTTTAGATTAAAATAGGCATTTGAAAGCATACGGTTCAAAGGTGGATTGAGAATTTCTGTTATATTTTGTCAGGGCACACAGCCACAGAGAGGAAGTAACTGAAAAATTGTTGTCACCAGGGGCGTATTTAGACTAGGCAATTTTTATAATTATTTTCACTTAGTGAATAATATCCCTTAAGTGACTCGAGGCTTAATTTCAATGCTCTTGTACAGCAGGATGTAAACAACAACTGTTTAAATAGTATTTTGCTGCTGAGGAAGCACAGGCGCCAGTAATTATAACAGTAGAAAACGATAAAACACCAAGAAAAATCCACACTTGAGATCGCTATATTTCGGACTAGTGGAATCCTTCTATGGCAAGAGGACAAATATAGCGATCTCAAGTGTGGATTTTTCTTAGTGTTTTATCCTTTTCTACTATTATAATTACTGTTAATTTGTTACATTGTTAATAGTGTTACTTTATTTTTCTTTTTCTTTTATATTATATATATATATATATATATATATATATATATATATATATATATTAATTAAAGAACTGAAGCGCTCCAGCCTGAGTTTCCTGGGGAAAATCTAAAGGAAGCCTACGGTCCTGACGGAAATCTGATGCCAATCTCTCGCTCACCCTTGGCGATATATTAACAGTCTTGCCACCCTTCCCGCGAATTGTGACAAGGACCACCACAGTTACATGTTATAAAGAACTCATCCCTTGACTTGCGTTTGGTGTTCTTCTTATTATTTTGCTTCATTAATGTATTTTACTAAAAACGAGTGAAATATTTTCTTCCGTCTAAGAATGTGAAGTTGCTTGGTGTCACCGGTTTTTAATATCAACATTTTCAATTGCGTAATCCAATGTCAATTCACGTTCTATTTCGATATCTAGCCGATAGGTGAGAGCCAAAGATCTTGCTTTCAATAGGCTTTAATTGGCAGGCTGATTAAGCAATAACTGAAACTATGCACTTCGCTCATCATAAATTCCATGTAATAATTTGGGTTGCAAACTAGTCAGTTAATCGAAATAAAATGTCCATAATGTCGTAGAAATGAATATGAAGCAAAATACGAGGGTTAGTACCTTTTAAGTTTTTACAAACTTAAATAGCGCTAGGTGGCGCTATTGAGATAGGTTATTACTGTTACTGCAACATTTACATTTCTATTGTAAAAGCAGTTGCAGCTTAGAAATTGACAAAGTAGTTTTGTTTACAGTGAGCGTTTAAATAAAGCAGTTTTGAGAAAATATGGAAATTTTACGTGAAAGTTTTCGTTGGATGATTTTTTTACGTTACTAGAAAAAACCCAACTCAATAGTAATGCATAGAATCGCTTCGTTTCAACTTTTGGGAATGAAGCACCATCAGAAAAAACTGATTACAGTTGGTTTACAGAATTTCGTCGCGGTGATGAATTTCGTGAAGGTCAACCAAAACGGGTTGTCATTTCAAAAAACATCGATGCTGTGCGCAACATGATTGAAGAACATCTACATGTGAGATAGAGGCATCGTATCGAAGACTGCAGTACATTCAATTTTGCATAAACATTTAGCTGTGAAAAAGAGCTGGTCCCGGTGGCAATAATTTGACTAAAGCTTAATAAATAAAACCTCATGTGTTAATTGGTGTGAAAATGCTCAAAAAATTCCACCGAGTGACTGCAAAATCCGCATACAACATCGTAACAGGTGGCGAGACGAAAGTTGGATATATTCGTCTGAACTGGAAACTAAACAACAATCCATGATGAATTCGGTTCATCATAGGTGTTCCATTTGTTTGCCAGAAGAATCGACAAAAACTGGAAAAATAACCAAAAAAAAAAAAAAAAAAAAAACGTCGCATCGTCATCGTGAATATTTTTAATGGTGTTTAACTCGTTTTTACTACTGAGGCATCACAGGCGGTGGACACTGATGTTACATGAGATGAAATGATAATTGGGAAAGGATTTTTTTAAGGAAGGAAACTTTCCAGGCCTAAGTTTAGTGTACCTCCCCGGCATTTTTCATTTATGAGGACTGAGGGAAACCTGGAAAATACCTCAGTCAGGGAGGACGATCCTGGCGAGATTCGAACCCCAGACCTCCCGCACACGAGTCCGTGCCTTAACGACCTCGGCCATCCGTGGCAGTCCCTTGTAAATACGCTAGCTTTCACACAGCACGTCAAACAATTAAAAAAAGAAGTATTATTACGTCAAACAATTGATTATTTGAAGGAGAAAAACATCGAATTAATGCCTCATTGCCCGTATTTACCTGAATTATCACCTAACGGCTTGTTTTTGTTCCCGAATGTGAAACAAAAAATAGGTGGACAGCGATTTTCACCCCAAGAAGCTGTTGAAGCCTTTAAAACTTTTTTTGAGATACCAACTTTAGAGTGGAAAAAATGTTTCGAAAATCCGTTTGAACGCATGGTGTATAAATATTAAAAGCGAACATTTTGCAAAGCAATAAAACAGTTTGTTATACAAAATGTTTTTTATTTCCTAGTTTTTGTAAAAAATTAAAAGGTAACCCTCTACTGACCTCAAGTTTCTCCATTATTTTTGCATCGGTCTTGTGTGGTACCGATCGATTGGCGATGGAATCATTGATTATTCATTAATTTGTCTCTTGAACGGTAGAAAATATAATTTAGAAATCTCACAAGAAAAATTGAAAGTATGACCTTTCGATACGGAAACATTGTGAAATACAATATATATAAAAGAAAAAAAAAAAGAAAAATAAAGTAACACTATTAACAATGTAACAAATTAACAGTAATTATAAAAGCAGAAAAGGATAAAGCACTAAGGGAAAATCACACTTGAAATCGCTATATTTCGAAATACTAGAGTTCTTCTAGGCAAGAAGACAAGTCACAGGTCATATATACAAATGATAACAGCTTTGAACAAGTAACTCGTTTTAAGTAGTTAGGTCAGGGTAGGTATTTAATTATGATCAAGATATTGATAACAAGATTAACGCATTTATAAGAATGCGTGATACAATTTGCAGTAAACTGCATATTATCATAAAAATAAAAGAAAAAGTTTACAACATATGGCTGTATAGAAAAATGAATTCTGGGTTCCACGGGAGAAGGAGAACGGAAGATACAACAGGGAAATGAAATACTTAGCAGAAGTGAAGATTATGCCAGATAGCACTACGGACTGGCATGAACATTAAGCAAGAATTCGCAAACAGGCGCTATCTAGAAGTCAAAAGCAAAAGTAGCATAGGGCCGTTTTGAAATGTGATGATCACTTGGGCCGTGAACATGGCTATCATGATGATTATGAAAATGGTTACGATCTAAAACTAAATTGAAAATTCTTTATAATGACAGAGCCAAGTAGATGGAAACCAGTGGTACGCTACATGTGTTAATTTATTAGGTGGTGGATAAAGCGGAGCTAAGATTTTGTACGGAGTGGATTTAAGCTTGTTGCTGTTGTGATCACAGACACGGATTAGGAATTGAAAATTACTATTTTCAATGTACTTGAATTTACATCATGAAGGAACGTCCAGTTAGACAGTATCCTAATTTATCTTTAAGATAAACAAACTTTGAAAATACAACATTTATTACTTAATACTATAGGTGTGAGGGACTGTATACAAGGAGAATTTACTACCATTGTTACTTTAAAAAGGAAACGTTTCACAGTATGAAAGTAATATTAATTGATTGATACTTCATTTTTTAATTTGCTTACGTTTTTTCCAAGCTTTCTCACTTTTTCCTTCCTCTTTTCTTTTTCTGTCTTTACTTTTTCTTTCAAATGTTATCTACTCCTTATCAGTTTTGTAGTTAAAGTGTTTCAAAATCTATCCTCCCCCTTAAATGCACGGCATTTTTTGCTCATTTAAAGATATAAAATATTATATTTATTTTATTTCCTGAATTAAGTTTCTTGGCTTTTGGAAAGTTTATTTCAGGAATGCCCAATATTATAACTGTCCACACACTGAGAAAGGTGATTGTGCTTGAAACCATTTTATTTCATCAAACTAAATTTATCTCTTAATGACAATTCTTGATTAATTGTGAAATATACTTATGCATAGTGCCTATACTGAAGCGACATTACTTTATGTTTATTCATTGATATAAATAAATTTCCATGTTTTTTCTGAGACAACTAATTACAAATTGTGGTTCAATTTACCACTTTTCTGATAATCTAGTGGTTTAACATATTATATAATAATGAAGCTTACCTTGTACATGATTATGGTTTTCTTGGCGAAGTGACGCTAAGGATGCTTGACTGTGGCCGGGGAGATCATTTATATACCACAGTAGCTGCAGAAGGGGGTGGAGTCGGGGTCCACTAAGGCAGTTGCGAAAAGTGGCAAACCACGATATGATCTGCGGGGGCTTTCTCTGGAACTCGTTTTGGTGGTGTCACCAATTAAAAGTATTTCCTGCCTGACACACACACACACACACACACACACACTTCGCCTCTCAATTGTTTGAGTGTATATTTGCAAATGTTTCAGTCAAAACTCTTAGATATTTTGTTAAACTTTCTTCTGCTGTGGAAAACCAAATGTTGAGATTAACTTCAAGGATAAAACTAATTACACTAAAACATCTTAGGATTCGTCGTACATACATATTTAGAATATGTAGGTACAAAATTTATGGCATTTTAAAGATTTAGCTTGGATATAAGTATTGCAATAAATTAAATGATAAAGCACAATACAAAAAAAAGCATTTATTTTGGAAGCTGAGATAATCGCATTCCAATTAAACGTTAAGCTTTCAGTAAAATTGTTTAAACAAATAATTAAAAAACAAAACATAAAAGCAAATATAAATGTAACCCGCTCTGCCAAGCATTTATAGAAATTTACCGCTACAATGCTGAGTAACTCTCAACCTTATAACACTCAAACTATTAAACGTAATTTAGTGGAATTTGGTATGGACATTTCTTCTTAGTATGTGAGAAGCAAGCCGTGGGAAGATATGAGTGGCGGCTCTGTTCTCTAACCCATGAAGGCCGATTGAATATTCCGTGTCCTTGGTAGTGGTATGTGTTATAGAATCTTCAACATCGTCCAGTCCTTATATTACGAACAATAACAGCGCGGATTCTCTGTCGCATATCTTGGAAAATCACGTCGATAAAGTAGTGCGAGAGAGGTTTTGGGGGGGGGGGTCGGAGATCAATGGCAAAATCCCCCATTAAGTATCTGCTGAAGAAACTGGAAACCATGGGCACAATGTTGAATATCAACGAAGGAATACATCGGAATTGTCAGAAGATGAAAAACAGACTGCAAGCATATACTTTATCGAAGATCGAAGTTTTGTGTGTCAAGAAGATTGCAAAAGTGTTATGAATAACAATAACAACAATTATTATTATTATTATTATTATTATTATTATTATTATTATTATTATCATCATTATCATCAATATCATAAAGCAAAGCTGGGTGCATAGAGTTACATACGGTTCTCCGATTAGTCATGTGTGCACCTATTTCCAGAATACCCACATATGGAAAATTACGGCTGTCTCCTGTGTGTCGGTGAATACCTTCCGTAATACGAGAGGCATACCTTGATGATAATGGCAATTACGTTCTACGAAATCGTCGTGCTTTGTTTACATCTGTGCCAAACGTCACTGAATTATATCTATTAGTTTGGAAGTTAGGAAGTTTCCTAACAAGAGACCGAGAGTGATATTTCAACGAGAAGACATTATTTCTGCAATTTAAATACTTCAATGAGTTGTGTGCACAATTTCTCTGAAATGCATGTGTTTCGTTTGGAATACAAGAGTGTTGCATAAACCTCATATCTGTTGCCATGAGCGGTTAGTAGCTAATGAAATAAATACTCCATGCTTTTCCAGAAGCAGAAGACAAATTTTAATGGAGATAAACAATAATGAATAATGTTCAATATTTCCATATGAGAGTTTAAAGTACAGTCATTATTTAGATTTATTTGAACAAATCTGAAATGTTTTATTATTAAGTTACCCACAACATATAAAAGTAGCTACCTTCTTCATTGTTCAGCTGTATTATTCCATCAAAGGGAGTGCCTCCTTTTCACCAGCTTAAGGTACAGGAAACCCGCACTGTACGAAACTGTTCATTTGCAGGACATTCACACCACGTGAGGGTTTTACTTTACTTGAAACATTTTCGGCTGATATTGCTACCCAAACATTGAAAATGGCTCAGTGCCTAAGAAGCAGGTAAAGGTATCACAATTAATTAATAATCAAATGTATTTCAAGTTGTCTAAATAACTTTTTATTTGAGTGACTTAGAGAACATAATTTACTACCTTTTTGTTGAGCTGCACATGGTAGAAATGCGTGGAGCCTGTGCTTTCAATATGTACTTGAAAACGAAACTTCTAAGTAAATTCTTACACACCAGTGGAAATCGGTTATTTATAAAGTAGGCAACTCAAAAACGCAATGACTAATAAGCTGGGCTAAAAAGTGTAAATATTGACTGGTTTGCTTTAATACATCACTAGTGCTCTACAGTTTCACCTACCATCAAAAATTAAAAACAGAAAAAATAGAAAACGGGAAGTATTGTTTTAAAAATGGAAAAAAAAAGTCTTGCTCAGTTTTTTCCTTTTCTCCTTTTTTCCTTCCGAATTTCATTCGGTTTTGTTAACCAAGCACGTATTTCAGTAAAGCGTATGTTTTCATCTTTTAACTCTTTAAACTTATGTGTGCTATTCTGACTTATTCCTTTGCTTTCTATGCCCAGCGACTTTAAATATAAGAGATCCAGCCTGACACTATGGAGTAACGAAAGACTTCTAGTGAATATTGGAATAATAATTAATAACAATAACAAAGTATCTGAATACGAGTCATTAAATAAGTAAAATTACAGGGACAGTCACAGAAAGTGTACCTTACTTGTCGACCTAGTCTTTCTGATTCGCACCTATCCACATACTAAACAAAAGTTTATTGATGTGGCCTTAACCAACTTTGACCTCCTTCTCTATTACCTCGCCATCTCAAAACGTTCTGTCAGAGGTTCAAAGGAATGAAAGACCAATAGCGTTAAATTTGAAATGTATATGAATATTTCAACACCTCAATTGGCAGATTATTTACATTATGCACAGCTATGTGTGGACGGACATTGTCGTGAAACAACAGCACTCTTTTTCAGAGAAGTCCCCATAGATTCGCGGACTTCAGATTGTCCACGTGCATGTCATAGCCCCAGTGTGATTTTTTTTTTTTCTGGAAGCGCACTACAGTAGAGCCACTGACATCCCGAAATATGCTCAGCGTGACTTTTCTATGACTTGAATGGTTTTTTGACAGCAGGCAAGGGATATTTCTACTGCATCGATTGTCCCTTACCGTCTGGTTTAGAACGGTGCACTCCGAACTCGTCTTACTGTCAGTTCAACAGAGAATGTATTTTCTTCACGACCTTGACGGCCCAAATGTTCCTGATAGATTGACCACTGAACGTGCTTGTAATCATCAGAACAGCTGCATTGGGACCCATCTATTCCCGAGGTCATCGTGGATGATATTGTACGCAAAGCCATGACTTATGTTGAATCCTACGGCTAATTCATTAACAATGAATCGTCTATAATTACGGATTCCCTGCTCGATGTACTAATTAAACGTCTCAGTTACAACGCAAACTATTCGCCTACTCCGGTGTTCACCCTTGATACATTTTCAATTATTTACATCCATTCATACACTATCAGCTGACTCAGGTAACTGTCTCTATGACGAATCTTCATTCTGCTGAGATTTCTGAAGCTTTCACTCCACCTGAGCACAAAGGAGATTAACGCTTTGTTGCTCTTCCACGATACAATTGTCAGTGGAGTACCATGTTTTTATGAGCTGTTGCATAAGCTCATTGTGTTCGATTTTTCATGACTCTATGTGACATATTGCTAAAGAGGAATTTCGTATAGAAAATAATATTTTTGTTGTGCATCAACTAAATGTACTTTAGAATAAATTTCATTAATTAATGTCTTCCCTTGTAATAGGTTTGGGATAGGAATTGTAGCATGCAAGGCTGGTATACATAATAAACTGTGGCATCCCCAATATCGATCCAACTCTACAGAAACAGGCAGCAGTTCATAAACTTTGCAGATGGAAAAGACAGTGCGGTTGCGCTTCTGCTTCGCTGATATGGTGTGTCCAACATTTATGTTTTGAAGTGTACCAGTATTTGGAATGTTCTAGAAGTAATGTTTACTAGAGTATGTGTCATTAAGTATCCAAGGTACAATTAAGTGGAAAGGAAGAAGTTTTGCAACGTATAGGTGTGGTAAACTTGTGAATAAATAGGAAATACCAAAACGAAGGATTCTGGGAAGAAATAGGACTAAGATTGGAAGATATTGAAGATAGTATGAGAGAAAAGAGAAAAGACTTTATACGGAAATAAAAATAGTATATGTTAGGGGAAAATATGCAGAACAATACGATATAGTTTGCATGGAGTTATGAATATAAAAGATGTACAAGAATGTCCAATGTGTGGAGAAACTGTGTATATTATACTGCAGGCAAACAAAGTTATGAAGAGAACAGGCTTGGCAACCAAAATGGAAGAATTTAGATGGGGAAATGTTAATTAGAAAGATTTTAACTGTAAAAGTAGAGAAGAAATTGTAAGAGACTTTTTGGGCAAAGTTAGAGAGCAATGGATAAGAATGAATAAGAGGGAAAAATAGAAAAACTAATAATAGAAGTGTAATAGATTAGATAAGTATGAACATGGATAGGATAATACAGAAATAAATATGATGGTCACCCGGACACTAATAAACTGGAGTTGTGTGTATTGTGATCAGAATGTAAACAAGCAAATCTAGAAAGAAATTATCTAATAAGTAAGATTGTAGTATTTTGTTTTGTATTGGACTGAATAATATGCAAATAATTGAATGTTAGTTGTTAGTGTAACAGTATATTAGCAAAGAGTTCCAGCCTCTTGGAGCCCCAGTAATGATTGCTGATGAACCAGAGACTCTGGTTCAGTAGCACTTAAGAAAAATTCATAAAAGTTATATATTTGAGATTATGTATATTGGAGTGTAGTATTGTATTATTTAGCTTTTTGGGGTGTGTTTTTCAATAAAATTCGATTTCATCATAATTAGAATTTAATTATTATCATTGAATTATGTTTATTATTTTTTATTAACATAGTGTTGGTTAGCATTGGACCCCGGGCCCTTGGACATTCCAGTAGGCTACTACTGAAAAACGGAGGACTAGGGTTCAAATTTAATTACAGCATTTGGTTAATTGCAAAAAATGCAAATATATCAATTTAAATATAGTGTTGTTTGAATCTGTTAGAAATATAAATTCATTCATTTATACCTAGTTTATGCGACTCTTCACAGACTGAAACAATCTGGAATGTTATTTAAGTAAATGCTAACATGATTCTCTCTTTAGTCAAGAAGCATGGTTTGTTCTGTTTGACAGTATTCTAGATTCAACTGTAACGCTGTTTTTCTGTTTCCACATGTTGTTTGAGTGTTATTTCTGTTTGACAGTATTCTACATTCAACTGTAACGCTGTTTTTCTGTTTCCACATGTTGTTTGAGTGTTATTTCTGTTTGACAGTATTCTAGATTCAACTGTAACGCTGTTTTTCTGTTTCCACATGTTGTTTGAGTGTATATTGACAGTTTTTAATTTCAATCAAGAAATAAGTCAACAAGCCGTATTTTTAACAAAAAACACTAAAATAAATTAGAGGAATATACAGAGGGTGCCAAAAATATATATACTCGCTTCAAGCAAAGAAAAAACTGTGTTAACATAACAAAACTGAATTCACACAACAGAAAATGACGAATAATAATCATCTTAGACTTTTTCAGTTACAACAGTTGCTCAAAATGCCATCCATTGATACACTTCTGAGTACATTGAACTACTAATTGAGCAACGTTTGCGAAAGTGTCCTCAGCGATTGCAGCACATGCCGTTTCAATTTCTTCCCGAAGTGCTGCCAGTGTAGCTGGTTTTCTACGGTATACAACATCCTTAAGAGTTCCCCGTATGTAGAAGTCCAACGGCGTTAGATCCAGAGAACGAGGTGGAAACTCAATCGGACCTCTTCGTCCTATCCAGTGCCAAGGATGCGGGGTTTGTTGCTGTACGAGGTCTCCCAGACCTGCCCTTGTGAACATCGCATACGGTACCACGAGTCTCAAATGTGTCTCCAATGCGTGCAATTGTTATTCGAGTTTGGCGGTTCTGTTCTGTACACACGTCTTCGTTGCCTTTGAACTTCAACAAAACTCTCGGTTTTCCACTTCAAAATTGTTTTCCTCTGTACAAACGATAATTTTGGCTCCATTTTGTTGTAGAAACGCTAGCATAATGTAATGTGTGTCACATTTGTTTACAGAACATCATACGATAATCTGGCTTCATTTGTTCTTTGTTGATTTACCTGTCACGTAGCAACGCTAGCATAACGTAATGTGAGTCACATCTGTTTACAGAACATCATACGATAGTCTTGGCTTCATTTGTTCATTGTTGATTTACCTGTCACGTAGCAAGGCTATTATAATGTATGTGAGTCACATCTGTTTACAGAACATCATACTACACATTGCTGTTGTGTTTCGGTTCAACTTTCAAATATATTAAATAGATAACTACTGTGAAAGTTGGTATACATTTTTGGCACCGTCGGTATTTCACACTCAGCGTTCTTCAAAACAATGCAAATACAGACAAATTTCTTTATATTTATAGTTACATTTGTTATATTTATCACTCGTTTTAATATAAGTAAATATATACTTAAACAATTATGCGTTTATTTTATAACTCTAAGCTACGTATATCGTGTCATTCAATGGTTTGGGCCCCATTTTACACAGCAGAGTATCTCAGCAGACGCGATCCGTTCAAACTAAATAAGGTAGAATATTTTGCGATTTGATGATCAAAAAATGTGAAATGCTCAAAAGTTTTATTTTTTAAAAGCTGCTTTGTTTTGTTAACAATTTGAGATATATAAATAGAGTTGCAAGTGAGAGCTGTAAAGGTTCAACCTTACAGATTGTCACAAACTTCTACTGACGAGAACCCAATGAATCGACCATGTTTAAATTCCTTGCATCTAGGTGTAAATATCAAATTTACGCCCTTCCAACTGCAATTATGATAGTTATTAAAAATGTAAGTCAACCAGCTCTACTGAAAAATGTAAGGTAGAAAATGCGAATGATTGCGTTTGGGAGCATATCCCAAAGAATAAATTTATTGGTGCTCAGACCATGAGGACACATGAGTTTGATTTTCTAGATAAAATAAATAACATAATCATTTTCATGGCTTGTTTCAGCTCAATACTCCAGCCAGTGTCTCTTCTTGGTCTATATATCCAAGCCTATTTCAGAAATCGCTGCTTTCCATTCTCTATAGATGTTCAATCCGTCGCATTTTGTAATTATGAAATTGATGTCATTCCTTACTCCTTCCGCATCGTTTCGTCTTGTGCATCCTTTAACTGATCGCAAAATCAGAATTTTACTATTTTTTTTTTTTCTGTTTCAGGATCTTATTCATTCTCACTACCATATAAGGTAAGGGACTGCCATAATCATATAGAATTTTATCTTTTCTAGTTTTATATTCCTCAGTGTTCTTGCGATTGTGCCACACATAAATTTATATCTATAAAGTTTTGTTCAAAGAAAAGAATACGGTCTTTAATATTGGAAACAACTGAAGAAAAAAACTCCATGTCATCGACAACAAGGGGTTATTTTATGCAAGTCTACCTGCAGAAAGCATGACTAAGAAAGTCAGGTAATTATTACCTTGAAATGTACTCAACAGAACTCTACGAGATCCCTTTGAATTTTTTCAGAAATATATTTTGTTGTGTAACTGCTCATTTTCTCTTAGGATTTAGTTGGTATGGCATATAAAATATCATTCTTATTGCTGGAAATTAGAATAATCTTATATCCTAATTAGTTTTTGCAGAAATACATTTTATATTGCCAAAATGTTGTACAAATAATGTACAATTCCAAAAATGTGTACGTAACTTTCAAAACAATATATAAAAATAGTTCTAGTTAATAAGACGGTTAGAACATGTTGAAAGTGTTTCATTTACATTTGCTCATCCCCTTGAGGGAAAAAGATGCTTTGTATATGCATTAATTAGGGATTATTCTTGTAAACATATACAGGGCACAGTTTAAGGTTCCACTAAACAATTATTATTTAATACATATAATTTTTTTCATAAAATCTGATGAACTCATGAACTTTAAATCCCAAGCTGCTTTTTGCACTCGTTTTCATTCCACCGGTTACCAAAAATTATGAACTATTTGACTTTTAAAGTAAAATCTTCAAAATTTTCACAGGTACGTAGCGAAATTTTATTTACATGTTGTAACTCCACTCATATAGTAACTAGTAACTGCAAAACAACGATAAAAATAGTAAAAATGTCGAAAGAGGTGGGATAAGTAATTTTGTTATTGTTTGAGATATGCATCCTTTTAAAAAAACGTCAAACTTCCCCGGGACAAACTACATAACTGAAATTTTTACCCAGAAAAATTTAATTGTATCAAAAGAGGCACGTTAACTTACTGAAAGCGTGAATCGTGCATTAGTTAAACATGACAATATAATCTGTTGGCTACAGAATTCAGATAAAAAGAATGAGATATAACAATTTATAATTTTTATGGTGAAGTTCCTTAATGGGGAAATTAAAAATGTTGCCATGTGTAACAGCATTAAAAAAAATGAAATTTACTCCCGGCCGCTTTCTTATCATACCTCCCGAACTCTTTTTAAATATAATAATCATATTTTTATTCTATTTCTTAATGCTGAGCTGGATCTAGTTAATGCACCTTTGTTTAACTGGGCTGGCCCATACATTAGACCGGATTAGTGTTTTAACAGATCGTACATAAAATGCGCAAGTTTGCAGTCTTCTGACCTATTATCATAAGCTCGTCTTTATTAGGAATGTTTCACCAACAATTTTTTCGCTTTTCCTGCTGACCTGCACATAATACTATTGATAGAGAACTTCGAGATAGTCTTCCACATAGTACAGACCACCTCCAGCTGGTTACGACCCTTTGGGGCATGTAGACCGAGATGCATGATATACATAACAATGAATAAGTGTTGAAATGTCTAAATAAATTAACTCACGTCTTGCGCTACACATTGCTATATCTTAAATGACACTCAGAGACACCTGGAGCAATTAAAAAAAACTTTATTCAGACGTAAATCAACGGAAGAAGATTTAACGACCACTTTGTAATCTATCCGGGTGGAGTAAAAAGTAACCTTAACCTAAGCAACGGTCGGCGATTTCTCCGGTCCAGTGCACACGTCAGCCGCAAGGTCGCCCGGTAGGTAATGCAGAGCGATCATTGACACCATCAGAAATCTTGCGTCATTGGGTACAACCCACTCACGGCCGCCAGTGCATTCCTCGGGGAATTAGACTATGTATGCAACATTATGTTATGTCCCTATACAGCTTTCCACAAACTGAAACTGAAGCACTCGATAATTTCCCAACTGCGTTATAACGTTACACTGCAAAGCGTTCGTTCCTTAATTATTCTGTGAAAAGAGAGAACAAAAATTGCTATAGTACATACAGAATGTTAAAGAACTACAACTCGATTAATCCAGAGATCGATAGGGGTCTTAGATAAGCAATTTGAATGTGCCTGTCCAAGTTTCTCAAGAACCAGTATGCCACGGTTCAATGAAGCTATTATATCACACAATAACGGACCGAAGTTGTGGAACAGCCGGTATAATGCTAGCATCAAACAAAAGCGGACCACGATTGCTTTTTACTATGTGTAAACATACTTAATACATAACTACCTCACAGGACCTGGACATACGATCTTCGAAAGTCTATCGTCTTATCCTTAGACCACTTCCTCTAGACCTGAAGGTTCCCGAAATATTTCAAGGAATTCGCCTTAATGGCGGATTTGTACATTTTTTATTTTAATGATGATATTATTAACTACTACTACTACTATTACTACTATTACTACCACTGCTACTACTACTACTACTATTATTACTACTACTATTACTACCACTACTATTACTACTACTATCACTATTACTACTACTATTACTACTACTATTACTACTACTATTACTATCACTACTATTACTACTACTATCACTATTACTATTACTACTACTACTACTACTATTACTACCATTACTACTACTATTACTACCAGTGCTACTACTACTATTACTACTACTATTACTACCATTACTACTACTATTACTACCATTACTACTATTACTACTACTACTACTACTACTACTATTACTACTACTACTACTACTACCATTGCTACTACTACTACTATTATTACTACTGCTACTACTACTACTACTACTACTACTACTAATACTACTACTACTACTACTGCTGCTGCTATTACTACTACTACTACTACCACTATTACTACAATTTACATTTAGAATATCGAACTGGATCAAACGTTGTTTTGAGCTCTTTGAAATGAGGCATGTGTTTCGATATTTAGTGACAGGGAGTATTTAGTTTCCTTAGTCTGTTATACGGATTATTGACACGGAGGCGTGTGCCAAACGACGGAAGTTAAATCTTGGATTCTAACTTTTAAACTCTGTGCCATAAAAGGCCAACTATTTATTCTTCTATTCATGTGGAATTCATTGGGAAGGATATACTGTTTTGTTCAAAATATTAAAACTTTCCTGTGTAACATAAACCCGTATGAAATTCTCTCCCTTCAAAAAATAATTCTCAGTTTCTGGTTTAGGTTAAAATGTATAAAATATAAAAATGTGAATTTAAAAATAAGTAAATATGCTACTGCATTATTAGCTTACCTATTTAATTTTGGATTATATAGTTATATATTTACTAAATATATATTTATTGGAACTTTTATAACTTCAATATTTTAAGTATTGTTGCGTCATTTTATAAGGAACACTAAAATAGGCATGTTTACAGCAACTCTATGTTAAATTAAGGACGACAATCATTTCGTATATTAATAAGCGTTTGTCCATCTCAGATCTTTATTTAGTTCGCGAGTCGAAAATATTTGGGAACCACTGTTCCAGACTACGCTACGTAACACGATAAATCAGGTAACTGTTGTTCAGTGCCGTAATATGGTAGATTTTTATAGCACTAAATCTTGAAAACTTGAAAAACGGGAAGCATGTTTGAAGGTGTTTTCTAAAGAAACATTTTACTTTGCTTATTATCATATAACCCTTATTTTTCTTCGTGCACCATATTTCAAATTTCTTATCTAAGACCCCCTTTACTATCTCCAAAACTATTGCGGGATAGATCATCAACATCCGGTATATATTTCTTCAGTGCATATTTCTGTTTTTGGTCTGCTACCTTTTTTCTCGAGAATTTCCATTTATACTTTTTCCATCCTCATCAGAAATCCATTTTAATATTATCTTATTCGATCTGATATATATACTATTAATAGAGTAATAAAAACTTCTAAAAAGCATAAAAACTCATAAAAAACACTCAGAGTGCAATATAAAAAGGTTCACATAAAATTTCACACTAAAAACCGTAAAATTGAACACTAAAATCACACTATATTTCGAGCTTGGCTCTTGGTCACGTGATGAAAATGAAGTTCTTGTGTTAATCTACCGCACAATTCTTGTTCATACTTGTTGAAGTAATAAGAGAAAAACTAGAAGTATAATCTATTTGTGATGGAATGGAAAGATACAGAAAAACCCGTCTGTATATGTTCATATTGTTACAGACTGCCCAAGCAAGCGTTGATTACGACCCCCTAGAGAGAAGACTTGTGGGTTGATCAATTATATGTATCCAGCACTTCTTACAAATTACAGAAATTATTGTAAACTGGAAAGTTAAGAATGCAGTCGCTTCAATAGTTTACACGACTGCAAACGTGAGGGTTATTCCCGTAGAGACGAAATGACCTTTCTGGTGGAGCTTATCGGGCTTTTTCTCAGTCATTTCTCCTTTCCTCTTCATTCCATTCACAATAACATTTTATTCAAAAACTCTGCTTGGCGGACACAAAATGAATGCATGTGAATAGCTTCACATGCATTGCCTCCCTTAGTAGTAAAACCTTGCTTTGGCCTAGAGCGAGCGGATTATTGCCCTGGACCTACAGGGGATAGAATTTCGTTCTAGGATATTTCGTGGACCCCTCGGTTGGCCGAGGTGCAGAAACTGCACCACACGGAGATGGCGGGTACTCCTTCCACATTAACTTGAAACTTATTGCGTAACTTGGAGACGACTGCGGAGGACATTACATACAAAGTCTTTGCCTGAGAAACAGTCGTGCAAGAACTAATTTGTACACTTACAGCAATGCTATGTATTAGGGAAGGTTCACTTACAGGCATTACATCATGTACTAATTTAAGACGTTATTTGCCTTTTCTTTTTATTCACTGTTACAATGACTTGAATGAATGTTGTTTTAGTGTTACTTTGCATTCACCTTTGCAAAATGTGGGAAAAATAAGAAAGAAAATTTTACTTCACGCAACTTATATCACTAGAAATAGAAGTTGTGCCCTCCAGTTGAGAAGACTCTTGGACTCTGAGTCAAGGTGGTGGATGATATTTGTACCTATGTCTCTGGTCTGCCATACTAGGAAGAAAGCCACCCGTGTGCATTACCTGATACAATGCTCGGTATGTTACAATGCAATGCCACGGATGAACATACACAATATATGCTGTTCACCCACGCGGACGGACCATCTACGTTCTAGGTCACTGGGCGGGGCAGCGACCCACATCGCCACTGGGTGGAGCCCGACGGCTTCACTTTCACTGCACACAGGTTAGGGTTATATAGATCAACGGCGCAAGCGCGACAGACTTGTATACACGACACTAGCTTTAAAAGACGGTGCATGTTACATGTACTTTTAGCTTCTTTTGGGGAGTTTAACACATAGAACTAACTAGTCAATTTCATTTTTAAGAATATCACCACAATAGCATAGTGAGATAAGGCATAATGTTAAACAAATATATAGAGCCACACTTTTGACTGCCGCTTTAATAAAATTATTATTATTATTATTATTATTATTATTATTATTATTATTATTATTATTATTATTATTATTATTATTATTATTATTATTATTATTATTATTATGCCATAATATAATAACGCCGTATTTATTTATGTTACGATGGATATGTGTATATAAATCCTACGAAGTTAGAATTAGAATAATTAAAATTAGAATGATTTAATAAATTTTTTGATAATAAGAAAGCTCTATAAATTATAAAATAAACAATTATATAAATATGTATGAAAGAAATTTAAAATTAATGGGTTTCCTGGTCAACATTAAGTAGATATTTCCGGTGAATGAAAGCAAGGATTGATAAGACGAATATTCAAAAGATACATTAAAATTAGAGACATAAGCCTTCTAACACAGGAAAAATATTTATTTAAATTGTAACTTGCATAGTTTATCTTTATAGTACAGCAATAGTGCAGAAAAGAAATTAATTTTATCTAGAAACTCATTTATTATTGTGAAAAGTGTGAGGAATTTGACAAAATAATCGAAGAAAATTTGTGGAATATGATGGTATGTGTATAAATAAGTTTTAATGATCTATAAAAACCCAATCATTAGCACGTAAAAGGAGAAAACAAAAGCTTTAAATCCAAAATAAGGAAGTACAAGACAATGGTACTAGTAGTAATATTATTTATTATCCAGTTAAACGATGTATACATATGTTGCACATCACATTTGCATGGGCCCCAAGACTGTCCATACTCTTGTAAAACACACCATTTCTGAAATTAATTCCAACAAAAGAAAGCAAAAACATTAACAAGAACACACACACACCGGAAACAGACATGCATAATTCTGATATTCATTTAAATTTTCGTATTGCTTATGTACAATGTTCATAGAATGTTCTTATCCCTAAAACTATGTATTTCATTTAAGAAAATGCGCAGATTTAGGCCAGTTTTGTATATTTACAATTAACTTCCATAATGCCAGCCTCCCCCTACTGGAAATGAAACAAAAATGAATCGGGGAGAAATTTTATCCTTCATCTTCTGTCAGTATATACTTAGCCAAAATGTGCACCCAGTCTTCCTGTTTCAAACATAATGGATAAACCCTCATGCCATCCTCGTCAACAACTTTACGTGTCTCCAGTCTAAGCCATGCTATTATCGACCTCTGTTTCATGAAATAGGTTTCTTTACCCCGGTTTATGTCAAACAGGCGTCTTTTGACCTATTTCACTATGTCATACCTGTTTTCAACACCCTTTGCCAAACATCGTTTAACCCGGTTTTTGACAATTACCTCTGTACAACCGCCACCTACTATTTTGGATAAGCATGTTATTTATTGGGGCCTATAGCATATTGCCGTCAGGGTTGTTTGTTATCCTTTAATTATTCTTAGCCAGTATCTAATTACATTTATTTTGCTGTAGACTGCATCTTCCCAGCCCCCCCCCCCAGAATTCACTTCCAGAAATCACATTGTAATTTATTTTTTATTATGTCTATTTTTTCCCATCCACAAACCTCACTTCCATATAACAATGAGGACCTTACATTTCCTAAAACTGGTGGCCGAGGTCATTAAGGCACGGAGAGTTCGAATCCCGCCAGAACCTCCTCCCTGACTGAGGTTTTTTTTCCAGATTTTCCTCAGTCCTCATAAATGGCAAATGCCAGGGAGGTACCCTAAACTTAGGCCTGGAACGTTTCCTTCCTTTAAAAAATATCCTTTCCCAGTATATCATTTCATCTCATGTATCATTAGTGTCCACCGCCTGTGGTGCCTCAGCGGGCGTTAAACACTATTTATTCATTCATTCATTCATTCATTCATTCATTCATTCATTCAAACACGGTTTTAATGTTTTGTCCGACATATCCGGTATCCGAGCTAGCAGCCCCAGTACTTAAGTGAGCTAACCGCTCCCCTTGTGTTTACTCCATTTTACACTCATGTCAAATCTTATCCCAAGATAGTCTTGTTTAACGGTCTGAATTACTTCTCTCCAATTTTAAAGGTGATAGCTTTGGTTTTAGATGCATATCCAAGTAGTAGGTGGCCTCGGTTTTCAGCTTTTGCTTTAACAGAAGGAAACATTGTGTTATTGTAAGACAGGATCATCGAATAACAGTAAAAAAAATGATGAAAGTTTCACTAGGCGTCCTAAAATGTTCGTAACTGAAAATTGCAATATGAAACGTGTGTGTGCACATTGGGTTTCCGAACAAAAGGATGTATTTTAAGTTGTTATGCACGCGTGCAATCATACTCTAAAAGTTTAACCAATAGGTTACATTTAACTTTCACGAGGATCCCTTTAATAAAACACACACACACACACACACATGTATATATATATATTAGTTTAGGTATTCGCTTTAGCTTGATTTAAGAAATTTGCCATAATTCAGTTTTATTCCTTATCCCTCCTTTTCTTGTTCTTGGTGACAACTTGACGTCAACACTTCACCACACACTGTCGCCATTTTCATCTTCTTGATTCGACTTGTTATAAAAGTCAACGCACTTTTTCGTGGTTAATGTATTTAGCTCATCTCTCCCGGATATGCTTTTATGTAATTTTTATCTTTTGCTAAGTTTCCTTTTTTTTCTGTCACTGGGCGTAGTCGGAACTATTTTTTTATGTTTTAATGATAAATAACTTTAAGACTGAATTTAAAATGTGATTTTTAAAACGAGCTCAAAATTTCTATACTGAGAGATACTGAAAAAAATAACTCATTTAGTTATGCAGTGTGATCAACTTTGTAATTATTAAAGAACAGTTAAAATTGTTGGATGAAAAACAAATATAACAAACATAATTCAGGAAAAGTTGCGGTTCTAAATTGATAAACTAAAAATTGGTTTTAATATTTCACACTTCTGTGTGTAAAAATTATTTTAAGAGAAATAACTGCAAACTTTTTCTTTTAAAAATTATATATGTCAGCTGCTCCTTCTGGAGTAAAGGGACTGAGAGACTTTGAATGCTCGATACGAATATTTTTATTTTCTTGTATTCTTTGTACATTTTTATTTTAAAACTGTGTATAAAAGCTTTCGTCATTTTTTAATAAAATGCAATAAAAGAACGATTTTTCATACATAGAAATCAATGTCTATGGTGAGTAAACTTAGCGTTGTCATCCCAGAGAAATTTTGTTCTATTATCACTAAAAATGCTGAAAATCAAAGAAAATGGTTCGTTATCTATTTATATGAATAATTTCTGAATGCATGGAGTTTCTAATTTCATTGAAACTTCCGCGCCCCGGGTCAACTGTACATGACCTCGATGTTGCTGTACAAGAAACCTTAGAAATATAGAACCAGTCTGTTTCATTACCATTTCTGAAATGCCATGGCTATGTTACAAAAACTGTCCCAGTAAACTTTGCATAACGAGAGATCGGACAAGGAAAACCGGACACTCGTGATTAAAATTGCCCTTCTGCCCCTCTTTTGTTTCTCAGTTTATGTCATGCAATGCATCAAATGCGTTCTTGCGACAAAGGCACTCATAGATCAATAACAAAGCATAACAAACAACAAAGAAAGCAATTTTATCTGCAATGTGTGAAAACGGAACAATCTCTTTCTAAGCATGCTTCGAGCAAGTTTATTAGCACGATAGTTTAACCGAATTCTAGATTAACTTGTTTATATTAACAATTACTCTTAAGAGCATGGTTCAAATGGGCGCAATATTTCCTTTCATTTGTTTTGAAAAATGTTCAGGAGTGTCTCATAGACAAACTCTCTATGTGTCTTACACGTATTAAACACCTCAAGATGGTTAGTTTTTATAACATAAACCTGGAAGAGGGAGACAACCCATATCGCTTAATAAGTGTTTTATCATTTTAATAAGCTGCATTTACTTGGATTATTCTTATAGTTGTGTAAGGAACCTTAAAACTCTTTGAAAAGAGTAAGATTACGAACACGGGCGGGGTGGCTCAAGTTATAACGCTTGGGACTTGCGTTTGGGAGGTACCGGGTTCAGATCCGTACGGGCCAGCCATCCTGATCAAGGGAAATCCATGGTCGCCTAAGCGAATGCTGCGATGAGTCTTTACTTTCCACGAATTTTCCACTCTCCCAAATCTTTTTGTTGGTTCTGTTACAGGACCGAAAGTTGGGTTGACGCGGTGTGACGTGACTTGTGCCTTGAAAAAGTTTCTCCCCGGCGTCTGTTACGGAAGTGGATCTTCTGAGAATTTCGAACTTCTTCTCCTGTTCTATCGGGAAACATTAGAGATCCAGTCTACGTCCCCTCACCTCGTCCCTTCCTCAGAGAAGAGCCCCATTGAGATCGTAGGTACATACGGCCAGCCTTGAGTAAGGCTGAAATGCCTAAGTATCCTCCCCCGCCCCAGCATTTCAATTCAAATTCACAACGTCCAAGATCACGATGTGTGATTTTTCTAGATCGTCCAGTAACAGAATTATATTTTCCAAGCTAAGATCATCTACCAAATCCGATCGCACCAGAAAAATTCTCGAAGATGGCCGCAACATTACCTTTATGCTACTGGAATTTAAGTGATAAAAGTTGAGATGAAAAGCAGCACAGGCTTTGAGTTTACCTTTGCCATGTAACTTTCCTGTCTCTTACTGCGGCTAGAGGACGAACAGATGAAAATCCAAGTCTGTGCACGAAGGGTTATGTGTTATGTGTGACGAATACGAGGACAAGGTAATCTGAACTGCTTCCTATCAAACCCACTCTCGAAATCACAATTGTCCTATAATTACGATATTAATAATGATTGAAGAATAAATCATAAAGCAATAATTTGGTTTTCTCCAGTCACGTTATAGTTTAGATTTTCATTTTGTAAGAATAGTACAAAGGAAGATAAAAATATTTAAAAAAATAATTATTTGGTTTTTCTTAGATGCTGGTAGTCTTTTCTAATTCTGGTCTTGCTTTATACAGCTTTCATTAATTGTAGACAGCAGCATAAAGTTTAGTAAACAAACTATGTAAAGAGCGCCAAAATATAACACTCAAAATAGCCATTTGTACTAACGTCAGGAAAATTTCGGCTCTATAGAATACTGTTGAAATTGCAATAAAGAAGATGTGACTATATATGGGCTGCTTGAATTATAGTAACAGGAGGGTAAGACAAAGTACATTACTAACAAGAGTGCTGGTTAGAAAATTACTTTTATTTTCCAAAGTAATCTTTCTGTACGTTCACGCACTCATTTCACAAGCCAGTGAAATCCAACAGCATAAAATTCTATCGAAACCAGGCGGCGACTTCCCTTTCTGCAGTTTCATCATCGGGAAAATGTTTGCTCGAAAGTTGGTGTTTAAGAAGGTCGTACAAATGGAAGTCGCTTGGAGCAAGATCGGAGCTATATGGAGGATGTTCGGGGACTTCTCACTTGAAATTCCTTAGCGCCTCATTTGACTTGTTGGCAATATGAGGACGTGCGTTGTCATGCAAGAGCAACATGTTTTTGGCGAGGAATCCTGTTCCGTTACGAGACTGAGAATGTACAGTAGGATAGTTTGTCCTTGAGGCTGAAACGCGGTAATCTCAAAAGCCTGTGAGTGTCACCTTTCCAGCGGATGATGCCAATCTTAAATCTCTTTTATTCGCAGGCGACGTAGAATGTTTCAACTGCTTTGTCTCGGGCTAAGTCTTGGTGAGCCCAAGACTCATCAACTATGACGCTAGCATATCGTGGCAACCATTGAGGAGACGTAATGCTTTGCATTTTGTGTATGCTCGACATCCTTCGTGTACAGACTTTGAGAAAACCTAACTTTTAACGCTTTATGAGGTAGATCATGCCGTGTAAATAACCAGCAGGCAGTGGCTAATGACTATAGCTATCCTTATATCTGCTCGGATTAAGTCTTCATCTCATTGCAAATTTGCTTCTGTGACAATATTCGTTCGTCTTCGATTTGTGTCCGCCCTTCAGAGATCATAAACAGCGTGATATCACAGGCAGTTCTCTCCGTAGATGGGAAGCATTTCTTTATGAATATTAAGAATAACCATTTGCCCACAAAAATCGCACAACGGAGCGCTGCTCGAGGGCAATATACTCACTGTGCCTCCATCTTACAACTGCTCTTTCGCTATTGTAAATAACGAGCGTCTCGTGTCGAGTGTCACCAATTGCTATCATATAGTGGCTATAGCCGCATGTGTGTAGTACCGGTCATCAATTTGCAACGTGATGACTTACACTCATAGCATACGAACACAATTGCACCCTGCCACTGTAATCATGTAGAAGAAGTGAAGGAGTTATTACTGTAAAAGGCTGCATAGTAATCTCAATTTGAACCTTCTTTGCACTTGTTGCTCGCTTCCCAAAGTGCTAGTATAGCATAGAGTGTTATCAAGCATCGCCTCACATCCCTGCAAGTCTCAACTCAATTACGACAGAGAAGTTGCCGAACAATCAGGGGCATGGTTCATTCAATTCAAAGTAGGTACAGTTTTTATTAACTATGTTTATTCCGGTATGCACTAGTTATCGATATTGTGCCCCTTTATTGAAGGTTTATGAATTCCATCATCAAACAGGCCATTCAAAGCCAAAGCATAGTGCTGTAAAGACCAATATTCAAGGTCACAAACACGACTAAACTATCCAAGAGCTGGTAGGTGTTTCGGCAACCAGAATAACTTAGCTGTACAAAAAATACAGTCCTCTTGTGGTTAGTGTAATTCAAATCGATGGAACTTATAAAAAAAAAATAAACTGATGTGACAAATCAGTATTGTGCGTCGAATGTCAAGGAGCGGGTGGTTTGACCGAACTGTAAGGTGGATTGTACTTTTATTTATTTTTGCTATGACAATTCTGACTACTACTTTCGGATATGAGACGTTTACAATGATTAAACAGCACCAAAATAGAATACAAGTTTCCGAAATTAAATTCATTAGTCCGATTGCATGTTATACAAAGAAAGATAGAAACATTCGAAAATAACTTGAAATTTAAGAGTTAAATATAATAGTTAAAAACTACTGAGAAATTTGTAAAGGAGCACTTGAAAATAATGCTACAAAAATAATCTCCAAATCAGCTTTTTATTATAATCCAGGTGAAAGGAGAAATCAAGAAAAGCCAAAGATAAGATTGTCTCAGCAATTTAGAGTCAGAACGCGTTTAAGAAGAAGAAGAAGAAGAAGAAGAAGAAGAAGAAGAAGAAGAGGAGAAGAAGAAGAAGAAGAAGAAGAAGAAGAAGAAGAAGAAGAAGAAGAAGAAGAAGAAGAAAAGGCAGCAGCTTGTATTTTTTTAGTAATTCTAAAGATTACCTTACATTTTTCACATCGATCACAAGTGTAGAGAATACAGGCACGCACGTACACTCTGACCATGAGAAACAGAAAATATATTTTTACTTGCTGGTCATGAGGTTGAAGGTAGCAGGAGATAAAACATGAATGGAGCCTGAGATCGAAAGACAATACAGAGAGTGCTTTCCTGCTCAAGGCAAAGCATGGATATTCGTGGTGAAACAGTTGATGGTTTATTAGTTTTGGAGTATGTAAATACCTCTTGGTACTTAGGCCATAAGGGTCTTTTGTGAATTCCATTAATCCTAAATTTGCAGTCTGCACTTTACGGAGCTCTAGAATCTTTCCTACAAACTTAGGGGAAAATATCCTATCAAACATAAATGTTCTTTGTCTTTCCAGAGTTTCACACTCTAGTAATATCAGTTAACAGCAGTATGTAGGATTTCCATGGTAGACTCCCATCACAATTTCAATGGGCTTTTTCCCCTACTGGTTCAGTGGGTCCTTAGCTATGGATGTTTTAACAAACTTCTAGTCAGTTCTTGACCAGGAAAATTGTACCTATTTTATGTCCTTTTTGTGCACTGATAAATTGCGGTTTTAGCTTTTTTTATTTTACCTGTTTATTTACTTTTTTCTAATTACGCACAAAGGGGGACGAAACAGTAACTCCAAAGTATATATGTCAAAACTCTTCGAAAGTTGAATAGGCGGTCTCCCCGTATTAAACTGATATGAAGTTCTTCAAGAAAGCTCGAATTTACGCATCTCCATACCCGAGAAAATATCACTAAACTTCAATGGGTATCTTTACTCACCGCCCCTCAGCCCAGAACTTGCATGTTGCATTTTCCACCTCCTCGACCCTCTAAAAGATTCATTAAGTGGGAGGAGATTTGACAATGATGACAAGGAAGTTATAGTCGCAGTTGGAAGATGACAGAGATGCCGGGCTTTCACGTAAAAACTATCCCGCACGCCCAGTGTTTTGATTTTCGGGGGCAGGGCGCGTTGCGGCCGCCCGAGAGCGTAATTTAACTTCGCTTTTTTCATAGAAGACGCCGGAAAAGTCGTCCTCTTTCGGCTAAATAGGCTTTGTATCGGAAAAACACATTCTGATTGACAAGTTTAAGTTCGACCACTGTAATGTTTCAGATTACGTTTGTGATATTTTTCTTTAATTCCTCCTATGTGTGAGGGTTTGTTTTATAAACTCTGTTCTTCAGGCAACCCCACAGGTAAAAATCACACACTGTTAAAGCTTGTATTCTATATTGGTGCTGTTTAATCATTGTAAACGTCTCAATAAGTAGTTGTCAGAAATGTCATAGCAAAAACAAATAAAAGTACAATCCACCTTACAGTTCGGTCAAAACACCCACTCCTCGACATTCGACGCACAATCTGATTTGTCACATTTTTTTTATAAGTTCCATCGATTTAAATTACACTAACCCCCTTTGTACAGCTAAGTTATTCTGGTTGCCGAAACACCTACCAGCTCTTGGATAGTTTAGTAGTGTTTGTGACCTTGAATGTTGGTCTTTACAGCTTTGGCTTTGAATAACCTGTTTGATGATCGAATTCATAAGCTGGATTCGGTTGCAAATCTAAACCGCCTACCTTTACCCTATCTGCAATTTCCCAAGTGTCTTGGGAAGTTGTCTACCTTTCATTAAGCTTTGGTTTTACAGTGGACTGTTATTGTTTTGAATGGAGCAGTTAGTCACGAACTGCATCAACATAAATATGAATAACAATGAAAAATGTCATTTGAAGCAAGACTTAAACAAAATGTAATTTTTTCTGCCAAGAAACACGGAAATATGCACACCTTGCAGATATTTGATATAGGAGAGAGTAATGTTTACTTATAATGTAAAATATGTACTCATTACATTTGACTAAAAATAGAATTTAAATTCAGTACGAGCAATTGCATAAATGTAGTACAAATATTCTCGGTATTCCTATCTCCAAATAAGTAGAACCATGCTTTGTTGGAGAACCACATATAATATTTGCAAAGATACACCGACTATTGATGAAACCAGTCATCTGATACTATTCTGTTAGTTAGGAAGTTTTAGTTCTTTCACAAAGTTAATAGTTTAAACTTAAAGCTTTATTATTTTTTTTCTCTCTCTCATTCTATTAATATGTGGTTGCAGAAAGCTTTATCTGCTGAAACATATAAAGGAAAGATTTCTGTGGAGAGGTCTGCATTCTTCTTTCCAGCTCCTACACTGTTGCTTCTCGCACTTTCAATTTTTTTTTTTTTTGTCAAAATAAATAGTGCTCCCATAAATTCAGTTGAAATAAGCATTTTGCCATTGATCAAAAAGCAAAATTCAAAATAAATTACCCTTTCTGACCCAATTTTCAGCATATGGACAATAAAACTATACTGTACTACTAATAGAAAATAGACATGATGACCATTAATCAGTCTGTAATATCACAACCATTTGAGCCTATTGAATGAAATTAAATTGACCTGGAGAAAAGAGGTATACATGCTCATTTTTAGGGAGAATGGCCCGGTTTAGACTGGGAAGTTGGAAGGCTCAAAAATAAAGGATATTTCTGGTAAGAAAATCTGTCCATTTTGCAGAAAGGATGAGAAATGGTACTATTTTGGTAGAATGTACCCACTGGAACACACGAGAAAAATGCTGTTTCCAGAGAGGTCCATTGGCCTGCTGAGATCTGTTTGCTAATTGCACTAATTGCTTGAACATGGGCATTTTCCTAGCCAAAGTGAGAGAAGCTAGAAGTAATTTCTTTTCTGGTTAAAACGTAATAACTAGTATAATTATAAATAATATGTAACTTCACCAAAATTTGCATCAATGAAGTCTACTTCACATTCAGAGGCAATATATACAAAGGGTGCCAAAAAAAGTATACATTCTCCCAGCAAAGAAAAAAATGTGTTAACATAACAAAACTGAATTCACACAAACAGAAAATGATGAGCACCAATCATCTTAGACTTTTACAGTTACTTTTTTTTTTTTTTTTTTTTTTTGATTGATTTATTTATGGACGCTCTTTAACATCTCAGGTCATCAGCGTCCCATTCAACTCAGGGCGTGAAACGGCCGACAAATTTTGCTCAGAGGCCTCTCTTTCAGGCTTGAGGTTCTTTTTCGTGCCGTAAATGTACGACACGGGACCCACGGCTTTACTTCCCTTCCGAAGGAAGCCATACTTAGGATTTTTACGCCCGAAAAAATCCATCGGTCCTGGCCGGGTTCGAACCCGCGTTCTTTGGTGTATGAGGCAAGTATGGTAACCACTACACCACCAGGACCGACTTACGGTTACCACAGTTGCTCAAAATGCCCACCATTGGCGTTGATATACTTCTGAGTACGTTGAACTACTGATTGAGCAACGTTTCCTAAAGTGTCCTCAGCAATTTGCAGAACAAGCCGTTTCAATTTCTTCCCGAAGTGCTGCCAGTGTAGTTGGTTTTCTATGGCATACAAAATCCTTAAAAGTTCCCCATAGGTATAAGTCCAAGGGAGTTAGATTCGGAGAATGCAATGGAAACTCAATTGGACCTCTTCGTCCTATCCAGTGCCCTTGTTGATTTATCTGTCATGTAGCAATGCTATCATAATGTGAGTCACACAAGAACATCATACTACACATTACTGTTGTTTTTCGGTCCAACTTTGAAATATATTAAATAGATATCTACTGTGAAATTGTTTTTTTGGCACCCTCGGTATATACACAAAAGAAGGTTTAACAATGGGGAATCCACTCTCACCATTTTTAGTAGTTGAGTTTCTTGGAAACAAAATTAGTTCAGGCTTTCCCTCATATATACAAATGTTGGTACCATTATGTTGTAGATGTCTTTGCAATAGTAAATGAAAAATGGAAAGAGGACGCAATTAATCTATTCAACCTACAAGACAGCACCATAAAATTCACAATGGAAATAGAAAAAACAAGGTTCTTCCCTTCCTGGATATTTACAAGACATTTATTTACTATGTTGGATACAATATACAATATGGCCTGGTTCAACCCAAGTTCTACACCAGGCCAATATTGAATTTTTACAAACACACTGGTGAATAGTAGCAATACGTTTTACATACCTATTACCCTAAACAAACCCAATTATTTTATTGAACACAAGTCAATACAATAATTTGCTAACACATACGTAAATAATTACAATATTTCTATCATACAAAGTACCCTGAACAAACCCAGTTCAAATCAAAAATCCTCTCTCCCCATAGACCATATCCATTTGTTCTTAACTCCATATAAATATTGCCCCACATTCCTAAATTGATTTAATCACCACCCATTTTCTTAGCTGCAAATAACTTATTTAACTTCAACCCATTCCTATTTATCAGTTGTTGTCTCCATTCCCTAGTTTCTGAGCATTGAAACAGATATGTTCTACATTTCCATCATGCTCACTAGTCCGAAAATCCCTTAATATCCAAATTCCCAATCTAAATCATGCCATTCTCTCTCTCTTCTGCTTATTGCATTTATCACATATCTTTCTCCTTTGGCATCCTCTTTTATTTCCTGATAAAACATTAACAAACTCTTCTCCCACATTATAGAGTGTAACACCTGTCTATCTATATCATAAAACCTCCATTTAGTCTGTTTTCAGAAACCTCTCTCCAAATCACTTCTTCTTAGTCACATGTCCCCCATTCCATTCCTCCTTAACTCTTCCCCAATTTTGTGCATCCAATAACAATTATCTATTCCAGACTCTTGGAATATTAAATATTCTTTCAATAAGGAGGTCTGTGACATCTGTTTAACCCTGAACCAATACTTTAACACTCAATCACACACCCTCTCACACCAACCATTCCCATTTCTAAGAGTGCTCTGGCATTTGCAGTATTTTTAGGGATTCCCAACACAATCTCACAAAAACATTAAGTACCTTATCTATCCATTTCCAGCTTTCCTCTATCCACAATTTCAATACCATATGCCTACCTAGACTTCACCATTGCCATATATAATCTTTCCAACCAATTTACTGACAGCTTACATGCATTTCTTTAATAACTTCAAGATAGTAAACCCTTGGTTACTGAAAATTATCCCAATGACCCGAAGCTCTCAAAACCATTCCTAAATAGGAAAATTCCTTCACAATCTGCATCTTCTCCGGCCATATACCACTTCTCATCCTTCCTGAACTTATTTCCTTTTTTAAGTACCATAATCTTTGTCTTTTCTTGATAAATTTAAAAATTATAAAAAATGACAATATACTGGAATTTGGCATTATTCAGAAAATACCGATACCATAATTATATAAAAAACAACAAAAACTTGCAATAATCAATAATGTCACATTCAGATTTACAAACCTACCAATAAGCAAGACGGAATACTATTTAGAATATCAAAAAGTCATAGATATAGCACAGAAAAATGGCTACACAACAGATCTGGTCAAGAAGAAAATAAAAAAATTCAAAAAACAAATAAGACATCATCACAATGAAAGGCTAAAAAGGAGATCATATATATAAAAAATTTACAGTCCATCCATGAGCACAACAAAAATTCCAGCAGATTTTTAAAGATGTCAAAATAATTTTGGTTCCAATGAACAAATACAGTTTAAAAAATCTCTTTAAAAACCAACACAAAAGACAAAATTCTGCCAGTTTAAAAAACTTCCTAAAACCAACAAAAAAGAGAAAATACTGCCAAGAAAATATTCAGACATTTACAAAATCAGTTCCAAAGACTGCAATTTGAAATATATAAGTAAAACAAAAAGTAATATTACACTACGGTTTAAGGAACACATGAAAAATATAAAATATAAACACATGGAAAAATCAGTAGTACTATACCATTTCTGGCAAAATAAAAAAAAATAAAAAAAAAGTAAATTCCAAAATTAACCTTGGAACCGGAATTATGTGGGTGGGTTATTTTAAGATATGGAAGGGTGATTTGTTGTTATTTATTTAATAGGATGATTAGACACTCTTCTTGTCTTGCCTCGGCTCTTGGAGTCATGAATTTGACGCTTCCTAACTCTCTGGTTCCAATACAGAGGATAGGAATCTCAGGGGAATTTTGGACAGTTTTTAATAACATAATGTCATTAGGGAGGAAGGAGATAGTTCACTGTAATAATGAAGTTTGGAACTGGTTGACATTTAATTTATTTGGCTATTCGGAAGGTTCTGGAACATGCTGTGCTTCTGCGGATTATAATTTGCTGTATTCACTTGCGTAGTTACTCATTTTAACACAATTCTCACTATTACGCTTGCACTGCCTGGCTGACTCTCACTGACCGAACAATTTACTTTTGACTCTTTGCGACGGTTTAACTATTCTACTATGACACTGAATAACTGATGACTGATGCAGATATTGACTGATTTCCACTCTTGCTACTACCATTAATGCTGTTACTTCTGTCGCAACTCTTACTGTTACTGTATGACTGCTTAATCTCGCGAATGCTTAGCACTTCACTTAACTACTCATAGTTAATGTTACATCTCTTATGCGAACTTGCTCCTCCCTCGTAAAATATTAAGTCCTCTAAATATTATTAAACTTGGCTCCTTCTAGAATATTATTGGATCACACAAGTGAATGGTTTATTACAAGTTTGCTTTTATTCATCGGGTTTTTAAAATATGTTGATTGGTTGAAGATTCTGGGTTTTACCAAGAAACATATTCTATTCCCACTCTATGGAAAAAAAAAGAGACATCTACCCTTCACTAGATTCTTGCGATAAAGCACGTTTCTACAATATATGCCGCCGCCCTTTGAAACTAATATCTTGGTTTCTGTGAAAACACATGTTTCTGTATGTGGTATTTCCTTTTGATGGCAAGTACTGTATATTCCTTGCCGTTTACAGCAAATGGCATATCTGGTGCCTTGAGACTGGTGAGACTGTCCAGGAGTGTTTGCAAGGTTAAGGTTTTAACAAAAGACCCTTTTCTCAGGTAAAGCTAATGTCCTCAGATAAAGGACAGCATGCCTGTTCCTTTTACAAAAACATAACCAAAACATATATGCACTGTCAATCATTGGTATTATAGAAAGATAACTTGAATATTACTTACTAATAAAAGACATATCTACACACATACACTAATACATTTTATATTGGAGTCCTTCTCTTAATTGTAATATAAATACCCTTGATTATCTGAAACAAGATACAATAATTATTATTATTATAGTAGTCGTCAGAAGCAATTATAATTAAACAGGAAATTTTGAGACATTTCCTGCTTCAACCTAAACTCTTAAAGTTCTTCAAAAAACCATAAAATTATCAATGTGGGAAAATATATTCATAAAGGCAAAGAAAGAAAATTTAAAATGTAAAATGGAACTTGCACAATGAAGCCAATCATATAATTGATATTATTGTATGATTTAGTTGAACCACACACTCTTAATGCTTCACTTGTCATAATGTATAGAGCCGGTTTCAAGAACATTTGGTTCTATACATTATGACAAGTAAGTGAAGCATTAAGAGTGTATAGTTCAACTAAATCATACAATAATATCAATTACAAGGAAAATTTAGTTAATTTTGATCTTCCAAACAACAGTAACCTATCACAAAGTTCATAAAATCCACAGAGCAACATCTTACTACACTGGGAAGCTGACAGGGAAACCATGCTGATGATGCAGGCAACCACCTTCAAAACATGTCCAAGTGGTACAAAACTAGTGAAATTTGAGTGCTTTCCTCTTAAATAGTTACAATATGTAATATGTTTCTATTCATATATCTGTAAACACATACTTTTTTAAAATTGCTTATTCATTTTTATTAATATTGTTTTATTTTTTATTATTATTTGTTCCTTTTTCTAATTGTGTATCATATATTGTTGACAACCCAAGCATAAAATATATTTGTAATATGTATATAGAATTTTATTACAATATAGATACACATAATACTACTGTATTATTGGAGAGTGAACATAAATTGACCTTCAGGGCATACAGGACAGAGTATAATGGAGAAAGTAGCCTCACAGCTCTTGTTAACCACAAAAAAAAAAAAAAAAAGTACATAAAAAGGTGCAGAAATTCAAGAGACAAAAACATATCAAAGAAACCACAACACTTTCAGCAAAAAAAGATAAACTTATTTTTAAAAAATTCACATATCATCCATGGGCCACAAAAAAATTTCACAATATTCTTAAAGATTTTAATATCAGGCTGGCACCGATTAATAGATTTAATGTTCAAAATTTGCTGATAGATAATGTTAATTACAGTATTCCACAAGAAGAAAAATCAGGTATTTACAAAATAAACTGTGCAGAATGTGAAAAAATCTACATAGGGAAAACAAAGAGAAACATTGGCACACGGTTAAAGGAACATTTCAGGAACATAAAGTACAAGCAAATAGAGAAATCAGTAGTAGCATATCATTTTTGGACACAAAATCACGACATAATAAATAAAACAAAATTATTAAAATCAGTACAAGGACCTACGGAATTAGCAACCTGGGAGAAAATCTACATCTACAAATACAAAGACAGCATAATGAACTTCGACATTGTCGGGGATGAAAACATAAACTACAAGTTTATCACACTGCCACCAGAGCAGAATATACATTCCCACAGCTCAACGAATGATCCGACAGTTGAACTTTAGCATGGCTGAAGATGGGAACAAAATGTTCTCGAAACCGGTTCCATACATTTATGAAAAGTAAGTGAAGCTTTAAGAGTGTGTAGTTCAACTGAATCATACAATGATATCCATTAATACTAATGTATGTCCAAGTATAACAATTAAAATACTATTAAGAGAAAATCAGGAGCCTGAATTAACCATAAACATAATGCAATAACTAATACAATGCACAAATATATTTCTGCTACTATTATTTGCTGCAAATTTTAAGTAACCTAAGACTACTACTCTTACTACCATGATCACTATCAAAACAGATACCAACAGTCTGTCAGCACATTCACTGCTTCTTTCTCAAACAGAAAATAATTTAATGTTCTATCTAACTGTTCATTGCAAACTTTCTCAAGAAAAGTGAACCTTCTAATAGACAAATGTGATACAGGTTACTTCAAATGAGAAAATCAATGATAGAATTGCTGGTGCTCCCTGGACTTATAAACCACAAGATCCTTTATTCATTTATATAGTTGAGTGAACAAATAGTACACACACTTACATTTTATACTTAATTTCATTTGACCATAAGTACTCTGATATTGGAAATGTAGTTCACTATATGAGTGTAAAATATTAACTACACTCTTCAAGGTGATTTTGATGTAGACAATGTGACAAATGTTAGAAAAAGCATGTATTTACTTTTATGAGTTTAAGCGGTCAAAGTTTGTAAATTTCCTAATTGAAGCGCTACTATTAATACATTAATATAAATTTAAAAATCTTGACTTAAAGATTTTTCCAATCAATTCAAAATAATGCTTTTAACTGTCATAAAGGCAACAAGATATAAACTTAAGTTTGGGATTTTCACAATGAAATATAGTATCATATAACAAATTATTTATGAGGAATTCACTCAAATTTTACTACTTCATTCCATTTACTTGTTAAAGCGGTATAAAACTATTGAAATTTAAGTGACTTCCTCATAAATAATTTGTTATAAGATATAAACTGCTCTAAAGATTTTATGCATTTTTTATTAACATTAAAGATGTACATTAAATATCAACTGTATAACATATACTATGTCTTTAAATAACTAAAAAAAAAGAATAAATGTCTTGCCAACATTTTTTCTACAATGAGCACAGTTATGAAACTTTAAGCACTAATAATTCTAAATCAATTTTTACTAATTAAACATATTCCTAATAAATTCCAGTCCTTGTTAATAAACAAATGGTTGTGCAATGCTTGCCGCTTGCTTTCAGTTTATATCAGTGTGTTACTTGTGGATGAAAAGGTGTCTTCAAAGAGTACATGACTGCATAAATCCTTTTTCACTAAATTCACATTTATGGGGTTTATTGCTTGTGAATCAAAAGATGTTTCTGTAAATTAGATGTGCAGGTAAAGATCTTTCCACAAATTTCACATTTATGTGGTTTCTTACCATCATGCAGCAAAAGATGTCTCCTTAAAGTAGATACCCAGGTAAAGCTCTTCCCACATACTTCACATTTATGTGGTTTCTTACCATCGTGTATCAAAAGATGTCTCCTTAGAGTAGATTTATGAGTAAAACTCTTTCCACAAAATTCACATTTATGAGGTTTCTTACCATTGTGAATCAAAAGATGTACCATTAAATTAGATCTTAAGGTAAAGCTCTTCCCACACACTTCACATTTATGTGGTTTCTTACCATTGTGTATCAAAAGATGTCCCTTTAAACTAGATTTCTGGGTAAAGCTCTTCCCACATACTTCACATTTATGTGGTTTCTTACCATTGTGTATCAAAAGATGTCCCTTTAAACTAGATTTCTGGGTAAAGCTCTTCCCACATACTTCACATTTATGTGGTTTCTTACCCTTGTGCATCAAAAGATGTCTCCTTAGACTAGGTCTATGAGTAAAACTCTTTCCACAAAATTCACATTTATGTGGTTTCTTACCATTGTGAATCAAAAGATGTACCGTTAAATTAGATCTTAAGGTAAAGCCCTTCCCACATACTTCACATTTATGTGGTTTCTTACCCTCGTGCCTCAAAAGATGTATCCTTAGAGTTGATCTCAAGGTAAAGCTTTTCCCACAGACTTCACATTTATGTGGTTTCTTGCCATCGTGAATCAAAAGATGTACCGTTAAATTAGATCTTAAGGTAAAGCCCTTCCCACATACTACACATTTATGTGGTTTCTTACCCTCGTGGCTCAAAAGATGTCTCCTTAGAGTTGATCTCAAGGTAAAGCTTTTCCCACACACTTCACATTTATGTGGTGTCTTACCCTCATGCATCAAAACATGTTTCTTTAGAGCAGTTTCATAGGTAAAGTTCTTTCCACAAACTTCACATTTGGATATTTTCTTAATCTCGTGTATCAAAAGATGTTTCCTTAGAGTAGATCTATAGGTAAAGCTCTGTCCACAAACTTTACATTTATGTGATTTCCTATTCTCATGCACCAAAAGATGTCTCCTTAAATTAGATGTATGGGTAAAGCTTTTCCCATTAAATTCACACTTATGCTTCCTATGGATTTTTAAGTGGCCTTCATTTATCATTTTATTTTTTTGATGTTCATGAATTAATGTGTTGCTTTTTACAGATGAAGTGCTGGTGTAAGTACTACCATGTAATTTACAAGAGAATATCTGCTTCTTTGGGTTCCCTTTACAATCTTGTGTAACTTCCAAAAAAGAAGTGCTGGATGAATTTTTCAAACACCTGGACAGGTCCTCCTTATTTGGCCTGAAATGTGAACAACATCATGATGACAAAAAAGAGGTAATGTTTTTGTTATAAACATAAAAATGAAAAGGCATTAAGTTTAGGTTCATTATGGGAAATATTAAACTATATCAAACTATTGTACTTATGAAGCTCTTGACAATGGAGTAGTAATATATCTTAAACTTAAGTATTCATTTTTTACAATAAACTCCATTTATTTACATAAAATAAGACGTGTTTCTGGAAAATCTCTCCCATCTTCAGTTGCTCACTGAACCGCCGTTACTCGAAACAATAGCTAGACACCCAGATGTTCCTGTGTTGGCATCTGTTGGCTGAAGTAGGAAATGACTTAGTACATCCATAGGCGAAACACGAAGTTCATTAGGTTTTCTTTATTTTTTAATATGAAAATATTTTCCCAAGTGGATAACTCCATTCAGGTGTGAAGATGTTTCAGTAGTTTTGAATAGCGAGAATTTTCACAGTGAAATATAGTATAATATAACAAATTATTATTGAGGAAATCGCTCAAATTTTACTAATTTAGTTCCACTTACTTGGACATGTTTCAAAGGCGGTTGCCTTCATCGTCAGCATGATCCCAATGTCCGCTTCCCTGCAAGGAATTAAGATGTTGCTCCGTTGACTTCACGAACTTAGTGATAAGGTTACTATTGTTTGGGAGATGAAAATTAACCAAATTTTCTTTGTTTTTATTTATGAATATATTTTCCCACACTTTCAATTCTATTGGTTTTTGAAGAGCTTTTAAGAGTTTTATTTCCTTTTGGAATTCATGGTTCTTTTGCCAGAAATGGTCTGCTATTGCCGATTTTTCCATGTGTTTATATTTTACATGTTTCATGTGCTCCTTAAACCGTATGGAAGTATTTCTTTTTGTTTTGCCTATATATTTCATATTGCAATCTTTGCAAGCAATTTCATAAATGCCAACAGTGTTAAATTTACAATGGAATTGGAAAACAACATGATTCTTCCTTTCTTGGATATAAAAATTATAAAAAATGGCAATATACTGGAATTTGGCATATTCAGAAAAGATACCCACACAGATAATGACATAAAAAACAACAGCTTCAACCCAATACAACATAAACATGCCATAATCAATAGCCTCACATTCAGATTAACAAACCTTCCAATAAGCTAGACAGAATACAAATTGGAGTACCAAAAAAATCATAGAGATAGCACAAAAAAATGGTTACATAACAGATCTGGTCAACAAGAAAATAGAAAAATTCAAAAAGATAAAACGAATAAAAGATATCACCACACTAAAAGGCCACAAAGGGGATCATATATATAAGAAATTCACATCCATCCATGGGCACACCAAAAATTCCAGAAGATTTTAAAGAGGCAAACATCATTTTGGCTCCAGTAAACAAATGTAGTTTAAAAAACCTCCTAAAAACAAACACAAAAGACAAAATTCTTCCAGAAAACAATCAGGCATTTATGAAATTGCTTGCAAAGATTGCAATATGAAATATATATAGGCAAAACAAAAAGAAATATCTCCATACAGTTTAAGGAGCACATGAGACATGTAAAATATAAATACATGGAAAAATCGGCAATAGCAGAGCATTTCTGGCAAAAGAACCAAAACTCTTAAAAGCTCTTCAAAAACCAATAGAATTGACAGTGTGGGAAAATATATTCATAAATAAAAACAAAGAAAATTTGGTTAATTTTCATCTCCCAAACAATAGTAACCTTATCACTAAGTTCGTGAAGTCAACGGAGCAACATCTTAATACCATGTGGGGAAGCGGACATTGAGATCATGCTGACGATGAAGGCAACCGCCTTTGAAACATGTCCAAGTAAGTAAAACTAAATTAGTGAAATTTGAGCGATTTCCTTAATAATAATTTGTTATGTTTCAATAGTTTAATTTCCGGTTTTATTTCATGGTTTCTGGTCCAAAAGTGAGCTGCTATTGCTGATTTATCCACCTGCTTAAGCCAAATATTCTCAAAGTGTTCTTTCTTCGAGATTTCTAAATTTCATTTTGTTTGGCCTATGTAGCTCTGCTCGCAGTCTTCGCATTTTGTTACATAAATTCCTGATTTCTATTCTGTTGGTAAGGAGTCTTTTACTGTGCAACCTAATAAATTCTTGTTATTATATCTGTTCTTTGGGGCTAACATGATCCCATGTTCTTTGAAAATTTTCTTGAACTTGTTGTGCTAAATTGGATGGTAAGACTTTTGAATTTGTATCCTTCTTTTGTATTTTTAAGTGTGGAAACTTCCCTTATCTCTTTTTGTCTTTTTGATTTATTGATAATTTTTATCACTGTGTCTTTGTTGAAACCATTGGTTATAGTTGTCTTTATTATTTGTTGGTATTCTATTTTGTACTCTGCTTCTGTGAGTGGAATATTCCTTAATCTGTGTGCCAAACTATGAAACACTGCATATTTATGTGGAATGGGGTTATAACTCTCATTTTTATGTAATTTTCTGTATGTGTTTCTTTTCTATAAATTTCAAAATTCAAACAATCTCCATTTCTTATAATTTTTAAATCTAGAAATGGTAGCCACCCATTTCTCTCTTCTTTTATGGTAAACTGTATGGATTTATGTTGCAAATTAAAAAGTTTCAGGACATCCATTGAGTGTTTCTTTGGTATTATTGCAAAAATGTCATCCACATACCTATACCATGATTTGAAAAGTAAAGGAACGGCTTTTGTGATATGTATTTCAAATGAACTCATGAAAAATCTGCTAGAAAAAAGGTGACAAAGGATTTCCCATAGTTAGGGCCTGAAACTTGTTGGTAATATCTTTTGTTGAAGGTGAAGAAATTTTGTTGAATGCAAATATTAGTAAGTTTCAATAAGTCTTCTATTTCTTATGTTTTGAAATTTATTGACATAAATTTAACATAAGCATAAGTTTCTCTGTTGGTATGCTCAGAAATAAGGCTTTTATATCAAATGATACCATTATATCTCCAGCTGTATTTCTGCTATTTTTAAGTTTTTGGACTAGATGAACTGAAATTTTTATGCTCAATCTTTGGAAACTCTTAAAAGAATTGAAAACTTTGATCAATTTTTTTTGCTACCTGGTATGTGGGTGAATTTATATTGTTAAATATTGGTCTAATTCTGTTATCATTTTTATGTATTTTAGGTAGTGCATAAAGCCTGGGTAGTAGTGGATTACTCTGTGTGATATTCTGTTTATCAGCAGTGGTTAGTGTTTTGATTTCATTTAATGTTTTGTTTAAGAATCTTATTGCATTTGTTGAGCAGATTCTTTTCAATTGGTTTGTAATCTTTTCCTTTTAATATAGTTTCAACTCTATTTATGTATTCCTTTTTGTCTATAATGGCTATTTTTATTACCTTTGTCTGCTTTTGTGTATATCACTGGTTTTTCTTTTAGTTGTTTTAATGTCGTTCTGCAATTTATTGATTTCTTTCAGTTTTTTATGTTCTCCTAAACTTCTTTGCATTTACTTTTAACCAACGATTTTCCATTTTCGTTTAGTTGTTGGGTGGCTGTCTCATTGTCAGCTATGTAATCTTCTATTTTATTTGAAAAATCTCTACAAGTTTTGAGGCCTTTGTTTAGGAAATTGATTTCATTTTCCAAAAATGTGGCACTCGAGAAATTAACTACTTAATCAGCTGTGCATGTGCGTGAGGCAAACCACGAAATAAAACCGGAAATTAAACTACTGAAACATCTTCACACCTGAATGGAGTTATCTACTTGGGAAAATATTTTCACATTAAAAAATAAAGAAAACCTAATAAACTTTGAGTTTCTCATATGGATGAACTCAGCCATTTCCTACTTCAGCCAACAGATGCCAACACAGGAACATCTGGGTGTCTAGTCATCTTTTTGAGTAATGGCAGTTCAGTGAGCAACTGAAGATGGCAGAAATTCTCTGGAAACACGTCTTATTTATATAAGTAAATGGAGTTTAGTGTAAAAAATGAATACCTAAGTTTAAGATATATCAAACTAATATAAAATTTTATTTACATTAGAATACAAATAAGGCTCAAATGTTGATTTGCTATTCACTAATGTAGTTTCTAAAACTTATTCTAATAACACAATGGAACAGCCTGAAATTCAGTGTTTTGGTCTATGTAGAATATTAAAAATAATTTTAAATGTTTACTATGCTGTTAGCTGAATGTCCTTAGAGAATTAAATTTTCATAGTACTCCACACACATACTATTTGTAATTCATAGCATCATGCTGCTCCTGCTGCTGTTGCTGTTGTTGTTGTGGAGGTGTACAGGCTTTATGCAAAAACGTAGCTGCTATCAAATGCATTATCAAGTGAGATAGGGCATGTTGTGCAATCAATAAGGGAGACCTGGTTTTAACAGATTGTCTATAATTGTTCATACAGAACGAAACAGTAAAATTTAAAATGCTTTGCAAAGCTTATAAGATAACACATACATGACATCCTTAGAATCATAATTAGCAAATGAAGTAATCTTAAATTCTCTTGATAAATTTGGGATGTGGAATGAACATAAGTATTAACAAGGTTAATGAATTTATTATTGCAAGTTTTTGGTTTGTATTGGAATTTTTTGTGCTCTGTAATGATATGGAATTGTAAAAGATAGGATGGATAGTTTTGGTATTGGAACTTTTGAGCTAGGTTTTAATTATAGGTATCAACAGATGAAAATTGTCAAAAGGATGGTGGCTGCAGAGAGAAAACGAAATATATCATTTGGATTGCAGGGGATGGCGGCTATCACAATGAAGATACTGTCACAAATTGGTGAACATAATGTGCACAGACTAAGAAAAGAATCGTTGCACAACAATATACCTACGAACATGGCAGCATTGGGAGGGACAGAAGAAGTGAAAACATAAATGAAGATTGATAAGGAATAGATAGAGATTCTGAGCTATAGGTACAAATAGTTACTCTTCGGATCACTGTAGTAGCATTCTTACTCAAAAATAAAATGTTTCTATTAACATATGAAAAAAAAAAAATTAATTTATATTGACAGCAAGACAATGCACTAAAACTAACCTTCGCAAGGAAATCAAATAAAAATACAGATTTTCATTAAATCTGGAAGTAGGAATAACTAAAATCTCTCACATTCGACAACTATGAGACAAAGCCCATGATGGATAACCAATTTTGTTTGATAATTGGAAAATACATACAGACATACTGCAAAAAGCAATGAAAATTTTAATACAAACTTTATGTTCAGTACTTAACACTGTATATTGATCTGTTTCATAATAAAAAAACACATTAAATAGCTGTACCTGGTGAAGCTGTTAATTGGATGACATATGATATTGAGATCAGGTTAGTCAACAAAACAACTAATTGCAACTATGAAGACAAATTTATATCATACAATTATTCACTCATTAACTGTCTCCTACCAAACATTTTATCCAATTGCTCAAACTTCTCTCTAAGCAGAACATTTCTAGGTACTGCTGGAATCCATCGTGCACAGCAGGTTAATTCGCTTTAGCTACTATCCACAGGTGCGGCTATTTGCAACTGCTGTATTTATCATGCTAGCTCTATTGTGGAAGTATGAAGCTACATTGTGTTGACGTCGTTATGCTCGTTCCTGTGAAGCTATTGAAAGACAATGAACATTTTACCAAAATGACAGCATGACTAAAATTGCAATATCCCCCCTCTTTTTTTATATTGAAAAGTACAATTTGTTTTTTTTTGTTTTTTTATTGCTGGTTATTTGGATGGTGGGTACAAGCGTTTGACTGTATTTAAGGGGGGGAAAATTTAATAAGTCATCCCTAGCCTCAATTTTCATCTCCACGTGTTTTCTTGCAGTTACATGAAGAGATTCTGGTGGGGTAAAATAGGTAAACTTGGTGTTCAAGGTCCTTTGGAAATGACACAGTTTCAAAGAACAAAATAATTTCTGCCTTGAGTGTATGGCAAGTGGATTCATTCTGCTGAAAATAGCCATTCACTAGCACAAATATGGATATTATGAATGTATCTGTTTAAGTGCATCCTCTGCCAACAGAATCACATGTATACTATTCCCAGATATGCATTGACAAAGTTCTGGAATCAATTATAGTAATTGAGTTTCTTCTATCTTTCAGTTTTACACATAGCAGCAAAATGATACATACACAGTTTTTATATATATATATATATTAAGTTTTGAAACCTCAATCTCCAGCACTTTTCAGAAAAATTTCTATGAAGAAACAGTATTATCTTTTTACCTCCTGCACTGTGGTTTGGTGCACTTTTCTCATACAACAATATTCCTATGATTTCAATTTATTCACCAGATACTGAAAGGAGAATGTAACAGCATTTGTGAATATCAAACTGCACAAAAAACTGTTTTTATGTATGCTCTCTACTGTTACTTGTGGAGAATGCAAAATCACTCTTTGCACCAGTTAATAATGTACTGCTTGTAACAATTACTTAGCAGTCCTGTAACTGTAGCAAAGTCACATGCACTACATTACCTGGACAGTGAGCTTGCAAATCACCTTCAGGGCATGCACAACAGCATGGGATAAAAACAATGCCACTACTATGTTATCTTGCTAACAATATTTTCTATGCACCTTGGTATATTGCAGGATAATTTCTCTGAAATGCATTCATTATTTTTAAAGTTTTAACTAAGAAACAGCAGCTGCCAGGTAATCTAGGGTGAAGTCAAGTTTTCAGTGCCCTCCAAAGTGGAAACCATAACATTCACTGTAAGAATACCATGCTTTTATCAAAAATATCATCATATTCTCCTAAAATGGGAAACCATACAGATTTTCAAAAAACCACTCTATTTTAATGGGAAAGAAAATAAAGGCCATTTGTTCAATAAAACCTAGCATCATATACTACATAAAATTGCCTCAAAGAATTGTTACAGAGCAAACCAATCAGAAATCTGCCTTCCAATCAGAGTTCTTGAATTCAGTCAATCAATCAAGACAAGTAATTCAGTGAGCTAATCAGAAGGTATTCAACTGAGAATGCCCTTCATTATAAACACAACTTGCTAAGGATATAGTTGCTACTGTGACAAACAAAAGAGAATGGAAATATTAACATTTCATCTGTGAAAGGGAGTTCCAATCAACCAACAACATAAGATTATATAGCCATGAAATCTTACCTTATACACACGAAACTGGACATGAAAGCGTAATCTTTATTAATTAGTGAGAGATAAAAATGTTTGAATATAGGAATCCTCTGCAGAGTAAGGGACACTTTAGAAAAGTTGATAAATGTTTATACTTATTTGTAAATTTGCATATTGCTTTATTTCCATAATTTGTATATTCAGCGAATAAATGATATTTTTGTATTGTATAAATTACTATTAATGATGAAGCTATGAATTCAAAGTGTTCAAACAGCTAATAAACAAATATTATCCATTTAAATCTTAAATGTAAATTGGAATTTGCATAGTGAAGCTAATCATATTAATTGATATCATTGTATGATTCAGTTGAACTACACACTCTTAAAGCTTCACTTACTTTTCATAAATGTATGGAACCGGTTTTGAGAACATTTAGTTCCCATTTTCAGCCAGGCTAAAGTTCAACTGTCGGATCATTTGTTGAGCTGTGGGAATGTATATTCTGCTCTGGTGACTAGAGAAATCTGCAATAGCATATCACTTTTGGACACAAAATCATGACACAATAAATAAAGCAAAATTATTAAAATCAGTACAAGGACCTACGGAATTAGCAACCTGGGAAAAAATCTACATCTACAAATACAAAGACAGCATAATGAACTTCGACATTGCTGGGGATGAAAACATAAACTACAAGTTTATCACACCACCACCAGAGCAGAATATACATTCCCACAGCTCAACGAATGATCCGACAGTGAACTTTAGCCTGGCTGAAGATGGGAACTAAATGTTCTAGAAACCAGTTCTGTACATTTATGAAAAGTAAGTGAAGCTTTAAGAGTGTGTAGCTCAACTGAATCATAGCAATGATATCAATTAAAATATTATCCAATTTTCTCACATCTAGTTTGTTGCCATACCATATAATACATCTTTGTCTGCTGATTCTACAAGGGTCATTTGAAAAGTTTGGAATGACCCACAGATTGCAGCAAAAGTTCTGAAAGTTTTGTTATCAAAAACTGCCATCCCACAGAGAAACATTTGTACAATAATAATAATACATGAATTGTTCAAGAATGATATTAGTTATAGTTGTTTGTTGCAGTGCAGATATACGTATATTGGAAAAATGGCACAAATCAAACATTGTGCAGTATTAAGTACTTGGTAAAGAAGAATATGAATGTAACAAAAATTCATACAGATATGACAAACACTCTAGGGGACTCCATCATGATTTTCAAACTTTTCCAAGTGGACCACAGAGTTTAAACACAGCAGTAAAAACTTGGAAGATGACTCGTGCAGCACACAACCAACACCCACACCAACTTCAAAAATTATCAATAAGGAGCACAAAGTGGTTCTGAAGGATCAACAATTGCAGATATTTGAAACTGCTGAATATCTGAGCATTCCAGGGGAATGTGTATTTCATACTTTGAGGAAAGAATTGTGCCTGAAAAAAATTCAGCAAGAAGGGTGTCACAACCGCTGAATCAGGACCAAAATTAAATCAGAGTGCAAATCTGGTTACGTAAACAGTATAATTAGATCTTCAAGTGAATACAGTGAATATAAAACTAAACTTATCATTACGTGACAGATACTCAGGCACCCAGACTTTAAGTGTTCAATAAATTAAGACTTCAACTTGAGCCCAGAAGTGTATTACTCCAGTAAAGATTCCCTTCCTTCCCTAATGACTCCAAGTCATTAAAAACATTCCATATCCCCCTGAGAATCCTATATTCTGCTTTGGAACCGAAATTTAGGAAACAGCGAACTCCAGAGTACAAGAGCCAAGGCAAATCAAGAAGACATCATAATTCATCTAATTAATTAGCATGTAGAAAATAGCACATAAATAATCCCTATAAAGTCACCCTCACTATACATTCCCATTCCAAATTTACATTACTTCAAAATGTTGTATTTCTACTCACAATTACACTCGCAGGCCCAAATTTTGTGCTAGCTGACATGCAGATTAATATTAGTAAAAACACAACAGTGACTTACCCTGTATCTCTAGCTAGTAAATTTAAATCCTCCACTTTGATCTTCCTCACTAAATCTCGGACAAAGCCCTTCTCCTCCTGTAACAAATGAGTTTATTTTATTATAAATCTGCTAACATTACATTAGCATGCATGAATGAATTAATCAATAATATCTCCACATAAACAAACAATTATTTTTATCAATTAGCTAACATCCAGACCATGGTCTTTAGCTTATCAGTGACTATCCAGTAGAATTTCCTGAAGACTTGGGTTTGGCTTCATATACAATTTCTACAAACTAATAATTCCCATAATTCCCACACTCATAAAAAAAAAAACAGGTTAACAAACAACAAATAGAAAAATATCTAAGAATTCACCTCTACCAAAACTAAGCTCTCCCATAAAAGACCTCTAAACAGATCACTATTTCACACATTATCGTGTGTGCTCTGAAGTTTCTTTCTTAAAATTCTCATTTACTACCCTTACTTTTCCAAAAAATTCCTCAATTGGTTCATTTTCTCTGCCATCATTTTATGAGCATTTTAATTCTACTATATATATTTGTAGTTATCCCTTAAATTTTTTTCTTTAATCATTTTTGAAACAGTAACCCCACATGCATCCATGCAAGATCTATTTCTCTGATTGATCAAAATTATCTACATTTTTTCTATGCCCAATTTCTTTTAAATATTATAAAATGAGTGTAAAGAGCTTTTATTCCCAAAGCTAGCCCAAATCTCTAGCTTCTCTATATCTTCTACTGTCTGTCACTTCTTTCCAAAACCCACTTATATAACTTTCACCCAGTCGCCACACACCCCCATTCCAATTTTTTCAAAGTTTCCCCACCTTACCAAACAAACTCTCTCTTCCCAATACATCTCTTTTGTATTTAAAACATACTTCTAGCAAATTGTTATTATTTACTTTAAAACACTGTGCCAATATTTCAAGATTCTCTCCGCTATTATATCTTTTCTTACCACTATTCTTAGTTCTACTAAACTCAACCCCCTAGTTCTACCAAACTTTTTGCTAATCCCAGAACTTCTCTACAAATCATTCTATGTACCACAGCAATTGTTGTCCACCCATTTGGTACTCCACAAAGTTCTACTATATACATCATCTTTAACTCAACCATTGCCTCATATAGTCTTTCTAGGCATTTTATTGGCAATGTGGAAAATTTTACCAACTTATTCTGGCACCTTTCATAGCTAATTTACCTTTAACTGTGCACATTTAGACTGCACCTTCCAAAACACAATAGTTGAATATCCCTGCAAATTATCAAATTCCTTCACTAACTCGACTAAGTCTCCATTTATAAACCATCTCTCATATCTCTTTAATTTTAATATTTTTTTAAATAATATTATCTTTTATTCTTTAATGTTTATACTTAGGCCAAATTCTGCACAAAATCTACCAACTTTATCGATGGGATGTTGTAATCCTATCATGGTACATTCTATTATGAGAACGTCAGCAAAATGCAGTCCTGGCATTACCTTCTTTCCAATAATTGAATAGTGCCTATGATTTTTAATGATCTTACCATAGATATCATCCATAAATAAATTAAATAAAATTGGAATCAGTTTACAACTTTGTTTCAAACCCATATTTCTGTCTTACAAAACTGTGGTTTTGTTACTTTGACATCTGACATAAAACTCAATACCTTTATTTCATTAACAAGCTTATATCAACATGCAAAAAAAAAAAAAAAAATCATATACTTAGACACACCCACATATACTCCAAAAAGAAACCAGTCAAAGTATATAGCTTCAGATAAAAATGTTAGTATAAAAAATAAATATGATATACATAAAAATTAATTTAGTTTTATTATATATGTGCATTTTCTTAGATTTTGAAGCAATTTTTCTTACATGCAAGACTGCAAACTTGTTAGATAGCATTTTGGTGTCTTTCTCCTTCTATATTGACATTAACATCATACATATACAAATTTGGATGACATTTGTATTTAGGATTTCCAATATTAAAACCTGGCTTTTTAAAGAGAAAACAGAGGGGTGCAGCCATAGTGTTAGTTAAGTGTGGATGTGTGGAGAGCAGTAATTTTGGCACAATTTTGTAAACTGTTGGCGACATGGGCCCCACCTTTTCTTGACTAATTAACAGAAAGAATATCAGTCACAGGTTCCTGGATCAGTTTGAGGGAACAGTTCAGTAGTTTTTGACACACAAATCATATCCTATAACCAGATATGGGTACACCATTAAACCCACAAAAATAAGAGAAAGGGTATGGAGCAAAGGAAAACAGTTAAGCATACTCCAATCAAGGCCAAACTTGCCTATCAGCAGAAAAGTTCTTGAGACAATGTTTTGAGACTTCAAAAGCCCATTGATTTTCTTCGCAAACTAAGAGGACTTAAATGAGGCATCTTACTGCAAACTTTTGAACTGCTTTAGAGCCATTTATTACAACAAAAGATATTAGCAACCCATTTGTGATGTCCTGCTTTTGCATGATAATGTGAAGCCACATATAGCAACCATAAGCCAGGATCAATTACGGTAAATTTAATGGACACCTTTGGAACATTCTCTTTACAGTTTCCATTTATCCGCTTGTGATTTCAACATGTTCAAGGCACTGAAGGAGGCATTGGAATAGAAAAGATTCACTAATGATACAAAATCTGAACATGTTTCTGCAATTAGCTGCTAACATGCCCATCTTCCTTCTTTGATGAGGCAATAAACTACCCATCTGTTCGAGAAAATGTATTTCTGCTGTAAAAAAAATAATTAATTTGTTTTGTAATTGTACATGGTAAGAATAAACTCATGTTTTAAAAATGTTGTTTGTATTTGAATGACCCTCGTAGGTATCATGAGGTAAGAGCCAAAGAAGCAAACTATTAAATATGCTGTATCACAAATTATCTAACTAGTGATCTCAAAAGAGCAGTGAAGAAACTTCACTTGCACTTAAAAGAATTATTCATTTGTCTGTCTTTACATTGCCTTACATGCAAATATGATATTTGAGGAAACTGTTCAATATTTCCCTGCCTGAGTTCATTCTTTCTTGTTCTTTTGACATGATTTTGGTGGAATAAGCTAAGATAAGTAAGGCCCTATATGCATCAGTGCATATACCACTTGTTCAAAACCTTTGCCATTTTAAAATGTTGCTGCACCATGGTTTTGTTTCACCAACTTGTGCACTGTGCATCATCTATTGGTGAGACTACCAATACAGGATACATAAGTTGCAAGTTGTTACATTGTTTTGGGGTAATAAAATTGGTAAATTTTTTGAATACATTCATTTTATGAACTGAATCTCAAATGAAAACCTTGAATGGGAGAAACTCCAGGGGCCAGTTTGATCAACAGATGCTAAAAATATAAATTTTAACTTGTAAAGACTCCTTCATTCTACCAAACTTTTCAGTACACATCAAACACTGTAACAGAAAATATACTCCATATTTACGTCTGACTGCAATATTATTATTAATGGTAAAAAAATGTTAAAAGTTAAAATAATAAAAAGCATTGTCATTGATGTGTAACAATGCTGGACAATTAAAAAAAAACATAACAATGATGAATAAAATGGGAAGAACAGAAATAGAAAATGTCTTTTGCTCCTGTATCTTTCTCACATTTAACCTCCCAAAATTCTTTAAAGTCATCTTCACTAAACAAAAAAATATTAGAGAAGAAAAATAGGAGAGAGAAAAAAAAAGGGTGATCAATGAAAAAAGATTCACATTTCTATATTTCTGAATGCAAAGGATGCGTAAAGTGATATCAACATCTTACATCAATAATATAACTTCAAGATACATAGAGGTGACTGAAAATATTAATTATCCACTAAAGAAAAAGAAACAATAAAGATTTTCAATGCATGATCCTATTCATAAGTAATACATTTTATTATGTATGACCACAAGATTGAATATCAGATAATTTTCTAAGTAACACTAACAGACACGTAATCTTTAGATTTTTATTTGATGATGCCACAAGAGGAAGGCTTACAGCATGAGTTATGTGCAACAGGCTATCCAAAATAAGAAGAAATCTGAGATTAGTATACACAGAGCTTGCCAATGATGATTAGCCAATAACATGCATGCTCTTGTGTAGTTCAAGAAAAGCAAGAATTGTTCACATTGAGTGTTTAATAGGTTTTAACTGCACAGTTAAAATGCATTTATAATTAATAAATTTTTACTAAAATAATCAAAGAAAGCTAAAATTTCAGTTTACAGTTTGCAACACATATTAACTTTCCCTGGCACAACAAGGCATGCACTACAGTCACTTTGCAAACATAGCTTATTTTCTCCGATTATGCACTTAAAAGCGCTGAATGTTGATTCAGACTTCTCTAGACTGCATTTTAGCTTTTGGACATTGCACAAAGTATGTTCATTGACCTTTGAACTTATAAATTACTCGGATTCTCTGTTCCATTGACATTCACAGGCTTTTACACTGAGCTGATCTTAAGGAAACTCTCAAAGTGGCTTTTTCACAATTATGCCCCACTACTGAACTGTGAACTCCCCAACATTAAAATGAATGCCTTCTAACTTCGAATTACCATGCCTTGCTGAATAATATTCACCCCTTTTTATAGAACCTTAGGCATACGGTCATACAGTGCACAAACTATCTGTAATTTTCAAAAACGTAAAACCTTCTCACCTACACTATCTTCCCATTGGGCAGTAATTTTGCGCCACTTCTGTCTCACTGAATCAATCATTTCTGAGAGACACAATATAATTGTAGCTTGTTCCTTTACTTGTGTTATCCAATGGTACTATCTTTTTGTCATTTTCCATTTAATTTTCTTATACAACAAAAAAACTAGCAAAGTCCCCTTGGACTTTATGGTCTAATGGGACAGCTCGACCATGAATCTGTTTGCTGAGGGCTGCATTTCTCTCTGAAGGTCTGGCAGATTTTATTGCCTCCCGCACCTCACTATGTTTCACACCACAATAAATAACTTTCAAGGACTTTTCAGCAAGGGAAAATTACAAAGGTTGTAGCTGAGTTCTGTTTTTGAATTCCTTAGCTGGCATCAAGCTGCTCTTAAACATTTACACACAAAATGAAATCTTGGTTTTAATTAAGATATGATTATGTTATATTAATTATATCAATAATTTGATTATAATATTGGCATGGTAAAACTGCCTCAGATGTATGCAAAAGCCAATAAAAAGATGATAACCCAATAGTTATGCCATTCAAAATTCCATATCTGTGCGATACTCCCTAACAAACACACCCATATCACTCATGGCCTTTATGGTTTCTTTACAGGATATTTCTCATTTTGGACAACATATAAATGAACTTGTTTGTATAAAAGAAGTCTGCCCACATACAGCATGTTTAATTAAAAATCCCATAACAAAAAACTATAAGGGCCATTCAAATATAAATTTGATTTTTTAAAAACAAAAGTATTATCATAAAACAAATATTATTTTTCTACAACAGAAATGCATTTTCCCCACCAGAAGGGCATCATCAGAGAAAAAAGATGAGTGCATAAACAGCCAATTCAGCAAAAAGTGCTCAACCTCTGCATTGTCATTTAATCTTTTCCCTCCTTCAGTGGAGGGGATAAATAAGGACAGTAATGAGGGTGTTCCAGGGATGCACAGTGAATTTTCCTTAATTAATCCCTGCTTATGGCTGCTGTATGTCATGCAGAAGCAGGACATCATGAATGGGTTGCTAGCATCTTTTGTTGCAATAGGTAACTCTCATATCATTCAACAAATTGCAGTAATTCACAGTTCCATTTTATGAACAAAATCTATGAGCAACGTGCCTTTAGAGTCCCAACACATGGCAGCAATCCACTGACAACAAGTTTTGATCTTGACCAGACTACGTTCCCCTTGAATCCAAACTTGTTCTTTTGTTTTTGAGGGTGTAGTGATTATATTTTATCACAGGTCATAATTTTGGTAAAAAACTGCTCACTTTCTTACTCATACCGATCTGAATAACTCTTGTAATGAGGAAAAGGATACATCAGTAGAACACAGAAAACAAAATAAAAGGCACTCCGCTTACACCAGGTACTGTAGCACATGGTACAAGTCCACATGCTACACTTTTTCAATTTATTCAAAGTAATCATCTACCCATTCTCAATACATATATAAATTCTTCTTCTATTTTGTGGGAATGTAATTATGCATTAATTTTTTCAATGACCACTGCAATAAAACTACAACCAAAGTTTGAACAATCATAGGAACAGTAAAATTAATGGTGTGGTTTGTATAACGTCAGTTTTACAACAAGCTACAAAATTTAATGATACATAGATAAAATAATGATATTTCTGTTTCCTTTTTATAGACATATATGTTAGCTCCTCATATAAGTACAAAAAGGGTACATTTTTTAAACCATATTATGCCCCATTTACCTCATCCTTTAACACAGCATTATAAGTGTCTTCCTCTTCAGTTTCTGGTCTCGGCTCAGTTGAATATTTATCACAGCTAAGCAGTTCTTCTTTAATTTCTATTTTGTCATCCACTTTGAATTCTCTTATTATTCTCTGAAACTTCAACAGAAATAAGTCAGAACTAAAATGCCATAGCTTATCAGACATTTAATGGCTCAAAAGGGTCCAGCATTGTTAGTCAGAAACAGAAACTACACAAGTTGGGAAAGTGAGGAGAATGAAATGAAGATTTTGCAAAGGGAGTACCATACTAAGCCCTATTCATATGATAACGGTTCCAAAATGATTGATTTCACAAAATTACATACTTTAGCAACATAAACAGCCTTTGAAACATGTCCAAGTAAGTGGAGCAAAATTAGTGAAATTTGAGTGATTTCCCAGTAGATAATTTGTTATAATATACTATACTTCACTGTGAAAATCCCCCCTATTCAAAACTATGAATGAGTTTATTCAATGCATGCTGTAACAAATACAATGCATATAGAATTATAATATTTTAGCCATCAGTTTAAATATACATTTAAAAATATTTTTCTTCTGCTGTAAAAGACTTTGTATCTACAAAGGATACTGACTTCATTCATAGCTATTGATACTAGTGGAACTTTTATGCCCCTACTTAAATTTTATCATTATTAAACACTAGACAGTCCAGAAAAATTCTTCATTGCAAATGCTAGCACTTAATTGAATGTACAAGGTTAATAGACCAGCCAGTAACTGCAAGGCATTGCATATAGACTACCAAATTAATGTAATTAAGATCACTGTATGATTGAGTCAAACTACACACTATTATTGCTCCACTTACTTGTTTATAATATTATTAGTTTCACGAATCCTTTGCTTGCATCCTCAGCGTCAACAATAAGAGTGTGTAGTTTGACTCAATCATGCAATGATCTTAATTTGCTTCAGTGCAAAAGTTACAATTAACATTTTTAGTTATCAAATTTAATAACCCAATGAAAGCCAGCATTGAAACACAAGTGGCACAATTATAAATAAATTAAAAACAAACCCAAGTAAACATCAATGATTTCAACAATTACCTAAAGAACACAAACTAAAAACACAGATTACAAACAAAGCTTACTTAGAGAAGAATAACAATTATTTAAACCTGGCAGAGAAGAATATTCCATATCCCTCTAGAACTAATCCTATGGATTATACTAAGATAGTAACAAATAAAAAGCTGATAGAACAATTAAACAAACAAGAAGATTCAACAGAGGTATGTAGAACTATAGCACTTGAACATCTACACAATCAATTCCCTCAAACAGAGTGGCTCAGAATTTATACAGATGGATCTGCAGACAAACAGATAAATAATGTGGGAGATGGTATATATTGTAAATATTTTTCACATTATTTTATACTGCCTAGACAACCACAAGCTATGAGGGTGAAATGGTGGCAATACAACGAGCCCTGGAACAGATATCCTATAAGATTGATATAAAAGAAAATAAAGTAGTCATTCTTACAGACTCAGCTTCTGCTATACAAGCTATAGAACGATATGATAGTTCATATGACTCTTACAATGTAAGGGAAATGAGATCTTATTATAGACTACTCCAAACAAAATTTCAACAAATAATACTACTGTGGATACCAGCACATGTGGGAGTGACAGCTAACAAGATTGCAGACTTTCTGGTTAAAAAGGGGGCAGCTCTTTATTCAAAACCAATGTGGATTAAATGTAAAATTAAAAAATATCAAAATGAGAACAAAAATATCAACATAATATTCAGGTGGAAATATCCAATAAAATTTATTCTAATATACAACAAACTACATAAAATAAAAAACCTACCAAGGAAGGAATGAATGATAACACATGTAAGATCTGCAATACTGACAAGATTCTAAACAGAGAGCATCAATTGGAATGCACAGAACTGAGGAAAGCTGCACCTGACGGGAAAATACACAAATTATATTGACTGGCCAGAGAAAAATTTATGGATCAAAATCCTGCACATTAGATCAACAACAATAATAACAACAGTTACCAAATTAAAATTTTTTAGCCTTAGAAATATTCTAAACAAGTTTTAATCTACAAAGCTCAGCAAATGCCCATATCAAGCTATGCTAAGGTGACACTTTAATAAAACGTTTTGTAACAAGTGGAATTACATTGAACACATTTGTTTATTAGTGAAATCCTTGAAATGATCTATTTTCAGGGAAGAAAGAATTAAAAGAAACATACACTTGCATTGGGCTAGCTTTGCTTAGCTTCCTAAATTTTAAGCAACATTATAGGATTGCCCCAAACCAAAATACAGTCAACAAATTCGAAAAATGATTTATAATACAGATATGTGGCAGAGTATGGCAGAGTGGGGAATCAGTTCAAAAGAGCCAAAATATTTTGCTACATTTATGTGCATGCTCATATTTATTTATTAATGAAATCAAAAACCTCAATTTTCTGAAAACAATGACTGTTTCTCCCCCCCCCCCAAAAAAAAAGAAAAGAAAATTACGAAAATGAGTGTTTCAGTTTGCTTCTCAGAATACTGGCTATTGCACCTACCAATTTAATAGTTTACTCTTGGCAACAATTCATTTCTGTATTAGCTTTATTTGTTGCCAAAGGTTGAAATTTGAACATTGCAAACTTTTCTGTCTACTGTATATTTTTGTAACTTGTTGGCATTATAATATATGCAAAATCATAAAAATCCTTCTGTTTGAAATAGAAAAAAAGACTTACTTAAGCAGAAAGGTATTCACAAGTTTATGTGGGCATAGGTCAATAACATATTACATAATCATCACTAATCAAAAAACAGAAGAAATAGGTTTATAAGATATTGCTCTTAAATCATGAAATCTACCATTAAGGTGGGATTAATTAACAAACTGACAACAGTTGTATTATACAATATCCTTCATATACAAGCAGGCTGATCAGCCACCATTGGCTACTAGTAGTCTGACTTATAACTATATGCACATTGCAACTTTGCTTTAGTTTATTTGTTCCTTAGTCTTAATAAGCTCAGTAGTGTTTTCAATGTTTATGTATTACAAGTGTTTTGTACTTTGTTAAAATAATGCAATGAGATAAGTGCACATTACAGCAACAGACTTTTATGTTCCATTCGTATGTGATTACATCATCTTGTAAAGAAGTTAGACAGAATTTTTAACAGAATTCCCAAGTGTGTATCCTCTAAGCAATGAAGTCATACAAAATCTTATAAACAAATTAAGGAAAGCTTACTTAAATGTAAAATTGGAACTTAACACAGTGAAGCCAATCATATTAATGGATATCATTGTATGATTAGTTGAACTACACACTCTTAAAGCTTCACTTACTTTTCATAAATGTATGGAACCGGTTTCGAGAACATTTTGTTCCCATCTTCAGCCATGCTGAACCTTCAAGGTGAACCTTAGCATGGCTGAAGATGGGAACAAAATGTTCTCGAAACCGGTTCCATACATTTATGAAAAGTAAGTGAAGCTTTAAGAGTGTGTAGTTCAACTAATCATACAATGATATCCATTAATAAGGAAAGCTTGTTTGATTCTCGACAAGAAGTGAAGGATATAGTAGCCATTGCTTACTGAGGAGAAATTAGATAACAATGGAGAACAATTAGAATATTCTCCTCAAAAATCTCTGTAATGACTTGCATAGGAAACCGCAATTTGAGCTCAGAGCGATGAGTTGCCAAACTCTTAAAATTTAAACCATACAAGATCACTGTTGTCCAAAATTGCTATCATAGATAATAAGAGTTGAGTACATTTCTGTAAATGGATACTGAGGAATGTTAACAATGGGGAAATTGATCTAAATTAACAATCTCCTCAAAGTATAGTTCCATTTACATGGCCATGTTTCAATGTGAAAATAAGGCATTAGAGCTCAGTGAAACCTGATTTAGTGCAACAAACCCCAATATATGATGAGAAAATCATATGGTGCACATGTAAGGCATAAAGGATAATAGGACCAATATTTTTTACAGATACCCTAAATTCAGAATGTTGCAGAGATGACATATTCACCCCATTCTTTGAACAAAAGATTGTGACAGCTACAGAGCCATTATTATTCCATTGAGGAAATTTTTGAAGACAGGGTAATTAGTAGGAGGTTATGGCACCAACGGTCCTATGTAATTTTTATATATAGGGAAACTTATTGTGTATATGTCAAAATCCCGCACATTAGAGGAACTAAAATAAAATATTTAGGAGAGAAATTAACACAAGTTAAACTGATGTGCATGAAAGAAAATTTTCTAAATAGGTGCCCGTGTTATGTAGATGCGGAGGAGGGCATTTCAAACTTATCTTGTGACAAAGTATGTGCTTATTTTCATTGTATTGTAACTTTGTAACTATGAGAACCTGAATCATTACAAAATTGGTGGTTTCAGTTTACTAGATATTTTATCTGATTGCTCTGGTGTAAGAGATCCGGTTGCAACAATCAGATTTACATGACTGGCCAACTAGTTCATGAGACACCCTGTATTAAATTGGAGGGAGGATAAGTAAATATAAAAGTGTGAGGGTAATGGATTATGTTTTATGAAGTGAATATGTTATCTTATTTTAATGAAATATTATCAGAGTTGCATTTTCCTTTAATGGACTCATTATATAATGTGAGTGATGGTAAAGTAAATAATATAGTGAAATGTAAGTATGGCATCATAGAAATAGACCAATTCAAGTGAAATATTGACAGAAGTGATCAGTTTTATAATAATCTTATATCTGAAATGACGAACTTTTGTACGTACAAGATAAATACAATGGCAATTTTGTATAAAGAAATATAGCACCAGAGATATGTGAATTTGTTTAAAAATGTGCCAGAAAAATATGAAAATGGATAAGAGGCAAAATGATTGTTTTGATATAGATACAGAAGTGTGCAAAATTTGGTGAGAGCAGTGATTTTATGGTGAGAGAGCGAAAAGGAAAGGAAGAGATGAAAAATGGCACATTTTAGAAACTTTCAAGCTGATGTTAGAGATGAAGGTGGAAAAGTGGGGGAGAAATAGGGCTCATGATGTTTAAATTAAAAAGTATGTAGTTTCAAAAAGAACAAAAGATGTCCATTGACAGATAGCCAGCTGAATTTTTTCAAGTCTGGTATGAAGATAAAGATAACCTATTCCACCAAATTTTTGAATGCAAAATAGATTACAAGTGATATGAATAAAATCATGTGATATATGTCGTACTAAACACTCGTATTGCTTCACTTACTTGTGTCATATTTGGAACTGGTTTCAAAGACCTTTGTCTTCATCTTCAGTCAAGGGTACGAAAGGTTGGAGAATCCAATGGCTCTGTAGAGATGAAGTGCCATCCTGGTGGTGTTTTTATGTACTTAAAATTGGTGTTTTCTAACTTTGGAATATCAAAGTTCATTAATCGATCTTTGTATTTATGAATGTAAATTTTTTCCCAAGTTTCTAGTTCTATATGTCCCTGAGTCTCCTTTAATAAATCCATGTTCTTCACAATCTCATGGTTTTTAGTCCAGAAATGATATGCCACAGCTGATCTATCTGTCTGTTTATATTTTATGTTCCTAAAATGTTCTTTTAAACATAAAATATAAACAGACAGATAGATCAGCTGTGGCATATCATTTCTGAACTAAAAACCATGAGATTGTGAAGAAGGTGGATTTATTAAAGGAGACTCAGGGACATATAGAACTGGATACTTGGGAAAAAATTTACATTCATAAATACAAAAATCGAACAATGAACTTTGATATTCCAAAGGTAGAAAATACCAATTTTAAGTACATAAAAACACCACCAGGACGGCGCTTCATCTCTACAGAACCATTGGATTCTACAACCAGTTGTACCCTTGGCTGAAGATGAAGACAAAGATCTTCGAAACCGGTTCCAAATATTACACAAGTGAAGTAATACGAGTGTTTAGTACGACATATATCACATGATTTTATTGATATGACTTGGCTTCACTGTCTTAGTTCCATATATTTTTTAAAACAAGTTTCTTTTTTGAAAAAATGTTTTAACAGATTACAAGGTTATTCTTAAGAGTTTTTGGTGGCATTAATTCAACCTATTTTATACCTTGGATTGAACACATTTTTATATTATATAATAAATTAAGTCAAATGTCTTATACAATGCACATATTAAGTAGAAGCTACATTAAAGATATTTTGAGAATTATATTTTGGTTATGTACATTCTATACTATCTTATAACCATCATGGGTGCTGAGGTCTTTAAGGTGCACACTCGTGAGTGGGAGGTCTGGGCTTCCATTACTGCCAGGACCATCCTCCCTTAGGAGGTTTTTTCCAGATTTTTCTTAATCCTTGTAAATGGGAAATGCAAGGGAGGTATCATAAAATTAGGCCTAGAACATTTCCTTTCTTAAAAAAGAAAAATCATTTCCAAATTCACCATTTCATCTCATGTATCATCTGTGTCCATCGCCCGTGATTCGGCAGCAATAAAAATGAACGTTAAAAGCTACTCAACAATATATTTACTTATGGTATACCCTTTTTGAGGAGCAAGTTTATCGTCTATGGTCTTTAAACGGCAAAAAAAATAATAAGGATAATTTACCACCTCATGCTTTCAGTAAACAAATTTTTAAGGAATTAGATGTTTTAATATTAACTTCCATATACACATATATTAGAAAGTGTAACTTTTGTACATAATAATAAACATTTTTTTAGAAATAATGAAGATTATCATGTGCATTACATTAGATCAGGTGAGCTAATACACTTACAATATCACAGACTTATAAAAAATAGATATAAAAAATGCAATTCTATTTAATAAATTACTAAACTCATTTAAATGCATTTTAAGCATTGTGTAAAGTGTAAAAAACAATTTTTATATAATGGAAGAATTCTTGGAAACTAAATTATAGAGTTAGATATGCGTATATAATATAAGTGTAATTATATATTAATAAACTGATGTAGCCAGATGTAAACTGTATATAACTGGCAAATATAAAATGAATATAAAGGAAAGGAAGGTGAAGGAAATCTATGTAATTATAGAGGAATATCATTGCTCTCTAATTTTGATAGAAAGAATAAAATGCTGAGCAGAGACTAATAAAAGATTGCCATTTCAGTCAGGATTAAGAAAGGGTAGAGCAACAATGAATAATGGTATGATTATTAAAACATTAAATTGAAAATGCTTGTTATTAAAACATGGCAAGCTGTACACTGTATATGTAGATTTTTGAGAAAGCTTATGAAATAATTATGAGAGAAGTGTTATGGTATAAATTGAGAAAGAAGGAGCTAACTGCAGAAATGGCTGGAATACAAAAGTTATAATTATGTTTCTGTATCAAATGTGACAGGAGCAAGACATGCAGAAATAAGTGTTAAAATTAAGGCCAATCATTTTAGCCTGTTTATACATATTATGTTAGGTTTAAAAGATATCAATAGAATGTGCCAATAAATGATGATGATTGAAATCATTGTGTGACTGAGTCGAACTAAATACTGTTATTGCTCCACTTAAGTATAATCCTTATTTCAAGAGTAGGGATTCAAAATGCCGAGGGGGAAAAAAATACTAAGGTCATGGCTATTAAAATTGTACTTAGGAAGCCATAGAAAATGGAATCATAATATAATTTATTAGAATTTACATATACAATTAAAGGTGATCAAATAGGATTACTCTCCTTCATTCTTGTAAGCAAGAGTGCCTGTAAAGGAGTGCTGTTAAAAAAATCTCATATCTCAGGAGCAGCATCTCATTAATGACATGACATGACTTGAGAATTCTTACAGCCAATACATGAGTGAACCAAATAAGTCTTGTACTGTGCACAATATCATACTGTTAGGAAATTTAGATGTAGTAACGAAAGAGTATGAACACGAAAATATTAAATATTGTACTTACGAAGCTGTTGACAATGGAGTGGTGATATATCCTAAACTTAGGTATTCATTTTTTACACTAAACTCCACTTACTTACATAAAAGTAAGACACGTTTTGGGAGAAACTCTCCCATCTTCATTGCTCACAGAACCACCGTTACTTGAAACAATGGCTAGACAAACGGATGTTCCTGTGGTGGCCTCTGTTGGTTGAAGTACCATTTATTTAAAAATTATAAGAAATGGAGATTGTTTGAATTTTGGAATTTATAGAAAAGAAACACACACAGAAAATTACATATAAAATGAGAGTTATAACCCCATTCCACATAAATATGCAGTGTTTCACAGTTTGGCACACAGTTTGATCAATATTTCACTCACAGAAGCAGAGTACAAAATAGAATACCAACAAATACTAAAGGCAGCTATAATGAATGGTTTCAACAAAGACACAGTGATAAAAATTATCAATAAATCTAAAAGATAAAATGGGATAAGGGAAGTTTCCACACTGAAAAACACAAAAGAAGAATACAAATTCAAAAGTTTCATCTACCATCCAATTTACCATAAGTTCAAGAAAATTTTCAAAGAACATGGGATAATGTTAGCCCCAAAGAACAGATATAATATCAAGAATTTATTAGGTTGCACAATAAAAGACTCCATACCAACAGAACAGAAATCAGGAATTTACGAAATAAAATGTGCAGATTGTGAACAGAGCAAAACAAAGAGGAATTTGGAAATTCGAAGGAAAGAACATTTTAGGAATATTCGGTTTGAACAAGTGGATAAATAAGCAGTAGCAGCTTACTTTTGGACCTAAAATCGGGAATTAAACTGCTGAAACATCTTCACAACCCATTGGAGTTATCCACTTGGAAAAAAATTTCATATTAAAAAATAGAGAAAACCTAATAAATTTCAAGTTTCCTCCTATGGATGAACTTAGCAGCTTCCTACTTCAACCAACAGAGGCCACCACAGGGACGTGTCTTACTTTTATGTAAGTAAGTGGAGTTTAATATAAATAATTTACCTAAGTTTAGGATATGAAAATATTAAATTTAAATTGTATAAAATATAGTGAACTTTTGTAACAGTGGTGTCAATTATTAACATTTAAGAGAAATTGAGTCATGATAGTAACATACACACCACTAAAATTGAATTAAATGGAAGACTAGTTTCGGGAGCCATCGCTCCTATCATCAGTTCCTGGTCGACAGCGAGGCCGGCAGTCGACCAGGAACTGATGATAGGAGCGATGGCTCCCAAAACTAGTCTTCCATTTAATTCAATTTTAGTGGTGTGTATGTTACTATCACGACTCAATTTCTCTTAAATATTAAATTTAAAACTAATTTTGTGTTGGAACTCATACAGTGAAGCAACTAATATATTCTTAAATAGCTAGTGAGTGGCTTTAATATTCTTATGTTTCACTTACCATTGAATTATACAGAACATGTTCCACAGGCCTTTGCCCATATCATCAGCTGTATAATTCAATGGTAAGTGGAGCACAAGAGTATTAAAGTGACTCATTAGCTATTTAAGAATGAAAATATTGTTTCTCCATCAACACAGGCACTACTCTTATTTGTGGCTGGACTTTGCTGCTTATAAGAATGAGTGATATGAGTCATTCTTGTAAGCAGCATTCTCGCAAGCTAACATTGGCAAACCTCTCTCCTCTTTTATGCATTATATGCTCTCCTTGTGCCAGTGAAAGTGAGCAAATCATACTGCCAAGGTATGAGTGAGACTGAAGGCTTATTTGACAGGCTTTATATACAACATTAGGACATGTTTCAAGGGCAAATTGCTCCCATGGTCAGATGTTGACAGATATCTCCCCTTAGTTAATGCCAACATTTCTTTACTATTAAAATAATACCTAAGTAAATAAAATAATCTAACAAATGTATTTCTTTATCCACCTCAAATCACATCTCTGGTTTGTCATTTCTTAACTTCCTTAAACATCATTACTATATTCTAATAGAATTTATTAAATTTTTTAACATTAACAATAAAAACATTAGGATATATTTTGGGATAACATGGCTATCATTATCTGCTGTTATCCCACTCCAGTTTCGTCAAATTTTTCTGTTAACAATAATCTTATCTGTTTCTGATTAATCATCAATGAAAATACTGGGAGTTGGAAATTTTTTCTCTAACTGCATGTTAGGGATACACTGCTCAAGGCAATCCATCATACAATTTTCTCCTGCAATTATTTGTATTATTTTTTTGTTACATAACAGTTGTTAATAAATATGCTGTGTTCTAATGCTTATTTCATATTAGGCATAATAACTCATACCACAATACACAAATCCTAACAAAAAGTTCTTACAGAGTATAAGCTGCGTTCCACATGTTGCTTCCATAAAGCCATTAAACAACTCAATTCCAGCAGTTGCAGCTGATTCAACTACACAATGAAGGTCAACTGTTTCTTGCAAATGGAATGAAGGTTTGCTTATTCATTGCAATGAGTACACTGCATAAGGCAGGTACCAGACAATTACAAAACTAATTCACCAGCCCTGAAAATGTTATATTAATATTGTGACATTAGAATTGGTTAAAATTAGGTAAACTGCTGGAAACAACTCAAAGCAGAATTGTTTATTTAGCGCAAGTTTTACAACAATTATTACTAATAAAATTTCCATGTACACTAGTGAGACATTGATACATCAAAGATTTACCGTCATAAACACATGTGTTAAAAACATATGCAAATGTTTTAGTGCTAAAAATATACAAAGAATTGTTTCTATTAATGATACTATACTATGTTTTTGCTTCTTACCTTTAATTCAGGATTATGAGCAGCATCACAGAAATTTTCCCCACCAGTTTCTGGTTCTTTCAACTCAAGTGAACATGTATAAGCATCCTCTAGTTCTTCTTTAATGTCTAGAATGACATTCATTTTCTTAGACACTTTTTATTCATAAACGTCTTACACTGTAAAAGAAGAAAATATAACATTATTTGCAATGAAAGTATAAAATCTGAGTATAAAGCAGAGCATGAGCAACGGTGAACATAGCAAAATGTTGGGCTGATAATAGAAATGTGCCTTTTCAAAAAAAATTCATTTGTCACATTAATTTCAAATTAGTGAAGTGCATGGCTATTTCTGTTTAGATCAGTGCAAACATGTGAAGTTACAAATTGATGTGGGATACTACATGTTTGCATGAGGCACCTGAGGTATGACCTATACATAGCAGCATTGATCCAGTGGAAATAGGCGACATTTGATACAAGACAATTGATATTTACAATAGGTAAACAGCACTTGCAAGATGGCAACAACTCTGAGTGAATGTGCAGCCCTCAAATAGTGTTCGGTTGTTGATTTCTGCCAACAAAATGTATGGCATCAAAGAATATTGATAAAGAAATGCTTCCCATCTAAGGTGAGAAGTGCCCGTTGCAGAGTTTGGTGCAGAAGTTCCCCAAAAGATGGACACAAATCAAATATGAACACTGCATAGGGTGACCAGCAAAGATGGCCAGACTGGCGAATTTGCTATGAGCTGAAGACTTAATCCAAGAAGACAGAAGGGTAACTATAGACACTATGACCTTTGCTGTTGGTTGTTCACACAGAATGGCCATCTCAGATTTTCACTATGTTTGTGCATTATTGGTATTGTGCATGCTGATCCTGCAACACAAAATGCAAAGAACGGGTCTGGCATTACATCTCAATTGTTACCATAATGAATTTGCCGATGCAAATTATCACAGGTAATGGTTTTAGGTTCACCATTACCAACCCCAAAGCATGTGCCAATAGAGTGAAAACATTGTGCATCATCTGTGAAAAAAAGGTTTAGTGACACCATCTGCCAAGAAAGTGATGCTTACATCTGGGATCACTCACTGCATTCTAGCATCAAGGTCAAATTATAAATGCTAACTGCTACTTCATTAAACTTTAAGGCCATTCAACAGCAATAATCAGGACTTCTCACTGAAAATGTATTGCTCTAGAAATGCACATCCTCATACTACCAACAAGACAAATGAGATACTGCAAAATTTAAAAAGGGAAGTCCTCGAGCACCCCCTGTATAGACCTGTCCTTGCTTCAAGTGACTTCAATTTTTTGGCCCTAAAAACAATATTTTATGAGTGAACATTTTTCTGATGAAGATGTAGAAAGAGAAGTCATTTCATGGTTCCAACATCAGCCCAAAGAATTTTATGCTGCTGGATTCCAGGGGCTATCTTACTTAATGACTGTTTCTAAGTTGAGACTATAAAGAAGTGGACTTAAAAATATATTCCAACTTCAAAAGTTCGGTGATTCTTTTTGTCTTAAGGTGTACAATGCATCATTTTATTTGGCATTCTTTTCTGAGCAGTATTTTTCAATTTCTTAACTAATTTAGAACACATAATAAGAATCATTCAAAGTATATTTACTTTACCTATATTTGTATAGAGTAAGGAAAGTACATAATACAACATTTAAATTTACCACTGGATACTTGCAACCATATACTCCAAACTATAACAGTAATATCTGCTCTAATTCTCCTGTAATTAAACTATACATATTGTTACAGCTAACTATATGTATACTCACTTTATGGTAAAGTAACTGCTTCAGGATAAAGTCATCAGCTATTTATGCCCTTCTTTCACTTAAGTAATTTACTACTTCTAAAAACATTAATACTACATCTATTAGATGTCTCCCATCTTTTCTCTTCCTACAACTCCCTACTCTTAAGATCACGTCTGTTATACTTTGTACAATTTGTGCTTCTAGTAATATTCAATTATTTATTTACAACTTATAAATATCTTACCTTAAAGAAACTTGAACCCGTGTCAATTCGGTTCCAACCCAAGCGTGCAGACCATTACGCTACAAGAATCATGCTAAAGATGATTTTAGAGGTCCCTCATATAGCATCTAATGCTAATTCAAATTATAAAGTAAAGTAATCTAACCTAAAATCTATCTATATTTATTAAAAGTGCCCAGAACTTACTAAATGAATTACAAATATGCAAAATAATTTATATAATAAGGAAAAAAATAATATTATGGCCTTATATGCAATGTAGCAACATAAATAGCATTCCACCGGACTAATTGATGACATCAGTCATTATTTATTGATGCCATCAGTTTTATTATTTATCGATGCAGACCATATGTATTAAAAGAACATATAAATTAATACCCTTAATTTCATACAGTTCAGTGATAGTTTTTAGTCTGCAAGAATTAGCGAAATCAAATGGTTTTTCATTCTTTTCGGGTTATTTATATTTGGTGCTTTTCTGGTGTTTTTGGGGCATGAATTTTGCGCTTTCTCATGTTTAGAGTTGGCAACTCTGTTAGTGGCAGATCTGAGAAACATAAACATAAATGGTTTATCTATCTATTCTCAAACGACTCTTTAGTGAATTCGACAAAAAGAGAAGTAAAATTACAAGAATCGAACAAGACATAAAAGGTGAATACTCGACCATATTCTAAAGTATTTCATTCGGAGTTCGTGGTCGCAACTCTCCAGAGGTAAATTTAGATGTTGCGTTATGTACTTCGCTTACCCTATACAAATAAAGATGAAGTTAATATACTCTCAATGATTCTTATTATGTGTTCTAAATTTGTTAATACATTGGAAATTACTCCCCAGAAATGGATACTAAATGAAATTATGCAATGTGCACCTTAAGACAAAAAGAGTTACTGACTTTCGAATAGTCTCGACTTAAAAAGTCATTAAGTAAGTGAGAAATGAATGTAGAACTTAAATAAATAATAAAAAATTATTTTTACTACTCAGCATAGTCTTCCTGTACATTGAGACACTTGTCCCAACATTTCACAAGTCCCTGGATTCCAGCTATATAAAATTCTTTGGGCTGGCGTTAGAACCACGCAATGATTTCCCTTTCTGCATCTTCATCAGAAAAATGTTCACCCATAAGATACTGTTTTAGAGAGCCAAAAAATGGAAGTCTCTTGAAGCAAGGCCAGGTCAATACAGTACATGCTCAAGAATTTCCCACTTTAAATTTGTCTTGTTGGTAGTATGAGGATGTGCATTTCTAGAGCAACACAGTCCTGATCGTTTCTGTTGAATGGCCATACAAAGTTTAAGAAAGTTATTACAGTAACAGTTGGCATTTACAACTTATCTTTGAGGCTAGAATGCAGTGAGCATTATGCCTTCGTGATCCCAAATGTCACCATTACTTTCGTGGTAAACGGTGTCACTAAATCTTTTTTTAACAGATGATGCACGATATTTTCACTCTACTGGCACATGCTTTGGGATTGGTAATGGTGAACCCAAAACCATTACCTGTGATAATTTGTATCGGCAAATTCATTGTAACAATTGAGATGAAATGCCAGACCTGTTCTTTGCATTTTGTGTTGTAGGATCAGCATGAACAATACCAATAATGCACAAACTTTGTGAAAATCTAACTAAGATGGCCATTCTGTGGGATCAGCATGCACAATACCAATAATGCACAAACTTTGTGAAAATCTAACTGAGATGGCTATTTTGTGTGAACAACCAACAGCAAAGGCCATAGTGTCTATAGGTACCCTTCTGTCTGCTTGGTCTTCAACTCATAGCAAATTCGCCAATCTGGCCATCTTTGCTGGTCACCCTATGCAGTGTTCATATTTGATTTGTGTCCATCTTTTGGGGAACTTCTGCACCAAACTCTGCAACGGGCACTTCTCACCTTAGATGGGAAGCATTTCTTTATCAATATTCTTTGATGCCATACATTTTGTTGGCAGAAATCAACAACCGAACACTATTTGAGGGCTGCACATTCACTCAGAGTTGTTGCCATCTTGCAAGTGCTGTTTACCTATTGTAAATATCAATTGTCTTGTGTCAAATGTCGCCTATTTCCACTGGATCAATGTTGCTATGTATAGGTCATACCTCAGGTGCCTCATGCAAACATGTAGTATCCCACATCAATTTGTAACTTCACATGTTTGCACTGATCTAAACAGAAATAGCCATGCACTTCACTAATTTGAAATTAATGTGACAACTGAATTTTTTTTGAAAAGGCACATTTGTATTATCAGCCCAACATTTTGCTATGCACACCATTGCTCATGCTCTGCTTTATACTCAGATTTTATACTTTCATTGCAAATAATGTTATATTTTCTTCTTTTACAGTGTAAGAAGTTTATGAATAAAAAGTGTCTAAGAAAATGAATGTCATTCTAGACATTAAAGAAGAACTAGAGGATGCTTATACATGTTCACTTGAGTTGAAAGAACCAGAAACTGGTGGGGAAAATTTCTGTGATGCTGCTCATAGTCCTGAATTAAAGGTAAGAAGCAAAAACATAGTATAGTATCATTAATAGAAACAATTCTTTGTATATTTTTAGCACTAAAACATTTGTATATGTTTTTAACACATGTGTTTATGACGGTAAATCTTTGATGTATCAATGTCTCACTAGTGTACATGGAAATTTATTAGTAATAATTGTTGTAAAACTTGTGCTAAATAAACAATTTTATGCAAAAGAACAATATTTACAAAGGTACAGAAAGTTGTAAAATTGTAGATGAAATACAAGAGAGGTTAGAACAGCTTTGTGCATCTGCTCCTTTTAATAATCTCTTGCATAAGCCTTATGTTATAATTGCTCTATGCAAAGAAAGTATGTTGGAACTCATTCAAAAGTCTTTCAGTTATAACACCGCCTTCTTGATCCATGCTATTTACAATACTCAGGAACATTAACAACATGTTAACTAACATTATGCTCGAAAAGCTTGCTAGAATGCAGAAGTAACATCTGTTGATGAAACTCCTTGAATGTATTAACCCAGCTGATTTAGTGTAATGTACATGATAATCTTCATTATTTCTAATAAACTGTTTATTTATTATTATGAACAAAAGATACAGTTTCTAATATATATATATATATATATAAATTAACAGTAATAATAAAAGTAGATAAGGATAAAGCACTTAAAGTCACACTTGAAATTGCAAAGACCATTTATATAAAAGAAAAATAAAGTAACACTATTAACAATGTAACAAATTAACAGTAATTATAAAAGCAGAAAAGGATAAAACACTAAGATAAAGTCACACTTGAATGATAGCTGTCATCCCTTGCATATCAAAAGATCTATTCCTTTTTCTCTTTCAATCCGTGGTCATCATCTTTGTAACAACTTTTCATCTCTTGACAAGTAAATTAAAAACCTAGCTCAAAAGTTCCAAGACCAAAATTATCCTTCCTCTCTTTTAAAATCCTGTATAATCCCATCGCATGCAAACCTAAAACTTCTAACAAGAACTTCATTAACCTTTTTGTATATTTTGACAAAACAATCCCAATATAGCCAGAATATATGGGTTACCTAAAATCCATAAACCGGGTAAGGGCATGAGACCTATCATTAATAATATAAATACCCCTACATACTTTCTAGCAAAATGGCTTACAGACAAATTTATAGCTCTACCAAGGTTTCAAAGTAGAAGCATAAAAATCTCGTTCCAGTTAAGAGAAAAAAATAAAAGATTTTAAAGTTCTACCCTCTGAAATTTTAGTGTCTTTCGACGTAGTATCTTTGTTCCCGAGTATTCCAACGAAAAGCTTTTATCGTTTTTGAACGATTGGTTAAAGGAGATAGGAATTAATGAAACTCATAGGAAAGAATACGTCCACCTTACTAACATTTGTATAAACCAGTCATATTTTACATTTGCAGGTGAGTTCTTTAAACAGAAATCAGGACTCAAAATGGGAAATCCTTTAAGTAAAAATTGTACTTACGAAGCTGTAGACAATGGAGTGGTAACATATACTACATTAATATGTTCAGTTGTTTACACTAACTCCACTTACTTATTTAAAACTTTGGACTAGTTTCGGGAGAGGTGCCTCCCATCATTGGCTGTTGTTGACTGAATGCCGTTGTTCGAAACGGAGGATGGACGCCCGTTCACTCCTGTGGTGGTATCTTGTGGTTCTAGTAGAAACTTGCTGAGTTCATCCAATGGCAGAAAATCAAAATTCATTTAGTTGCTCTTATTTTTTAAAATGAAAATACTCTCCCATGTGGATAGTTCTATTGGGTTGTGAAGTTGTTTCAGTAATTTAATTTCTGGTTTTATTTCGTGATTTTTGTTCCAAAAATTAGCTGCTATTGCTGATTTGTCTATCTGTTTCAATCTAATGTTCCTAAAATGTTCTTTTCTTCGAATTTCTAAATTTCTTTTAGTTTTTCCAATGTAGCTCTGCTCACAATCTGCACATTTAATCTCATATATTCCTGATTTTTGCTCTGTAAGGATGGTATCTTTCATTGTGCAATGTACTAAATTTTTTATGTTATATTTGTTCTTTGGGGCTAACATAATTCCATGTTTATTGAATATCTTCTTAAATTTGTTGTGGTAAGTTGGGTGGTATGTGAAACTTTTGAATTTATAACTGTCTTCAGTGTTCTTAAGTGTGGAAACTTCCTTAATCGATTTTTGTCTTTTAGCTTTATTGATGATTTTTGTTACTGAGTCTGTGTTGAAACCGTTGGTTATAGCCGTCTTCATTATATGTTGATGTTCCATTTTGTACTCCGTTTCAGTCAATGGGATGTTGATTAGTCTGTGTGCTAAACTGTGAAACACTGCATATTTATGTGGGATGGGGTTATAGCTATAATTTTTTATGTAATTTTCTGTGTGTGTTCGTTTCCTGTGAATTCCAAAGCTAAGACTGTTTGCATTTCGTATTATTTTTAAATCAAGGAATGGGAGACATCCATTTTTCTCTTCTTCTATGGTAAACTGTATAGATTTGTGTTGTAAGTTAAGGAGGTTCAATGCATCTGTAGAATGTTTTTTTGGTATTATTGCAAATATGTCATCCATATATGGCATAGATATGTGACAGAACAAATATAATATAAAAAAATTTAGTACATTGCACAATGAAAGATACCATCCTTACAGAGCAAAAATCAGGAATATATGAGATTAAATGTGCAGATTGTGAGCAGAGCTACATTGGAAAAACGAAAAGAAATTTAGAAATTTGAAGAAAAGAACATTTTAGGAACATTAGATTGAAACAGATAGACAAATCAGCAATAGCAGCTCATTTTTGGAACAAAAATCACGAAATAAAACCAGAAATTAAATTACTGAAACAACTTCACAACCCAATAGAACTATCCACATGGGAGAGAATTTTCATTTTAAAAAATAAGAGCAACTTAATGAATTTTGATTTTCCACCGCTGGATGAACTAAGCAAGTTTCTACTAGAACCACAAGATATCACCACAGGAGCGAAGGGCGCCCATCCCCCATTTCGAACAACAGCATTCAGTCAACAACAGCCAATGATGGGAGGAACCTCTCCCGAAACTAGTCCGAAGTTTTAAATAAATAAGTGGAGTTAGTGTAAACAACTGAACACATTAATGTAGTATATGGGAAATCCTTTGTATCCCTTCCGGGCAAATTTATTTATGAGTGCATTTGAAATTCACATACTTTCCGCCTTCCCACATTATTTTAAATGCTGGTACAGATACGTTGATGACATTTTTAATATAGTGAAAAAAGAATTTGTTGAAGATGCTTTGAAGCTTTTAAATATACAAAACAGGAATATATCCTTCACACTGGAAACAGAAACAAAGGGAATGCTGCCGTTTTAAGATATAAAAATTAATAGTAATCATGGAAATCTATAATTTGGAATCTAAAGAAAGGATACGCACACAAATAACTATATAAAATCAAATGGGTTTAACCCCATAGCTCACAAGCACTCAATTTTCAACAGCTAACATATAGACTGGTGAGTTTACCAGTCAGTAAAGAGGAGTATGAAAAAGAATTTGAGAAGATACAAGAGATTGCCATTATAAATAGTTTTTAACAAAAATTTAGTAAACAAAAAACAATAGATTCCTAAAGAAGAAATTGATCAAGAATACCACCGCACTATTAACTCAAAAAGATAGACCAGTTTTTAAAAAAATCAGATATGATCCAGTAGCTGTGAATAAATTGCAAAAAAAAAGATATTAACGTTAAATTGGCACCTGTTAACAGATACAATCTGAAAAATGCTTTAGTGAACAACAGTTTTAATAACATTCCACAGAGAAAAAGTTAGGCATCTACAAAATAACGTAAAGAATGTGATAAGATATACGTTGGAAAAACTAAAAGACACATAGGAACACAGTTAAAGGAATGTTCTCAGGAACGTTAAGTACAAACAGATTGATAGGTCAGCAGTGACACACTATTTTTGGAAAGATAATCACGACATAAAAAGAAATATAAAGTTACTTAAAAAAGCACACAGACGTATAGAATTGGACACATGGGAGAAGATTTACATTCATAAACATAGGGATCATCTTATGAATTTCCACATTATAGGAGAGTGTAATACCAATTTCCAGTTTATAAAGAAAAAATACCACCAGGACAGAGCCACAGGTCCTCATAGATGTTAGTTTCTCATACCAGTCATCAAGTTGGTTGAGGATGAAGAGGATGTCTCTTCGAAACCAGTCCCACGGTATTTAAAAGTAAGTGAAGCATAAGAGTGTGTTAGACGACAAATTAATTAAAATTTACATTTAACAAGCTTCATTGTGTCAGTTCCAACAGAATTTGTTAAAAATGTCTTATTTTTCGAAAGTTCTTAAATGAATTCATTAACCTTGTTACTACTTATGTGCCTGGAATTGGAAGTATCAGACCTATTTTGAAAGAATGTCACGGTACTTTGTTAATGCACCCATCTTTAAGTGATTTTTCTAAATTTGTACCCCACCTTACTTTTAGAACACCCCCTAACCTTAGAAGTATATTTTGCCAAAACCTATCTCCTCTGAATTTACCACATCCTTTACTGACTCATATCCTTGCCAACGCCCTAAATGTAAAACCTGTGTGCTAATTATGCCATGCCATTCATTCCACAGCTCTAATTTAACCAGAGAATTTAACATTTCTTCATTTGCTACCTGTTCTTCCAAGAATGTCGTATATATATATTTATCTTGTAAGCTTTGCAAAGCATTTTATATTGGTTTAACTTTTACTGTTGTTTCGCTACATATGAAAAATTATAGACATTCTGTTAAAACCAAGTGTCCCTTGCCGGTTGCCCAACATGTTAATTGGGCAATCGGCAAGGATTTCACTGTAAGGATTTTAATGATGTTTTTAATCTAACATTTATTGAAGCGTTACCTGCACAATGCTCTGAAAGTTTACTCAGAGATAGAGAAATGGCAGCTATATTTTTACATAAAGCGCATATCCCACCCAGTTTAAATCTTATGTATTAATATTATCCCCCAACACTCTCATTGCTATTTTCATCTGTTTTCATGCATAACGTTACCTTCGATACTCAATATTTACTTTTATCACCTTCACTTGTCTTCTTGCCATAGAAGAACTGAACGAATTCGAAATATAGCAATTTCAAGTGTGACTTTATCTTAATGTTTAATCCATTTCTACGTTTATAATTACTGTTATTTTGTTATATTGTTAATAGTGTTACTTTATTTTTATTTTGTATTATATAAAATATATAATATATATGGAAAATAATATAAGAACATCTATCCTTAAAAATTGGCTTACTGGGAGCATGAGATGGTAAATGCTGTATTATCCTTAATATTTTCTTTTGCCATTTAAAGACAATAGATGATAAACTTGCATCTTTCCAGAAGAGTATACCATAACCTAATACATTGTTGAATAGAACGCTCATTTATAGTGCTTAGGAATCACATGACTGATGATACATGAGGTGAAATGGTAAATTTGGAAAGTGGTGTGTGTTTTTTATATATATATATTAAGGGAAGGAAAGGTTCTAGACCTAATTTTAGGATACTTCCCTGGCATTTGCTATTTGCAAGGACTAAGGAAACCTGGAAAAAACTTAGTCAGGGAGAATAGTCCTGATGAGAATCTAACCCCAGATCTCCTGCTCATGAGTCTGTGCCTTAAAGACCTCGGCCACCCATGGCAGTTATAAGCCAATATAAAATCTACATAACCAAAATACAATTCTCAGAATATGTTTACTGCAGCTCCTACTTAATAGGCTCATTTGATAAGATACTTTGGCTTAATTTGTTATATAAGGTAAACTGTATTCATTCCAAGGTATGCCAACTCTTGAAAATAACCGAATAATATTAATACCATTCAAACTTTTGGTTGAATGTCTTATCTTTATCTCCGTACCACACTTGAAAAAAATTATGCTGACAAATTATACACACTCTTTGTTCTTTTTGAACTACATCTCTGATTTAGAACCTTTTTCTTTCAGAAGGGTCTATTCAATTCTTCTATATAACTGGAAAGAAAATCTAGATTTTATTTACCCAGAATGCATTTCAGATAGCTGCTAAGTACTTAATGCAATCTGCAGGTGTGTAAAAAGTCTACTTAAAACAATTTCCTTACAACCTACCATCCTTGCTGTGCCCCTCAAAATATATTTTAATTTAAGCATCATGAGCCTTATTTCTCCTTCACTTTTCCCCCTTCATCTTTAACATTAGTATGAAAGTCTCTTAAATCAGCCATTTTTCACCTCTCTTACTTTGCATTTCTTTCTCTGACCATAAAATCACTGCCCTCATTATATTTTCACACTCCTACACTTGTATCAAACCAATCACTTTGCCTCTTATCCTTTTTCATATTTTTGTGGCACATATTCCTATATGCACATTTTTAAACAAATTCACACATCTCTAGTGCTATTTTCTTTACACAAATTCACCATTGCATTTATCTTGAATGTACATAATTCATTTCAGAGTTCAGATTATAAAACTGATCACTTCTGTAATTATTCCCCTTAAATTGCTCTATATTAAGAGAGACTTTTCATTATATTATTTACTTTACTATTACTCACATTGCATAATGAGACAATTAAAGGAAAGTGCAACTCTGAAAATAACATATTCACTGCATAAGACATAATTCACTATGCTCACACTTTTCTATATTCACTTATCATCCCTCCAACAACCATTTAATACGTGGTGTCTCATGCACCAGTTGGCCAGTTGGTGGATCTGGCCATGGCAACTGAATCTCTTACTCCAGAACAATCAGACATATCTAGCAAACTATTGCAGCAACCAAGTTTGTAATGATTCAGGTTCTCACAATTACAATGAAAATAAGCACATACCTCATTACAAGAGATGTTGGAAATGCCCTCCTCCTGCATCCATATAACTCTGGCACCTATTTAGAAAATTTTCTGAAACTGAAACACTCACTCTTGTTTTTTTTTATGGAGAAGTGGAGGGGGGTGTTGGAAGGGAAACTTAAATAAATATGAGCATGCACATAAATGTAGCAAAATACTTGGCTATTTTATCTAATTCTAAACCCTGCTGCATATGTATTATAAATCATTTTTCGAATTAGTAGATTATCTCCTGGTTTAGGGCAATCCTTGTCATGTTCTTATATGTTTAGGAAGGGAAAAAAAGCCAGCCCAAGGCAAGTATATGTTTCTGCATCTTTTAATTCTTTCTTGCCTGAAAACAGATCATGTCAGGAAAATTGGATTAGGACTTTAACTAGTAAACAAATGTTTCATAAATATTTTTTGAATTGCGGGAATTTTCACAGTGAAATATAGTATAACATAACAAATGTGTTTAGCTGTAGTTCCACTTGTTCCAAAGTTGTTACTGGAGATTTAGTTGGGCATTTGCTAAGCTTTGTAGATTAGAACTTGTTTAGGCTAAAAAATGTAAAATTAATTGGTATTCTATATGCAGTGCTTTGCAGTTACTGGTCAGTCTGTTAGCCTTGTACATTCATATGGGTGCAAATGCTTATGTTCAAGAAATTTTCTGGACTGTCGAATGTTAATAATGCTAAATTCAAATAGGGCTGAGGGGTTCGTCTATTATCTATGAGTGGAGCCAGTTCCTCTGGAGATACAGTCCCTGGACCTCTTACAGCAAAAGAAAATGTTTTAAAAATATATTTAAAATAAGTAGTTAAAATATTATAATTCCATATACTTGTATTTATTATATTTTATAATGAATAAACTTAGTCATATTTACATTCCTAATATATGTAATTTTGTGAAACAAATCATTTTGTGACTGACTGTCTCTAGTATGATATGAATAGTGCTTTATGTGCTATTCCCTTTCCAAAATCTCTAATCATTCTCCTCGCTTTCCCAATTTCTGTTTCTGCCTCACAGGGGCTTCTGTTGAACCATATAGTGTCTGGTAATTTTTGACAATGAGATTTTTAGTTCTGATCATATTTCTTTTGCAGTTTCAGAGTATGACAAATGAATTCAAAGTGAATGACAAAATAGAGATTAAAGAAGAACTCCTTAATTGTAATAAATATTCAACTGAGCTGAAACCAGAAACTGAGGAGGGAGACTCTTATGATGCTGTGGTAAAGGATGAGGTAAAGAGCATAATATATGATTATAAATATACCCTTCCTTAAAAATGTGCCCTTTTTTTACTTTTATGAAGAGCTAGCATATATGTCTATAAAAAGGAAACGTAAATATCATTTACCTCTGCATCATTAAATTTTGTAGGTGGTTTGTTGTAAAATTGATCTTATTCAAAGCACACTATTTGTTTTACATTTCCTGTGATTTGTCAAACTTTGGTTGTAATTTTATTGCAGTGGTCATTGAAATGCACAGTCCTTGTGCATAATTACATTTCCACAAAATAGAAGAGGAATTGATATATGTATTGAGAATGAATGCATGATTACTTTGAAAAAGTGTAGCATGTGAACTTGTACCTTTTGAACCTTTACAACTTTTTTCAGGTCTTGAATATGACTTCTTTCCATAGAGAAAATTTTCCATACTGCTTTGTGAGGTTGTGGTCAATTTTGCATAGAATCAACAGCAATAAACAGTTTTTCATCTTATTTTCAAACTTTATATAATAATTTCAATGAACATTAAATATTTATAATTTCAGATTTGTGAACATTAGGATTCCATTTGCTGCTGATACTTTAACACTATAGTCAAGTGTGTCATCTCTTTAATTTCATTGAAAGCTCTTTATATTTATACATATATAAGTCTATCTTATCTATCTGAGATGTGCTAAATCTGTAATCAAAGTTCTTATTGCTGCCATTCTGTCTCTTCTATAAGTAGATTTTCTGCTCATTTTTATTTCTAAAAATATGTGATGCATAATTTTGTGATAGTGGGAAAGGAAAACATGTTGCAATAATGTAACGGTTATAATAGTAAACATTGTCTTACCTTTAGAGCCTATGAAACTCTTTGAGTTGACTGTACCCATATTGATACTAGCCACAAAGTAATTTTTCACTGAACAACATATATTAATCTTTGCTTTTGTTCAAAGCATCAAGCTTGTATCTGAAATATGCGTATGTCTGTTTTGAAACCTCTTTCAGTGTTATCAAATAAATCATATTTAACCATAATTATTGTTTCATACATTGACAGTTAAATATAACAAATAGATTAATATACACTTCAGTTTGCTTATATATATGCAAGTCCAGCAAATTTCTCAGTAATTAATTTTCCCACATAGTTTGTGTATGTGATATCTTTCACTCTTTGACCTCCTTCTCTTCTATGGTTCAACAGCCCAAGATTGAACATTGGCCCACAGCAGCTTTCTTTAGCTCCATCTTATGACTTCATTGATGAGGTAATATTGCAAGAGGCATGTGATCAGAATGTTGTTCACCTATCCATCATTCAGCTCCCCAATTATCTTCAAGAGGGTAGATTCACTACATTCCAGACCTCCCTAACTTATAAAAATTCATAAGCAGATACTGAGAATAAAATCAGGGACCCCCCAGGCAGCAGTAAGCAGTAATAACCATTATACCAAGTAGTCTGTGTCATTTTTGTCCTTTTCACTATATTTCCGAAATAATTATCTTCACATTTTTGTTTTTTCCATGTTTAAAGAAATATCTTTAAATGCCATTTCATTGACAGTCAGTCAACATCGAAACAGCCACTTCTTCACATTAATGTAGGACATTAAGCTTTAATGTTTTGAAATATACTAGTTGTTTTCAGCATGAAACAGTGAATGTTATCATGTTAGAAGTACAATGATGCAAAGAATCTTTCTTTTAGCACATTGCTTTGTTGAATACAGAATCTGTGATAAAAATAAGATTGTTGAAAGCGTGTGCTTCCTGTCAACTACACATGAATATATTGCGCAAATGATGAATATAAATTGAATTTTGTAGAGAATCCCTTTTTTTATATTTCAGCATGTAAAATCATATAATTAACAGTAGTATTTCAAGTGAGTTTACTTCATAAAATTACATGTTTCAGTTCCATTTTTCCCTTTCTCAAAACTGTTAACAGTGACTGCTTTTTGTTGCTGGAGTGCAATAAGGCTACCTGTTTTGAAGAAACTGGCAATCACACTTCATTTTCGCTTATCCTTCACTGGGTTTGTCATTTGAGAAGTTTCAGATTGCCAAGTGCCTCATTGATTTCAGGTTGCATTGGTGTATCCAATATTAATCCCCTGTGAAAATATATGGAAACATCTGGAGCTAACATTGTCAGACAAACTGCCACGGGTGGCCGAGGTTGTTAAGGTGTGAACTTATGCGCGGGAGGTATGGGGTTCAAATCCCACCAGTACCATCCTCCCTGACAGATTTTTTACAGGTTTTCCTCTGTCCTCACAAATGGCAAATGCCAGGGAAGTACCCTAAGCTTAGGCCTGGAAAGATTCCTTCCTTAAAAATAAATCCTTTCCCAATATATAATTTCATCTCATGTATCATCAGTGTTCACCGCCTGTGGTGCCTCTGTAGCAAAAACGGGCATTAAATATCATTCATTCATTGTAAGAAAAGTTATTTATTGGCACCATTCAACTCTTTTGTTTTTCTATGAGATTATGCGGTTCCTGATAACAAAGCTTCCTCATACAAAGATTTTTGTGCAGAATTTCTGATGCCTGCATTGAATGAATATTTAAAGACTCCTGTTCCTCTGTAAGTCACTCACTGATTGTTCTTTGTTATGGCTTTGGCATGAATGATGTTTTCATCTGTGCTGACCCCATGTGCTCCTCATTTTTCAAGTCTGCTCTTCATCTGTACTCTGAAAACCATTGTATACTTAGGAACAGTCTTTAATTCTTTAACTTTATGCTAACTTCTACTAAGGTGCTAATTAAGAAACTCTTTTTACATTGCTCAGAAAAGGAAACTTATATTTCTCACATTTTTTCAAATCTTGAAAATTAAGTAGCAAGCTTTTACCATGGTTGAGGAGCTTCTGCTGTCCAATGCAGAATCTGCATCTTGGTGCATCCAAAGACCTTGTCAGTCCTGGTAGTCTAGTGGTAACCATACTTGACTCTTAGACCCACGATTGCAGATTCCATCCCGTGCAGGATGAATAAATTTTTTTTGGGGTGTAAAAATCTCGAGTATGGCTTCCTTTGGAAGGGAAGTATAGCTGTGGATTCCATGTCATAGAGTTATGTTATGTGAAGAAGCCTCAAACCTCAAATTGGAAAGGAGAGGCCTCTGAGCAATGTTTATCAGCTCTTTCATGCTCTGAATTGAATGGGATGCTATGACCTGAGATGTTAAAGAGCATCCATAATTAATAACGAAGACTTTGCTGAAGAAAACTGATTTGGAGACTGAACTTTATGGAGTATATAAGTTCTGATTTCTGGCTAAAGTTATCACACAACTGGATTAGGAGAGTTTGTCAAGGAAAGGCAAAACAATGTGATGGAAGAAGATGCAGCCATCTTGAGTGATTTTCATAAAACCAATTAAACTAAGCTTATCTAAAAATCTGGACATTGAATAACTTGTCAAATTAGAGTTCAGAGTGTAAAGCAAGTTTTCACCAATACTGCTGTTGATATAAATCAGTCATTTTCTGCATATAAATATTATTTTATATTGAATAAGATGATCTCTCCTTCATAGGATTACAACATATTATTGATAAAGTTGCCAGATTTTGTGCAGAATGTGGCCTAAGTATAAACAGTAAAGAGTAAAAGATAATAGTGTTTAAAAAATTATTGAAATTAAGCAAAGGTAAGAGGTGGTTAATAAATGGAGACTTAGTTGAGGCAGTGAAAGAAATTGATTATTTGGGGGAATTTTCGAGTAATGGATTTTGGAAGGTGGCACAGTTAAAGGTAAATTAGCTATGAAAACTGCCAGAATACGTTGGTATAAAAGTTCCAATGAAATGTCTCGAAAGACTGTATAAGGGAATGGTTTAGTCAAAGATGATGTTTGTAGTAGAAATTTGGGAAGTGTCAAAGGGGAGACATAATTGATGTACGTAGAATGTTTTGTAGAGGAGTTCTGGGGTTAGCAAAAAGTTTGCTGAGGGGATTGATTTTGATAGGACTAGGAAGAGTAGTAAGAAAAGATATAATAGGTGAGCCAATCTTGAAATATTAACACATGTTTAAAATTAAATAACAATATAATAAAAGTATATTTTAAATACCAAAGAGATGTACTGGGAAGAGAAAGTTCGTTTGGGGAGGTGGGGAAACTGTTTAAAAAAATTAGAATGGGAAATGTGTGGTGACTGGGTGAAAGTAATGTCAGTGGATTTTGGAAAGAAGTGAGGCAGAGGGTAGAAGATATAGAAAAGCAAGAGATTTGGGCTAGCTTTGAGAATAAAGTTCTTTAGACTTAAAATAATTCAGAGAAATTGGGTAGGGGAGAAATGTACAGATAATTGTGATCAATCAGAGGAATAGGTCATGATGGATGCGTACAGGTTTACTATATGTAATATGTAAGGAAATTTTTTTACAAACGGGACAAGTACAACAAGATATAGTGGCAATTAAAATGTTCTCAGAAATGATGGCAGAGAAAATGAACAAATTGAGGAATTTTTGGTAAAGGTAAGGAATAGCAGATGAGAAGTTTAAGAAAGAACATGAAGCCATAGTGATCTATTTTAGAGTTCCTTTTTCCATACATATAAACAGTGGTTAATGTATGGGAGAGCTTAGTTTTGGCACAGTGAAATTCTTAGATATTTTTCTGTTTGTTAAACTGTTTTGTGATGAGGGGGCAACTAAGTAGCTTAGAAATTTGGGAATAATTAATTTATAGAAATTGCATATTAGTCAAATCCAAGTCTTCAGGAAATTCCAGTGGATAATTGATGATAAGCCAGAGACCAAAGTCTGGATATTAGCTATTTGATAAAAATAATTGTTTGTTTATGTAGAGATATTATTGATTAATTCATTTATGCATGTTAATATAATGTAAGCAGATTTATACTAAAATAAACTCATTTATCATAGGAGGAGAAAGGATTTGTCCAAGATTTAGTGAGGAAGATCAAAGTTGAGGAATTAAATTTACCAGCTAGTGATACAGGGTAAGTCACTGCTCTGTTTTTACTAATATTAATCTACATGTCAGCTAGCACAAAATTTGGGCCTGCTGTAATTGTGAGAAGCAATACAGCACTTTGAAGTAATGTAAACATTTGTCTGTTGTAGAAAACCAGTCAGTACATTTGGTATATTATGTTATGGGTATAAAAGAACAAACTTTAAATTGCCTTACTAATTTCAACTTAAGAGATAAGGGTTGATATTTTGGCGCTAAGAACAGAACAGAATGTAGTGCCAGGACAAGGGGATCATGGTGTTCAAACAAAATGAAAATGATAACGTCCATTATAATGAACATATTACATTAGGATGTTCATATATTGATATGATTAGTTGTTGTTTGTTTTATTTATGAATGCTCTTAAACATCTCAGGTCATCAGCATCCCATTTAATGCAGGACTTGAAACGGCCTATAAATTTTGCTCAGAGACCTGCCTCTTCTTTCTTGAGGTTCTTTTTCATGCCATAAATCTGGGATACAGGACCCACTGCTTTACTTCCCTTCCAAAGGAAGCCATACTTATGATTTTTGCACCCCCAAAAATCCTTGACCCTAGCTGGTATTGAATCCTGCGATCTTGGGTTTATGAGGCAAGTATGATTACCACTAGACCACCCGGACCAATTATTGAGAGCATTAGAGCTTGATGATAGGCCATATGAGCCAGATCATGTTTGGATGAAACAGAATGCCCCACCATCTTAATATCTTTCACTTCTAAACTGAACTAAAGTTACCCCCAAAGAACACTTTTTATATACTACACCTTGAGCACAAGTGAAAAATATGGTCTTGCTAGAATAATAATTTAAGACCATTTTATGCTACTTTTTACTTCATTCTTTACCAAAGTTATTTTATTCTGCGCTAAATTGGTTCTTTCCAGTCAAGGTAATGAAAATTACAAATGTATGCATTTAATACATATATACAACATTAATAGTGTTCCAGTGTTGTAAGTCATAAAATATTAAATAAAGCTGAGAATTCCATAGCACCAAGTTATCATCTACATACTTACAAAATATTTATAACAAAATGAATACAAAAAAAAACAATTAAAACATAGCAAATTGGATCAGTGCCTTCAGCAGTTGCAGAAGGCACCAAATCCAATCAAAATTTAACAAACAAATATGTAATTAGTAAATTATGAATATATTGTAATATTTTAATTTTAAATACTTCATTCCAAATATCCCAATTTGATTAGCTCAGCCCCTCCTCTGCGGTTCATCAGCAGCTACTGCTGATGATGAATATCCAGGGGACCAGGACCATAAATAATTTATACACAAACAATTATTTTAACTAATTAACTGCAATTTCTATACAAATAATTCCCATATTTCTAAGGTACTGAATTACACCTAATCAAAACACACAAAATATGTACAAAATTTAATAGTATCAAAATTAATATTAACCAAAATACTTAAAACTCTTTATACATACTAGATATACTATTAATAAGTTTAACATCCATCTATAAGAGACCTCTTTACACACAAGCCCCAAGTTATCTGCATAATGAACCCCCCCTCCCCCTTCTTGTATTTCCCGAGTTATCGCTGTTTTATCAACCATACCCAAATAGTCCATTTATCCCTTACTTTTCCTAAATATTCCTCTATCATTTTATTTCTCTTTGCCCCATGTAAGTTAACGTTCTACATGCTATACTTTCTTTCTTTAATTTATCCCATTTCACTTCCCATACATCCTCCCTCCATCTCTTTATCCCTTCACACTCTTATAAACAATGAAATATTCCTTCAGACTCTCTACACATAACACACCCTTTCCCATTTTTCTTCTGAGACCCCTTAAAAACAATGCCTGCTCGCATCCAAGCCAATCATTCTCTCTCAAATTTATCACAACAATCTTTCTCCCCCACTCCTTTTTAATTATTCTGTATAATTTTAAAGAACTCTTATTTGTAAAACTAGCCCAAATCTGTTGCCTCTCTATATCTTCAATTCTTTGCCTTACTTCCTTCCAAAACTCTTTGTCTACTTTTTATTCCAATTTCCAAAGTTCCCCCATCCCAATTTCTTGCAATATTTCCCTTTTATTCTCCCATCCAGCCTCTCATTTGATCCCTTTGGTATTTTATACACTCTTTAAGAACTTTGTGGTCTCCTAATTTCACAGTCCTGTACCAATATTTTAAAATTCCCTATACCACCAAATCCTTCCTTCCTATCCTGCCTAACTCAGCTAAAGCTACTCCTTCTGCTGAAGCTTTAGGCAATCCCAATACCCCTGCACAAAACATCTTATGAATTAAATCAATCTTCAACCATCCTTTAAAAGTTCTCCATACTTCTGCACCTTATAACATTTTTGATTCCACTACCATTTCGTACAAATTCTCCAACCAATTTATTGACATACTTGGAATTTTCTTCAAACATAATCTAATTGCTTCCATGACTATTGTATTTTTAATAATATTTTTGTCTTGTGGTTCCCACCCTCTACTACTTGACAACCTCACCCCCAAATAACTAAATTTTTTTACCAATTCCAATAGCTACCTGTTCAAGAACCATTTTTCATCCATTCTTAATAACCCCCTTTCTTAAACACATCTAATTTTAGTTTCTGACATTTAATCTTAATCTGTATTCTGCACAAGCCTACTTATCTCATTTATAGCTCGTTGGAGTTTAACTATAGTTACACTCACCATTAAATCATCTGCAAATAATAAGCCCTGGTATATCTTTCTTTCCAATAACTGGACAGTGTGAATTACTTTTTAAGATTTGTTCCATAATATTATCAGTAACAAATTAAACAACACTGGACTTAACTTACAGCCTTGTCGCAAACCTATCTTTTGTTCCACCATCTCTGTAGTCTCATTTCTTGTACACTTTACACAAAACTTAATTCCATCATACAATTAAGTAAAATTGTACTTGCGAAGCTGTAGACAATGGAGTGGTAATATATCCTACATTAATGTATTCAACTTGTTAAACACTAACTCCACTTACTTTTTAAAAATTGGACTAGTTTCAGGAGAGGTCCTTACCATCATCGGCTGCTGTTGACTACACAACAGCACCCGATGATTATTGTATCAATACCTTTTCAAAATCTGCAAAGAACATATACACACTACCTCATTTGTTTCCTAGGTGCTTGTTTATTATAGTTGGATTGTCAATATGTTATCAACAGCCCTTCTACCTTTTCTGAATCCTGCCTGAAATTTGCACAACTTCCCTTCTACCTGTAACCATTCCTGTAATCTATGAGTCAATATGCCTGTGCAAATTTTACCTAAAATTGACGATAAACTAATTCCCCTATAATTCCCATGGATTATTCAAATCATCTTTTCCTTTATAATGGTACCATCACACTTAATCTCCAATTTTCAGATACTATTTTGCTGTTTTTAACTGTATTAAACAATTTTGTCAATATGCCTTAATCTTTTTCAAAAGTTTAATTGGAAATCTCTCTACCAGCAATTTCCTTATCTAAACATTCATCTCTTTCTACCATGTTATTAAATATCAACACTCCACTTTTAACAATCCTTAAAGCAACCAAGCCTGCAAAATTCTTTATCCATTCAGTTGGTGTAATCTCGTTTCTAGTATTCTTATAAACATTCTTCATAATAGCCCACATTTCCTTATTGTTTTTATCTCATATTTCCTGTTTAATCTTATCATTCATTTTTTGTTGCCATTCTTCCTTCCTCCTCTCTAATAAATATTTATATCCCCATTTCTTTAACAAAATATACTATCTATCCCTATCATACTCTGTTCTCCATGTGGCTAAATCTCTAAATAATTTTAAATTTTTGCATGGAAAAACTGTTTTTGGAATATGTCTTTACATATTCTATAAAAGTATTTTCTAGTAATCAAACAAAATTGATCATCCTTTATGGGCTTTGTCGCATAGTTGTCAAATATGAGAGATTTTACCTATTCCTACTTACATTTAATTAATGACAACCTTTATTTTTATTTGATCTCCTAGTCAAGTTTTAGTGTATTGCTTTGCATTCAATATAAGTTCAAGTTTTTTTCACATGTAAATAAAAATATTTTATTTTTAGTTAAGAATGCTACTGCAGTGATTGGAAGAATGACTTAACTATTTCAACCTATGGCTCAAAATCTCTCTATGTCTTCCTTATCAATCTTAACTCAAAATGTTCATTTATGTTCACTTCTTCTGTCTATGCTAATGCTGCCATGTTCCTAGATATTTTTAAATTGTTATGCAATGACTCTTTTCTTGTGCACACCATTTTGTGACAGTATCTTCATTTTGATAGTTATTATCCCCTGCATACCAAATGATATGTTCCATTTTCACTTTTAATCTGCAGCCACCATCCTTTTGGCAATTTTTCATCTGTTGATACCTATATTAATAGCCTAGCTTAAGAGTTCCAAAACCAAAAATATTCATCCTATCTTTTACAATTCAATATCATTCCACTGCACAAAAAATTCTAATACAAACCAAAAACTTCCAATAAGAAATTAATTAACCTTGAATAGTATTTTAGATTGACCAAAAGCACTGAATTTCAGGCTGTTTCATTGTGTTGATTAGAATAAGTGTTACAAACTGCATTAGTGAACAGCTGAAGCAACATTTAAAAATTATTTGTATTCTAAAGTGAATAAATGTTTATATTATTCCAATGTAGTTTAGTATTTCCCTAATAAAATGATAATGAACCTAAACTTAATACATTTTAATTTTTATGTTCCCAACAATATGTTTCCTCTTTTTTTGTCATCATTATGTTATTCACTTTTCAGGCCAAATAAGGAGGACCTGTCTGGGTGTTTGAAAAACTCATCAAGCACTTCTTTTTTTGAAGTTACACAGGATTGTAAAGGGAACACAAAGAAGCATATATACTCTGGTAAATTATATAGTAGCACTTACACCAGCACTTCATGTATAAAAAGCAACACATTAATTCAAGAACTTCAAAAAAATAAAATGAAAAATGAAGGTCACTTAAAAATCCATAGGAAGGCACATAAATGTGAATTTTGTGGGAAGAGCTTTACCCGGACATCTACTTTAAGAGAACATCTTTTGATACACGAGGGTAAGAAACCACATAAATGTGAAGTTTGTGGAAAGAGCTTTACCTGGGTATCTAATTTAAGGAAACATCTTTTGATGCATGATGGTAAGAAACCACATGAATGTGAAGTTTGTGGAAAGAGCTTTACCCAGACATTTGCTCTAAGGGAACATCTTTTGATGCATGAGGGTAAGAAACCACATAAATGTGAAGTTTGTGGAAAGAACTTTACCTTTATATCTAATTTAAGGCAACATCTTTTGATTCACAACAATAAGAAACCACATAAATGTGAAGTTTGTGGGAAGAGCTTTACCCAGGTATCTACTTTAAGTAGACATCTTTTGCTGCATGAGGGTAAGAAACCACATGAATGCGAAATTTGTGGAAAGGGCTTTACTCGTGCATCTTATTTATGGAATCATCGTATGAATCACAAGCAATAAACCACATAAATGTGAATTTAGTGAAAAAAGCATTTATGCAGGCATATACTCTTTGAAGACATCTTTTCATTCAATTGTAAGGGATAAGAGCATTTCTCAGTCATCTCGTAAGTAAACAGTTGTTTATTAATGAGGACTAGAAATGAAAAATTAGTAGGAATAGGTTTAATTATTAAAAACTTTTTTAGAATTGTTAGTGCTTAATGTTTGATAATTTTGCACATTGTAGAAAAAATGTTGGCAAGACATTTATTCTGTCATATCAGAGTAACACCTTTATTTAGTTATTTAAAGACATAACAGGTGTAATGCAGTTGATATTTAATGCACACCTTTAGTGTTAATGGAAAATGCATACAGTAATCTTTAGAACATTATATCTTGTTGTGAAAAGCATTATTTTGAATTGCTTCGCATTTTCCAATTAAAATATTTCCAGTAAAACATTTTATATGAATGTAAATTTTTACTTACTTACATATATTAAGCAAGGAGATGCTGAAACTGTCTCCCTTTGTTGTCCAAGTATTTCTGACACCTGCAATTGTATGATGGAGTCAAGTTTTGTGTAAAGTGTACAAGAAATGAAATTACAGAGATGGTGGAACAAAATGTAGGTTGGCGACAAAGCTGTAAGTTGAGTCCAGTTTTGTTTAATTTGTTTAATAATAATATTAATAAACATCAAAATCACCTTGAAAAATGTAGTTAATATTTTGCACTCATACAGTGAACTAAATTTCAGAAAAGAAATTAAGTATAAAATGTGTTTGTTTTATTTGTTCACTCAACTATACCTATAAATTGATAAAGGGATCTTGTGGTTTAAAAATGCAAGAAGCACCAGCAATTCTATCATTGATTCTCTCATTTGAAGTAATCTGTATCACTAACATTTAAGAGAAATTGAGTCGAAATAGTAACATACACACCACTAAAATTGAATTAAATGGAAGACTAGTTTCGGGAGCCATCGCTCCTATCATCAGTTCCTGAGTCGACCAGGAACTGATGATAGGAGCGATGGCTCCCGAAACTAGTCTTCCATTTAATTCAATTTTAGTGGTGTGTATGTTACTATTTCGACTCAATTTCTCTTAAATGTTAATAATTTACACCACTGTTACAAAAGTTCACTATATTTTATATAATCTGTATCACATTTGTGTATTACAAGCCTCAATTTTCCTGGAGAAAGTATCCAATGCGCAGTTAGAACATTAATGAATTGTTTGTTGCTTAAGCAAGTTAGAAGTAGTAAATGTGCTGACAGGCAATTCATATATGTTTTGATAGTGATTATGGTACTAAGATTAGAAATGTAGGTTACTTCAAATTTGCAGCAAAAAGTACTAGCAAAAATATGTCTCCACATTGTATTAGTTATTACACAATGTTTATTATTAAATCAGGCCCCTGTTTTTCTCTTAATAGTATTTTAGTAAAGCTATACTTGGACATAAATTAGTGAATTGGAAGAGTGGTTAACAAAAGCACATGATTGATACCATTGTATGATTCATTTGAACTACACACTCTTGATGCTTCACTTACTTGTCATAATGTATGGAACCAGTTTGAAATTAATTAAAAGCACATGAATTAAGTTGTGAGGCTACTTTGTATATTGTGCTTTGTCCTGAAGATCTATGCATGTTCTCTCTCCAGTAACACTGATGACCTGTGATGTTAAAGAACATCCTTAAATAATCAAAAATCTCTCCAGTAATGTAATGGTAGATATTTTTTGTGATTAATCTATATATACATATTACATATATATTTTATGTAAGGGTCATTGACAATACATGCTTAAGTATGATACATAATTAGAAAAAGAAACAAATAATAAAAAAATACAATATTATTAATAATAAATAAAAAATGTTAAAAACTATGTATTTGCAGATATATGACTGGAAACATATAACATATTTATAAATATTGTACTTATGAAACTGTAGACAATGGAGTGGTAATATATCCTAAAATTATGTTTACATTTTTTACTCTAAACTCCACTTACTTACATAAAAATAAGATGCATTTTGGGAGAATCTCCTCCATTTTCAGTTGCTCACTGAACTGCCATTACTGGAAACAATGGCTAGACACCCGAAAGTTCCTGTGGGGCATCTGCTGGATGAACTTGCTGAGTTCATCCATAGGGGAAACTCGAAGTTTATTAGGTTTTCTTTATTTTTAATATGAAAATTTTTTACCATTGGGTTGTTAAGATGTTTCAGCAGTTTAATTTCCGGTTTTATTTCATGGTTTTTGGTCCAAAAGTGAGCTGCTACTGCTGATTTATCCACCTCTTAAGCCGAATATTTCCAAAGTGTTCTTTCTTCCGGATTTCTAAATTTCTCTTTGTTTGGCCTATGTGGCTCTGCTCACAATCTTTGCATTTTGTTACATAAATTCCTGATTTCCATTCTGTTGGTATGGAGTCATTTGCTGTGCAACCTAATAAATTCTTGATATTATATCTGTTCTTTGAGGCTAACATTATCCCATGTTCTTTGAAAATTTTCTTGAACTTGTGGTAAATTGGATGGTAAGTGAAACATTTGAATTCGTATTCTTCTTTTGTTTTTTTCAGTGTGGAAACTTCCCTTATCTCTATTTGTCTTTTAGATTTATTGATACTTTTTATCAATGTGTCTTTGTTGAAACCATTAGTTATAGCTGTCATTATTTGTTGGTATTGTATTTTGTACTCTGCTTCTGTGAGTGGAATATTCATCAATCTGTATGCCAAACTGTGTAACACTGCATATTTATGTGGAATGGAGTTATAACTCATTTTTTTGTAATTTTCTGCGTGTTTTTTACTGATGGATAAATCAGCAGTAGCAGCTCACTTTGGACCAAAAATTATTAAATAAAACTGCTGAAATATCTTCATAACCATGGAGTTATCCACTTGGGAAAAACATTTCATATAAAAAATATAGAAAACCTAATGAACTTCGAGTTTCCTCCTGTGGATGAACTCAGCAAGTTCCTACTTCAGCCAACAGGTGCCACCACAGGAATATCCAGGTGTCTAGCCATTGTTTCCAGTAACGGCAGTTCAATGAGTAACTAAAGATGGGGGAGATTCTCCTGAAACACATCTTATTTTTATATAAGTGGAGTTTAGTGTAAAAAATGTATACCTAAGTTTAGGATATTATTTATAATTATACCATTATTACATTTTAACCATAAAATAAAATGCTTCACTTTGACTTGGAAAATATGCATATTCAAGCAATTAGTGTGATTTGCAAACAAGTCCCAGTGTGCCCATGGCCTTAAAAAAGTTTTCTAGAAAAGCCTTTTTCTGAGATGTTCCCAGATAGGGCACATCAGGCCAGGATATGTACCCAGTTTCTCATTTTCTCCACAAAATGGACAGATTTTCCTACCATTATTTTTTGAGCCTTTCAACTTCCCAGTCTAATCTAGGTCATTCTCCCTAGAATGAGCATATATACCTCTTTTCCCGCAATTAATTTAATTTCACTCAATAGGCTCATGACTGAAGTTGCAGGCTTGTTACCAGCCGTCATGGCTATGTTTTATTAGCAATACAGTATGAACTGATACACAATTGAACAGTGCATTTTTATTGTCCGCACATTGAAAATTGGGCTAGAAAGGACAATTTATTTTGAAATTTGCTTTTTGAAGATCACTGGCAAAATGCATTTTTCACTTGAATTTATGGAAGCAGTATTATATTTTGACAAACAAAGATGTCTAAAGGTGCTGAAAAGAAAACTGCATATCTCTCGATAGAAGTTCTTTCCTTAAAATGTTTCAAGAGACAGAAGTTTCTGTGAAAAAAATGAAACAACCTAACAAACAATTGTATCAGATAACTGGTTTCATCTATATGTCGATGCACCTTTGAAATGTTAGATGGGATTATATGTGATTCTACTTTTTTGGAGATATGAATAGCCAGAATATTTGTACTGCATTTATGCCATTGCACATACTCAGTTTTAAATTCTGTTTTCTGGCAAATGTAATGTGCACATGAGTCAACTCCACAAGTGAACATTACTCTCTCCCATACCAAATTTCTGCAAGGTGTGCCTATTTCTGCGTTTCTTGGCATGAAGAATTACATTTTGTTCTAGTTTTGCTTCATGTGACATTTTTCATCGTTTGTCGTTCATATTTATATTAACTGCTCCATTCAAAACAATAACAGTCCACTGTAATGCCAAAGCTTAATGAAAGTTAGACAAATTCCCAAGACACTTGACTTGGAAAGTTGCAGATAGGGCAAAGGTAGGCGGTTTATAATTTGCAATCGAATCTTACGTGCCATCAATTCCAATGTGCATCCAAACTTTAATTTTTTGTTAAATGCTGCTACTTAATACAAACATAATCTACATGCACTTTATATAGTGATAATATATGTTCTCATTTGATCTTGCCAAGTTCAGTTTTAACAGCATACTTGTCTTCTTGTCGATATACCGTTTTGCGGCAGGCAGGCTGCTGCGTCGGCTATGCGGGTGACAGGAAGTCCGCAGTACGGTTTGTCGCTTTAAGTTATTTCTAACATATTACATCAATACTTAAAGAGAAAAGTAAATTCCTTACACATATTAAGCAAAGATATCTTGAACTGTCTCTCTTTGTTGTTCAAGCATTTCTGACACCTGCTTGGGAAATTGCTCATTACACTTTGCAGTTCCCTCTGAGAAATAGCAGCACTTTCTTGACAAATGTTAGTTTTAAGTTCATCTAAAGTATATGGATTTGTTTTATACACTTTCTTTTAATGCCCCCCAGAGGTAAAAAAACACTTCCCCTTTCATGAACTTTATTTACTAATCAATGAATCAAATCCGATTAGGAACGTGAACGTCAGGATATTCATCTTGAAATAATCTCCTTACCGCACGCGCTAATTCTGTACGATTTATGAATCATACATAAATACTATTTGGAGGAATAGAATAATTGTATTGCTCCATTTTACTTGATAAACTTTCACTCGATACAATGTAGTGTGTCGCCTAGCACTGAAGCCTCGCGCAGTGGACGGGAAATTTACTCCCCGCCTACGCCAACATGGTGCTGCCGACCGGTCCCGCGGCTACGTATGGCTCACCCAGCAGTTTGAAGCTGTTGCTATAATATATCTGGAAACTTTCTTTTCTGAGTTAATTATATTATTGCTACTCACTGGAAATGGCCATTATTATTATTATTATTATTATTATTATTATTATTATTTTAAACATTAATTTAGTCATGTGTCGGTGTGAGGTTTCGAATTTGAATCAGACGGGGGAAAAAATGAGGTCATTATTGGTTCTTGAATAGTTGATCTTCATGCTATTGTGCCATGTCTGACCATAGCTGTGAAACTGTCCCAGCATATTACCCTAAATACCTCTAAAGGTTATCTGTTACAAAGATTTTATAATTAAGACCTTTTTAGTTCTTGTAGCCCATGCTTCGTAATTAGATCTCTTAATAAAATCTCTATTAAGAATTAACCTTAGAGATATCCAAAGTATATAGCCTCAAACGTGGAAGATTTTTTGATACAACAGACTGCCGCTGATAAACAAATGATGAATATGTTGCTCTCAGGTTATTGCAATAGGATAAGCGACCTTGGAGCCTCGTCTCACGCAATAGATTTACCATGAGGGCTCTACAGTGGAAAATTTAAATCTATTCCTCTCTAACAAAAACACACTTTTCACTAATATCTGATTTAGAGGTATAGCAAATAGAAGGAAGAAAGTGGTTATGTGCAGTTAGTTTTCCGAATCAAAGAAAGGTGCCTTGTTACGTCATGTATTGCATTATCCCCGTTGTTGAGAATCATAGACCAGTATAACATGAGTGTACTGAATGCAACAGACATCGCCATGTATAATTATTTATTGAATTATAGGTGCTCTATGGTGAGCAATCCAAAAGGAAACCAAATTGTTTCGTTTCCCCCAAAACTCCTGAGTGGTAAGATTTCAGCATGTTTAATTTTTAAGATAAAAAATGCACTTTGCATTGAGAAAGAAAAACAGTAGATATGCAAATGTGTATTTAAAATGATTAAATGGTATAAACATACTTTGTGTCATTTCTGGCGTTAAAGGAGTTTTACCACCATTACAATGACAAACTTATATAAACGTATATTAACGAAGCGAGCGTAGGCCGTAAGGCCGTAGCAAGGCGTTGCAAATTACTGGGTACATCTGTTTCTGGAATTTATCCGAAATTAGATTAAGGTTTGGTGTGTGTAAATACTAATTAATTGTGAATTCCAGTAAGACAATGAGTGGTAAAAAGTTATAAAATTATGTTTAAACATCTGAAAAACTCAGATTTATAATAAGAATTTAAGGAACAATATCAAATTTATAGACTTGTAAATTGTATTTATTGGTATAAAGTTTCTACTACTCTTGTACTTTACAATTCCATACTTACAAACGCACAAGTGATCTTTACTTATTCTGTTCTACAGAGGTATTGGTTGGGTATTAGTAATTTGTATAAATTTATCTACAATTTTTCTACGACTTCGTGCTAATAATGTGAAGGTCCTGGGTTCAGTTCCCCTGAGTAACTTTTTCTTGTAATCTTTTAAAATACAAGCAAGAGAAAAATTACCCAGAAGAATCGAGTCCAGGACCTTCACATCATTAGCATGGTATTCAAACCAACTGAGCTAATAGAGCTTCATGCTCGGTTTTGAAATTATCTGCCCAAAATAATTTCACTTGCCGAACAGGTACGAAGGTAGATGCAAAAGTTTCCGGCCTAAACATTTTCAAGGTATGATAAAGACAAAAGCTATATTTCACTTTTCAATATAGCTACCCTTTATTGCAATACATTTCTCACATCTTTGAATTAACGTTTCAACCTCCCCCCTCCCAAATAGTCAGAAGTCTTAAAATGGGCATAAACAGCAACCGTCACTTCTACGTCACACTTAAATTTCCTTTTCTGTTTGATGGCGACACGTAGTCTGTGAGTAGGCCAGCACGTTACTATCATTTACTGTGGTGTTCCTTTCCTTGAAGTCAATGAAGAGAATTCTTTTCACAGTTCCTAAAGATTGTGGTCATGATCTTCTTGGTTGACCGAGTGCCTTGAACTTTAGAGGCAGTGCTTCGCCAGGTTTACGCCACTCCATTGATTCTCTTTTGGAAAAGGGATCATAGTAGAGGACCATAATTTCATATCGTGTAACAATGGTTTGTAGAACTTCTTGTTGCACAGCTCCAAAAATACCTGACAAAAATGACTCGTTGCTTATGGACTGAGGAAGGAAGTCTAGGCACCCATTTTTCACTGTAACATTTATGAACAAATTGAAATCCTTAATCCCAATTAAAACATGAATATATTATGTTAACTATGCTAATAGTTTAATTCTGATATTAATACTTAATTCAGGGAGTGTTTGTAGGCCTGATAAAACTGCTTCAAAATTTTCAACACTAGAATTCTGGAAACAAATAGAGGAATGTCAACATTTTAATTGGGAATATTTGTTTAGAAATTTAGCAAAATAACTAAAATTTGTCCTATGCCCCACTCTAATGCTTCAGTGGTTTCCGATATCAAAAACAGGAACAGGTTATCCTCACAAACAGTTTCTGCGCTTGTACGTGTGAAATTATATATGAAGGACATGCAAAAGCCTGTTACGACTATCCTGATAATAGTGAAATGCTGAACTTATAGGACGACAAAATTGCCGAGTTGCTTGTTGCAGAAGAAGACGGTGACGAGGACAATGATGAGGCATAGGCACAAAATAAGCGGGGTATAAGGAGGTACCACAATTCTAAAGGGAATGTACATGAATGTTATTAATACTTTAGATTTTGTTTAAGGCACGTATTATCAAAAGGTAAAATAACTTTTTGGAATTGCTTCAGAATGCAATCATCCATTACGTACGTTCTTCTTGAACTTAAGTGATGTCCTACAACTGAAAATATTTATTTACTTTGCTTTACTATATGTCTCCCTTTCTCTTCCCTTCCGCAATGTATATGTTTACTACCTCTATTCACTCGCAACATCACATCTATACCCCTTACCGACTATCTGGTATGCGTCTAATTATTCTAAAGTATTAATTTACAACTTATAAATATCTTACCTGGAAGAGACTCGAATCCGGATAATTTCAATCACAAGCCAAGCGTCTAGACCACTACGTTACAAGGACCATGCTGATGTAAGTTTCAAAATGTTCTTATATATTATCTAATCTATCTAATTTGTAATTTAAAATACAAATTAAATACTATATGACTCTAACTGAAACCTATAAAAAAGTATTAGAAGTTCTGAAAAAATACCAAATGAAGTATAATTATGCATAATAATCTACAAAACAAGGGGGGGGGATAAATATTATAATTCATGACGTCAGTTCAAGGTAAGAATGAAAACATTAATTGTTGAACCAGACAGCACATTAATGGAATAAAAGTAACAGCTATTGCTACAGAATAACCGGCGAAATAAGGTCAGAAATGAGTGTAAATTTAACCTATGTAGTTGTGAAATACCAAGAAGAAAATACAAAAACGAAAAATGTTTTTAACGGCCGGAGTAGAATCAGAAATAAGTGTAAATTTAACTTTAGTAGTTGTGAAATAACAAGCAGATATGGGAGAGACAAAACGCCAAGACACATTTGTAGCTTTTCTAGAAATAGTGCAAAACTAAAGTGCTAAAACCAGTCCCTGCCTATGCTCGAATACATTTGTAATAATCCTGGTTTTCTTCAGGATACTCTATTTCATAAAACCATAAGTACAAAAATGCATCATCGGATCATTCATTAACATGATTTTATACAACTGAAAAATGTACTAACCTAACCGGGAAAACTCATTCACCAAAGCAATTTTAACTGGGATTCTAGCGGTATTTTATCTGGGAAAAGGTGAAATTCGTAATTAATTTTTACACGCACGCACGCACGCTCACACACACGCACACTAACGCTAACCTCGAGTGAATCCTAGAAACCGGTGGACCAAATAGTTCTCTGCGGCGAGCTATGGCCTGATGGCCTACGATTGCCTCCTTTTCGTGAGTATAAATCGTTCGTAATTAATTCACATACACTCATATTAACCTAAACGCTAACCTCGGGTGAATCCTAGAAATCGGCAGACTCAGTGGTCCACTGACGGCCTACGCTCACCTCCTTTTCGTAAGTATAAATTGATAGCGGATAAATCTTTTTAATGTAAAGAGAGCGCAACATGTTCGGGAGTGTTGAAAGTACTGGAAATGAGTAAAATGTGTTGTATTGTATGTAAAAAGTGTACCTTTAACAAATAGGAAAGTTAGGCAAATATGTTTTTTATCCTGCGTTAATCTTATTGCAGATCACCGTAACACATACGAATTCTATAGTGTTAAATTATTGCGAAAATCATATCACATATGAGTTTAAAGTGTACCACTCTACGTAATCTATGGGTGTAATAAGGACAGGAGCGTGCTCACTTTGCCGAAAATCAGAGATCTAAACGTATAATGTTGGTATTGCTGCTCAGATGATATACGAAACAATTGGTCAGTCTTGGTGGTGTAGTGGTAACCGTGCTTGCTATCTGAAGCCAAGATGGAGGAATACGGATCCACAAGAAACGATGAACTTTTTCGGGCGTAAAAGTCATGAAGTATGGCTACCTTTGGAAGGGAAGTAAAGCCGTGGGTCTGTGTCGCATATTTACGGCATGATAAAGAGCCTCAAACCTGAAAAAAAAAAACAGCAAAATTTATCGGCCATTTCACGCCCTGATTTGAATGGGGCGCTGATAACCTGAGATGTTAAAGAGCGTCCGAAAATAAAACAAAATCATACGCAACCAATGAGAGCAACAACAACCCAATATGTGATGACCGTATTCTGCAGGATAGCCAAATTTTTAGTATTTAATTTTTAAAATTTCTAGATAAGAGGAATCTATGATACGAACATGTATTTTAAATTTAGGTTTTACGAGTAGGAACCTTTTAAAATTGCAGAGAAATTTTCTGATCAAGAGGGATTTTGAAGGCCTAAAAGAGGATTTTCTGTACTGTAAATGTGGCAACTGAACTGGATACATTTTCGGCTATGGATAATTCAAAGTTTCAAGCATTAATCGGAGGGAAGTGACAGTATAATATATGTAAAATGCTAAATAAGTAACGGCTAAAATAGTGAACATACTTGACAATAATAATAAATACGCTGAAAACAAATATACATAAATGCACGTCATAGCTTTCTAGTGGTGACAGGTCACAATGTGCAGAAGTCGATACCTTCGCGGTACATTTGCATACCGGTACAATTTCTAACAGTGTTAACTGAAGGTTAGTCAACGGAAGTTCACAGTGTTTAGTAAATTAAAGTGTACATCATGTCTTCAAATGCAATGCGTCAGTTAGAAGAACGCCATGTAGCAACAAAAGTAGAGCAAATGGTGTGGTCCAATAAAATGGATTTGTTGGCATTATCCAATGCTAGAGGTATGAAAGCTAAATTACTATACTTAAATTTTCCGCCTTTATCATAATATGCAACGAATTTAATTTCTTAAAAGATGTAATAGGGCTTGTGGATAAGAGCCTTTGATTACATCAGAGTATATTGCTGGCTAAATATATAGTTATGTTGTTATGCTTGGAATATGTTGATAGAAATCATCTGGAAAGAAATAAAGAGATGTAGTTGTGATAGCAGTACTAACACAAATTATTACAAGAGCCCGATTATTTATACCTCTAAACATTTGATAAAAAGGAAAGCATTTGAAAGAAAACTAGATTGTGCACATTTACATTTATTGCATTGTGTTACATTTGAGGGGTAACAATTCAATATGAAAACTTGGCATCTACTTTTATTATTTAGTTTTACCACTATGGAAAGAATAACAACCACAGCAACAAAGGAAAGAACATTCAGCAAGAATATATACTAGGGCATTTAACTGTTGGTGAAGCTTGGTATCTATAAAATTCTATTGGAAATTTGTTACATTCATTACAGAGATTTAATTTACGCAGTTTATTGGGATGTGTTTATAGCAAGTTAGGTCCATTATGCTGCTAGATTCAAAACGTTTTAATTTTCATGTCAACATGCGAAAGCGACAAAAATACATTCTTTATGCAATATTTTATTACATACATCCGGCAAATTGCTTTTCAGATATTACTTGTGTATCTATATGATATCAATCATAATTCATTCTGCAAGGTCCACACATGTATGCTTAATCTGGCATTTGATATTATTTTGTTGTACACTTAGATGATTAAGTTTATTTTTATCGAAGGATACTTTTTAATACTTTGGTCATTAGTGTCCCATTTAATTGAGGGTGTGAAGCAGCTAATAAATTTTACTCAGAGGCCTCTTCTTTCAGGCTTGAGATTCTAATGACATGTTATAAATCTATTACATGTGATCCAATGACTTTATTTCCCATCCAAAGGGAGCCATACTTAAAATTTTTACACCCTAAAAAATCCAGCATCCCTGGCCAAGTTTGAACCCATGGCCTTGGATCTATAAAACATCATCAGGATCAACACACATTAGATGAAAACTATATAGACCTAGTTGTGTCATGATGTGCCAGTCTTCACTATTTGCATGTGCCCAGTTGCAGTTGTTTGGCCAGGCTTGTTTAGAGAATTCGTTTTTTTTTTGTTTGGTGTGTATTTATGTGGGTATGTTTAGCAATTGTAGATGGCAGCAGGAAATATGTTTATATTCTGTGCAGAGGAGTTCTCTGATAAAGTCACAACAAGAGGATAAGTTTTTTGCTACTCCTAGGATCTCTTTTTTTAGGTAGCATATTTGAATTTTTTGCATCAGGCCAGGTTCTTTGTGTTACATGCTTCCAGGTAACTTCTATGCCATACCATAGGATTGGGAAATGATTTTTGCTTGGAAGTGATTAATTCCATTTCTTGTGCTATTTCTTGATTTAGGTGAGTCATTGAACGGCCACATTGCAAGTGCAGCTCTTTCATTTATGTGCCTGGTAAAGCTTTTTCCAGTTGGTTGCAGAGTCATTCCAAGATATTTGAATTCATTTATGATTTTTATGTGCTTATTTTCAAGGCTGAGTTTTACTTCATTTGGAATTTTTCCACCATTTTGGAAAACCATCACAGGAAAATTCATAGAAGGAAAGCATTCATATTGTGAAATTATGACTGTAAATTATAGCCTAATTCTTTTTTCTGATGCATTTTAACAATACTACTCTTTTTATAAAATGAAATTTTGCAAATCATTTTAAACATTTTAATCTGCGTAATTAAAATCAGCAGTTTATTTATGCAATTATAAATATTCCACTGAAAACATAAAAGAAATGTTTAAACAATGATGGAGTAGCAAATAACATACATTTTGAAATGAAAACAATTTTCTGTTTTCACTCATAGTTGATTTGTATATGAAAATTTCCACTCACCATCACAGGATATTATTAATGCATATTTGAAATAGCTGAAAACCAATCAACATGTATTGAATTCAAGCCACATACTGTAGTAACTTCTTTGGCAGCTTAATGCAACGAAAGTAAATGTACCCAACACTTTAGGGTACAGAAATTGCAGACCTTTACTTATTTCCACCACATTAATTACTAAAACAAGAATGTTTTTCTGTCTTCATCCCACAGGCTACCAGTACTTAACAGTATACCAGTTAACTTATAACACTTTGTGCCCATTGCTTCAGTAGACAAAGAGTTATTTCAGGAAATGGCAAAACAAAAATCTTCTGACAATGTAGTTCTGGGAATTGGATGAAAGCGCCCAAAAAATTGTATATTTATATGTATAGTTATTTCAAAATCATGGTTCCCATGCAGTCTGTGGAATATCTGCCTTCTGTGCTCAGGGTTCTGGTTTCGATTCCCAGCTGGACATAACATATTTTCTTATGGTTTCTTGTCATGTCCAGAGTGTGAAATGTGGTTGTATGTAGGTATGTATCAATTATTTAATTACCAGTTTGCCAATGTTCAGGAGTGCCATTGGACAAATACCTAAAATGCATGTTTCCAGTCATATATATGATAATATATCAGAAAAATATGTATAACTGCACCTTAAATCCTAAGTTAGCCAAATATATATGAAATTCAAGAACAGCTAAAAAGAATGAAAATATGTGAGCAATATAGTCTTCTAATTATAAAAAAAAAATGGATGTAAAACCAAAGTCTAAGAAAAAAAAATTATAACTGAGGTAAAGTCATTGTATGACTAAGTCTAACTACACATTCTAATTGCTCCACTTGTTTATAACATGTAGTATTTGTTTCATGAACCATTGTTCACATCCTCAACTACTCATTGACTGATAGATATTCGTTATTCGTTCCTGTAGTGTTATTTTAACATGTGCCTATGTTTTTCTTTGTTTTTCCAATGTAGATTTTTGGAAATTAAGGAACATAAAATAGAAGTAAATTGAGAAATGAGCATTAGTATCTCATTTCTGGACAGAAAACCATGACATGGTGAATAAAACAAACTTATTAAAATCAGTACAAGGACCTACAAAATTAGCAACATAGGAGTAAATGTACATTTACAAATACAGAGACAGTTTAATGAACTTGACACTTTTGAGGACGAAAACAAACTTTTAAGTTCATCACACCTGCACCAGAGTAGATTACACAGTCTCACAGCATAACCAATTATCCAGCATTCAATGGGTAGCTGAGGTTGGTTGGTGGTGTTTTTTTTTTTAAATCCCGGTCATCAGCATCCCATTCAAAGCAGGGCGTGAAACGGCGGACAAATTTTGCTCAGAGGCTTCTTTTTTCAAGCTTGAGGTTCTTTATCATGCCATAAATGCACAACATGGGACCCCTTTACTTCCCTTCCAAAGGATTTCCACACATAGGATTTTTACACCTGAAAAAATCCATCAATCCCAGCCGGGGTCTAACCCGCGATCTTGGGTTTAGAAAGTGAGTATGGTTATACCACTACACCACCAGGACTGACAATAGTAGCTGAGGATGCAAAGAATGGTTCATGAAACTAGTACATATTATAGACAAGTAAGTGGAGGAATAAGAATGTGTAGTTCAACTGAATCATACAGTGGTCTTAATTATATGATTAGCTTCACTGTTCCAAGTTCCATTAACATTTCCAGTCATATCTGAATTGTTTAAAATTACTATTTTCAATAATTATAGTCATAAAGAAGTCTTTATTAGATGAAACTGTACTTTGCTAACTGATTAACTTATCAGGACATGTTTTGAAAGCTTTTGTTCTCTCTTCAGCTTGGGACTGACTAACACTGGCAGGTGACAATGGGATCTCTGGTGCTTCCAATATACAGGAAAAACAGGAAATCCATTGGTGGAATGTCAAAATTCATAACTTGATGCTTATAATTTAAAATGAAAATCTTTTCCCATAATGCTAATTCCCTGGGATAGTTGGTAGCTTTCAGCTACCAAAATGATTTGCAAGTGCTGATTTATCAAGTATATTGTATATTGGAACCAGCTGGACCCTGAGCCCTGTTCCACAAAAGTATGGTCTATAACATTACAAGTATATGGACTTGTAACTTGTAGTTATCAGTAAATTCTGTTCCAAAAAGCTTTCAGCTATGCTTATACTTTACAACTCTACACTTACAAATATACAAGTGCATAGAACATGTATAAAGAAAGAATAAGTAAGTATTTGTGTACAATGATAAAGTTAGGTTAAGTGCAATTAAAGTATGGTTTATGACTTGATATTGGTGTTTCCTATTTCAAATGCATATTTCAGATCAGCATCTAGTTAATATATTTTTAAGGTTCTTGCTACATGCACATAAATAATTTCTTTTCATTCTTCATTCTCTTTTAAAACAATCCCTTTTGACGCAATTTTCCAGTTTGTTTGCTTATAATGAGAATGTGATTGTCAAGCAATATAAACAAATAAATGTAAATTATCAAATGGACTAATAAAATAATAACTTAAGAGCAACAGGAAGCTTGATTCTTCTGCAATTTCCCGACGACTAAAATTGATGCTCTTAAATGTAACCTTATGGGACTGTTGTCTCAAAGTGGATTATTATGCTTGAATATCGATAAATGCATAATAAAATATATAAACAATGTATACAGTTTTTTTCACACTAACTCCATTCACTTACATAACATTTGGAACATATGTTTCGGGAGCGATCCCTCCCATCTTCAGCCTGTAGATAAACTGTTGTTATACGTGACGGTTGGGTCTCTTGATGTTTTTGTGGCGGCATCTGTTGGTTCTGTTAGGAATTTGCTGAGTTCATCCAATGGAGGGATATCAAAATTCATCAAATTATCCTTATTTTTTGTAATGAAAATGTTTTCCCAAGTGGAAAGTTCTATTGCATTATGAAGTTGTTTAAGTAGTTTTATCTCTGATTTAATTTCATGATTTTTATTCCAAAAGTGCGCTGCTATTGCTGATTTATCAATTTGTTTTAAGCGAATATTTCTGAAGTGTTCTTTTTTCCGGATTTCCAAATTCCTCTTCGTTTTTCCAATGTATTTTTTGTCGCACTCTGCACATTCTATTTCGTAAATACCTGACTTTTGTTCTGTTGGCATGTAGTCCTTTACTCTGCAACCTAATAAGTTCTTTATATTAAAATTGTTCTTTGGGGCTAACATAATTCCTTGTTCTTTGAATATCTTTTTGAACTTATTGTGATAAATTGGGTGGTATGTGAAACTTTTGAAATTGTACCTTTCTTTGGCACTTTTAAGAGTGGAAACATCTCTTATTGCCTTTTGTTTTTTGGTTTTATTGATGATTTTTATTACTGTGTCTTTGTTGTATCCATTAGTTTCTCCTGTCTTTATGATTTGTTGGTATTCCAATTTGTACTCTGTTTCTGTGAGTGGAATGTTAACTAATCTGTGTGCTAAACTATAAAACACTGCATATTTATGTGGAATGGGGTTAAAACTGTCATTTTTTATGAGCATAATAAAATATTTAAATTATCATTATATCTGAGAAAAATACAAGATGATGCACCTAAATGTAACCTTATGGGACTGTTGTCTCAAAGTGGATTATTATGCTTGAATATCGATAAATGCATAATAAAATATTTAAATTATCATTATATCTGAGAAAAATACAAGACTCATTTTGCAAGAATGACAATAATCTTCTCTGTACATTAAACATCCCTAAGGAGTGCATATAACCTAATTCAAGGTATGGTGGCATCTGTTCATCTTGCTCTTATATGATGTCACTTGTAACTTTTTATTAATACTTTACAATTGTTGCATTTCTTTCATGGAACAGAAAGTTACAATACCATGCACTTATATACTTATTAGACTATACTTTTATGAAATAGGGTCTTGAGGTCACATTATCACTTGCCAGCAATAGTCGGTGCTTAGCTGAAGATGAAAGCTAAATCTGTTGAAACATATTCTGATAATTTTATCAGTTGCTGAAGTATAGTGTCACCTAATATCTACTTCTTTATGTGTATAATCAAGCAACTTAACTTTACTAGCTTCTATTAAGTTAACAATAATAATTTCAATAAGTTTATCTGCTATTAAAAATGTTTTCTCTTGGTAAACATTTCCCAATGAATGCTTATATGTTAACTTTATCTACTGATGTTTCAAAATTATTCATTTTGGATATCATTAACTCGTTAATTAAACTTTCCAAATCATCATCTATTTCTATAATTATCGATTAGCAAGTTTCAAACCTCTGGCTCTCTGAATCATTTACATATACCTTTTTGCTTTCCATTATCATGCATTCTTATTTGTGAATGAATCTAAATTTAAAATACTTTATATTCAAAAAGCAAATTATCTTTTACATCTATTAAATTGTCTTTTCCATCAAAAAATTATGGCAATATAGAAATTAAATCTATACAGCATGTACACCTTTGAGGGACCATTTAGCACAAATCTTTTGCTTATTCTAACAGATGTGAGTGCATTGTGCAGCACATAATCAATGAAATTACCTTAACTTTCTTCTAATAATGGTATTCTTTTTTCCAGTGAATGACAATGCTTTTATTCAGTACCATTTCTCCATATACTTGTCTTAAATGCCTTTGATGTTGGTGATGATTTCGTTTTTTGGGGAAAACAAATAATTGCTGCTCTTTGTATATAACATAAATCATTTAGAGGTTCCATTTTGAAATTAACTATCAATGCACCTAGCCAGAGACAAATAAACTGATTTAGATAGTGTGCAGAATTAATGGTACTGCACATACTCGTATAAACAGGACAAATGGAAGATGGAGCTATAATAATTTAAAAATATATTATTTAAATTTGTGTTAATTCTCAGAAAATGCAAGAAATAGCATAAGCAACACACTGGTGTATTTTTATTTAATGGATTGTCATTATATTCCTATATGTGTTTTAGGAGAGGTGGCTCTACATCGACTGAGCTGGCAAAGAGTGTGGTCACTGCCGCCTCCTTCAGAGGGCATATTGGTGAAGGGAATGGCATGGAGACCTGATGGCAAAGTTATAGCTGTTGCCTATGACAACAGTAAGTTTGACTTATTTCATATATCTTAAGTAATGCTTATGCAGTATATAATGTATATGAGTCTTGCGTTTTTGTTCTCTTCATTGATAGAAAATATTTATCAGGGGTGTTGTAATGTTACTCAGTTGATATAATTATACTTTTTCCATTGGGATGACGATTTAAAGTTTTAGAAAATTATTATGGTGTATTAACCTCACCATTTAGCTTAAGAATCAGTGACCAACCTAGTATAAGAATATCAGGAATTTCAACCAATTGCAGCTGCCAGTCACAATTTTATAGTTTCCATTTTATTACTTTAATTTTATGCATAATCATTAGAACAGTGCGCTGATCTGCATATCTTCTTTGGCCTAAACATCAGTGTGCACCAGATATTAATAATCAACAGTTCCAATTAAAAATGTTTTGGTGATATAAATTAATGTATTGTGACTTTAGCAGTTGTTCCGCATACTGATTCTTATGTAAATCAGAAAAATCTGCAATAACATAATTTCTGCAATAACTTTCTGTTGATGCAAAAATGAAAATCTTGAAGATGCAGTTCTCCACATCGCTTCATTAAACATTATGTCTGCTACTGTAACATTGAGGTGTTGTTCTATGTACTGCGGGGGTGTTTCCACTGATATGATTCTCTGATGATAGATAACTTTCATATCCCATGACCCCCCTGCCATTGCTCCAGCCAGTCATTACTCGCAGTAAATTTGGAATCACTTTTCATCAGTTTACTATGCTGAAGTGCTATTTCTTGGATTTATAGGACCATTCAGTGGAAGACCTTTCTGTCTTTCTGGAAAAAACCATACATTAATGAGTTTTTTGTATCGGAGTTTTTCACAGTGAAATATAATATGACAAATTATTGTTATGAAATCACTCAAATTTGTCATATCATACAGTAATGCTTTCATCAATTTTGTTAAAATCTGAACATTTTTATGTATGGCATTCTTCGATTACCTTCTCAATCACAATTTAACAAAAATATTCTATCTTGACTTGATTTTCGTTCCAGTCATTTATTGCTGCCTTGCCAACATCAAATTGAGCTGCTAATTTTGTCCCACTTTCTCCTTTATCTAAGCATTTTAAAACTTCCAAGTTTATCTCTTAATAAACAAGACTAGTTTTTATTTGTCTGCCATTTTAATCACAGCAAAAATTAAAATCACTTCACTGGATTTAAAAAAAAAAAAAAACATAAATAAGCACAATACAGTACAGTAATTTCACTAAAAGTATTCAAGACATTTTGCAATTGGTATTGTATCTGCAAATCAACTGAACTCAGAACAAACATAACAGTTTGAGTGCTCAAATCCTAGTTCCAGGAAGATGAACAAAATATCCTTAGTCATGCTGCCAAGTGCAAATGATCTTCAAGAGCACGTTATCAATAATGGCGTTCAAGTCACAAAAATAACACTGAATGTTACAAGAACCAAGTGCAGTTAACTTGTCGACTTCATATACACATTGTATAAGCTTGATTACATTGGTTATAAATTAACCCCATTAATCTGAATTTTTGTCAATCCGAACAGGCTTCCCAATTATTTCAGACTGGTAGCATTATCAGTATCACCATCTTTTCAGTGGATGCTGATACATTGTTTTCATCATGGTGAGGGGAAACAACTTTCTTTGCTGGGCTTGTGTCATTTCTGAAACTTTTCTTGAAAGTAATATTTTTGTTGTAATTTCTTTTAATGATAGGCATTACTTATACTGACTCTAAATCTTATTTACATTCTGAATATTACTAACGTCATGCACATTAACAGAACTACCCAAAGTAAAGATTTGATTGTCACTAAATTAACTTTTTATCACTAAATTGCAACTTACACATCGATGTACTTAGTTTAAAAGAGTGATAGGGCTGATTTAAATACTTGTCATATCTTATGCAGTCTTTGACGTGACTGATGTTGAACAAGTTATGTTGCACGATCTTCACCACTGTAATTCAAGCCTGACTGGTTATTTTTTCTTATCTACTATACATCCTTTATTTGGACTCTGTTAGTCAAGAAGTGATGAGGACTAGTATAATATGCAGCATTATGTAAGGGCTGGTAGCTTAGTAAAATAAATTTAGAAGATGTATACTGTTTCTTTAAGCATTAGTCATTTCTTGAACAACTCCACATTATGTTGTGAAGTCCAGTTATTAGGTATTAGGGCTGTTAAAGTGGCTCTTATAACAGTAGAAGTATTTATTTCTCCTGCATCACATACATTTTTTTTAAATACAAAATAGACAAAAAAAACATTACTATTAAATATAATAATTAGGAAGAGGTCCTTGGCAATTTCAGAAGGCACTGAATCCAATCAAAATTTATTCCAATTTGATTGGCTCAGCCCCCCAGTCCCCGGTTCATCAGCTACTGGAATATCCAGGGGACCAGGCTACGATCCAACCAAAAACAAAACACAACATTAAAAGTAATTTATACATTCAACACAATATTAAGTTATATCTGTTACAACACTAAACCTTTCTTCTTTTTTAATTAAACCCATTCAGCCAAATTTATATCCTTTAGAGTTGCTTATTCCTTAGGGCCTTATACACACTAACACCCAGGTTATTGGTGTATAAGGATCCTGTTTAACTATATTAGATAACTAGCCTCATACCTTCCCCTGCGCATTTCATCCTCCTTTCAATATCTGACAGTTTTATTCTCATGCACATTTTCTAAGTATTTTACACCCATAACTATTTTTGTCTTACCTTGCCTATGTATTTTCCTAATTCCTTAATGTTTTCATCTGATTTTAAATTTAAAATTGTTCTACCTCTTATTTAATCTGGTAGGTTTTCCCATTTTTGTAAAAGGAACTGTTCCTTACAAAACTTAGTTTGCTTACATTCTAGTATACAATGCCAAGTACTATCTGGTTCTTGCACACATAGGAAATTTCCCCTTAGTGTGTCCATTTTTTAATCCACTTAAATATTTTACTCCTGTTCTGAACCATGCCAACCTTCCCTTCCTACCTTATCACAAATTTCAATATATCTTTCTCTTCCCCACACATTTTTTAGTGTACTGTATAATTTCAGAGATTTTTTGGTGTTAAGATTTGCCCATATTTCCTGTTTTTCTATATCCTCAATTCTTATTGTTATCTCTTTCCAAAATCCTTTACCCAATCTTTCTCCTTCATACCATACTAGTCCCATGCCCACTTCTTGTAGGATATTTTGGATTTTAGATAACCAAGTTTCTCTCCCCTTAATTTTACCTTGTGTTACCAAACACTGTTAATAATATTCTCGTCCTCTAGTCTCCCTATTCTATACCAATGTTTCAATACTCTTTCCATGACCTTGCTTTTATAACCCAATCTTCCTAGTTCCATTAGAGCAACCTCATTAGGGGAAGATCTAGGTAAGCCTAGAACAATTCTACAAAATAATCTATTTATCCCTTTCCATCCTTCATCTGGCCCCCAAATTTCTATTCCATGCATCATTCTGCTCTCCACTATTGAGCCATATATTCTCTCTAACCATTTTACTTGCATATTTGGTATTTTGTTAACACAAGATCTGATTACACTCATGGCTACTTTTCCTTCTGCTACTGCGTTCCTTTTTTGATCACTCCATTTCCCATTACTAAACAATTTAACACCTAAATAATCAATTTTCTTGACAACTTCAATTTCTGTGCCCTCCCACCACCATTTTTCATGCTTTTTAATTTGCAACCTTTTTTCATCACCATAATCTTAGGTTTGTTTTTATTACCTTTAGCCCCCATTCTTAAAACCTTTTTTCATCATCATAATCTTAGATTTGTTTTCATTTACCTTAAGCCCCCATTCTCTACAAAATATGCCTATAGTTTCTAATGACCGTTTTAATCCTATACTTGTTAAAGAACCTGTTACCAAATCATCTGCAAAGAGCAGGCCCGATATCTCAATATTATTTATAGTTGGCAAATGTACATTACCTTTGCTAATATCTTCTAAAACATCATCGATAAACAGATTGAAGAGAACTGGGCTTAATTTACATCCTTGTCTTAGACCTACATTGTTTGATATTTTTTCTGTAACTCTACCTCTCTCATATTTAACATAAAATTCGTTTTCCTTATAAATATTCTGAATTACCTTTATAAAATTCTGGCTTCTTTCTTTCTCAGTTTAACCCAAATGCTGCTCTAGAAATTGTGTGTAAAGCTTTTTCCAAGTCCAGAAACAACAAATAGATTCTATCTTTATTGTTACTAAGATATTTTTCGACTAATGTTCTAATTATAAAAATGTTGTCATCTGTTCTTTTATCTTTCCTGAAACCTGATTGAAATACTTAAATTTTCTTTTCTTTTTCTGCCCATTCTTGTAATCTTTTTGCTAACGCTCCAGTGAAAACTTTCCCAATAATTGAAAGTAAACTAATTCCTCTATAATTTGCTGGGTTCCTAATTAGGCTGTTATAGCTCAATCAACATTAATCCAAATCAATTTTGTATTATATGCAACGCAATTCTTAAAACTTATAGCTGCTAACTTCCTTTGTGTGCATAGGCAAATAGTTCCTTAGCCAAGGATTGTGGTAATGCACATACCTCCAGAAAATTTTTCAAACTTTTTGTACTTTTATTTTCCTTTATATTTTTAACTCATTAATTTAATGTTGATTTTTTGTTTTGAAAAAATATTATAAAAAGCTAGGCCAAATTTTCTATTTATTACTGAAAGAACTAAAGCATTAAAAAATATTTAACCTTTGAAGTGCACCAAGCACCAAATCTGAACTATATGTAGACTTAAAAGAGTACCAAGTGATGTCATATTACAGTGCATGCATAACTAAACAAATAATTTTAAATGGTACTAATTAAAAAGCACATGTTTCCTTAATTTTAAAAAACAATTTTGTGTCAGAACTGCTAACAACGAAGCAAAATATATGTTATAAATTAGACTAGTTAGTCGATTTTGCACTCACCAGAGTAAACTAGGACATTTTTCCTTATTTGATACCTGTAAATTCATTTAAAAAAATTAACCTACCAAAAGGAATGGATTTGTAGTTGTGCAATTTGATGTGGAATGACTCAATGATGTTATTACTACTCAGAAAAGTGAAAGGCACTATCACATATCTTATTAAAAATTCTGTGCAATAGAAGTAAATATTACAAATTGCATAATCTAGTATAAAATGTAGTTTTAATTGAAGTATTAAGAAATTTCAATAATTTTTACCTAAACAATAGAAATTGAATGTGGTGCTATATTCACAAGGTGCTGGCAAAATGTATTAAAGCTTTGCCCAAAACCTTGGCTGTGTTATGAAATTTTGAAGACTAGAAGAATAAACTTGTTGCCCTGTTAGGGCAGATAGTAGATGAGATAGATGAAAGAATAAGTATTGATTTGATAATTGTAATTCAAATACAAGGATTAATACTTTGTTACAGTTAATGCAGCCAAGATAAATGGATGAATGAGTATTGATGTGATAATTATAATCCAAATACACCAAGGATTAATGTTTTGTTACAGTTAATATTTATCTACTTATAATATATCTTGCTTTGATGAATTTAGTGATTATATAGCATATATTACTTTTGTGCTATATATGATCATGGGCTCTTAGAAATACTGAAGCTACTGAACATTTTGCATCTATATCTCTGAGGAAGGCACTAATTTGAGAGATATCAGCCAGGCAGCTGATTCAAGACAGATTTAAAGCTGTTTTATTTGCCATCTTATAACATGACTTAACAACTGAGAAAGTTTTATCATATTTCTAAATATAATTATATAATAATTAAATCATGCAATTAAAGGCTTCATGAGGATAATTTAATAATATCATCAAATGGTTTCTTTCATCATTATCATATTGATAAAATTTAATATGAATTGAATATTCTGCCCTACACATTTCAATAGGTATATGAATAAAATATATTGAACTTTTGTAACATTGATGTCAAATATTAAACATATTAAACATTTAAAAAAGTTGAGTTGAAATTGTAACATATACATCACTAAAAAGTTGAGTCGAAATTGTAACATAAACACTAAAATAAATTGTAACATGTACATCACTAAAAAATTTACTGATGTACATGTTACAATTTCGACTCAACTTTTTTAAATGTTAAGGTATATGAAACTTAGGCCTTAAAATTCTGTTAACTTTTTGCCATATATGTTAAAATGTTTATTGCTTTTAGATTTCTGAAAACAAAATTAGTAAAATGGCCTGGACAAGCTTGTTTTGATTTATTACACAAAGCTGTGGCTCTTAAATGGAAGTCTAGAAAGTAACTTATAAGTAATTATTTTATGGAGAAAATTATACTTCTGTTTCTATATTGAGTAAAAATAATGTTATTTTGTGGCATATATTCATTAACAGCTAGCTATAATGGGAAAGAAATTACCTTTCAATTAATTTTTGTTTTGCCATGATAGCTCCAGTACATTGTTGCCATAGCCCATCACTTGCTGAACATGTAAGTTAAGATATAATTTTGATCTCTTCTGAGTCAAACTATTTAAACACACTCATTTTAGCTTCATTTTTTGGAGATTTACTCAGGATATGTTTAGTGGACCCTCATCCACTTCCTCAGCTGTTAAACAACTGTTGGTTCATTTATTGCATTGAATTTATTTACATTTAATCATACAAGCTTCCTTAGTACTCTTTACAATTACTCAGTTATATAAGAAACCATAGTCACTGGAGTAAAATATTCCCAAATTGCTGTGTAACCAAGTGGCCTGAATAGTTTCTCGCAGTTACTCATCTATCAGGCAGTTTACATCTACAAAATTAACTCAATCAAAAACCAACTTAAATTATGTTTCTGCCCGATTTGGTTTCTCATTTCTTATTTATTTTCTTCAACCATTTTCTTTTTACCTTATCTAATAATTCCCAAACTCCAAGATTTTCTGCCTTGTTTTCATATTCACCAACTTGTTTCCCCTTATTTCTCTATTGCTAAGTTATCCCACTTCTCAATCGTAAGTTCTTCAGTTTCTCTACATTCCACAATTGCATGCCAGTAACTATCTTGCATTCTACATATCGGACATTCCTCTATGTTTAAACCTCCTCTTGGTTCATTTATTGAAGTTAGGTTTGTAGAATTAAACAAATCATAACTCGAAGTGATTTAGCAGAGAAAAAAATGTTTAAAACGTTTACATATCACACATTAGCCATTAATAAATTTCAAATAATTTTCAAGCAGTACCAGATCATATTAGCACCTCAAAACCGATACAGTGTAAAAAAATTATTGAAATTAAACAAAACTGAATCCAGGCCCAAAGAGTAAAAATTTGGAATTTACCAGATTAATTGTTAGGATAGTGGAAAAAATCTACATAGGAAAAACAAAGAGAAGTGTAGACATTAGGTTGAAGAAACATTGGAGAAACATCCATTTCAAGCAAATAGAAAAATCAGCAGTGACATCACATTTTTAGAATAAAAACAATGAGATGGAATAAAGCATCAAGTTATTAAAAACAGTTCAACAACCAAAGTGAACATAGGGGAAAAGATCTATATAAAAATATGAGTTTTGACATTCCAGAAGCAGAGAGCTTTTTATTCAAGTTTATCATAAGACCATTATAATCAACCCAAACACCTACCTACCAACTTCTACAAATGAGTCGACAGTCTTTTAACAGCTGAGGGTGAGAAGAGAACATATTCTGAGTTAATTTCCTGAAAGTGAAGCTAAAAAGAGTATTTTCAAATTGCATAGATAGTTCAACTCAGAAGGGAATATTTCACTAAGTTGTTAATTTAGGTGTAGCTGAGCGCAAGTCTTCTGCATATTTGCTTAATTTGTTTATATTATTATTCTAGGCCTAGATATTGTACATTTATTTAATTTTGATGCTGAAGGTATTATATATTAATTTATCAGCATTGTATAAATTATATTTTATAAAGCTAATAATGTTATAAATGTATTTAATTAAGTTAATATGCCTATAGTTAAATTGGCATATATTTAATTAATATGACCTATTTAACAAAATTGACATATTTTTAGTTAGATGAAATGCATTTAATTAAGCTAACTGGCATGTAAATATGTGTAAAATTATTTCAATGTGTATATAAATTATATTGATTTATTTAATTCAAGTTTGGCATTTATTTAATTAATTAACTGGGTTTTTTTTTATTATTTTGCTGTAAACAATCTGTGTACTTTCATTATTCTCCATTGCAAACAGGTATAAGCCCAGTCACAGTTATATCATTCCCAGTCAATGTGGATGAAATTCTTTGAGAGATAAATTAGTATTGTGCTATAAAATTTAATAATTAATATTTATGTTGCTTTTGAAGTAAATATTTACATATTGTGAACTGCTGATGAGCCAGAAGTGCAAATTGGTTTCTACGAAGATATTAGTGATCAGTAAATTCATTCACATCAAATAGGGAGAAGTAGTGAGTGCATATCTTCTGGGAAATGGAATGGGCATAGGAACCAAGTGACAATATTAGATTTAAATTCATCTGCAATACAAAATATGTTTTCTAAACAAATTGTAACTGACACATATTTATTACAGTGTTTTTTTATTTTTTTGCAGATGATGTTCTCCTGATAGATGTGGAGAATAAAGAACTGCTGCACACAAGCCATGTGGATGGTGAAGTGACATGCATCAGTTGGATTCAAGAGAAAGATACTGGTGAAGCAACCAAATCGGGCAACATGATGCACAAACAGGGAATAGATCCTCCAGGAAAGTACAGCATCAGGGACAGGAGCAGCAAGTTCCTACCCAAACTTCCATCCCTTTCTAGAAGTTTTGGATCTGTGAACAAATGCATTGAGGAAAATCTAGAAGATGCTAAGAAAATAGTTGATCAAACCCATCTCAATATTCTTCTTGTCGGGGTTAATACTGGAAAACTGTATCTGAGCATATTTGGATTATTTCCTTGTGGTGTGATTGACATGAACACTCACATCAGTAAGTAGTGATTCAGTTTATTCATAACACTATACTTCACTAGCTAGCATTTTCACAGAATTTGTTTGAGAGCCTTTGCTCTCAGCTGATTGTAGATGGACAAAAGAGTGCTTCATAAACATTAGATGTAAACACACATAAATCAGTGTATCTGCCCATTTTTGGTCATAAAACCACAGTTTGATATCAGAAGCTAAATTACTAAAATCTGTTAAGCATCCATTAGAAATAACTAATATAGAAAATGTGATATTGAAGAAACAGCTTTCAAATTCCACCATTGGACATCCTGAGTTCCACACACTAATGGCACCTGTCCATCTGCAACCATGGTCAGTCATCAGCTGAAGATGGGAGTGTGTTCTGGGAAATGACATATATAAGTTTTGTATTGACCGTTTAAGCCTTATCATTATATTACTCCAGTCACTAACTTTTAATTATAATAAATATGGAATCTAATATGTGAAGCAAATGTAGCTAAATCTATTAAGGCATCAACATCCTATTTGGGCGAAGCTTGCAAATCATGCTCTCAGTGAAAAACTGGTAAGACATGTGACCTTGACACCTATAGATTAAGTTCATTCTGATTTTATGTTTATTTAAATGTTTTTTTTTTTAATATGAAAAATACTCTCCTTTCTACATCATCCTATTTCTTTTTCTCTTCTGTTTATTATTCCTCCTCATGCTGCTGCTTTCCCTCCATCCGCCTTTTCCTTTTTCTTCTACCTCTTCTTGTGCTTTTTCTAATGGTGATCACTGGTTGACTCTCATCATTTATTTGTTTAAAGAGAATAATTTGTTATTTTATTTGTGCTGATGACATATGATTTAAATATTAATTATAATTCTGTTGTACTATTACTATCTATTGGTACAACATCTGTTTTCCACCCTTCACCGCCTCAGTGATTTTTCTCCATAGGATTCTATCACATGTTTTCCTTTCCATCCTCTAACTGTACCCTCTTTTAGGCCTTTTTCCACACAAGCAAGCCACCTTATTGGCGGGCATCCTCTTTTCCTAATATTACGAGGGGCATTCAGTAAGTAATGCAACACATTTTTTTCCTTAAAGCAGGTTGGTTTTATTCAGGATTCAAATACAGCATGTTATTCCCCAATGTTTTGACTACAAAACCCTATTTTTAAACATAATCTCAATTCAATGCTACAGCCTTACGCCACCTTGATGGGAGGGCCTGTATGCCTGCATGGTACCACTCTACTGGTCTATGTTGGAGCCAACGTCTTGCTGCATCAACAACTTACATATCATCCATGAAGTGCTTCCTGCGCATCAACAACTTACATATCATCCATGTAGTGCTTCCTGCGGAGTGCATCCTTCATTGGGTCAAACAGGTGGAAGTTGGAAGGTGCAAGATTCGGGCTACTAGGGTGGATGAGGAAGAACAGTCCACTGGAGTTTTCTGAGCTCCTCTCGGGTGCACAGACTTGTGTGAGGCCTTGCATTATCATGCAGAATGAGAAGTTCATTTGCATTTTTGTGGCTACGAACATGCTGAAGTCATTTCTTCAATTTCCTTGAAATAGCACAATTCACTTCAGAGTTGATCGTTTCACTTTGAGGGAGGACAGTGAACAGAATAACCCCTTCAGAGTCCTAAAAAATTTTAGCCATGCCTTTACGACCAGAGGAGGGTACACTTTTTCTTCGAAGGAGAGTTGGTGTGGTGCCACTCCATGGATTGCCGTTTTGTTTTGGGTTCGAAGTGATGGACCCATGTTTCATCGCCTGTGACAGACAATATTTGACAAAAAGTTGTCACCCTTAGCCTCATAATGAGCAATCATTTCTGCACAGATGGTCCTTCTGTGATCTTTATGGACGTCAATCAGGCGTCTAGGAACCCAGTGAGAACAAACCTTTGAGTACCCCAACTGGTGGATAAGTGTGTCAGCACTACCAACAGAAACACCAAGTTGAGCAGCAAGGTGTTTGATTGTGATCCTTCGATCACCTCAAATAAGAGAATCTGCACGTTCCAACACTATAGTAGTCACAGCTGTGTGCTGCCAGCCGGCACGCGGGAGATTAGACAAATTTGGTCGACCTTGTTATGTTGATGATACATGCCTCGCCCAATGACTCACCATGCTTTTGCCCACTGCCAGGTCCTGTAGACATGCATGCGTCTATGAATACCTGTGATGCTCTGATTTTCCACCAAAAGAAACTTAATAACTGCTCTCTGTTTGGAATGCACCTCCATTACAGACACACTGCCATGGGTGGCCGAGGTTGTTAAGACACGGAGTCATGAGCAAGAGGTCTGGGTTTGAATACCGCCAGAACCGTCTTCCCTGACTGAGGTTTTTTCAGGTTTTCCTCAGTCCTCATAAATGGCAAATGACAGGGAGGTACCCTAAACTTAGGCCTGATACGATTCCTTCCTTAAAAATATATCCATTCCCAATATATCATTTCATCTCATGTATCATCAAAGTCCATCGCATGTGGTGCCTCTGTAGCAAATCAGGCATTAAACACTATTCATTCATTCATTACAGACAACATTTTGGAGGCTAGTTATAGCGCTGCCACCTATCGAAAATTAAACTGTATTAGATGAAGTGGGAATTTTTAAAGATTTCCTACACAAAATTTAAATTTTTTTCAACCAAAATTGGCAGAGGAAAAAAATGTGTTGCATTACTTTTTGAATGCCCCTCGTAAAAGGGTTAGTAAAAGTAAGTTTCCTACAAGGATATATCTCATCTATTCTATAAATATGGCCCAGCCCTCTTACTCTCCTTGACCTAATTTCCCTCAGGATGTCTAGATCTTTAAATAGCATGTACAATTCATCATTATACCTGACTTGCCATACTTCACCATCTTAAACTGGTCCATGTATATGGTCTAAGGATCTTCTTTTTATCAATGTAGTCTCTCCTCAAATGTTTTGTAGTTGTTTATTTTTCTGACCCATACAGTTACACAGGCCTTATTACCGTTTTATAAAGTCTATGTTTAATTTTTATATTTATATAAATGAGATCTCAGATGATTCTTTAGTCCATATTAACATCTATCAGCCAACCTCAGTCTTTGTTGAATTTCTTTCTTTGGGTTTTTGGTATTCACCATACCTCCGAAATATTTAAATTATTCTGCTCTTTCTATGTTATAGTTATGGATTTTTATTTAATACACATTTTTTTATTTTTCTGTCATCTGCATGTATGTGTTTAGCTTTCACTTATTCTAAATGCCATTTCCTTGCCCTCTCTTCAAATTTATATAGGCTTTTTTCATTTCTCTTGTTGATCTACTTATTAGATTTACATCATCTGTATATGCTAAGATTTGTACTAATTTATAATACATTTTACCTTGTTTCTTTATGTTAGCATTTTGTACTATTTTTTAAAGTGTCAAATTAAAAAGCAGACTGCCAGTGCATCTCACTGTTTTAATGCTTGTTTTATTGTAAATGATACTGAAACATCCTTACTTAGTTTAACATGGCATCTAACATGTTCTAATACAGCTGCAGTAAGAGAAACCAGTTTTGTACATTTCAAAATCTCTCATGGCTAGTTTTAGTTTGTTTTTTATACTATCATATGCCACTTTAAAAATCTATAATAAATATGAACTTATTTTATATTCATTTGTTTCTTCAAGAACTTACCTCATTACATGTGTTGCATTTATAGTTGATTTATCTTCTCTAAATTCACATTGATAACTCCCTATTATTCCTTTTGCATATGATTGGAATCTTTTATAGTGTGTGCGAGGGACATTCTAAAAGTTCTCAAACTGACCAAGAAAATTCTAGATTTAAGAGGAATATTTTTCTTTATTTTTTTAAACATTACCTTGTTACGTTGTAAATCAATACACTTAGTTCAACAACTTTTCAACTTTTTAATACTTTCAGTAAAATAAGATTTGTCCATCTGTGAAAAATAAGCATCTGTTTCAGTATAAAATATAGTGAACTTTTGTAACATTGGTATCAAATATTAACATTTTTAAAAAATTGAGTCCACCAGAGATGAATCGACCTACCACAAACAACGAGACAGGTAGTCGACCAGGAACTGATGATAGGAGCGATGGCTCCCGAAACTAGTCTTCCATTTTATTGAATTTTAGTGGTGTGTATGTTACAATTTCGACTCAATTTTTTAAAAATCTGTTTCAGCTTCAACCTCATCATTTGATGTGAATTTTGGTTCACTTTAGGTTTGGGAACAAAAAGTAAAATTGCTGGGAATCAAATATAGCAGATGTGGAAGCACGTAAAAGTGAAGGTCATGCAGTTTTGCAGCAGCAATCCTGATTATGTGTGAAGATGCATTATTTTGTTGAAAGAGAACTTTCTTTTTTTGCAAGATGTGCATGTTTAACCTAAATGGCATCCTTCAGTTAGTCCAGTAGTGAAGCCTAATGCTCCCCAGATGGTTGTGCTCTTTTAAGGTAGTCTAGGAGCACCAGCCATGAGAATCCCAGAAAACCATAGCCATCACTTTTCCTATAGATGAAACAGTTTCTTTGGTGCACTTTGGATTGCTTCTTTGTCTGTGGTATGTAGTGATGAATCCATGTTTCGTATACTGTTATGAAATGTTGAAGAAATCAATTAGAATAAACTCTCTTGCAAAATGTTCATTCAAATGCATTTTTAGTCCATTGTCAACAAACCTGGCACCCATTAAATGGAAAGCTTTTTCAAACCCAAAAGTTTATTTAAAATGTGGACATGACCAATCGAGGTCTTTGCAATGTCAACCAACTCAAGTACCTTCAATTGGCAATCATTCAGTACAGCATTGTGAATTTTTGTCACAATCTCATCATTTGTAACTGTTTTGGGTTGCCCTGATACTCATCATCTCATCATCTTAATAATGTATGATCATGCTTAAATTCAGCCGCCCACTTTTTAACCTTTTAGAATGAAGAGGATGAATTCCTTAAAGTGGAATCTAACTTCTTTTGTATTTTTTGGGGGTTTAAACCCTTCAAAATGAAGTACTTTACCACAGCTTATATTTCAGTTTTATCCATATTGTAGAAAATGTTAACAATAGTTTGTTTACATGATCATCACAACCAAGTGACTACACTTATGTACGTGAAACTTCAAAATGTTCCAGGCCCTGATAGTATATATGAACCATTTGAATTTAGTTGCAGTTAGCACCTACAGATGTCAGAAGAATATGTGGTCAGCACATTACTTCTACTGCCATCTAGTGTGAAGCTAAGGTATTGTTTGGACATGAAATGACCGGTAATTTTGTCCAGGAACCTCATTTTTCAGGTATCTAGTTCATTAATGTAGAGATAAGACCAATGTTCAGAAAAGTAAACAAATTAAAGCAAATCTGCATGCAATTCATGTCACTGCTATGCAAGAATGAAACCTCTCAAATAACAGATTCAGTTACTGTCATTGGTTTCAGTTTGTCAATCACATCTGGGAATACTGAACTACAAGTACTTTCTGATGAGATGTAGTTGTATCTGAGTGGGTATGTCATTTCCCAGAATTAACAGATCCTGACGGTTAATGAAATGCTTCTTTATGGTGAAAAATTGTGTGTGTGCTTTGTTCAATGTTGCATTATGTGTAATCTGGACTCCTCTGTGCATTGGCAACTATTTTCAATACTTGCATTATAATCATCATGCTTCTCGTGTACCATGTATGCTTTTGTCAAATGTCATGGAATTGTGTTCCATTGTTTGAAAGTTGTAGAGCAAAATCAGGCCCAGAGCAACTGAAATGCCACATAAAAAATGTTACAGGACATTTTGAACATAATATATAACTTGTGGTTTACTTGTCAATAATGTTATTAAATGTAACAAGTAAAGACAAATGTAGCATTAGTCAAGTTGTTAATAGCATATAATAAAGTTTTATAAGTTGGTGCATTGTAATCTAAGGAATCTGAGTATGTACTACTCATGCTATATCTATCCACATGTTTGGTTTTTATGTTGAACATTAAATTTGGAATTTTGTAATGGTAATAAAATTTTCAGATCAAAATATTACAACTTATATCACTTGCTCATTGAATAGGTGGCAGGGTGAACAGTATTCTTGATGCTGATATATCGGAAGATCTGAATGTGATATGTATAGCACTCTCTTGCTCCAAGGAACCTGAAGATGAAGGACAACAGGAATTGACATTGGTGTTACTGGATACACCTGTGTTGGCTGCACGTTCTGCAGAGCTACATGCACTTGCCTTGAAGCATGGACATATTGTGAGCCTTTTGGGATATCTTGCTCATACAATGAATTCCATCACGGAAGCATGGGAGAACATTTTACTAGAAATGGACTCTAAACTTGCCTCATATGCTGCAACTGTACCTGAAGGGTCTGTCTCGGCTGACTTCCTTGATTTGCTCATGTTTGGTGTCCCCTCAGATGAACTGGAACTTTTTCTGCTTCAGGTAGTAGACATATCCATATATTCAATTAATTGAGTAAGGTAGTATCAATAATATATGGTATAAAATATAGTGAACTTTAGTAACAGTGGTGTAAATTATTAACATTTAAGAGAAATTGTAGTCGACCAGGAACTGATGATAGGAGCGATGGCTCCCGAAACTAGTCTTCCATTTAATTCAATTTTAGTGGTGTGTATGTTACTATTTCGACTCAATTTCTCTTAAATGTTAATATATGGTATGCCTAGAAAATTCTTTTATAGAAATGAATTTGAGCAAAATTGCTTATTAAGTGATGGAAATGAAACTTAGATTGGGAAAGTGGGTATTATTCATTATTATTAATTTATTAACAGAAATAATTTATAATTATTATAATAATAACTTTATTGCTGTAATTAAATTCGTACAGGTGTGTGTCTGACAAAATATTTATAGATGAGTTACAGGCCTCAATATAGACATTACAATTCATCTAACCACAAATATTGTACAGCAGGAGTGGTGAACACTGAGTCAAACTAGAGGTCTGCTTAAAACATTTGAGTCATATGACATGCTGTGGTCACAGTAAATTAGGGTCTTTAAAATACATGAAAAGCTTTGGTCACTTTGCTGTATTGCTTCATAGAGACCCATGTAGCTTTTTGACCAGAGATGTGGCTTGTACTAACATTGAAAACAGCAGAACACATGTTGTCCAGAATCACCATTTCTTATCAGTTTTTGTTAAGCCATGAATAAGATACATTGAGAGTAAGAAATATAGCCAGTCAACTATCATGTGTGAAATGGAGGGAGAGTAAATATTTTATTTTTTATTTTTTCTTTCCTCCAAACAAAAAAAAAAAAAAAAAACACCTTACCTAAGGCATGGGAAAGTTCCAAAGGAAGAAAGGACACACACCCTCAGAAGAAATAACAAAGCCCTATTATCAGAAAGAGTGTGGAGTAGAGCAAGACCAAGTCATGGCTATGTTTCCTATCATGTGTCAGACGAGGTTCACACAGAGAAAAAAGAAAACCTATCCTAAACTTAGGTATTCATTAAAACATATCTTTTAAAAAAAATATTACCATTTAGTAAATAAGATTTTAAAAAATAGAATAAAATGGAAGAAATGGCAATTTTAAATGGGTTTAATAAATATCTGGTACATAAAAAGGTGGAAAGATTTAAAAGGAAAAAACTTATCAGAGATACCATCACGTTATCAGCACATAGAAAAAAATTTTTAAACATTTTATATATCATCCAAAAGCAATGATAAATTTCCAAATAGTTTTAAAGGTTTCAATATAAAACTAGCACCCATCAACAGATTTAATTTAGGAAACATCTTAAAAGATAAAATGGCTCTAAAGACCCCACAAGAGAAAAAAGCAGATATTTACACAATAACATGTGGAGATTGTGAAAAGATCTATATTGGAAAAACAGAGAAATATAGACACACATTTTGAAGAGCATTTCAGGAACATAAAATATAAACAGAGCAGATAGATCAGCTGTGGCATATCGTTTTTGATCTAAAAACCACGAGATTGTGAAGGAGGAGGATTTATTAAAAGAGACTGAGGGACATATAGAACTGGATACTTGGGAAAAAATTTACATTGATAAATACAGAGATCGATTAATGAACTTTGATATTCCCAAGGTAAAAAACACCAACTTTAGGTACATTAAAATACCACCAGGGCAGCACTTCATCTCTACAGAGCCGTTGAATTCTCCAATCAGTCGTAGCCTTGGCCGAAGATGAAGAAGGTCTTCAAAATCTCCAGCTGTATAATTCTATTTTTAAGTTTTTGGAATATATTAACTGAATTTTTGATGCTCAAACTTTGGAATCTCTTAAAAGAATTGAAAACTTTGATCAATTTTTTTGCTACCTGGTATGTGGGTGAATTGATATTGTTAATTATTGGTCTAATTCTGTTATCATTTGTATGTATTTTAGGTAGTGCATAAAGCCTGGGTAGTACTGGATTACTCTGTGTGATACTCTGTTTATCAGTAGTGGATAGTGTTTTGATTTCATTTAATGTTTTGTATAGATTTTATTGCATTCATTCAGTGGATTCTTTTCAATTGGCTTGTAATCTTTTCCTTTTAACATAGTTTCAACTCTATTTATGTATTGCTTTTCATCTAAAATGGCTATTTTATTACCTTTGTCTGCTTTTATTTATATCACTGGTTTTTCTTTTTGTTGTTTTAATGTCGTTCTGTAATTTATTGATTTCTTTCGGTTTTTTATATTTGCGAAAACTTTTTTGCATTTACTTTTAACAAACGATTTTTCATTTTCGTTTAGTTGTTGGGTGGCTGTGTCAATGTCGACTATGTAATCTTCTATTTTATCTGAAAAATCTATACAAGTTTTGAGGCCTTTGTTTAGGAGATTGATTTCATTTTCCAAAAATGTGACACTCCAGAGATTAACTACATTATCTATTGTGCATGTGCATGAGGCTGGTACTGCTTTTATTTGGTGATTTTGTAAGTTCTGGAGTTTCTTTTTTAATTTCTGGTTTTGTTTTTTATTTGTGCACTTAAATTTTGAAGTAGTGTGTGTTTTTTCCCCATAAGTGAAATCCTAGTTTTTTTGTCAGTTTTAGATACAGACAGTAATTATCTAGGTTTATTTCATGTAGTCTTTTATACTGTAAGCTCTTTTCAATTTCCATTATCTTTGTTTCTACTGCCTTCTGGTGTATGCTATTGTTTATTTTAATGGTTTTTCTCATTAATATAGGTGTAACTTTTCTTTTAAAGCATGATTTTAGAAAGTTAATGTTGGCCGCAATGTGTCTTTTTCTGATTTGTAATTTTAAATATATTTTAATCTCCCATTTTGCATTACTAAGGTTTACATTATAAGCTTGAAATTGTCAGTGTCTGTATCCACAATTTTTTCTAACTAACATGTGTTCAATTTTGCTTCTAGACTTGTTTGTCTTGATATAAATATTGTACTTACAAAGAAAACCTATTCTAAATTATATTGCACAAGTAGCTGAAGTTTGCAGAAATGCCTGAGTACTCTGTCAAGGTTGACCTTCTGCTAGTTGTGCATCTTTTTTATGTCTGCAATGCAAATGTTGGGTTCATTTGCTGATATATATTTCTCTTAACCAATAAAAAGAAAAACGTACAACAGGGGGAGAAAAGTTAAAATGCATGGCAGAGCAAAAAATGTAATGCTGCTTTTTATTTACCAGGCTCCTTCAAAATGTACCATACTAAACCATTATATTAGATGTGCATAATTGGTAAGTCTACAAATTCCTGCTTTTTATGCAAAATTTTAAAAAATCCAAATAAATTTACATTTCATGGCAATTTATATATGAACATGCTTTCCACAACACTCTGGAGCTATTTAAATATGATTTCTGTGACCTGAGAAGGGTATTTAAATATGACCCAAGTGGGTTAATTGCTAAGTGGCATACAATAAGTCAAAGCCATTACAAATAACACCAATTGATTTGCTGATGTGCTTTGCACGATAATATAATTCAGATAGACTCTGTGTGGCCATACCTTCTGTACAACCTTATTCATTGCACTACCATCAAATATGCTTTCCATTGTATGGAGCATTTATTTATTTCTCTATGGGCAAATAGCAAACATTGTTTGCTAATTAAGAATACCATCCAATGCTGATAAACAAAGTCAACAGATCAAAAACAATGTGGGCAACTGAAAATGGGAGAGATTCTCCCGAAACGCGTCTTACTTTTGTGTAAGTGAATGGATTATAGTGTAAAAAAGTGAATATATAAGTTGAGCAAACATTGTTATTGTGGTATATTGGAAGAGATTCCTTTTCCTTTTTGGGACCACTCCATGTGCAGTTGAATGGAGTTGACAGCTCTACAATTCTCGTCTCGTTCTCATGCTTGTAGGTTGGCTGGGGAGTCAGAGTAGAGGTCAGTATGAGTTTTAACATTAGGAACCTATGGATGTGTTCTTGTTTGTTGTATGAAAGTGTATTAAGTATTCACTAGACAGCATATTGCTTATGGTAATATGATTCCTTTTAGATATTCTATGCCCCAAAGAGCGTTTAATAATGATTTGTATGTGCATACAGAATCAGGTCATGCTTTTAAAGAAGAATTCCGTATTAAATTCAACTTCGTTTTTGGGGATATTTTGTTGATAATTTCATCAATTTTAGGCCATATAAGTCTTGGCTCTAATTATCTTAAACATGTAACTATTAAGTTAGCTCTCAACTCCTGTTATAACTGATAATACATAGTATTTTCATAGGATCTGACTGAAAAAGGTCTGAAGAAATTGGGCCATTCCATAGAGCTCAGCTATTCCAATATACAGAAGTTAGTCCTGAAACATCTACATTCTGTGGGACAGAGTCTGGTGTACCATCTGGCAGAGTTGAGGGGCATGGCCAGACATACAGAAAGATTTGATGTTCTTGGACTTCAGGTATGCTTGAATTAAATACATTTTTGTACTGTAATAAGTTATATATGGTATATTATGTTAAATTTGTAGGAAGTACAAGGATAAATTCTAAAATTAATGTGACTCCTGTTTATATTGATCTATAATGCCAAAGGTGAATGCTGGTGGTATTCAAATAGAGTTTAAACTTAATCACATAAGGCAGTAGGATGCCGCAATATAAAATTAATTTATCAACCAAAGCTGATAAAGTTCCAAGCTTATCATAACTAATTGCCAGGATGTGCATATATTAGAATCCAGTAGAAAACACGTGCATCAAAAACTCATTTAAGACTTAAATACATGGCAACAAAATTCCTTTAAAGAACAGAGCATTTTTTCTGATATTTTCTAATAATTGTAAATGAAAGAACATCATCCAAGTTTTATAAATAATATTGATACTAAATATAATTGTTTTTCGAGTAATGGCGGTTGAGTGAGGAACTGAAGATGGGAGAGATTCTCCCGAAATGCGTCTTACTTTTATGTAAGTAAATGGAGTTTAGTGTAAAAAAATGAATACCTAAGTTTAGGAATATTGATACTGATAATACAATAATAGTTCACAAAAGCAAAATTTAACCTTTTTTAACGAAATAATACAGTTTATCCTATATTAATGTATATAACATATTCACACTAATAATCTCTTCTGAGTCAAAATATTTAGAACACTCTTTATGGTTTTACTTACATGAGATTCAGTCAGGACATGTTACGTGGAACAATTATCCACATTCCAACAGTCATTTAACAGCTGAGATGAGGATGTGGACAATTGTTCACATTAATATTGTTAATTATTGTTCTCATGCTTATATCATTTTTATTGATTTTAGAAAGTGCATAAAGTTTGGGTAAAACTGGATTGATCTGTTGATTTTGTTTTTCAGCATTAGATGGTATTCTTAATTAGCTAGTGGGTAGATTTAATACACTTATACTCCACAGACCACTGAATTATACAGAACATGTTTCACAGGCCTTTGTCTGCAGCATCAGCTGTGTGTTAATTTAAGTAAATTGTGGAGTTACTTTTTCAGTTTCTAATTCTTGTTTTTCATTAATGCATTAAATTTTGGTGTAAGTGGTACTATAAGTTTTCCCAAATGTAGAATCCCATTGCTTTCGAAAGTTTTAGATGCAAATCATAAATTTCTAAATCGATTTCATTTAGCTTTTTGTGCTATAAGCTTTTTTCTGTTTCAATAACCTTTTTTTCTGCTGCTTTTTAGTGTATACTATGATCTATTTAACCGTTTTCCTTATGAATTTAGAGGTGACTTTATTTTTTAAACACAGTTTCAAGAAGTTAATGTTAGCTGCAATAATTCCTTTTCTTAGATTCAGAATCAGGAACGAAAGAGAAACTCCACAATTTACATAGACACCAAATCAAAACTTAACCACCCCCACTTACACAAACAATAAATAATATAATTAATATCTTGAGAACCATACTTTCAAACAAAGAAATTAATTTCCTAAACAAAGGCCACAAAACTGATGTAGATTTTTCAGAAAATGTAAAAGAATACATAACTGACATTGATATAGCCACTCATCATCTAAATAAAGGAGAAAAAAATATTAGTTAAAATGAGATGCCGTAAAATTTTAGATAACCTCAAAAAATGAAATTACAATAGAGCATTAAAACAAATAAAAGATAAACCAGTGATATATCCAAAGGTGGATAAAGAAAATAAAATAACCATTTTGGACAAAAATGATTACATAAACAGAATAGAGAATATGTTAAAAGGAGAAGACCACAAATTAATTGAAAAGAATCCTCTCAATAGCTACATTAAAAATTTAACCAAAACACTGTAAGAAGTTAAAATACTATCCACTGCTGAAAAACAGAGATTTACACACAGCAATCTAGTATTACCAGACTTTATGCACTTCCTAAAAATCCATAAGCATGATATAAGCATGAGAACAATAATTAACAATATTAATTCACCCACATACCAATTAGCACAAAAATTAATGGACAACTTCAGCTTCTGTAAAAATTTCAAAGCTTGAGCATTAAAAATCCATTTGACTTAGTTGAAAAACTCCAAAATAGCAGAATTGCATCAGAACATATGATGGTGTTGTTGAAGTAAAAGTCATATCACCGAGCATACCAATAGAGAATCTTATGCAAATGTTAAAAATGGTAAACCACCTTAAATTTACAAACAGAAGAAATAGGAGACTTGCTGAAAATTACCAATATTTGCATTCAACAAAATTTCTTCAGTTTCAACCAAAAATATTATCAACAAGTTTCCAGCCCAGGAATGGGAAATTCCCTGTCTCCATTTTAAGCAGTTATTCATTAACTCCTTTGAAAGACATATCACCAAAATCTGTACCCTTTAATTTTCAAGACATAAGACATGGTGTAGGTATGTGGATGATACATTTGCATTAATATCAAAAAACACTTAATAGATGCCCTGAAACTTAATAATTTACAACATAAATCTGTACAGTTTATCATAGAAGAAGAGAAAAATGGTTGGCTAGCATTTCTAGATTTAAAAATGATAAGAAATGGAGATAGACTGAACTTTCGAATCCACAGAAAAAAGATACACAGAAAATTACATAAAAAATAATAGTTATAACCCCATTCCAGATAAATATGCAGTGTTTTACAGCTCTACACACAGAATAATTAATATCCCACTCATAGAAATAGAGTAAAAATGGAATACCAAAAGAAAATTAAGACGGCAATAATCATTGGCTTCAACAAAGACATAGTAGTAAATATTTTCAATAAATTTAAAAGACAAAAATCGATAAGAGAGGTTTCCACACTGAAGAACACCAAGGAAAGATGCAAATTCAAAAGTTTCACATGCCATCCAACTTACCACAACAAATTAAAGAAGATATTCAAAGAACATGGCATAATTTAGCCCAAAAGAACCAACATAATATCAAGAATTTATTAGGTTGCACAGTAAAAGACACCATACCAACAGAACAGAAATCAGGAATTTATGAAATCATATGTGCAGATTGTGATCAGAGATACATTGGAAAAACAAAGAGAAATTTGGAGAAAAAAGTACTTTTACGAATATTCGTTTTAAGCATGCTGATAAATCAGTGGTAGCAGCTCACTTTTGAACCAAAAAATCATGAAATTAAACCAGAGGCTAAGCCACTGAAATAGCTTCACAACTAAATGGAACTATCTGCTTGGGAGAAGCTTTTTATGATGATGAGAGCAAATGATCTTGAAACATGTTCTGATGAATTAATCAGTTAGTGAAGTTTAATGTCACCTAATACCGACTTACTTGTATGTTTAACAAATTCATTGATCCTAGCTTCTCTTAAGATTACAAAAGCCTTTCATTTTAAAAAATAAGAAAAACTTAATGAATTTTGATTTTCCTCATATGGATGAACTCAGCAAGTTCCTACTAGAACCACAGGAGCATCCTGGTATCCAGCCACCAATTCAAATAGCAGTAGTTGGTCAACAGCTGATGATGGGAGCAGGTGCTTCTGAAATATGTCCTAAGTGTTATGTAAGTAAGTGGAGTTAGTGTGAACATGTTTAATACATTAGTGCAAGATGTATTACCACTCCATTGTCTACAGCTTCATAAGTACAATTTATTTAAAAACATAATTTTCTAATTTTAAAGATACTAACATTAAATGATAAATAAAGTATCTCAGTAAACTCTCAAATTAGTGGACTATTATGGGCTTAGAGTTGTCCATAAAACGAAAGTCATTAAATTGGAAATGTTAAGCATATTAAAACTAAAACACTTTCAGTAGTACATATTATATAATATGTTTTAATGAGAAATATTTTATGTACATACCATATTACTGGGAATCAAGCTTGAAAAAATCATTAAGTTTTACTGTTTCCCCATTCTGAAATGTTTCTTAATTATTAGTGATCAAAATTGTTGAAAATGATCATAATAAGCAATCACTGATAATGTGCACATAAACAAAATGATATCAATCATGTGTTCTTTAACTACTGACAGTTTTGGGTTAGCTGGAATCTCCTCCATCTGCTCAACCTGATTGCTTTGTGGAAAGCAATCTCTTCTTGGCTGAGGTAGTCTGGGTGACCCTCGTCCATGTCTAGCCATTGTCCAACCGAATTTAAGAAATTCACTATATTAATATCATCATTTTGCTGGAACTGCCTGAACAACAGCTACACTATAGAAATTAATTTTAAAAGTTTGGTGGTATTCCAAGCTGAGGTTTGAGAAATTCCTGTTTCTTATGTAAAATCTTTACAGAGCTTTTTTCTTTCTTTCTTTTTTCTTTCCCCCCTTTCTCTCTCTCTCTCTCCCCTAACCATTCTCTAGTTTGCAAAGTTTCTGCTTAATAGCCATGTGACAGCTTACTTTTGTTTTTCTTGTTGAAAACAGTTCCTGTTTCTCTAAATCTGTTTTACAAGATTATAAACAGTACAGCTATTAGGTACAGAAACACTTGGCAATTTTATTGCAAATCACCATTTCAATTTTTTGCAAGAATTGTTTTCACATGCAAATCATACACGAAAACTTTGAACTGACTTTTTGTTAATCTTTAGTGGATGAACTTCCATTTGAAAGCACTGTACTTATACTTATCTGCAAAGTACTGTAGACATATTTGTCTTGAAAAATTCATGATATAAGACAGTCACATCAAGAAAATAGTGAAGAATGACTTTCTGTGCTCTCGTGTAGATCTGTTCTAGAGTAAGACTGTGTATAAGCAGGTGGGACATTATAACAGGTGAACAGAAGGAAAAGCATTTTCTGTCAATTTTTTATTAGCTAGTGAGTCGATTTAATACTGTTATAATCCACTTACCATTGAATTATACAGAATATGTTTCAGGCTTTTGTCTGCATCATCAGCTGTGAGCAGACTGCTGGATTCATTGGTTGAATGGACTTGGTGTAGCCCTCATGGACATTTTATTTTTTGTACTAATTTGTTTTCTATTGCGATCTGGACATTCATAGCAGCATCCCTGTCACTTTCCATGAGGTGGAAAATTACTGCATGTTACACATTGATCCATAGACTTACAGATCCTCTCAACTCTTGTGTAAATGTTGCTGTCTTCTTGATGCAGAAGGGCATTGTTCACCACAGCTTCCATCAGTTCCCTCTGGCATTCTCCAGTATTTCTAAGTGGTTGACTCACAGCTGAACCGCTAAACTAAACTACTATTTTCCTCTATCACTTAGAGGAAAAATTATTACAATAATTTATGCTTTGACCCTTGTACATATAATTTGTATCTGTTTAGTTGTTCAGGTATTTGCATATTTTTCAAAGACAATTTCAGAATGTATTATTTACTTTGCAGAAAGAAACTGTGGATAGATCACTGACTGCTACAGGTGCATTTCTTGTCAAAGCCACAGAAGTGCAACAAGTGATTGACAATTCTATGAAAAACTACAAAGCATTCTTTCGATGGCTGTATGTGGTTATATTGCGTCTTACAGATGAAAGAGTCCCTCCTGAAATCACCAAGATCACACAGCAAGATCTAGCCTTCATTGCTGATTTTCTGTCCAATTTTGATGGTTTGCGAGGTAGCCCAGAAGAGAAGCCTGCTGATGAAACAATGCCAACAACATCAACCCCAAGTAGTGGAAGTTCGTGCAAGCCACGGTTCAATCTTGAGCGTCTGGGACAGTACCTGGTGGATCAAGAGCTTACAATTCCACCTGAGACTGATACCAATCCCTGGGCACAACATCTACAACAAAATCCATGTCTTGCAAAGCATCCTGCCATAATCCCACACTTTCGAAATATGTCCCTTGTGCAGCAGCACAACCATTTAAAGAAAGCTATCTCAGAAGTATTCAGCCAACCAGAGGTATCCATCAGGAAGCTTTTCAGGGTGTCAGATGTGATAAAGTGCTTGGATGTCCCTATTGTTGGTGAACCAAAGATTACTCATGTGAATATGGTCACAAATAAGAAATTACTTTTGACATTTATTGACTCACCTTCTTCTGCTGAAGGTTTCTATCTTGTTGAGATGCCCACAGAAAGGATGCCACTGGAAATTCAAACTACAGCAAAATGTGCACATTTTTACTTCAACCCACAATTAACAGCAAAAGGACAGGAAGGATCAAGAGGTGATGAGGCCTCCTGGTCATCACCAATGAAGGTGCTGGATGTTCAATTTTATCTTCCTGATGTGCTTTCTGTGCTGCTAGAACAAAATGGTGAGGGAAGAGGAGCTGTGTTTGTCCAGTTCCCTGTGAAAACTGCCCTGGATGTTGCCACTTCTATGCCATTGCAAGGTAAGGTTGAGTTAGCTAGTTAATGCTGTATAAATTCAAATAAGATATATGAATGTAAAAAAAATTAACTATGACAGTATCATTAAGAAGGTAAAATTTACTGGAAAATTGCAATTTTATAAGATTATTCTTAGTTTAAAAAAATCATTTGACAGAATAATATTGCCTCTTACAAAGATTTGATCCAAAAAACAAATCTAAGTAAAATAATTTTTATACAAATCTTAAAATGGTTAAACATTTTGACATGAAGATCATTGTGTGATTGGGTTAAACAAACATCTTTTAAGTAGTTATTTTGTATCTGGGATTTTCACAGTGAAATACATTATAATATATGTATTCATAAGAATAATTTGTCATATTAAACTCTTTTGCTCCACTTATTTAAAATATGTAGAACCCATCATCAGCCCATTGTCAACTGAAGAAAGTTATGCTGTTGGAATGTGTGTGATGACTTAAAGTTTATGTTTTCATCACTGGAAGTGTCGAAGTTCATTAAACTGTCTTTGTACTTTGTATTCTGTTTTATTCAATATGCTCAGAAATGAGATGCCACTGCTGATTTCTCCAACTGCTTGCATTTTATGTTCCTAAAATGTTCTTTTAACTGTGTACCAATGTTGCCAATATTTTTTTGCTTTCCAATGTAGATTTTTTTCACACTCTGCACAATGTATTTTATAATTACTTGCTTTTTTCTCTTGTGGAATACTCTCATTAACATTGT